>OY728145.1:1588924969-1590174969 GCA_963277665.1 Viscum album | reverse complement strand
AATTTATTACAAAATCAAGGGGTGTGGAAAATATACATGTAATTCCAAAATTAAAAGGTATATGTTCATAAAATTGAACACCCTTGATAAGGAATGGGTATGGAATTCACTATACAATTGTTTTGGAATGGAAGTCCACGGTGCAATTTCGGCAGCCTAACGATGTGACATAAAAATTCATAAAAAGGATTGACGAGAGAGAAAGGGGTATAAAATAATATATAAATGAAATGGAAAGTAATAGGTTCATATAAATACATTTCCCAATATAAGGAATTTGGAAATAGAAGGCATAACATAATAAAGAAACTCAAAGAAAGAGGAAGAATGAAATAACTCTTATGAAATTTCGGTATTGTAATTGGTGTATAGGAGATGGATTAATGAGAAATAAAGAGGCATAAAATTATTTAAAAAATAATAAGGTAAGTATGGGGGATGTGATAAGACATACCACATCGTTTTAATTGAAAATAAAAGGGTGTAAGAATATAAGGAAACTCGGATAAAAATGAGAAAGGAAGGAACCCTTAATTGAGTGTGCGACTTCAAAAGCTTGAAGAGGGGCTTCTTGATAGATTGGGGAAACTTGGGAGGATTCTAGATAGGGGATGAAAGAGTATGGATGTTTTCCAAAAATTCTGAGCGAATATAAGTGAGATATTGGGTGGGTTTATATAGGAAATGAGAGGGGAATTATTTAATATTTCACAAACTTAGGTTTTGGAATTTAAATAATTAAATATTCAAAAACACAAACCTTCCCATGGTTTTTGCCAATTGTTTTTTCCAAATTGGGGTTGGGGATTTTAACTATTTTATTAATAAAATGTTCTAAGATATTAAAATATCATCCTTTCTTATGTGGGGGTTAGTCACATTATTCAAGAAATGAATTTATAAAGATAAAATATATTATACATTTTGTAGGATTCAGAAGAGTAGTATAAAAATAATAAAAATATCTTAAAATTACATTATTTTAATCTTAAAACATATATTGGGCCGATAATACCCATTATAGTATTTATTATATCATTTTTGGTTCATTATGATTTCATAAAACACACATTATATTTATTCAGTATTTAATTTCTTAACCAAAAATTTGACTACCTCATAAAAATATGAAAAATTCACCATTGGATAATTTCAAAATTTGGATTAAAAAATAATATTCATTTTATCTCAATAATTTTTTTAATATTTGATTTTTCACTTTTAAAATAAAAACCAACATTTATTGAAAAGTGATGGGTTTTTAACAAAAACAATTTTTAATCCTTAATAAAAATTACTTTTGACATCATAAAACTAATATGATAATTTATATTTAATAAAAATAATTTAATGATAATATTTTATTAAAATAAAATTTATTTAAAAAATCCATTGATTCATCAAAATATACCCCTTAATTGAATTTTAATATTACCCAATAATACAATTTCTATTTAATTGAATAAAAAACAAATCATTTAAAAGAAACAATTAAAATTAAAAATATATAAATTATTATATAATATACATATTCAAATTATTAAGGTCTTGTTACATATCCCTTTATTACACCATCGTATGCTCTAAGAGTATGATGTGCTACATTGAGATTATCATGGGACCCTTCGGTGAACATGGTTTGGCATGTGATCTCAATGTGCTTGAACTTATCTCATAAATGGTTTCTCTCATGCTTAAGTCACTAGATATCATCATGGAATTGGTGAAGGGAAAAGGCTAGAGACACTATCTCCCTTGAAAGCTCTGATAAATGGACTTCATAGGGAACGATTCTACTTGTTGAGGCCATCAATTCCTTTGTCTGAGTCAATTAGATTCATTAAATCCTAATATTTATAGTAATCATGTGATCTCTATTCAGAAACTATATTATCAATGATCAACATTATTAATGGTCCTTCAAATCCAAAAACATAAAACCAAGGAATTGAATGTATTTTATATAACTATTTTACAAAATAAGACATTTAATTAAATCAAAAGGGAAATTTCATTTATAATAGTTCGGGTCGTTACAATATTAACCCCTTTAGAATTTTCTCCCACAAAATTTTTATTTCCCACATTAAAATAGATGAGGGAAACTCTGTTTCATCACCTCCTCCAGTTCCCATATTGCTACTTCAAACTGTAGTTTCTCCACAACACTTTGACCAGGTGCATTATCTTATTCCATAGAAATTTGTCTCTATGATCTAATATCTTTACTAGTTTCTCCTCACAAGAGAGGTGATTATATAATGGTAACACCTCTGTATTGAGTAAATGTGAAGTTTATAGTATTTACTTTCTCAAGAAGGATTCATGGAATACATTTTGAACTTGAGATAGGTTCGGTGAGAGTACTAGTCGATAGACCACTGCTCCGATGCTATTGAGAATCTAAAAAGGTATTATGTACCTTGAACTAAGATTTACCTTAATACTAAATATCATCACTTTCTTCCATTGAGATATGTAGAGGAAAACCATTTATCCAACATCAAACTCTAGTTATCATCGATGATTGTTAGCATATATTTTCTATCAACTCTGAGAAACCTTGATGTGCTGCTGAATGATCTTAACCTTCTCCACCATTTCCACGAAAATTTTAGGACCTAGTAGTTTATGTTATCCAAATTCATTCCATCATTCCAGTGTTCTGCACCTCTTCCCATAAAGGTATTCATAGGGAGACATTTAGATGATTGAGTGGAAATTATTATTATAAGAGAACTCAACCAGAGGAGGATATTTATCCCATCCTTTTTTGAAGTCCATTGAGAATGCTCTTAACATGTCCTAAAGTGTTTGGATAGTCTGCTCAGACTAGCCATTAGTTTGAGGGTGATAGGTCATGATGAAGTTTAACTCAGTATTCAGAGCATATTGGAGAATCTTCTAGAATTAAGAGGTGAATCTTGGATCTTGATCAGATAAAATCGACAATGTTACACCATACAGCCTCACCACTTCTCTGATTTATATCCGTGCGAATTGATCTATTGAGAAATACTCTCAAATCGCAATGAAGTGTGTAGGATGGTCCACCATAACCCAAATATAATTATTTCCTCTAGATGTATTAAGAAGACTGATGACAAATTACATGATTATTTTTCCCATTTCCATGTAGGTACGGGTAATGGTTACATCATCCCCTTAGATTTTTTCCTTTTTTCCTTCACTTGTTGACATACAAGACATCATGATGTATATTATGTGATCTCCTTCTTCATATTTTCCCACTAATAGTATTCTTTGAGATATTGATACATATTTTTACTTCCAAAACATATAGAGAAGGTAGAGCTATGTGAATCATTCAAAAACTCATTCTTTGACTCAATATTTGATGGTACACATAGTCTTGACCAAAATATTACAACACCTTATTCATTAATATTAAACTCTGAGATTTCCCTTTTCTTATAGTTTCCAATTTCTCTTGAATTCCCACATCATCTATTTGATAATCCTTTAACCTCTCTATGAGAGATGGTTGAACAATCATTTGGGAAATTATTGATGACATTCCTTCCATTATGATTCCCATGTCCATATACTTAATGTCTAAGAAGTTTAGATACTTCTCAATTCTCATCAATGAAAGAGTTGCTGGATCCTTTCTAATTAAATCATCTTCCACTTTATTCACATTCCCAAAATGGTAGTGAATTGAATATTCATAGTCTTTGATCAGCTCTAACCATCTTCATTGGCACATATTCAACTCTTTCTATGTGAATATGTACTTGAGTTTTTTGTGATTCGTATATATTTCACACTTCTCCCCAAAGAGACAATTTTTCCAAATTTTCAAAGAAAAGATCATTACATCCAACTCAAGATCATGTGTTGGATAGTTCTTCACAAGAAATTTCAACTGCCTTGAATCATAGGCAATGAATTTTTCATTTTTCATAAACATACATCCCAGGACCTTCTTCGAAGCATTACTGAATACCAAAAAAATATCTCCAATTGTGGGTACTTTGAGCATGGGTGCAATGATAAGCCACATTTTCAACTCCTTGAATCTTTATTCACATTAATCATTCCAAGAAAACTTGACTCTCTTCTGAGTTAGCTTGGATATAAGATTTGGAAATCATGAGAAATTTCTCACAAATTGATGATAATAACCAGCGAATCCAAGGAAACTATAGATATATGTCATAGATGTTGGCCTCAACCATCCTTTAAATGTCTCAATCGTTGAAGAGTCCATATATGTGTAACGCCCCGACCCCAGCTACCCAGAGTCGGTGCATTACTTCGTAACATTGGCATGATCACAAAAGATCAAGTCTCGAAAGACCGATTAGTTTAGTATCCTTGGAAACACTAGATACATTCGTAAACGTTACATTACATCATAAAGTGAAAAACTACAATAACAAAGTCTCCATAGTCCACACTCATATCCTCTTCTGACTATCCCTGCAGGTCATTCATAAAATACTTCTTCACATCCTGGAAAATATTAAAACATTGAAAGGGGTGAGCTCAGATGCTCAGTAAGGATAACAATATTGCGGAAGATTTAATAAATAAACATAAACATTTAAGGCAATGTATAACTAAAACAAAAGCCTTTTTAAACTTGAACATCAACATAATATGGCAAAAGTAAAATGAGATAATGCCATTTACTTCTTCACATGGATATTCTACTGGTCGAATAATCACATGCAATATCAATAACCACTTTCATAATGATGGAATGCATAATGCCAGACTATCATAACCACGTAGTCAAGGCCTCGTGCCAAGACCACAAATAAGATTTTGTCAAGGCCTTGTGCCAAGACACTAGTTTGTCTCATGAGACCTGCTGATGCATCGAGGAGCTATAGCGGGCTCCACCCGTCACTTATTAAGTCCAATGCATTCCTCATATGAATAGGTTTAAACATATCATAAACCATAACATAATTGTATCACATAAAACATGCATAAAGGAAACATAACATTTCCACATTTCAATCACAAGATATCAATACAACACTTTGATATGATAAAAACGCTTTCAAAACCATTTTTAATACCAAAATAAAAGAAAGTTAAAACTTTGTATTTATTTTTCATTAAAAAAAAATGATGGCTTGTAGAGGAAGCCGAAACTCAAATAATGGTCACAGCGGCGGAGAAGTCATTGTCGCCGCATAAGTACGGAAAGAAAAACATTCCCTTTTGTCGTTTAGCAAAATGCTTCGTATAAAAAGATTCCTTTTGAATAAATGTAAAAGTCAAAGGGTTTTATACACCGTATAAAAGAAATTTGTGTATAAAACAAAATATGCCTCAATGAAAGGAGATTGAGACGAAGTCCTTAAAAAGATCATTTTTAAAATAGAGTAGATATATTATGTGTATTCACTATAGGTACACATAAAGAAAGTAAAAATAAAAAATAGGACATAATAACATCATGACATAATTTGAAAGTAGGAGATTAACCCAAAGAATGGAAATTGGGTTAAGAAATTCCCTTACCTCGTGTCTGACTTGACTCAACCGTTCTTTAACCTCCTCAAAATCGGGTAACGCTTTTTGATTTGAGCCAAAGGCTTCCTTGGGAAGAGTTCTGCCCAAAGTGAGGATTCTAGGAGTAATAGAGGGATGTTGGGAGAGTATTTGGGTAGAGGTTGGCCGAGCCAAATGGCTTGAAGGTGTGAATAAGGTGGGAGAGGTGGGGGCCTTTTATAAGTGGAGAGGAGGGGCTCTTTTGGAAAGATTGAAATGTTACATTATTTACACAATGCTTTTCGGATTCTAAAGGTCCCACACTTATATAATTCGAGGCTATGGTGATAAGGGTTCGAAATCTCCTCATCCAATTGGCTTTGGACAAGTGTAAGCATTGGATTTTGCATTATCTTCTCATTTTATTTAAATCGTTAAATAATGAGGTCATCACTGCATCATTATGATGTCATAAATAATTTAATTTATTTAATGTCTAAAAATTATAAGAAAAATACTATGATGTATGAAATCTTTTTATCTTTCTAATGAATATTTATAATCAAAATTTGGACTTGTGTAACCCCACTTAAAAACTGTTTTAGTAAAACAACTCATGTTTGTGTCAATTTAATTTCAACATTAAATAAATATATATTAATGTCATTTTCCGACTAAAGTGGCTCCATGGGGTCCCCAAGTTGACCCATGGGTTGTCTTGGTCGGCCATGACTCATCCAATAGGAGTAGGACAAGTGTCATGCTCATCTCATATTATTATAACATTATTTGTACCTTAAACTACACTAATTACCTCTAATCGCGATTAAGAACTTAAAAGTTACTATTCACCAAAAAATTATTTTAATCTCATTGAACCACATTTTACTTCTTAATGACAACCATGTATGTCGGATTTTTGAAAATCAAATCACAGAAGTGGTAATATTTCATTTTAACGAAAAATCAGTTTTTAACAACCACTTAGTGGTTTCACTATTCATCAAAAATTGAAGTTTTTCAGAATAAAGCCAAAATTTCACCCTAAGCTATAATTGATATTACGAATTCAAAAATGATGTCTATTTTACAAAATTCCAAACATATTAGTTGCATTAATTAATTTTATAATTAATTCCCGCTGTCACAACAAATAGCGTGTTTTTAAGAAACAATTTATATCAAAAGATTGGCAATTGTTTATGTCCAATTTCAATGTTAAATTAATTCTAATGACCACCATTGGATAAAATGGTAAAAATATATTCTAATTATACTCTAAAACCCCTCAATAGTATAATTTATCACTATGAATTATTTTGATTAAAAAAGTTGTTTTAAGTATTTTTCACTATTCATAAAAATTTTGAAGTTCTCAGAAAATTACAAAAAATTCAACATAGGCTAATTTCAATATTAGGAATACAAAAATGAAGTCCATTTTGAAATATAAAATTTATATAATTTTAAAAAGTGGTTATTACTATTCATAACAGCTACTTTGATTTGTCGCGATGTTTTAGAACTCGAAGTTGCGTACAATGCAAGCTATTGTATTATTGAATGAGAAGCGTATCGTGGAAGCTCGGGGTGTTACATTCTCCCCTCCTTCAATAAATTGCGTCCTCGCAATTTGATATTTTTCTTTAAAAATAAGAGGTTGAAAATAGAAAATACCTTTGTGGAAAACCCACATCGGAAATAAGGTTAATAAAATTTAGCCTTAATAAGAGGGAAAATGGAAATAAGAAAGTCACCACCAAATTATGATCTCGATAAGGAGAACATTGGTGGCAATTAAAGACATATAATTGGAGGAAAAACGTAAATATTTGTAGGGAGTGATTGAGGTCATCAATCACAATCAACTGTCAAATTGAGGGCCTCAAAGCCTTCAATCTATGTTGATTTGAAATATCATCAGTTCAAAAAGACATAAGGTATTAGGATAACACATTTTTTTTTGTTTTAATATCCCTTTACTAAAGTTTAAGAATTAATTTATTCATTGAATAAGAGATAGGTATATATATATATATATATATATTTATGCTTGACAATTAGAGTTTCAACCTTCAACTCACCTTTCACTCAAAAAGATAATAGAACCCAAAAATATTATACTTTTCCTAATTGTATAAGGTTCCAAATGTTAACACATACAATTTAGATTAGTAAAACGATTTTGTAATAACCAGGGACTTCCTGTAGGCTAGTGGTAGGAAATAAAGGCTTGTCGCACTATGGTTGTGGGTTCGATTCCTGCAGCTGTGTCCGACGCGACGGGTTATTCCCCACCCTGCAGGTTGTCCTTTTCCTAAAAATATAGTACTATACTATTCCAAAAATAATCTTCATAAATGTTTTAACCTTAAACAATACTATCCAAAGTTCAACTTAATCCACTCCAACCTTTATAGTTATCCAAAATACCTTCATCCAGACTTTCTCTAAAAGGTCTCTAAATTCCAAAATCAATTGTAACATCAGATTCCCCAAACAAAGAAAAGTTTCTCTTATTGTCACATACTAAAAATATGATTACCTTAGTCATATTAAAACCTTACTGAAATCAACAAGTACTGCAGTACAATCCTTATATATATATCACATTATTCTAAAAACCAGAATATAATCCATGAGTCCAAAAGCACCAATACATTAGTTATTCCGCTTCAACTGTAGTCACAGCATAAGATTGGCCTTGATCCCTTGGCCTTTTCTGAGGTAAGTTTCCCTGACGCTTAGGACATTCATTTGCATAATGACCCATTTCTCTACAATTGTAGCATTCAACCTTGATAGCCTCTTTCTTTCCCTTGCAATCACGAGCCTGGTGACCCTTTTCTCCACATTTATAACAAACTCCCATTCCTTTTAGGCAAGTACCAGGGTGATTCTTCCCACAATTATCACATAATGGAAAATCCTTCTTTCCCTTTTTCCCTTTATCTGTCTCTTGTTCCACCGTTCTCTTCTTCTCTTGCTTTACTTTGTTGTCATAAGACTTAGAGAATTCCTTTTCTGTCTTGATAGCACACGAGACAATATCTTCGTATGATGAAAAGGATTGTGATACCAAAGCTCGACGGAGAAATGGTTTTAACCCATCAAAGAAACGATCAATCTTACTCCTTGGGTTACGTATGTAATCTGCAGCATACCTTGCTAACCTTGTAAAGTTAGCCTCATACTTTGCGACATTCTCATCCTCCTTATGCCTCAGACTCAGAAATTGCCTTTCCATATCTGCTCGATGGTCACGAGGAAAGTATTTTTCTAAGAAAAGCTCTTTGAACTCCCTCCATTCCATATTCGATACGTCATCATCTTCCTTTGTGTTTCGAATCAGCGACCACCACTGATCGGCATCTCCAGTGAGGCGGTAAACTGCCATGACAAACTTCTCCCTTTCACTACTCCCCAAAGCCTGAAATATTTTCTCTAGGGAATTTATCCATTGCTCGGCTACTAAGGGATTTGTACTCCCATTAAAGGTTGGTGGTTGTTGCCTCATGAAACGATCTAGCATTGATCCTCCACGTTACGGATCAGGGTGCTCCATACGAGTAAGGTTATTATTCATAACCTGAGTGAGTTGTCCTAGTATGGTAATAAGTTGATCAGCACCAGTTGTATCTCCAGATCCACAATAATTATCTTGATCAGGAGGGCAATCCCTACACGGAGTTCGTGCATTGATACGGTTTCCATTCCTTCCACTAGGCGCCATTTCTAAACAATGTCATAAACTAGATTAGTTTATGAATCAAAATACATAATTCCATACTTATAAAACACTTAACATAAATTGAACTATTTATGGATATAATCCATAATCATAAAAAGAAATGTTTTCTTTGAGAAAGTATATACTCATAACCCTTCATAGTGGTTTGTAAATAAAATGAGAATTATCCTAAGCATATCCCCCGGGAGTGTCGTAACCAAGAGTGCAGCAAGGCCCGTTGTCGTGCACCAGTTCCCGTTCGAGTCTAGCTCAAAGCGGTGTTTTCGGGTTTTACCCCTAGGTACATCTGTGCCAGAGCCGCCTCTACCTGCTCGTATCCAGACAGGGATGTATTGCTCCGAAAAGTCATAACATCTCTATAATACCAAAATTCTAGGAAGTTCTTCTATACTAATCCTCAAAGTCTATCTTCAGGATATGTTCTCTAATCAGAGTTTATCTAAATCTAGCTTCCAAGGTTAGTACTAAACTGCCTCTGATACCAACTGTAACGCCCCGACCCCAGCTACCCAGAGTCGGTGCATTACTTCGTAACATTGGCATGATCACAAAAGATCAAGTCTCGAAAGACCGATTAGTTTAGTAGCCTTGGAAACACTAGATACATTCGTAAACGTTACATTACATCATAAAGTGAAAAACTACAATAACAAAGTCTCCATAGTCCACACTCATATCCTCTTCTGACTATCCCTGCAGGTCATTCATAAAATACTTCTTCACATCCTGGAAAATATTAAAACATTGAAAGGGGTGAGCTCAGATGCTCAGTAAGGATAACAATATTGCGGAAGCTTTAATAAATAAACATAAACATTTAAGGCAATGTATAACTAAAACAAAAGCCTTTTTAAACTTGAACATCAACATAATATGGCAAAAGTAAAATGAGATAATGCCATTTACTTCTTCACATGGATATTCTACTGGTCGAATAATCACATGCAATATCAATAACCACTTTCATAATGATGGAATGCATAATGCCATACTATCATAACCACGTAGTCAAGGCCTCGTGCCAAGACCACAAATAAGATTTTGTCAAGGCCTTGTGCCAAGACACTAGTTTGTCTCATGAGACCTGCCGATGCATCGAGGAGCTATAGCGGGCTCCACCCGTCACTTATTAAGTCCAATGCATTCCTCATATGAATAGGTTTAAACATATCATAAACCATAACATAATCGTATCACATAAAACATGCATAAAGGAAACATAACATTTCCACATTTCAATCACAAGATATCAATACAACACTTTGATATGATAAAAACGCTTTCAAAACCATTTTTAATACCAAAATAAAAGAAAGTTAAAACTTTGTATTTATTTTTCATTAAAAAAAAATGATGGCTTGTAGAGGAAGCCGAAACTCAAATAATGGTCACGGCGGCGGAGAAGTCATTGTCGCCGCATAAGTACGGAAAGAAAAACATTCCCTTTTGTCGTTTAGCAAAATGCTTCGTATAAAAAGATTCCTTTTGAATAAATGTAAAAGTCAAAGGGGTTTATATACCGTATAAAAGAAATTTGTGTATAAAACAAAATATGCCTCAATGAAAGGAGATTGAGACGAAGTCCTTAAAAAGATCATTTTTAAAATAGAGTAGATATATTATGTGTATTCACTATAGGTACACATAAAGAAAGTAAAAATACAAAATAGGACATAATAACATCATGAAATAATTTTAAAGTAGGAGATTAACCCAAAGAATGGAAATTGGGTTAAGAAATTCCCTTACCTCGTGTCTGACTTGACTCAACCGTTCTTTAACCTCCTCAAAATCGGGTAACGCTATTTGATTTGAGCCAAAGGCTTCCTTGGGAAGAGTTCTGCCCAAAGTGAGGATTCTAGGAGTAATAGAGGGATGTTGGGAGAGTATTTGGGTAGAGGTTGGCCGAGCCAAATGGCTTGAAGGTGTGAATAAGGTGGGAGAGGTGGGGGCCTTTTATAAGTGGAGAGGAGGGGCTCTTTTGGAAAGATTGAAATGTTACATTATTTACACAATGCTTTTCGGATTCTAAAGGTCCCACACTTATATAATTCGAGGCTATGGTGATAAGGGTTCGAAATCTCCTCATCCAATTGGCTTTGGACAAGTGTAAGCATTGGATTTTGCATTATCTTCTCATTTTATTTAAATCGTTAAATAATGAGGTCATCACTGCATCATTATGATGTCATAAATAATTTAATTTATTTAATGTCTAAAAATTATAAGCAAAATACTATGATGTAGGAAATCTTTTTAGCTTTCTAATGAATATTTATAATCAAAATTTGGACTTGTGTAACCCCACTTAAAAACTGTTTTAGTAAAACAACTCATGTTTGTGTCAATTTAATTTCAACATTAAATAAATATATATTAATGTCATTTTCCAACTAAAGTGGCTCCATGGGGTCCCCAAGTTGACCCATGGGTTGTATTGGTCGGCCATGACTCATCCAATAGGAGTAGGACAAGTGTCATGCTCATCTCATATTATTATAACATTATTTTTACCTTAAACTACACTAATTACCTCTAATCGCGATTAAGAACTTAAAAGTTACTATTCACCAAAAAATTATTTTAATCTCATTGAACCACATTTTACTTCTTAATGAAAACCATGTATGTTGGATTTTTGAAAATCAAATCACAGAAGTGGTAATATTTCATTTTAACGAAAAATCAGTTTTTAACAACCACTTAGTGGTTTCACTATTCATCAAAAATTGAAGTTTTTCAGAATAAAGCCAAAATTTCACCCTAAGCTATAATTGATATTACGAATTCAAAAATGATGTCTATTTTACAAAATTCCAAACATATTAGTTGCATTAATTAATTTTATAATTAATTCCCGCTGTCACAACAAATAGCGTGTTTTTAAGAAACAATTTATATCAAAAGATTGGCAATTGTTTATGTCCAATTTCAATGTTAAATTAATTCTAATGACCACCATTGGATAAAATGGTAAAAATATATTCTAATTATACTCTAAAACCCCTCAATAGTATAATTTATCACTATGAATTATTTTGATTAAAAAAGTTGTTTTAAGTATTTTTCACTATTCATAAAAATTTTGAAGTTCTCAGAAAATTACAAAAAATTCAACATAGGCTAATTTCAATATTAGGAATACAAAAATGAAGTCCATTTTGAAATATAAAATTTATATAATTTTAAAAAGTGGTTATTACTATTCATAACGGCTACTTTGATTTGTCGCGATGTTTTAGAACTCGAAGTTGCGTACAATGCAAGCTATTGTATTATTGAATGAGAAGCGTATCGTGGAAGCTCGGGGTGTTACAATATGTATCATTTATTGTGATGATATTATCCAATAAAGATACTTCCTTAAACCATAACTCACATTTTTTGTACTTGGAATAAATATTTTCATTTCGCAAGGTCTTTAGCATGATACTTAAATGCTCCTCATGCTCCTTCTTACTTTTATATTATATTAGAATATCATTAATAAAGAATACCAAAAAATTTCAAGGTAATATCTAAAGAATCTATTCATCAAGTCCATGAATATGGTTGGAGCATTAGTGAGTCCATAAGGAATTACTATGAATTCATTGTGCCCATACCTTGCACAAAAATCAATTTTGGGGATATCCTCCTTCTTCACCCTTACTTGGTAATATCCTAACTGTATATCCAACTTAGAAAAGTATTTTGCACCACATAGATGATCAAACAAGTCATCAATCCATGGTATAGGATTCTTTTTCTTTATCATGATCTTATTGAGCTCATGATAATTAATACAAAGGTGCATTAATCCATCTTTATTCTTAAAAAATCAGACTGATGCACCCAAAGGTGAAGAAATTGGGAATATGAAATCTTTATACAGATTCTCCTGTAGTTGTTTCTTGAGATCCTCAATTTCAAAAGTATTCATTCTATATGAATTCTTGGATAATGGTAATTCCCCAGGCATGAGTTTGATTGATCATTCAACCTCTTATCCAGGATGAAGACTAGGCAATTCCTCAGGAAACACATCAACATATTGCCTCATAATGGGCATGTCTTCAAGGATGATTCTTTCCTTAGACTCAATCATTTGATCTTGATATTCTTTCTCATAGGAAAATAATATCCATTATTAGGATGATGGTGCTAAACAAGATTCACTTGTCTCTTTGAATTTGTATAAAATTGAAGGACGGTTCACAATATGGAGAGTGATTTCCTTCTCATGACAATTTATGTTGGATCTATATTGGGAAATTCAATCCATGCCTATAATTTCATCAAATTACACCAAAGGGAGTTGGAAAAGGTTTTTTGGGACGTTAATCCCACAAATTGTGATAGGGGAGGAGTTATATACTTGGGATGTAATAATTTCTCCATTTTCCATTTTCACTTATAACTCCACTTACAAGTATTGTGATGGTTATTTAGTAGTTCTACTGTAATTTTGTGATATGAAGGAATGTATTGAACTAGAATCAAAATGTACATTCACTATTATTGAATGAATAAATAGAGTACCTATCACCACTTCATTATTGAGATTCACTTTGGTAGTTGTGATGACAAAAGCTATCCCTTGCTGCTTGGAGGATGTTGGTTGCCTCCGAAAACCCTTTTCTTAGTGAATTGGTTTGAGAAATTCCCCGGTTCCTTATAGTTGTATAAATGAACAATGCATTGAGGGTTTACCAGATAATTCCTTTCCTCCATCATAGTAGAGAATGTTTCTTACCAACAATCACTGGGGTTCTTTTTTCTGCACCTTTGGAAAGTGGGATATTGAAATTTATGGGTACTATTAGATCTCTCTGTCGGACCACTATAATTTTACTCCACCTTACACTTCATATCCATGTGATACCCCCAAGATTAATTGATCTCCATTTTGACTTTGATAGCACATCATACCTTGTAGCTATCAAAGTCACAGATCACTAGGGATTTCCATAGGCTAGGTTTTAGCCCAAAAAACAAGAGGTTAACCTTGAATTTGGGTGTAAAAACAAATTTTAAGATGTATCATGCTATAATTGTGAAGTTTTACTCATATGATCTGATGGATTCATCATATGTTTTCTTGAGGGAAAGGAAATCCCTTCCCATATTATGTCAAAGGGTGCAAGGAAAATATTTATCAAAAAACATTTTTATGGAAATCCTTCCATATAATTGCCTCGTTCTCTTCCTAAGTATTAGTATTTATAATGAA
Source organism: Viscum album (assembly GCA_963277665.1). Taxonomy (NCBI): domain Eukaryota; kingdom Viridiplantae; phylum Streptophyta; class Magnoliopsida; order Santalales; family Viscaceae; genus Viscum; species Viscum album. The sequence goes on along the minus strand of OY728145.1, from coordinate 1,590,160,534 downwards.
TTTATATCATTTATCAGCTACACCCTCTATATGATAAGTAGCCAGAAGAACATTCTATTGTTCAGAGCAATGAATGATTAAGAGGATCTTCTCAATGGAGTTGATCCATTATTCGGTGATTGAGGGATCAAATGATCCATTGAAAGTAGGAGGAATTTGTCTCATGAAGCTCTTGATCATGACTTGTTATTTTAGGGGGGGGGGGGGTTTGAAGTTCCTTTTATATATGTTTCTATTAAAAAATTGAGCTAACTAAGAGAGTATCGTGAAAATGTTTGCGATTCCCGCTCACATTAGATTCAACATCTCATTAGGGTAGTCATTACATTGATCTTTACATTGGTTGTTAGCCTGATTTCTCCTATTACATGCCATTGGATAAAATAAAAGTAAAATTAGGAGTATGTATTTTAAAATATTAATCATATAAAGGGAAATCTAATGAAATTAAATGTATAACTTATAAATTACATTTACCTCCTTAACTTATGAATTTCTAGGCTTCAATCTAAGTTATACATGATCTATTTCCCAACATATATTTTTATGGGATTTTTTTGTTCCCTTAATAATCGTTCATACAAATCTTATGAATTTACCAAAGCATATCCCCTAGTATTGTCAAACCAAGAGTGTAGTAGGGACCAATGTCATGCACCTGTTCCCGTTCGAGTTTGCTCAAAGTGGTGTTTTTGGGTTTTACACCTAGATACATCCTTTCCAAGGCCACATGCGATTATTCATATCCACATAGGGATGTATTTTCTTGATAAATAACTTACTCTATACTCACCAAAATTTAGGGATGTTTTTCTTAGACTTGTTTTATCCCTAAGTCTTTCACTAGAGTTTTCTAATCATAATCCAAAAAATAACAAAAGTTTCCTGTGATACCAACTATAAAAAGCCTATTATTTTTGTTGAAATCATACATAATTTAATTACATAAAATTATAATTAATACTACACAAAATATTGAGAAGTATAGTGTCATTAGAAATTAGAAACATTACATAACAACTTAAAACATAATATACAACATATTTATTGAAAACTTATTTAACACGCTCGAGCTTAAAACTCTATGGGGTATCCTTGGGAAGAATAAATTAGAAAGGGGTGATATATAAAGCCTATTAAAGGGGTAAAAATGTAATAGAACAAATATAATAATACATTATAGGAAAGGAATATCAATTAGGCATAAAGGAACATGAATAATAAATCATGATATATCATGATATTCATAACATGGAAATATGAAAGCAACTTAAAACATTTCATCATGGGTCAAGGCTAAAATGCCATGACATCATAGGGGAAAAATTATTATAAATGAATCAAGTAAACCCATATCTCAACATAATTTATCATTATACTAAAAATTACCCAATGCATTGGAGAACTATATAATTTTGGGTGCACCCATCACTTTCATTTCATTCTCATTCTTAAGTGTGCCACATAGAACATAAAACATGGATTCATTCATCATAATAATTTATTACAAGATCAAGGGGTGTGGAATAAATAAATTTAAGTCCCCAATAAAAAGTTATATGTGCATAAAAGTTAACACCCTTTATAGTTAATGGGTATGTTATTCACTATAAAATTGTTTTCGAATAGAAATTCACGGTGCAATTTTGGCAGCCTAACGATGTCATATAAAAATTAATAAAAAGGGTTGATGAGAGAGAAATGGTATACAATCATATATAAATGAAATTTAATGTAATATTATCATATAAATACATGTGCCAAAACAAGTAATTTGGAAATAGAAGGAGTAACATAATATAGAAACTTGAAGATAGAGGAGGAATGGAATAACTCTTACAAAATTTCAGCATGGTAACAAGTGTACATGGGAGGGATTAATGAGAGATAAAAGGGGTATCTCACCTTTAAAAAATAATAAGGTCAGTATGGGGGAGGTTATAAAACATACTCGATCATTTTTAATTGAAAATAAAAGGGTGTAACAATATTAGGAAACTTGGATAAAAATGAGAAAGGAAGGAACCCTTACTTGAGTGTGTGACTTACAAAGCTTGAAGGGGGGATTATTGAGATATTAGGGAACCTTGGGTGGATTATAAAGAGGGTATAAAAGAGTAAGGATGTTATAAAAGTATTTTTAGTGAATATAAGTGATATCTTGGGTAGTTTTATATAGGAAATTAGAGGGGAATTATTTAATATTTCACAAACATAGGTTTTGGAGTCTATATAATTGAATATTAAAAACCACAAACCATCTCATAGTTTTTACCCATGGATTTTACCAAATATGGGAGATTTTATTTAGAAAATTTCCAATTATATTTAAATATTATGCTTTCTTATTTGGAGGTGAGTCATATTTTTCTAGAAATGAATTTAAAATCACAAAATATATTATAGATTTTGGAAGATTCATAAGAGAATTATAAAAATAATCATTTTTTAAAATAACGTTATTTTATTTGGAAAAAGTATATTGGGATGATAAAAACCATTATAGTATTTAGTACATCATTTTTGGGTCATTATAATGTCATAAAACAAACATTATATTTATACGGTATTTAATTTTTTACAGAAAAATTCTGCTATCTTAGAAAAATATGAAAAATTAACGATTGGATAAATTCAATGTTATGATTCCAAAAATAATATTAATTTTATCAAAATAATTTTCTAAATATGTTAATTTTTTTACTTTTAATATAAAAACTAAAATTTATTGAAAATTCACAGGTTTTGATAAAAACGGTTTTCAACCCGTAATAAAGATTACTTTTGACATCATAAAAAGTATAAGATAATTTATATTTAATAAAATAAATTTAATGATAATATTTTTTTAAAATACCATTTATTTTAAAAATCCATTTATTCATCAAAATAAACCCCTTAATTGAATTTGAATATTACCCAAAAATACAATTTCTGTTTAATTGAATAAAAACAAAATCATTTAAAAGAAACAATTAAAATTAAAAATATATACTTTATTATATAATATACATATTCAAATTATTAATGTCTTAATAGATATCCCTTTATTACACTGGTGTATGCCCTAAGAGTAAGGTGTGCGACGATGAGATTATCATGGGGTCATTCGATGAACAAGGTTTGGGTCGTGATCTTGATGAGCCTAAACTTATCTTGTAAATGGTTTCTCTTATGCTTAAGTCACTAGATGTCATCATGGTATTGGTCAAGGGAAAATAAAAAAGATGCTATCTCAATCAGAAGCTCCGATAAATGGACTTTGTAGGGCATGATTCTACTTGTTGAGGCATGACTTCCTTTGTCCGAGTCAATTGGATTTGTTAAAGCCCTATATTTATACTAATCATGTGATCACAATTAAAAAGATATATTATCAACGATCCACATTATTAAAGATTATTTAAATCCAAAAACATAAAACCAAGTAAGTACATGTGTTTTATATAACCATTTTACAAAATAATACATTTAATGAAATCAAAAGGGAAATTTCATTTATAACAATTCAGGTCGTTACATAACATTCCATATTTATTATTCATTATAAAGATATTTATATAGCATGTGTTCTTAGTTATTTACCTTGATATGTTGATTTATTGACATTTATTCATCATTTCTTCTACTATACTTACCCTTACTAATCATTTGAGGTCACCCTTATTTTTTTCTCCTTTCAGCAGTTTATGAAGAAAAGATCATTGAATGAGTTCTCAAGGATGCATTTTATTAGAATTTGTTATGAATTATGTTTTATATTATTTTCCTAATGTAAAATAGGTATCATGTATATATCCCATTTTATAAAATACTAAATTGATTAGTCCTTTGGGATTCAAATATTGTATATATGCTAATGTAATAAAGTAACGCATCAACTCTAGGCATACTGGGGTCAGTGAATTATATTTTGAGTGCATTATGAGTGATCATAATAAAGGTGTGCAAACTAGTAGGAAAGTCATATTATCAAGATAAACTAGTTTTTTTTCAATATTTGAGATAAAATATATTAAATAATATTTCAAACATAATGAGTGGGTGTAGACCATGAATGAAAAATTAGACCATAATGAAAATAATAAAACTTGGGAACATGTTCATAGACCCCATGAAAAGAATGTGATTAGAGATAAAAGTGTTTTTAAGAAAAAATCTTGATGATAATGGTTAAGTGTCTAGAAAAAAATACAAACTTTTATACAAGGGATACTCACAAATTGAAATGTTTGAATTTGATAAAACCTTTTCTCTAGTGGTAAAACTTGAGTCTATCAGAATATTCTCTTCTATAATTTCCCAGAGAAGCTTAAAAATATTTTATATGGATGTTAAATCACCCTTTTTAAATAATGACAAATGTTCTTTATAGTTTGAAGTAAGATCTAAGTTATTGATATTTTAATCATGATGAATATCTATAAAACGTGAAATTTTTGAAAGGGAAGATATACACTAATATTTATGTGAAAAAATAAAACACCACAACACTCATTGTGTTTGTGTATATTTATGATATTATATTTTCTAATAATAAATAAACTTTATGTGAGGAGTATTGAAGGAACATTAAGTAAAGGTTTGAAATTTTAATACTCATATAAATGAGGTTTCTTTTGGTGCTATAGTTTTTCAAGTAGCAGGTTACATTTTTTTCTCAAAAAAATATATTCTAAGGAGCTCTTTAAAATGGTTGATATAAAATATTCTAGATGAGTTTCCACACCAATTTAGGTGGGAAAAAGTATGATCAAGGATGATAAATGGAAATTTTTTAATGATAAATAGTTGAGAAGTTTGATTGGATGTCCTATATACATGAAAACATCAAGACTAGAAATAATATTTGTTTTTTACTCTTTGTTCTCATTATCAATCCAAATGTATTATGGTAGAAAAAAGGATCTAGAGATACATGTTAAACACCCTCAGTGTTGGGATAATGTATAAGAAGATATGTGAAAATAAACTAAAGGTATTTACTAATATAACTGGGTATGATCCATTAATGAAAGGAAATTCACTTATGATGCGGTATTTTTTATTAGAAGAAGCTTTTTTTAGAATTTAAAGAATAAAATATTAGTGTCACTAAAATATACTATAGATGAATACATGAATACATCATAAATATATTTATATACGATATGGATGAATACATAGTTAAACTACTTAAGTGTTGAAGTAATATAACCTTTGGTCTTACGAAGTGATAATTAGAGTTCCATAAACCTATTCAAAAATATAGTGCAACATTATATGTTAAAGAATATTGAGATAAACTACCATTTTTTGAAGTATAAGGTGGTATATGGTATTATGAGGATATAATTTATTCCCTAAAATTAATATATTTTTGATATTATTACCAAAACTCTCACAAATGAATATTTTGATAAGCTAAGGTTGTAAATGGGTGTGTATCTCACCCCCTATAATTGTGGTATTTTTATTTTATTTTAGTATTTGATACCTTCTTGTTAATATTTAAAATGAGATGTTTTTAGGGGAGAAAATTATTCCTCTATTTTCAATTTGTTTTAATGCTTGTGCAGAGATGTGCAGGAAATAATCTAGACAACATTAATGATTGATTTAATCACTCTTGTCTTTTACTGAGAGTGATCTCACATAGAATGAGATATGATTACTTAACGACTCTTTTCTTTGAGTTCATTGGATATTACCACTATCTATTACCATCTTTGGTTTTATTGTTAATAAGGGAGATATAAGTTTGAGGTACTACTAATAAATCTAAAGGAGTATATTGTTGAACCCTATTGAGGATGATGTTGTATTTATTATCAATACATGTTATGTATGATTATTGTCAAATTAATCTTTTTGATAAATATATGTAAAAATTAAGTGTGATTTTTTTTCTACAATAGATATAGGAATGAATGTTCTATACCTATATTGGATGATTTTTTTATGTTTTATGAGGAGGTTGGAGAAGCCCTGAATTTTATTAAATAATATTTAAATAATTTATGAAAGTCTATGTTATGGTTGATTTAGAGGGTATGGTTAATTGACTTGGACATGTGGTCGATCCAGTTTGGTTATGTGTTTGATCTAGAATTATTTTATACAACTAACTTTAAGGTACACTCATGGGTGATTTATTTTCTTATATGGTTTATCCTCATGATCTATCCACTAACATCATGCTTCACAAGATCAATCTTAAGTTAAGTATGAATTTTCATATCAAAATATAAGAATTGAAAAAGGAAAATATTCTATGAATAATCCATGTAAGAAAATTGATTTGTGAAGATGATGTTTGAGGAAATGAAAAAAGAAAATACCATTAAGACCCCAAAGGATATTTTACAGTGGTCATGTGAAATTATATATAGAATATTTAATAAAGTATTTATCATATGAAAACTATCGTATAATATTTTAGAGCCCGTATAACAATTCATCCATGCTTGGGAAAACAAGATGGAAATAATTATTAACTTGAGTCACTTTTTATACTTATATGACTTGTTGTTACCCTGTATGATATTTTTTATGCTCATAAAATGTTTGGGATTCTCGTAGGAATTTTCACTTTGTGTATGAATTTTTAAATACTTCTATGATATTTTAACTTGGAAAACTATGAGAATCTATAATCAAAACATCTATTGAGTAAAATTAAACGAGACCTCAATATTCTAAACCAAATGTAGGTTTAAATTAGATGATAAAAGTGACATATTATTCCTAGGGAACAAACATCATAATCACACAAGGATCATGATTCAAGATAAGATGATGTTGAATCATATGAGTAATAAGGATCTCATGATATGAGTGTTCCATGAGAATTGAATGAGATGTAAAATCACCCTTATTACTTGGAAATATCATTAAAATTGAATGATTTAATTTTTTTGTTAAATTAAATTCAAAACAAGATCATATTAATTCAAATATCACATGAAGGGAATCAAGTCATGTCTTCAACTAAACTTTTAGGAAGTATTTGAAGGAGGATTTAACCAGATGTTAATGAGATTAAATTAGCCAAACTAAGACATAAAAAAACAAGGGATATTCCATAAATAAATATAAAAATTATATTCACCAAAAATTTAGTGAGTATAAATTATAATAAATGAAAATAGATAAGTGTTGAGTATTATGAGAGGAAGAACATATACACTGTAGTATTGAAGAAGAAGAAATACCAATAATAAATTTAGGATATTACTATGAAACAAAGAGTAAAAAGATAATTATATAGAATAAATGTGTAGGATAAAAAACTAGTTGAGGATTATTCTAGAGAAGGATATTTTTTTGATCGGTATGAGATTGTAACTAGATTTTACTAGCAGTTGTACGAGTTCAAAATTATACCTTTGCTTGAGTTCCTTTTGATAATAAGAAGGAGACTGTGCATGTGGGATCATGACCACATCTCACCAGATATGTAATCATTTGTAATGAGTTAAATCTTATTAAAAAACTTTCCATGTATTTCTTATTTATGCATCAATGATTAATTTGAGAAAGCAGTGCTAAAAAATCATGGGAGTGAAGGGACTTGAAATTACTATACAGACTAATTCACCCCCATATCAGCATGTTCCATCATTCTTGTGATCAAAGAGTTATATATGTCTCTTTAATTGATTATTTTGGAATTAAATTTCTAAAATAACTCTATAAATCCCTGATATTTTGAAATAACACTATGTTCAATAGAGTGTACAATATGCAACATCGAGCCTAAAAGAGCAATAAAATATTTTCATTTAAATACGACCATTATAAAAAATCCATTAAATTGATGGGAATGAATAGGATAAACTAATTTATGTAATATAAATAAAGGTCCCACTAAATATAATTATATTGATAAATTCTTAGTAAATAGTAACTCAATTTTTATTGAAGTCATTTTATTCTTCAAAAATACATTTATTACAAATATGGATTTTATTTATTTTCATGAGAAAATATTATAATTAAGTTATGAGACTTTTATAAATTATATTTGATAAAAATTATATCATTTTTTAATTTGTAATATCAAAATTTTATTATGGTGAAACTTTGATATTTTTTTTGAAAAGTTTGATTTTTCAATGAATAGTGTAAAAAATACTATTTTTTTATTGAAAGTAGTATTTTATTTTATAGTGTTTACAAAATTATATTATAGTTTAGATTAATTTTAAAATTTAATTACTTATTTTTATTAAATAAAATACAATTATATTCCTTTTAATGAATTTTATACGTGAATTTGGTATTAAAACATTTTTATACTTGAAAATACATTTTTCTAAAAACCCACTTTTCGTCTTGTTTTATGGGTTTAATTTTAAATTAAATTTAGACACTTTTTTGAATTCAATTTTTAAAAAAGAATTAAATATTTGGCATTAGGAGGTACAAATTTGGTAAATAGGTCCCTTTTATTTTTAGTTATTATGAATAGAAACTATAATAAATATTTATCTTCATGGTAAGAGTAAATTAGGTAACTAAGGTTAAAAAATAATATGATAGGGACTAAATATTGACCTTAAAACCTATCTTTATCCTATTGGATGAGTGGATTTCAGAAAATTACATCCATGTATCGAATATATGTCCATGTGGTTTCATATTTATTTAATATTGACCATTATAATATGTAATTAAAAGATAGAAAAATGTCACTTTCTTACTTTTAATAACTATGATATTTTGTGACCGGGATAAAAAAGTATTTTTGATTATAAATAGTAATTTTAACGATAAATGATTTTTTATCATGGTAATTTATTTATAATTTCTATTAATGCAATAATTACCTTAAATCCTTACCCAATGCTGACATAATATTTATTCATTAATAGAAAAATAAAATAAATAATTTTAAAAATATTAAAAGTACTACAAATTTAATAAATTATTATGTTCCATGAATTTTTTAGATAAATATAAAATTTTAGTTGTGTTTGAAATTATTATATTATAATTCCATTTCTTTCATGTTGTTTTCAAAGTCAAATTAAATGAATAGTTCCAAAAATGACATTAATAATATTTTATAATAAATATTATTTTATTAAATGATTTAAAATTCATAAAAATCCTATATTCATCAAAGTGATTGGGATATGGTTGAAAATATCAACCATGGTCTTTTATTGGCCGATTTTTCTTTTTTAGTAACTATCTTGACTGCTAAAGAGTAAAAACATTTTTATTATAGTAATTGTTAAAAAGGGTTAATGATTGTTAAAACAAAGCAATAAGGGTAAAAACTTTATATAAACTTATAAAATTTTTATTGTATAATAGTATATGTACACATAATAATCATATATTCTAATTATATCAGTTTTATCTTTTTTTACATGAAAATTAATTTATATTAATTAAATATTTTTTGAAATCCCAAAAGTGCCCCTCCCCTCACATATGAAAGGGAACCTCCCATCCTTTTTTTCTTAATACTTAAAAATCATTTTGGTTCAACGAATAATTTGATAAATCCATTACTTAATTTCCATCCCACTTCATAGAGGCCTTTTTTGTTTAGAAAACCCTTATAGGAAGGCTTTTGGTGTAATTCCATGGAGGTTGTTCTAATAAAATGTATCGTTCTTAACCAAGCATTTTTGTTTTATTTATTCTTCCACATCCTTCAAATATTATTCAACCATGATGATATAATAACATTATTATATCACATATAATAAGATTTTATTATGTTAATTTCATAACCTACAACCACCTCCTCTTCCATCAAATGGGAAATGTAATCATTATTCATGTGCACGACATATAGACACCTCGTGAACTGATTCAATTCATTTTCCATCATCAACTCTCACAACTATTTGTAATGATGGATTTATTATATATAAATATATACGTGATATTAATGAATTATTTATTATTTTTTAAAATCAATATATCATATATATTTTTACCTTTCCTTTTATTGAAACATGATAACGTCATTTATTTGTAAGTGTAGATTACCACCTCCATAAGGTTATATAATTAATTTTTCATTACCAAATCCTTGGATGGTATATGTAAGTATATTTAAAGAAATAATAATATATATAATTATCATTATTTAAAGTAAAAATTACACTTACCTTCTTACCATCATGATCGTTGAAAAATGGAAATGTCACTATTGCGATTGTATGACATACCATATCCATGATTGTAATATAGTCCATTTTTCATCACTATATTTAATTATTAGTTTTAAAAATATAATTTATGTATAAAAATAATAATTTTTTCATTATTATTATTCTATATATTATTAAATAATTACCCCACTGACCATAATCAACATGCTGAAGTCATTTTGGACTTATGAGTTGAATATCATCGAAATGTCCGACGTGAAATTAAATGATTAAGTAATTTAATATAACAAGATAATAAATAAAATAAAAGGGATAAAAAAATGAAAATTTTTCTTAATTAAGTAAATAATTAACATATGTTTATTATTCAAGAATATAAATAATGTATGTGATGAGTCAGACTCATGGTAATGATATTTCTTTTATAAAAATCCTCTTTTAATGTTTCCCTTACAACTAGTTTTCTTCCATGTCTATGTTCTCCAACATTTTTAAGTTAAATTTTAATTTATTATTAAATGGGGTTTAAAGGTAATTTTTTTTACCATATTTTACTTTTTTACAATATTTTAAAAAAATTAATATTTTTAAGGTTTTATATAAGGGGCACTTTACTTTAAAAACATCATTTTAATTTTTTTAAAGATTTAGTTTCTAAATATTTATATTCCATTTCCAAATTCATAAAATTATTTTATTGATGTATGGTAATAGAAAGAAATGAATTATAAAGGAAAATTTATGTCCCTTTTAACTTTATTTTAAATGTTTTCAAAAGGAATCTTTTTAAATATTTCACTTCGAAAATTTTTAATTTCTTTACAAAAGAAAAAAATAATGTTATATTTTATTGTTTATGGAATAAATTTTTTTTACCACCATTATAACCGTTATTTTATTTTTTTATTCCTTTATATGGTTCTATATTTTCTTCAATAAAAAACAAAATTTATATTTTTTCTAATTATTTTTAAAAATAATTTTCAATGGAAAAGATATTTTGATATTTGTAAATGTTTTACTTATGGGTTAAAGTGATATCTCTAAACCACACTTTTCATCAGGTTATATGCATTATCTTTGTAAATAAATTTCTATATCAATTTTATGGTATGAATTAATTCTAAATTCCATATACACATCTATTAAATATGTAATTACATTAATATCTCTTTACATAATGGGGTATTACAGGTCTTATGTTTATTTATCAAATTATTTCTTTATGAAATATCATTTTACTATGATATGAGGTAAGATTTTGAAGCCCATTTCTTTACATGGGTATTTATTATGCTTATGCCTTATGATTGATTTCATTTTATGGAAAACATAATTGGATAAATGTTATGATGGGTGCCCCTATATTGTGATCGAATGCATTAGGTGAAGTTATTTCTCTTAATATGTTATGTATGGGCTTAGAGAGTAAAAATAATAAAAAATTAGACTCTTTACACTAAGTGATTTTGTATTGATAGTTATCCTTAAATTATTATTATGTATTGATTTTTATTTTTTTTTCCAAATTTCTTATATTTCCATGAACTTATTTACCATATTGTTTAAGTTATGGTTCTATGTGATTAATCATGACCTTATTCTTAAAGTAAAATATATACAACTTCATAAGGGAGAAATGAATAGTTTTTTTGAAAAAGATTTTATAATTTTTCATGATTGAAAAGAAAATATTATGTTTTTTATTTTTTCCTTTAATATTTCTTATAAATATTTTATGAAACTCTTTGGGTAGAAAAGTCTATTTCTTGGTTAATAAAATCTTTATTTTGAGTCCAAAGTTTAATTTCGAAAAATAAAAATATTGTATAAATATTAATGAACTAACATGTTTAATTATTCCTTTTTATATGTCCCATAATGATATTTTTATGCTCAACCCAAATTTTAAAATTATTATTATAGGGTTTTATGTGTTAGTAGAGAAAATGACGAGGTTAAGATGAATATTGTGAAGATATGTAATTTAAATAAAAATGTTAATTTCATAAAAGTTTTGTTTTTGGGGAAAAAGTTGGTACTAAGTGGAAGTGTACACTTAGTGATGTAATATTTATTTATATAAGGGTGAGGGTATAATTATTTGAAACTATAAACCATAAATATCCTTAAATGTAAGAAACGAATGATTGACTTAAAACTCAAGATTATGTAAAGTTCAAGGCTGGGTTCTTATAGTTGGTATCAAAGGAAAGTTTACATAACTTTGGAGATTAATATTAGAGACATTTAGTGAAAACCTTTGGGATAATCCCAAGAATATAATAACATCCTATAGTTTCTATAAGATAGATATTATGTGTTTTTTATAGAAATACACCCCTGTTTGGATACTATAAGTTGAACTAGTTTCAGCATAGATGCATAAAGTGTTAATAACCCCCAAAATTGTTGATCAAGTATATCTTGGACATCATACTGATTCATGGTGAGTTTTAATTCACTTTTCACCAAGATTGACTCTCCAAAGGGATATGATTAGGTTAATTCACATTTTCTTTATAAACTATCATGAAGGATTTGAATAAATGATTATCATGGATGACCTATTCTAAACCCAAGGTTTCATTGATTGAAAAAAAGGTTCCATGATTTATAAATCCTATAAATATATTTAAATAATTATGATTATTCTTTCTAAAACAAATAATTTTGGTATTAGTAAATTTTTGGAACCAAGAGAAATGTTGTTAATATTTAATGTGATGGATAATGTGGTGATTCTATGAAACCAAATGGGTGGATGATTGAAGTTAAACATATTATAATTATACCTAATTAGTTATCATGATATATTATTAATATATTATACCTTAACCAACTCTCTATGACTCACCGAATAAGAGAATCATGGAGAACATTAAGAGCTCAGGCGGTGGATACTATAAAAGAAATAAGGATCAATTTCCTTCATACCACTAATGTGGAAGGATACACCTATAAGAATGTATAAATTGAACAAGAAAATGTTTTATATGTGGAGAAAAGTTCACAGAGCCACAAATTACTGAGGATAAGTAAGGATTCCATGGATAGAATTAAATTTCTTCCTAAAGATCCACGTATTATATATTTCCTTAAATAAGGGGAACTTGGAAATTATTCAAGTCAATGTTCTCATTTAAAGTTTGACTTCTAGAACAAGGAAGTACCTATGCTATAATAATCATTTAAGTGAAGGGATTGAATTATTTTTGTATTGGGATTCAAGAATTATGTTGTAGAAGTATTTTTATTAATAATATTTTTGTTATAATAATCATGAAACATCTAAGAATTTTTACACAATAGTTTTTATTTAATGATTCAGAAACATATGTTGAATGGAACTGATAACCAAGAAAAGTGATTTAGGGTTAATGAGATTTTTTTTGGAAAACACATGATTAAGGGATAGATAAACCTTAATATATTCCTACTTTTGAGTTATTAATGTTTAGTTGGGATAAGTAGGGGATATAAATTGATGAAGTAAATGGTACAGTATTGGTAACGACAAAATTGTTTAGTGATTTGATAAAAAAGTTATTTAGGTCATCTTTGTTGAATTTTATTTCATTTTTAGAATTATGAAATATATTCAAAATTCTATGATTAATAATGATTATGTTAATTTTTAAAGCATATATGTCTTCATGTGAGGTTAACTTAAGACTTATAGATACCATCATGGATATATAAGTTTAATATTGATCATATGAATAGATACCCTATTTAAGGTTTTAAGTGATGGTATTTTAATTTTATTAATTAAATTTTGGGAGACATTTTATTGGGTTGAGGTATATATAACCCTTTGGTTCAACATGAAGTATTATTTGAGGAATAATAATCATTTAATAAGTTTAAATGTATTAATAATCTTAAGGGTTTATATGATATATGAATATTAAGGTTATTTTTAATGATGTTCATAATATTTTTGGGGATGTTATGAGAATTATATTAATATAGTTTTAGAAAAAAAAGGAAAACCTGTCACATCCCGCAAGTCTGCGGGTCTTGAACCCACAACTGAAGGGTGTCAAGGGTACAATTCCCACCATAATCCTACATGATGTATTGGTTAGTATGGAATTTATTTTTAAAATTATGTAATAGATAAATATTAACTTTATTTCTATAAAAAATGTTTTATCATGGGATTACCATTTGATAGAAAAGTGATTTCATGATTAGGTGATTAATATTATTTTTTGAAGAAGTTCACTATTTTTAAAACCTTATATAATTAAGGTAAATTGAATATTATGGTATTTTATTTGAGGAATAAAGGTGGAATCTTATTTTAGATGAATATATGATTTTAATGTGGATTTATGGTGTTTTAGGTTATTCATGGAAATGATTATCATATCTTGGAGATTATATGATCAGGACATATACATTTTTGGTATGAGACATTAAGAGTGATTGATGTCATTTAGAGATAAATGTTAAATTTATCTTAGAATAATATGTAATAAAATTATTCTAATTTTTGGGTTTCTATCTTAGTCTAGAATTTTTTTAATAAATTTATGGTTATTTACTTATCAAATGATCTAATTCTATCTTTATGTGTTATTGTTGAGGCTTTAGTGATTAATATTGTATTTCTTCATACTATTATTTATTCATTTTGAGGATTATATCATGATAAATATTTTGGGTTTTTTAATATTTTAAGATAATATGAAGATATTTATTATCATTATATGGATTATGTGATCCATTAGATGTTTCTTTTAGTGCTTCAGCCATGAAAAATTCATCTTGAATACTCATCATTTGGAGAAAAAATGATATTGTGGTGGAAATTAATTAAAGGATGAAATTATACTTATCAAGTAAGTATATTACCTTATGTTATTAATATATATGGTAAATTAATTCCTCAACTATTGGAAACAAATCTCGAATAAAAAATGTTATCCTATTACAATCATTTTTAATGAATTTATAGTCTTTTCACTAATCATGGATTTTTGCTTTTTTGATCATTTACTTTCTTCTCACCATGTTCTCTATCACTCCCTATTAGTACTTGGGTGTTAGTTTTCTTCTCTATGTACATAATTTCAATTCCCAATAATGTTTAACTATTTAGAAACCTATTATTTTTTATTCTATATAGCCTTTATACTTCCCTTTCCTCTCTTTTCAAAAGGAAGTTTTATTAACGCTTTTTACGATGTGGGATTTCAATAAAAGTATTTTAAAATGTGAAAAATTTGATTACCAAGTTCAAGTTAAAATTTCAAGGAAGAAAATTATTAAAGGGAGTATAATGATACACCCTACTATTTTAAAATAAAAACACTATGTTTGATAACATATAAAATACTCAACGTTGATCCTAAACAAACCACAGAATATTATTATTTAAATATGACCCTTATAACCTAATCGTTAAATTGGAGTATATGAGTAGGATTAAATAAATTATGAAATATATATAAAGTTCATACTCAATATAAATATATTGATAAATTATAATTAAATAATCACCCATTTTTTATCAAATTCATTTTATTCTTTAAAAAACTATTTTCTTCAAAAATGTATTAATTTCTTTTCCTGATAAAATATTAAAATTAATTTCTATAATTTTTATAATTTTAATTAATAAAAGGATATATTTTTTGAAATCATCATATCCGAGTTTTCTTATGATGAAATTTCAAGTCTTTTTTGATCAGTATGATTTTTAATGAACAGTGAAAAAATACTAATTTTTTATTGAAACTGTATTTTATTTTAAAGGGGTTACAGAGTCATATTTTATTTTGGATTAGTTTTAAAATTTAATTAGTAAAATTTTATTATATATAATTCAATTTTAATACATTCAATGAATTTTATACTTGAAATTGGTATACAAACTTTTTTATACTTAAAAAGGGAGTTTTCTAAAAATTCACTTTTCGTCTCGTTATATGAGTTTAATTTTAAATTAAATTCAACCAATTTAGTGAATTGAATCATGAAAATTGAGTTAAATATTTTTAATTAGGTGGTATAAATTTTGTGAATAGTTCCTTTTTATTTCTATTCAATAAGATTAGTAACTATAATAAATATTCATCACTGTGGTAACAACAAATCAAACAATCAGGGTTAAAAATAATATGATAAGGAACAAAAATTGACCCTAACACTTGACCTTATCCTATAAGATGTGTAGTGTTTGGAAATTTACATCCAATTCTTGAATATATGGCCACTTAGTTCCTAATTTATTTTATTTCCTCCTTCGTAACATTTAAGTAAAATATAATGTAAAAAATGCCACTTTTTTCTTTTAATAACTATAATATTTTGTGATAGGGATATATTCGATTCGAATTAGTAATTTAAAAGATAAATTGTTTATTTTTTTCATGGTAATTTTTTTTTATATTTTTTAATAATTAAATAATTATCTTAAATTATTATGCAATGTAAATATAGTGTTTATTCAACTAATAAAAAATGGTTTTAAAAAATATGAAAAGTAGAATAAATTGAATATATTATTTTGTTCCACGAATTTGGTAGATAAATATTACATGTTAGTTATGTGAAATGGATTATATTGGAATTAAATTTTTATCATGTTTTTTTCAACCATGGTCCTGTTATTGATCAGTTTTCCTT
This sequence comes from Viscum album, assembly GCA_963277665.1. NCBI lineage: Eukaryota > Viridiplantae > Streptophyta > Magnoliopsida > Santalales > Viscaceae > Viscum > Viscum album. The sequence continues at coordinate 1,590,143,780 of OY728145.1, read as the reverse complement.
TTTTGGTTACTATCTTGTCCCTTAAAGATTAAAAACCTTGTTATCAAGCTAATTTTCAAAAAGGTTTAATGCGGGGTAAAACAAAGAAATAAGGGTAAAAAACAAATATAAACTAATCCAAATTTTATTCAATGATATTATTTAAACCCATAATCATCCCATATTTGAATTATTTTGTTTGAATCATTTTTATATGAAAATCAATTTATATTAAATTAATATTTTAAGAAATTACAAAAGTGGCCCTCCTTTCACTTATAAAAGGGAACTTCCTCCTTTTTTGTTCTCTCTTAAAAATACCTTTGGTTAGGTAAATAACTACCCAAATCCATTAATTACTTCCCTTAACACGTCATAGAGTCCATTTTTTAATAAATACCACTTAGAATGGATTTTGGTGTAAACCTATGGAGGTTGTCTCAAGAAGAGGTATCGTTCTTAACTAAGTTTTTTTTAATTTATTATTCCATATATTTTAAATATTATTCAACCATTATGATATAATAACTTAATTATATACCATATACTGATAATTTATAATGTTAATGGAATAATCTACATCCATCTCCTCTTCCATCAAATGAGAAACAAAACCGTCATTCATGTGTACGACATACTACCTCCTCACGAACTGATGTAATTCATTTTCTGTCATCATCTATCATAGTTATTTGTAATGATGGATTTATTATATATATATATATATATATTATTCCTGAAATATTTATCATTATTATAAAGTAATATATCATATATTTTCTTACCTTTCCATTCATTGAAATATGACAATGTTATTAGTGCGTACATGTGGATTACCACCTCCGTGAAGCGATGTGTTTCATTTTTCATTAACGAACCACATGGATAGTTATGATATAATTATTATTATATAAATATAAAATAATTATTACCTTCTTTCCATCATGATCATTGAAAAATGGAAATGTTACTCATGCGTACGTACGACCTACCATCTCCATGATTCTAACGTAGTTCATTTTCGTGAACAAATTTCATAGTTGGATATAAAAGTATAATTTATGTATATAAATTATAATTAATTCATAATTATTATGCTAAAGATGACTAAATAATTACCAATTTTACCATAGTCAACCTTCCAAATTCATTTTGACTTATGAGATGAATATCATCAAAAAATTTGATTTGAACTTAAATGTTTATGTAATTAAATATAACATGATAATAAATACAATAAAAGGGATAATTTTTTTTGAAAAATGTTATTAATAATGTAAATAACTAAAATAATTTTATTATTTTGGAAGATATGGAATGTTTGTGACGATTTAGACTCAAGTTAAGAGACTTTTTTTAAAAACCCCACTTTGAAAGTTTCCCTTCCAACTCTTTTTATTCCATGTACATGTTCTTATAAATGTTTCAAAAAAATTTTTATTTATATTTAAATGAATTATAAAGGAAATTTATGAGAAAATTTATATTTCTTTACAATGTTTTTATAAAGGAATATTTTTAATGTTTTACAGAAGCGACAATTTATTTTAATTACCCCACATGAATTGTTTTAGAGATTTATTTTATAAATCATTATCTTATATGTAAATATTATTAAGATTATTTTAATGATGTATTTTCATGGACATAAATAAATTATAAATGACTTTTTTGTCTATTTTTAATTTATTTATAAGGTTTTAAGAAGGATTTTTTTTACATATTTCATACTGAATGTTTTGAATTTCATTATAAAAGGAAAAACATAATGTTCTATTTTAACATATATAGCATCAATGGTTTTTCTGCTACCATAACTGCTATTTAATTCTTGGATTAATTTATAATATTATTTTATTTATTCAATAAAAAAATCCCACATTTCATTTTTTCTATGTATTTTAAAATAGTTTTTGAAAAGGAAAGGATATTTTTTTATTTAGAAATGTTTTTATTATGGGTGTACGAGATCTCTCTAAACCACCATTTTCATTGAGTTATGAACATTATATCTCTAACTCACTTTCTCTATCCCTTTGATGTTGCATATTTCTTATAAATTTTATATATATGTCTCTTATAAATATACTTATCCCAGTCTCCTTTTCTTTGATGGGGCAATATATGCCTTATGTTAACTTCTAAATTGTATTCTTTATGAAATATACTTTGATTATGTTTTGAGGAAATATTATACAACACATTTATTTTTATGGATATTTATTATGTTTATTAATTATTATTGATTTCCTTTTTTAGAAAACATAATCATTTAAATTTTATGATGGGTGCACATAGATAGCGCTCAAGTGCATTGGGTATAGATTTTGTGTCATGAGACATCATATATAGGGTAAGGGATTTAACCTAATCAATGATAGGGCTCTATCAACAATGTGATGTTTTCTGGAAAGTTTCCCTTGACTTAGGTTATGTAATTCTTTATTTTTCTTCCACATTACCTATATTTCCATGATTTGAAAATACCATGTTCTTTTTGTTATGTTTCCATGTGATTACTCGTTAGTTTATATTTAAAGGAAAGTATATTCTACTTCTAAAGGGTAAAATGTGTAGCTTTTTCAAAAAAGTTTTCATAATTTTTTCATGATTAAAAAAGAAACCTTATGAGTTTTATTTTTCCTATAATATTTTTTTATGATTTTTTAATGAAAATATATGGGTAAAAAGTTTATTTCTTAGGTACTTTTTTTTAATTTGATCGTAATGTTTAATTTTGAAAAAGAAAAATCTTTCATAAGTATATATGGACTTATTTATTTCTTTATATATTTTTATATGTCCCTTACAAAGATTTTTTTTTCTAATCTCACTTTTTAAAATATTTTTCATAGGGTTTTTAGGATGAGTAGTGATAAGAATGGGGGAAAGATGAATATTATTAAGATATGTCATGAAAATAAAATTGTTATATTATAAAAGTTTTGTTTTTTGGAAAAAATATAAACTAAGTAGAAGTGTTGAGTTTATGATGTAATATTTATTTATATAAGGGTGAAGGCCTAATTCTTTAAAAATCTAAATCATAAATATCCTAAAATTAAATAAAATAGATTATTGACTTAAAACTCATGATCATTTAATGCCTGAGGCTGGGTTCTTATAACTCTATGACCATATACATCATCAGACAGTTCCATTCCAATCAAAGGGACTCAGATATCAGCCTTCATTAAAGAATATAAGGGAAATATAAATTATCTCATTGTTAATTAATGAAATATTAGTTGTGATGTACCCAATTCATCCTACCTCTTAATATAGATATGTTATCATGCTTTTAATCAATACATCAACTCCTAAAAAACTATTTTTTGGTATTTTATAATAAAACCACTTTGTGGTTGAGTGGAAACCACTTAAAAATCCAGAAAATGGATGGAAATAATAATACTAGAAAGACTAAACAAATCACATAATACCAGTAACCACAAAATAGTCAACCAGATAAGTAATCAAAAATTTATAAAACAAAACCACAATGGTGAACCACCACCACGCCTCAGCCCCAAAAATTACCCAAATCCAAGTTTAAAATTAAAATTGAAGGAACTACCTCAACCAACCATGCATCAAGAAATGATATCCACTTGGATCTATATAACCTGTTATAAAATTGGTTTCTTTGACACCTACAATGTCGGGAAACCAGACCATCATCGATGATAATCCAAACCATATCCTGGCCATCAAGAACTGTTAAAGACCATATAAAATCAACATCAAACATGGCCACACAATCACCACACTCATCGATAAAAGACCCTCAAAATACCATAAATATGAAGGATATATAGGACATGGATCCTTGAACCCATAAACCAGTCAAACATATCATCCTCAAGCTTCCTTCCAAATAATCACACTCGACTAACTATGAAAGAAGCGATGGAGTCTGAAGCTAGAACATAGTAGCAAGAAACATGGGCTCGATTGAGTCAAGACCATAACTATTTGTACCTTACTTTAAGAATCACATACAAATTCGAGCCTCAAAAAGAAATCTACAAGACTGATAATCTCTCATACTTGTAGGATAATGAGAACCAACCCTTATCATAGAAAGTAAAAACACTAAACACTATCACCACATTTTACCATCAAACCATTACTACATTGGATATGAATAAATGAAGAAATAGAAGCAGATGCCAACATTAGGAAGAAAAATCCAATCCAACACCAAGATAAAACACTAGGTAAACCCCAAAGAACCATCCAAGATAAAAAATTGAGAAACCCATGAGATTCATACAATCTGGATCTATCAACAACACAACCATCATAAACCAAAAAACTAATCATGAACCAACATAGTAGGAAAAAATGGGGTTTTGCATTATGGGATATACAAAAAGAGATAGGTATGGGATATAAATGATATTTTACTGAATAATAACCATTTAAAAAAATCTCATTCAAAAATACCAAAACTGAAGTAGAAAACACCCAATTATATCCACTTACACAAACCCAAGCCACCTCAAACTCCACTAGATTTAAATACAAGGGTATTAAAGTATGATGAATTAGGTAGAAATATGGGAGGTGGATGGGATAATATACACTAACTATGAGAAACAAAAATAGAAGCATGTGAGACCAATGAGAGGGATCCAATGATGAAGGTGAATGCTGAGAAAATCTAACTACACTAAAGAGGAAAAACAAGATGATGATGAAATAATAACTAAAAAAGAAGCACCTTTGAGGGAGATCTACCATTGGGAAATGTGAGAAAAACTAGGTTGGTTTCTCATGATACTAGAGAGCACTCGATATAACCTCCTCCCAACATCAATAAAACAAATTATGATATACACTAATAATAAAATCAAAGTATAAGGTCCATAACACATGTCTATAGATATAAAAATCTATCGACACATGGAGTTATTGAGTTCCCAGTATTTTATGAAGTTATTATAAAATCAATATCTTGGAGATTACTAAGGATGGGATTCATGATAAGAAGTTTCAATATCTTATGATACCCTAAACCTAGATAGCACATTTCATTTGTGTCCCATAAAATGATATCATATAGAAATAGAATATATTTATAAGAATAATTCCATAATATTTTTAGGTTATAAACATAGTGGGTAAATACTATGAACTTTCATTGTTATAAGTACCATTAGAAAATTATCATATGGATGTCATGTAGAAGAAAGATCATCATATTGAAAAATATTAATAGATATTAAAGTTGATTAATATACCAGTGACATAATATTTGAAGTAGTTGGTTCTAGTGCACCAAATATAATAATAAGAGGATTATTTGGTGGAGTTTTTTGTAGAAGATACAAGGAACACCCTATGCTTATCCTTCTTTTATTACATATTTTTATAATTATATGATTTTAGTGTGATTTTGGTTTGGGTTTTTTTGAAAATTCCCACTGATGTATGGTGGAAATCATCAAGAATGATGAGAATTTTCTTGAACCAAACCACGCCTCTCTCTAACTGGATACTTGAGGTGACCCATGAAATACCTAAGCCAAGTTCTCGATAAACTTTGGCTGGGAACTAGTGTTGGGGTGTCAAAAAATGATCACAGTAATGAATTCACCCTCATAAAAAAACAAACACACAAATTACACCAAGAATATAGAATGAACCATCTACGAGTTAGATGTTGATGCTAACAAATAAATAAATTAAAAAGTAATAAAACTTATCAAAGTAAAATATAGAATGAATAATAAAACATCACATAAACTAAAAAATAATGAAATAAACATTTTATATAAGAATAATTGTCATCACATAAATAATCCAAACAAAACCCGATCCATTAAAGTTAATACATAAGAATCCAAAAATAAAAAGGAAAAAAAAACCAAGCCTGAACATCATCCATATGACCCATGTCTTTGCACAATTATCCTAAAACCATCCAAAACGAACACTTTCACACACGAGACTAAAAGAAGACCAAAACCAAGGCACCTAACATGAAACTATAAGAGAATTATACATAGAATGGTTTGTGTAGGATGTGAGAAAAGAAATCCTCATAGGATCTCACTGTGGAGTTTGTGAAATTAATTAAAAATTAAATTAGTCTATTCTAGTTTGAAATAAATTTATAGATACAATTTTCTTACATAAGTACACAAAATCCAATATCACATACATTACCATCATTTTTTAATAAAACAATTAATACAATAATAAAAAATCAAAACAATAAGGCACCATATCAGTAATAAAACAAGACAGGTAAACATAAGTCATGGTTATATAAATGTTAATTGAGCTAGAGAACACAAATAAAAGTTCTTTATAGATTCATCTAGTATAATGGGAAACACAGTTGGTATTAAGGTGAGATAGTCCTAGACCATACCAAATAATGATCAATTATTGGCTTTTGTTGTTTCCGTAACATAATCCACCTAACTGTCCTGCACCAATCGTAGAATTGGGGGCACTCCCAACCAACCTAACACATATCTAGGGGAAAAAGTAGTGTGAAACTATATAGTTTAGCATAAATATAGACCACTCACTTAGTTTATATTGATCACATGAGAAAAATAAATATATGGTGAGAAATCAAGTAAGAATCAATACATGCAATACTATTAAAAGAAATAAATCTCTGTCACCTCTAATGATCTCACAAGAAAAAACCCCAATAATGATATCTGTTTCTCATATAATATAAATCATTCCCCCGAATTCTATATGTTATATCAAGAAAAATGAAACAAGGAATCAAGAGGGTCTCGTACACCCAAATCATTTGAAAACCCATTCAAATGTTCAAAACGGTCCTTAATAAAATATTAATATAGAATTAAAAGTCAATTATAAACATTTCAAATTCCTTTTAGAATAAAAATTTAATATCAACCCATTGAAATCCAATTCACATAAGTCCTTCTATTTAATAATCCAATCTTGAGACTATTTAAAATAATAAACCCCTTTTCATTAAAAATAATTTAAAATCCAAAACTTTCCCTTCACCCAATTCACAACCTGAATGAGGTAAAATACCCTTTACCACACCAAATTCTTTTATAAAACCATTAAAATATCTTTCCAAATAATTTTCATTCTTAAAGTATTTTAGAAATAAATTCCCTTTGAAATACTCTTATTTACAAGTAAAAAACCAATATAATTTTTTATAAACCTCTAAACTATCATATATAGGAATAATTTATCAAAAAAAAACATTTAAAATTATAGATCACACAAATGCAATGTCAATTTAATAAATTTAACAAAACACCTACCTTAATTCAACAATGATCAATATGGAAGTCATTTCCTTCGATGGTGGATGCTCAAATAAGAAAAGAGAGACTTGATCAATCCATAACAATAAAACCCCTCATGATTAAATCATTACAGAATCTTAATATAACCCTAGAATCCCTTAGGATTCACAGGAGATAAATAAACTAAGGGAGAAAAGAAAGGTAGAAAGAAATAAAAATAAACAAAGTGGAATGAGGGATCTATCTCAAGGAATCCACTCAAAATTAAAATGGAGGAGATCAAAAAATAGACGATGAAGGTATGTAAGAGCTCCCTCATCTATACATTTTTAAAATTCAAATGGGTTGAAAAGGAAAAAACACATTTTTAATAAATTGTGTAGCTCATACGACTACCACAAATTTCGGAAAAGTAACACCATGATTATTTATTTCTATATCATTTTATAATATTTTTTGTTATTTTTTGTTGTTGCGAGTTTTTAGGAGTTTTAGGATGAAATTTTTAAATTTAGGAAGTTTTTTGGGTGGCACTCAATTTACCCATATGGTCAAAAGTAACTATTCAACAACTGTGCATAGGGATCAAAAACCATGATAGTCTATTTTTCCATGGACTATATATGGTTTTTCAAACTATTTAGTTCTTCCTAGGGCATTGTTTACTTTATTTTTTCCCTTGGAGGAGACCTGTGTGGTTTGAAAAATAATGAAACCAAACTGTGTGGTCAGACTAGAATCACATAAAAAGTGGTTTTACTAAATTTAACCCTCTTAATTTTAAATCCCCTCCCCTATTACATTCTCCCTCATAGTCAAAATATCCTTTCTAGGTCCATAGGACGGTTTCATCCTCTTTATCATTCAATTTGGGTGCCTTCTCCTTCAATTTTCAACAACTTTCCCAGGAAAATTCCCTCTTTTCTTCCTCTATTGTATTATTCCTTCATTTGTTTTCATTTTTCCTAGGGGTTTTATTACTCTATTAAATCTAATCATTTAACCATGACGTGGTTTGGGTTTGGGTAGGCTCTAACCTAGGTATTTTATTATATAATACCCATAGAGGGTAATACTTGGCTCATTTGGGAATTCTTCCTAGAAGGCAATGTGCTCTGGAATAGTTCTATATTCTTATGGTGGTAGTTTATATTCTGTTACATTGATTTTTAATTTATGAGGTTATTAAGGATTTTAAATTCATTTTTAATTAAATTATGACTTGTATAGTTCATATGGTGGACTTAGAATTTGTTTTGAGTGAACTCCATGCTTGGCATAAAGGGGTTTCTATATATTTTAATTGGATTATTTTGAATTAAATGTTTAATAATTACAAGTGTTTGTTAAAATTCCTACGATTCCTTTTAAATGTATTTTTTGATCAATGAAGGTATTAGGCCATATTTTGGGTTTAAATGGAGAACCAGTTTTAAGAAAATGTTTTAAATATAAAATGGTATATATCTAAATGATTTTAAAGTATTTAAAATTTTGAATTTCATTATAAAGGAAAAAGACTCAACATCCTAAGTTATCTTTTTTATGGCCCGTTTATATTTTTAAAATTGGTACATATATTATGAGACACTATTTTATTTCCTCAATGTTTGTTTCACCCTTAGTTGGTAGTTCATGTGATGATTGAATGCATAATGTGAAAGGATCCACCTGATGTGAGGGTGTTGAAGGTGTGGTGTGTGATATTATTAGGCTCATTATATATTTATTTATATTCATCACTAACCTCGTCTCTTGGGTTTTTGGTCATGGGAATTCTTAGTAAATAATTAAAGTCTTAGATGAGTGCAAACTCTAGTTGTGATTCTGTCTAGATAGAGTAGAAATGGATAGATAATTATTCACGGATAGTCCCCATGGATGCATCATGATCCCGATATAGAATAAGGTTTGACTAATTTAATGGGACTAATCAGATTAATATAATATTTGAGGTTGAACTATGATTCATGTCACATATTTAGGGTCATATTACTTTAGTTCGTAGGTTTGTATCCCATAAAATATGTTCCTTGATAGGTGGTTCCATGTTGGTGATTTTCATTTCTATGATTATTGTAACTTCTTTTGTTTGTTGTTAGTATAATCTCCCATGTTATCATTTATTTTATTTTACTTCTTAACTTTGTGGTTTCACTTTGATTGCGATCATTATATCTATGTGTGGCTGTATTTTTAAAATGATTTAAAAAGATAATTTAGAAATATACTTTTGGACAAGGGTATAATTGGTTTTATTTTCTAGAAATGATTTGAAATGAGTTTGAAAATATATTTAAGGATTACATTTAAAATTAAAGGGATAAGATTTAAAAATTGAAAAATTTATGTTTCTTGAAATGAGAAGTAAATTTTATTTTCATAGTGGATTATAAAGTGTAAATCCATATTTTTTATTATTATATTTCAAACTAGTACACATGAGGTGCTTGTATAAAGTAATTTCATACACTCGACCTATAAAAACCTAATTGGATGCATTTTTCACACCTATATATGTTATAGGTTCCATGTCTCAATTGGATTGGGATTTTCTTTTCTGATGATGGGTGAGTAGGGTTGTACTGATCAACCAGATGCTTTATGGATTTGGATTTATGCTGGGTTCATTTGTTTTATTCTACTTAATGATGTATCAACCAAGATAAACTCAATTATATTTATTTTAGTCTCTTTTTTTTATATTGTTCTACCATGCTCTATTGTATTGTTTATTGATAATGTTGTACACATATGAAAATGGGTTGAATAATTATTATTGAATATGATTCATTAGCTTATTTTTTTTTATTTTGGTCATACTCACTTGATGTTGCATGGATAAAATATTTATGGACAGTCCATACAAAATTGTTGGTAAATTATTTATTATTATGTTAAATCGTATATTAATGTAAAATAATTACCAAGGTGTGTCCTTTGATGTCCAAGCACAAATTTCCAACCCGTGGGGATTGGGACTGCCCTTCTGGCCCAATGGCGAGCCATGTCAAGTGATATGTCAGTTCAACTCATTTTGTTCCGTTATAAATTGCATCAAAGAATAGGTTAATAGTAAAAGTCAAGGTTTATGAGGATTCTAACTTATTATATGGGATTTATTGTGGTATTAAGTTGTTAGGAATATCATAACTTAAAAAATAGGCTTGGGGAAGGGCCTCACGAGTTCTTTCTTGTTTAGAACATTAGGTTTCCATGGGTATTCAGGGTTCTATCATTGATTTTGTTTTCATTCTTGGAAAATTTTCTTGTATTATTATGTAGATGAATGATACATAGATTCTTGATTAATTTTACATGTAATTTTTGGAGTCCCATTTTATTTTGGGAAGAAAATAGAAGTAGGACTAGAGATTCATGGTTATCCTCCACAATTTTTCAAACTGTGAAAATCCCATCCATGTGGTTTAAAAAACCTCAAAGTTCCTATCACATGGTTGGTGAACAGTATGAAAAATCATGTATCCAAACTATACAAGGCTCTTCACCCCTCTTGGTTTTGTTTTCTTCATTCCTTTTGGTTATATATTTCTCCCAAAATATTTTTTACTAATTAAATATGTTTTGGAGAGGATTCTTTTTTTTAATGTGGTTAAAATGAAGGTTTTTTTAAAATTAGCTTTGTGATTTCTTATGCCTTATATATGTTTGATTTTAAAAAGTTTTTTTGATGATTTTTTTTTAAAAATAATTGACTTATTTCAAATTAAATGCTATGTGACATGAATAACTTTATTATGATGTTTTTAAAATGATTCGAAATGGGAAAAAGCTTAATTATAAATGTTTTATAATGAATTTATGAGATAATTGGATTTTTTTAATTATAATATTGTAGAAAAATGGTTTCAAATTTTTAGTAAAATTTTTAAATGGTTTTATTTTCTTCGGAAATGGAACGGTCATGTTATCAAAGTCTTTCTGTTTAAAAAATAATGGAAATTTGATTTTTCAAAGTATTTCTTGATGAAATAAGTTTCTAAAATTACTTTTACTGGATATTTGTGATTTGAAAGTGTGTTTTTATAAAATGTGATGAAAGTGTTTATGTTTTTAGTGTTGTGTTTTTGGTCTATATATTAGTTATATTGTGAACATTGGTTTAAATGTTGAGAGATATATTATATGAGTTCATTTATTGTTTTTCTGAAAATTACTCCTAGAATTGTCAAGAAATAAAATAAAAGGATTTTCATTAAATTAATCCACTGAATGATTCCTTTTTTCCAAAAGAAATTTCCTTTATTCTGGTATCTACACAAACTTTGAATTTGGGGTTAATTTTAGACCTCATATATTTTGGAATTGGTTTCTATTATGTCTAATTAAATTACCCTGGGGTTTTTGGAATTGAGTTTTTGGAAAAACTATTGGTCATAATATCGTTTGGAATGTTGTTCATTTTACTATAACTCCTTTTTATGGATTAGGATCTGAGTAAGGCTTATGGTTATGTTTGGGTGGATATTCCCTTTGAGTGGGAATTAATTTATTATGTATGTGTTTATTCATGGATAATGAAACACCATTTATTGGAAGCTACATAGGAATGAAAGTTGGATATTTGAGGTTTTTTTTATTGGTTGAACATGAGATAACTTTAGGGCAGTGATTAGGAAGCTAGGACTAGTGGGGTTCCCTGGTAAGTACCCAAGGATACGGGTTTCATTTCATTCATTTACCATGGGATGATGACACATGGTTGAGGTTATTGTTTTTCCTTTCAAAGTGATGAATTAGGGTGGATGTTCATCTTGTTATTGTTACAAATATGATTAATGGTGATTTTTTTGTTTTGGATTGCAATGGTTATATGTTTTAAGGGATTTGGGATTGATTACATGTTTGGATTATCTTTAAAGTGATATATATTTGGATTTTTGGTTGATTTTCTTAGAATGGTCTGTTATGGTTAGTGGAAAAGGATTGATTTTATTAATGCCCATCTCTTAGAAACATTTCATTTTGTTTCACAACTTTATAATAATTCTAAATAGAGGGGATACCCCGGTGGGTCTCTATACTCTTAGATACTCAAGTTAAATGGTTGTGGTTTATTCTTCTTGGATATTTCATTATTGATTATGGAATTAGGTTTTATTTTTTGGGGATTTTGGTTGGATAGTCTTGTGGGATGGATCATGTTTGAGTATTTATTCCCAGTTTGATCATTATATGGTTTTTTATTAGACCTACCCACTTTGGGATTAAGGTGTGATGGTATTTGACTTTTTTCACCTTCTATTGTCAAACAATACATTTCTAGTGAAAAAAGAGTCATGTCGTAGAGAATTGTAACCAATTTTTTTATCTTCCATATTATTTTATGTCATTTCATGATATTTTGGGTTTTTGTGAGTTTTCTAGTGTTTCGATAAGAAATTTTCATTTTTAGGTTTCAGGGTGGCACATAGTTTTCCCACATGGCCAATTGTAACCATTGGACATCCATGTGGGGGGTCTATAATTATGGTAGTTTGGTTTTTCATGGTCACTAAATGGTTTTCTGAACTATACAATTCTTCCTAGGGAATCCTACACTTCATTTTTCCCTTGGGGTAGACTGGCATGGTTGGATCATTGTTTGAAAAACCTTATGGCCAAACTGTGTGACCTACCTAGAATCATTTAAGAAGTGATTTTCCAGAATTTATCCCATCCTATTTTAACTCACCTACCATCCTCAATTTTCTCTCATGGCCGACCAAACCATTTTTTAGCAAAGCTAACCGGATTAAAATAATGAGAGAGTATGGAAGCTGCCATCATGACGAAGCACCATGCAGCTTTGTACGGGGAAATGCTAGTCTATCAGCAATGCAAAGTGGGGATCTGGGAAATTATTAATGCAGAAGCTTGGTAGGGGAATTTTAGTGGGTTGGGCCTTCAAGTCATGTAATGAGAATAGTATGCCTCCAGGCCTTCGGGTTATGTATTGGCCTTCCGGTCATTTCAGGCCTTATGCATTAGGCCTAAGAGTCATGTTAGGGTTCCCCTTCAACCCTTAAAAAGGGGGATTATCGATAATAAAATAAAAAAGGCCTTCGGCCCATTCAAAAAAATGATAGGAAAATGGATCGATATCCTGAGTTATATTTTTTCTAAATGTTCACATGGAATTTTAAAATGGGTTTATATCTTGTGAGGACCTATTTGATTTCTTCAGTGTTTGTTTCATAATCGGTGGGTTTTTATTGCTATATGATGACCAGAAGCATACTTTTTAAATGTTTTTCTAATGTAGGGGTGTTGTAAGTGAGTGTAAGATATTGTTATGATCATATTGTATTTATTTCCATTTATTTATCACATCCTTGATTATGTGTTTGGCTATGGTAATCCCAAGTAATCATAACACCCCATTATTTTATGGTATATTTCATTTTAAATAAATTTCATCTATTTGATAGCTTTTGATACATAAAACCTCGAGTCTAAATGTATTGTAAAATAAAATACCATTACAAACTAACCATTAAATTGATGGGTATAAAAATTACATAATAAATTATGAAAATTATATGGTTTAAAAATTTATAAATAAAAATTCATCGGTTATCAAATTATTATAAATGAAAATAAAAATCCTTTTTAAGCGAAATAAATGTTATTTTATAAAAAACTATTTTTATGCATACACTGTGTTTATATATGAATCTATTAAATTAATAACTATTGGTAAATTATTTTAATTAAATTTAATAATTATATATTTAATAAAAAATTATCATTTATATAATTTTTTTTTTCTAAGCATGGTATAAAAATAAATCTTGTTTTATACTTAAAAAAATATTTTTTTTCTAAAAAGATATTCCGTCTCATTTTTAACACTTAATTTAAAATTATTTTTTTAAAATTTTAGAAAATGTATTTGAAAAAATGAAATTTGTTTTCAAATCATCATTTAAAAATTATCGTAGATTTATTTTTTTTGAATTTTTTGAAAAGTTTAATTTTTTTAATGAATAACAAAAAGATATTTTTTTCATTGAAAAATGATTTTCCTTTTAAAGAATTTGTAGATTTTAATTTTTTTATAAAATGAATTTTAAAAGTAAAATTAGTTCAATTATATTTTAATTAATTCAATTTAGCATAGTGGAATTAATTTTATGCTTAGTTTTGAAATAAAACTTTTTTATTCATAAGAAAACTTTTTGTTTGGAAAACCACTTTTCTTCATTCTTTAAGGTTTAATTTTAAATTAATTTATGAATATTTATTAAATTTAATTTTTTATAATAGATTAAATATTTTGAATCATCATAATTAATATTAATTAACATGTTCAACTAAATTTTTTATCATGATGAATTTTAAAAATAGTAAAAAATAATTACCCTAGTTAGGATAAAAACAGTTTTACTAGGAGATAACCAAAAAGATAATGGTAATGTTTCAAATTAAAATTTTTCAAAACCTATTTTAAGGGAATATTTTTATTCCATACTTTCCCAAATTCAAAATTATGGCTATTTGGAAGCATGTTACTTGGGAATGACTTTATCATTTTGTATTGTTTTAGGAAATTTCTAAGGGGGTCCCCTCCCCCACTTATAAAAGGAAAATCCCTATATTATTCTATAAAAACCTAACGAGACTTTTAGTTTGTCCATTAATTCAAAACATACCCATCTAAAATCAATATCAATTACCCAGTGTCCTTGTTTTTATCATATGACCATCCTAGGAAGGCTTTAGGTATAAGAATAAAGAGGTTCTTCGAAGAAGAGGTGTAAAACTTAACTATGTGTTTTCATTTTATCTCTTCCTCTACCCCCTTAAAATATTTTCCAATTATGACAAAATAATAAAACCATAATATTTAATATACTTAATATTATGTTATGATAATTTAATAGCCTATACCGATCCCCTCTTTTATCAAATGTGAAGAAAAACTACAATTTGTGTGTACAATGGACTACCACCTCACAAACTGATGTAATTAATTTTCCCTCACCACCTATCACAGATAGATATAATCATGGATTTAATATATATATATATCTTAAATTATTATACTTATGTAATTATAATATCACATATACCTTATTAACTCCCAATCCATTGGAAAATGATAACGTAGCTCATGCATACATGTAGAATACAACATCTACGAAGAAATGTGATATATTTGTCATTTTATATTGACATGGATGGTAATAATGGAATATTTAATGAATATATATGATATAATAATGATTATGGAAATTTTAATTATTATTTACCTTTCTTTTATTCAATTCTTCAGAAAATTAAAACAACATTTATGCATACGTACGACTTACCATCTCCATGAACGATGTAATTCATTTTTCAATCTCTAAATTTTATGTATGAATCAAAATACATATATAATGAATATATATTCGATTTAAATCAACATTAAAATACTTTATATGATGTAACCATGATATAATTATAAGGATCAAAACCACCTAACCAAAACATATATGAAAAATGAAGCAGTTATTACATATAATAATGATTTTTTTTAAAAAATATCAATAAATAGATGATAAATGGATATAAATAAATAAAATAAGGTGTTATATATATTATTAAGTTTATATAATAGTTTTATAATAAATATATATTTATTATACATGAGTTTCAGACACATTGGAAAGAAGTCGGACCTAAGACAAGAGTCTATTTCACAATCTCATAATTATTTGAGATTATTTATGTTTAAGTATACATTAGAAGAATTGTTTTATATTTATATATGAAAACCAATATGTTTTCTTCTAATATATTTATTTCTATAAATTAAAATTCTTCCATTCATTTTCCCCTTTATAAGTACTTAAGATACCGAAATATTGTTTTTAAGGAAAACCGATTTTGTTTTTTTACTTTGTGGGGAATATTTCCATTATGTGTCCATATTTTCCTTAAAATGTTTTAAAATATGTTTTTATCATTATCCAATTATTTATATAATATTTTTTACCCTTTTTTTGTATTTTTTACAAAATTTTTTAAAAGAAATCATCTTATAATTTTCTAAATGAGGTGCTTTTTGACCTTTTTACAATAGTGTGAAATGAATATTTTTTAATGACATGTACAGAATTACCCACCTTCATGAAACCTAATTATTTTGGAGCTTCCTTTATAGTTTTAAAGGTTTCCATTCAAATTAAATTTTTTACTTAATGTTTGTGAAGTATTTTATACTTTAAAAAAGAGATTTCAAAATGAAAAGGGTATTTTCTTCAATAATTTTTCCAATGATAATTTTAAATTACATTCATTTATGTCAAAATTATTTGGTGAATATTTTGATTTACCAGGGATGTAATACTTTGATACCATTCACCATATTACTCTTGATAGTTTATGTTTATGTTTATTGATTGAGGAAATTATTAACATTTTGTATTCTAGTTTTTCAATACGAATGTTTACATTGATTATGTTTCACAACATTCATATGAAGAATGAATTGGACTTAAGAAATTTTAGATGGGGCACACTATAGTCCCTCGATTCCTTGGTAGGTCTCATGAGACAAACTAGTTTGGATATTTGGTCGATGCCTTACCCATTTATGTATGATGTCTTAGCATGAGGCCTTGATGGTAAGTTTATGATGTTTGAAATTATAAAATCAATCATTATGAAACTATTTATTATCATCCATGTGATTATTTATGTTATTATTTTACCCATTGATTTAGTCCCATATTTTATAGTGTTAGTCATGTGTAATATTTTATTAATATCTCAGCCATATTATTCACGTTTTATTTACTTGATGCTAGAATCCCATGCTTTCATACCCTTACTAAGCATATGAGATCACCCCTTTATTATGTTTTCTTTCCCTAGGATTCCATGAACTATATTATGATTGATATGTTGGTATATTCTAAAGGGAATAATGGTTATCTCAAAGATAATTATATTTTTTATTTTATGTTTTCGAATGTAATGTGAGATTCAAGTATGTATCTAGTTTACCAATACTACTAAACTATTCATTCCTCTAAGACGTGATCACTTGTATTTAGTGACAATGTAATAAAGTAACTACCGGCTCTGGGATATTTGGGATGGGGTCTTTATAGTTGGTATTAGAGGAAGTTTAGTAGAAACCTTGGGAACTAGATTTATAAAAAACTTGATTAGGTAATAGAATTTGATATTTGAATTTTAGGATAGGTATAAGTATAGGATAACCTCATAAAGTCTTGGAAATTTATATATTATGTTGTTTTACAAGAAATACATCCCTTTTTTAATGCTTAAAGGGGATGCGATTTTATCCCAAATGCATATAGGGTTAATAACTCTAAAACGAGTTAGTTTGAGTATATCTCGACCATTATTTTAGAGTATGGGGAGTGTTACCTTTCTAAAAACCTAGTTTTACACTCTTAGGGGATATTATTAGGTTAACCAACATTCTATTTATAAATCATTATGAAGGATTTTTGGGTATTGATTTTGTAAAAATATTTTACTTGAGAGAAATGGGAGGATATGGATAGACATTTACTGATTCTAAGACAAAATAAATACGAAAAAAATTATAATTATGAATCCAAATTTACTAGGTTAGCTAGGTATGACATGTAATATATATGTAATCCAAATATAAAGATTGATAGTTCCTTTTATGGGATTAATACAATCCATAAAAGGATATTAGTATCCCAATAATTATCATCATATTGGGATATAATATTTTTTTTCTATCAAGAAATATAAATAATTCCCCAAGTCTTATGAATTTGATGGAAATAAAGATAAGAAGCAGGTGGTTGAGAACTCTGAAAAAGGAAATACAACAAAAGGGAAGAAGTTAAGGGAACAATTTTAAACTTGTAAAAAATATAGGAAGATACACCATGGAATATTCTTGCTGGGAATTGGAGTTTATTATAATTTTGGAGATAAATTTCACTGATCTCATGATTATAAGAGAATAAAAGTATCCTCTAATGTCCAATACTTCAATTTTAAGGAGACAAGTCACTATATAAATGCTTATCCCATGTGCTAAGATAATTTATCCAAGAAAAGGCCAAGAGAACAATCCCAATATTATGTGATCAAAATATTTGAGGTTGAAGTTCCTAAATATATGGTGGAGGGTACTTTAATCATGTACTCAAATTTAGTGATTTATTTATTTGATTTTGGATCTTCACACTCTATATCATCCATGTTTTCTAATAAAAATAGATATTTCCCTAGAACCTTAAGAAGGAAGTTATCAGTTAAGACTCATAGTGGATGTTTCACTGTAGCAATTATGTTTTAGTAAATTACAATTATAATACATAAACATGCCCTATTTATTGACTTCATTATTTTATGCATGGTTGATTTTTAGATAATCATTGGTATTTAAAATATTTAAAAATATGTTGAAAACATTTATTCGAAAGAGAAAGAAATTACGAGTCTTGATGAAAATTTAAATTTATTTTATTTAGAGGGGGACCTCATTATATGATTCATATTTAGATTCACCCCCATTATCTATTCTACATGACATCCTTTGGGAATAATAACAAACATTATCTATGAATGGAAAAGGTAATATTCAAATTGAATATGTAACTATTATACAAAAATACATTGAAGTATTTAATGAGGAAATATCTGTGCATCCACCGGATCATGAAGTTGAGTTTTCCATTGATTTTATCCCTGATACAAGACCTATATTAAAGACTCCCTATAGAATTGACACTATAGAATTGGTGTAATTGAAGAAAAAATAGAGGAATTATGTAATAAGGGATTTATAAAACCTAGTGTTTCACCTTGGGGATCCCCCATTCATTTAGTTAAGAAGAAATATTGATCTATGATTCTGTTAATTTATTATAGGGAAATCAATACTCCTATCATAAAGAACAAGTATCATCTACCTAAAATTTATGACTTATTCAATCAACTTCACAAAGCTCAATATTTTTAAAAAGTCAAAAATTGTTTTGGGTATAATAAATTTCAATTAAAGAAGGAATATATTCCAAATATAGTATTTTTAATGAAGTATGAGCATCATGAGTTTACATTAATTCTATTTAGATTAATAAATGTACCCTTTATTTTTATGGGTCTAATAAATTTAGTATTCAAGAAATATCTTGATGATTTTTGTGTGATATTTACTTATTATATCTTATTGTATTCTAAAATTTACGAGAACTATGTGAATCACTTTCAGATCATTCTTTGAAACTTAGAATAAAATATTTATATGAGAAATTTAGAAAGTGTGAATTATGGCTTTAGAAAATTTCTTTTCATGGACATATTGTCTCCAAATATGAAATCTAAGTTGATCTTATAAAGAAAAAAGTAGTCCAATAATGGCCTACTCTGATGAACATAACTAAGGTTCATAGTTTCATTTGATTAAAATGTTACCATCGGTGATTAGTATAAAAAATTTATTGATTGGATAACCCATTAACTAATATTACTCGTAAAGGGGTTAATTTCATATATAAAAAGGAATTTGTGGAATATTTTGAAGAACTAAAGAGGATATTGGAGAATTCTATGATTCTAACTGTACCACAAGGAAATGATGGATTTTTTATATATAGTAATGCATCGAAGAAGGGAATTGGTAGTTTCATTATGCATAGTGATACAATTTTTTCTTATGCATCAAGGTAGTTAAATATTCATGAAAAAAACTATCCAACCTATGATCTTGTGTTGGCAACCATAATATTTACTTTCAAGATAGGGATACATTATCTATATGGTAAAAATATGATATATAAATTCATAATAAGAGTTTGAAATATATCTTTTCAAAAAAATAGCTCAATATAAGGAAAAAGTGATTGATTGAGTGATTTAAAGAATATGATTCCTCATTACACTACCAACTCGGGATGGATAATATGGTAACAAAATCATTGATCAGGAAAGATCATGGAGTAGTAAAAAAATAAGGAATAACATGAATCCTATTATCATGAATATTGTAAATATGAATATATAAAAAATTAAGGAAGGAGAGATATCAATCATTTTTCAAATGACTACCAAAACATCTTTGTTGGAAAAGATAAAAAGTTCTCAACCTGATTGTGAGAATTTTCAAAAGAAAATTAAATCCATGCATGATGAAAAAATGGAAGACTTTTTTTTTGTGAAGATTGAATTTTAAAATTTATATATAATTAGTTTTTCCATATAAACCTAAGATAAATATGGTATTTTTGAATGATTCTTAAATCTAGGATTTCTCTATACACCTTTTTAACACCAAGATATATAGATATTTGAAAGAAAATTCTTGGTGGGATATTATGAAGAGAGAAATTGTAGATTATGTGTTATATTATTTGGTATATTAATAGGTGAAGGATGAGAGACAATATCTGAGAAGAGTCATAAAACCTTTACCTATTCTTATATGGAAATGGGATGGAATTACAATGTACTTTATCACCGGATTAAGAAATAATTAGTGAAATAATGATAAATATGTTTTATTATTGACCACCTTACAAAATATGTGAATTTCAATTCTATAACATAAGATTTACCTCTTTAGATCATCACAAAACTCAATATTAATGAATTTTTAATACTTTATGGTTCACCTCTTTCAATTTTTACTAACCATGATAAAAAATTTATATATGAATTCATGAAAATTATTCAGAAGGATCTTCATAATAAGTTTCATTCGAGCACTACTTATCACCCACAAATTGATGTATAGTCTAAATTGACTATAAAAACATTATAAGGCATGTTTAGGTCATTATATATTGACTTTAAAGGTATGTGGGATCAATATTTCCCTTTAGTATATTTCTCCCATAATGATGGATTCCATTCAAGTATTCAAATGGTGTTTTATGAATCATTATATGGAAATAGGTAACATGATCCAAATTATTGGGATAATTTTTTTGAGAAGAAGCTTGTTGGACTAATAATTTCTGAGGGTATAATGATAATGGTAAATACTATCCAAACACATATAAAAGTATCTAAAAGAAAGAAAAAGATCTATGCAGATAATCCGAGGAAATATTTGGAATTTTAGGTAGGATATCACATTTTTTTGAAAATATCTATTTAAAAGGGAGTTATAAGGTTTGGTAAGGAAGAGAAATTGTGAACTAGGTATACCATACCTATTTAAATCATATAAATAATTGAAGTTGTGAATTACCATTTCATAATTCAACCAAGTCTCTTTAAAGTACAAGGCGTGTTCCACATATCATTATTAAGGAAGTACATTCTAGACCTAATACATGTTCATACCCTTGAATAAATATAATTGGAAACTGATTTATCTTACGTAGAAGAGCCTATCCATATTTTTTATACTATAGAACAATTTTTGAGGAATCAAATGACATTACTAGTAATGGTGCATTGGAGAAATCATAAGATAGATGAGGCGATGTAGGAACCTAAAGAAATTATGATGGAGTAACCAAATATATTCATGATGTGAAATTCTATATATTTAAAGATAATTTTTTTTAAAGTAAGGAATAATGTGACCCCATAATACTCTACAATATATTTATTTTTAAATAAATATAATCTCTTCGATAACTTGTGATACACGCTACCCTAGTCTAAATAAATCTTAATATAGTATACTTTTATAACCTAGATTCTAAATTGGTGGGTATGAATAGAAGATTTTTTTAGAAAACATATATGGTTTAGACATGTATAAAATAAATTCATTGGTTATAAAATAATAAAAAATTTGAAATAAAAATCATTTTAAACCAAAAGAAATGTTTTTTAGAAAAACGTTTTTTATGCGTGCAATTTATTTTTAACTTAATAAATTAAATTAACAACTCTTGGTGAATAAAATTATTGAAATTAATATATTATATATTCAATATTTTTTTTATTATTCATACAATATTTTTCTAAGCATGGGATAATAATAAATTCAATTTTATGCTTAAAAACTGTTTTTTTTAAAATAACTTTGTCTGTGTTTTGTGCACTTGTTTTAAAATAAAATTTTACTACTTTTAATATAATTTATGTTAAAAAAATTAAATTCAGTTTTTTAATAAGAATGTAAAAATTATCTTAGAGTTATTTTTTGATAATTTTCTGAAAAGATTAGTTTCTCATCGAGTAGTAAAAAATATTGATTTTTTTATTGGAAACATAATTTTCATTTAAAAAATTTACAAAGTTATATTTTGTTATAATTTCATTTTAAAAGTAAAATTATTTTAATTATATTATAATTAATTCAATTTATGTTATTGTAATCAATTTTATGGTTATTGTTTATATAAAAACCTTTTTATACTTAATAAAACATTTTCTTTGGAAACTGTCTTTTTGTTGTGCTTGCGGGTTTAATTTAAAATAAAATTAATCCAAGTATGTGAATTAATTTTTTTATAATTTATTACATATTTGGAACTAAAATAATTAACATTTTTTAATGATTTCATCATTATATTTGGTCATAATGAATACTAAAAACAATAAAAATGAATTATCCTGAATAAGGTTAAAAGCGATTTATTGGGGGTTAATCCAAAATATAAGGGTTAATTTTTGAATTGAAATTTTATAAATCCTATTGGATGGAAATATTTAGACATTAGAATATCTAAAATCTTAAACTATGTCCATTTGGAAGCATTTTTATAGGGAACGACTATTATTTTGTATTCTTTTAGAAATTTCCATGGGGGTCCCCTACCCCACTTATAAAAGGACACCCCTCCCCTCTCTTATCCATAATTAAAGATAGTTTCAAAAAATAATTTCCAAAATAACATCCTTAAATACTTCCCCATTACTTAGAGTCCCTATATTTATCAGAATACAATCCTATGAAGGCTTTAGGTATAAACCTAAAGGGGTTCTCCAAAGAAGAGGTATAGTTCTTAACCAATCGTTTTCATTTTATTTATTCCTATACCCTTCTAAAATATTATAAAACTATGACTAAATAATATCAACATTATATTACACATACATATATGTTATAATGTTAATTTTATAACATATATCTATCCCCTCTTCAATCAAATGGGAAATGAAACCGTCAATCATGTTATTGGCGGACTACCACCCCACAAATCGATGTAATTATTTTTCCATCAACAAATCTCACAGATGGATATAATGATGTATTAATTATATATATATTATATTTAGGATAAAATTATACTTCAATATTTATAATATCACATATAAATTCTTACCTCCAAATCTATTGGAAAATGATAATGTTGATCGTGCATATATTTGGACTATTGTCTCTATGAAGAAATGTGGTATGTTTTTAATTTTATTTTGAAATGGGTAGTATTATGAAAATATTTAATGAATATATATGATATATATGATATAATAATGGATTTTTAATTCTTAATTATTATTTAACTTTCTTATATTTTATCCTTCCAAAATGGAAACAACGTCCATGCTTATCTATAACTTATCGACTCTATGAATGGTGTAATTCATTTTTCTGTCTATAAATTCAATGGATGACTATAAATAAATATATAATGAATATATATTATATTTATAAAATTATTAAAAAACTTTAAATCATGAAACCAAGATCAAATTACAAGTACCTAAACTACCCAACTAAAACATACATGAAAAACAAAGTAGTTATTAATCAGAATAATGTTTTTTAACAAAGTTTTTTTAATAAATGGGTTATGATACATTATAAGTAAAACTATAAGGTATGATATATATATATATATATGATTATTTTTCTATAATATATGTATAATTAATCTATATTTTTTATATAAGAGGTTCAGAAACATATAAATAAGTCAGACTTGAGGTAAGAGTTTATTTTATAATCTCATCATTATTCAAGATTTTTTATGTTTAATTAATCATTAGAGGAATTGTTTAATAATTATTTAAACCCAATATATTTAATTGTACTTTTTTTATTTCTATAAATTATATGTTTTACTTTCAATTTACTCCCTATATGTATTCAAGATACCAAAACATTTTTTTAAGGAAAACCAACTTTATTTTTCTACTCGACCGAGAGTCTTTCTCTTATGTGTTCATATTTTCCTTAAAATGTATAAAAGGATGTTTTTATCATTCTAAAATTATGTATTAAATATATTTTTACCAATTTTTTACTTTTTTATAGAACATTTTAAAAGTAATATTCTCTTTATCTTCCTAACAAGGTCCTTTTGATATTTTTACAATAGTGTGAAATGAATATTTTTTGAAATACCTATACAAAATTACCAACTATCATGAACCCTAATTTCTTTGAATATTAATTTATAATTTTTTGTCAAATAAAATTTATTCCTTAATATTTGGTATGTGTTTTATACTTTAAATAAGTTATTTTAAAGTGAAAAGGGTATTTTAATCAAGAAATTTTAAAGTTGTATTTTTAAAGTATATTCATCTATGAAAAAATTATTTGGTGAATATTAGTACTTACTTTTGATGTACTAATTTGATACCATTATCCATATTACTCTGTATATTTTATGTTTATATTATTTATTGGGGAAATTATTAACATTTTGTATGCTAGTTTTTCAATACGAATTTTTATGATGATTATGATTCACCAATTTTATATGATGAATGTATTTATACATCAGTAGGTCTCATGAGACAAACTAGTTTGGGTATTTGGATGAGGACTAACCCATCCATGTATGATTTCTTAGCATGAATCCTTGATAGTAAGTTTATGATGTCCGAAATTATGCATTCAATCATTATGAAACTATTTATTATTATCCATGTGATTATTTATATATTTTGGTTACCCATGGATTTAGTCCCCTCTTTTTTGGTATTAGTCATGTGGCATATTTGATTATTATCTTAGCCATATTATTTATGTTTTATTTACTTGATTCAATATTTCAATATATACAAACCCTTTTTGATCATTTGATATCACCCCTTTCTTAAGTTTCCTTTTACCCGGATGAGAGTAAGTATATTATGATTGATATATAGGTATATTATAAATGTAATAGTAGTGCTCTAAGATAGAATGAGATGTTGTGTTTTAAGTTTTCAAATGTAATGTGATATTCAAGTATATATCTAGTTTATCAAGAATAAAAACCTATTATGTACTTTGGGATGAGATCTCTTATATATGGTTCCATTTTAATAAAGTAACCACCAGCTCTGGGCTACTAGGGTCGAGTTATTTACAGTAACTAATTAGATTCCTTGATGAAAAAAAATTATATTTGTTCTTTTATCTATCTAGAGTGGAACTCGATAGCTGAGTACACATCAATGGTCCCTGTAGTAGTTTTAGGATCCTAGGATAGAACATGGCCCTACTAGTTTGATGATATTACCAGGATAGATAGATTCTTTGAGGTCAAACTAAGGTTATTGTTTCCTTTTAAAGATTGTATTACTTGAGTGCCTCGGTTAGTAACCAATGACTCTAATACCATGATATAAGGTTCCATGTGGGAGATTTTCGTTGATATTATTAATGTAACCCCTTATATTTTTTGTCAGTGGAGCTTCATTTTTTATCATTCATTTTATTTTACTCCATGAATTTGTGGTGGTTATTTAATTGTGATATTTGTATCTATGGGTGGGTATGATTTTTAAAATTCTTTAAAAGGTAATTTGGAAATACTCTTTCAGACAAGTGAATAATTGGATTTCATTTTAAGAGTGGTTTTAAAATTATTTTTAAAGGATTTCACATGGATTTATTTTAAAAATAAAGGGTTTGGATTTAAAAATGAAAAAATGGTTTCTTCTTGAAATTAGAAGTATGTTTTGTTATCATTTTTTATTATAAATTGTAAATATTAATTTTTCATTATTTTTTTCAAAATATCACACATTATATGAATTTTTTAAATAATTACATAGACTCAATGGGTGGTGAAATATTGGGTTATATAAATCAAACCTATATATAATTAAGGTTATATATTTCAGTTGGATTGTTTCATGTTCTTTAAGATCATGATGGGTGAGTTAGGATGCATTAAGAACCCATATGTTTCATGGAGTTTGCTTTGGGTTGGGTCAGTTTATTATATTTTTTTCTATGTATCAGCTAATACTACCTCCACTGTATATGTTTTAGTCCTTTATTTATATTGTGTTAAACCCTGTTGAATTATATTGATTAAAGATGTTGTTTTATATGTTTGAAAATGTGATGGATCATTTTTGTTCATTATGATTTGTTAGATTACCTGTTTATTTTTGTTATTATCAATTGATGTTTCATGGATGTAAAAATTATGGATAGTTCATAATAATTTTTTTGTAAATGATATACTAGTATTTTTACTCTAATTTGAGGGAGAAATCATTCCCATGGCACTTCCTTTGATGCATAGCCACCCGTTTCCTACCCATGCAGATTGGGAATGCCCTTAGATCCTAGTGCTAAACCATAATGTATGAAATGTTAGGTTTTGATGAGCCGATTCATTACAATAAAACTATGTGGTAATATTTTATATCATCTCTATTAAGACCAAATAACACCTTACACGGTTTTCGTATAGTTTTTTCTAACCATGCGCATCCTGTGCGCCACACAACCCATATGCAAGGGTAAACCCGCACAACCTCCCCTAGTCATGAACTACCCATAAACATTTAAAAACGAACTAAAAAGGACCTATGAAATTGTAACATTAACAACTTCTTCCAAACCACGTGCCTCTGGATGCCTAAACAAGGCTCATCTGAACGATTCTTACTAAATGTGAAGTGACCATGAAAAAACCATGAAAACTACGAAAAAATTTAACAATATAAAACATAAATCCATATAACTTGTAAAAATTTAAATTAACCCAAAATTAATTAATTAAATAATTGAAACATTAACATTGAGTGTTATAATATCCCCACCATGCCACTTTTACCCCTAGAAAGTCCTTAATAAACAAGGATGTATCTAAAAAAATCCCTCAAAACACCCCTTGGAACAATGTGGTTTGTTAATGGAGAAATTGGAAGGAATTATAAGAGAAAAACACAAAAAATACAATTTTCTCTAAACTAAATAATAAATTCTACAAAATCATAAGACATCTCCAAGTACAATCTATGCAATTATGAAGTAAGATCCCAAGAGAGATGGAAATCAAGAATAGGTCTCCCAAATATTTATAAATTATCTGAATAGTGTGACAAGAAAAGAGCATACAATGAGACCAAAACATCAACCATGAGAGTGAATCCCCATAAATCACCCAAAAATCACAAAATTTCATCAATCATGAACAAAAAACAAGGAACCAGCTCTAACTCACCAAGAAACCCTAACCTAAAGAGAACTCATCATCCACAAATGAAAACATAACCAATATCAAAAACACATCTCAACAATGGATTCCATGAAGAATAAATCATATTCACACCATAATAAGAAACAATATTAGTACCAAACCTGGGTTATAATACTTTTGTTGGTAAACTAGGACCTCAATCCTGAACCACTTTCCCACAGAGAACCCAAAAATGATAGCACCATCGAGTACTAAAAAACATAAAGGAAACTTCCATGATAAATATCCAAGTACTAACCTAAGGTTACCAATTCTTAAACCATCAAGAAACCAACTCCAAAATGACTGTATCTTACCTCTAAAAAAAATCAACCATGACACAAGGAACACACACACACACACCAATCCATAAATCATAAACATCCAAAAAATAATAATCCAAGGATCATCTATAAATTATAAAAATAAATTTTCCCAGCTAAATGATACTCACCCACTAGATCTATTCCCAAAACATTAGTACCCAAACATAGAAAAACCTCTAAGACAAAGCTTTATAACTACATCCCCACTAGATCACCGACTTGTCCTAAATAGAAAAACTCCAAGATCCAAAAATTATCCCCTTTGATTCAAGAAGTATCAGATGGTATCTAAGGATTAGAAAGAACTCTTCCCCACCACTTAGCCATGAGTCTATATAGAGTTAACACATGGGTAACTATACCTAAGATAAAATAGAATAATCATATATTCTATTAAGACCTTTCTAAGAGGATGAAATAAACTAACACAAAACAAAAATATTATCTACCCATATTTCCCAAATCAATTCACACAATTACATTATAAATCAAAATAATTCCAAAACATAACTCACTCTAATAATATACACCAAACCCCATTTTTTCAAACAACACAGATCACCTTAAATAAAAAAACCTTTAAATAATTTACTCTCATTATAAATTATCAAAAATACCCTATGAATTTTCATTATAAAACCAAAAATTTTTAGAAAAATTCACATTCACATTGAACCACTTCCTAAATTTATTTAAAAACCACTGACTTTTAAAACATTTCTTGGGAATAAAAAACTATCTTCCCCCTAATATAATTTCAAAATTTCATTTTTAAATTTAATATTTTTTGAAAAAAAAAATGAACAACCAATTTTAAACTTCCCACAAAGGTTAAAGTTTTTCACAAACAAGTTATAAAACACAATAAAACCACTTTAGCTTCCTTTTGAACAAGATAAAATCCAAATAATTCAATACGACTCATTTAAAAAACGAATTTTCAAAATATAAAACCAATAATCAATGTATAAATATAAAAATATAAGAATACATCTCAATCTAACCACACTTAATAAACTCAATTTACTAAAAACACTCCCTTAATTGACATTACACTAATAGTTGACACTACTAGAATCATTTCAAAAATAATGGGAGGAAAAAAAATAATCTCATAAGAGAAATTAAACTATTCATGGTTTGGACACACATGTTGGTAAAACATGTACACACCATGTAACAAGATTTTTAATAGATCTATTCTATATGAGATATACATGATTTATCAGACCATGTGGTCTATCTATACAACCTGAGTTCGTTTATCATTTTTACCTCTGAAACACAAAACAACCCCCAAAATCACTAGAGTTCAAATTGAGGATGAAACAACCATCCTAACATATCAAAATTCATCAAATATACTAAAAAAATAAAATCAATACCTAAATCCAAAACACCAATTTAATCTTGAGGCTTTAAATAAGAAATAACTATCTAGACTCTCCCTTGAACTTACCTCTCTAGTTACAATGATATTACTAATATTCATACTATATTGACACATAATAAATAGTAACATGGTTCTCTAATACCATTTTTTAACAAACCAACCTAAACCATCCCTTAATTGGGAATTCGATTTAGCCTATGATATACTTGAGGTGAATTCATGATCTCTACAAGATGTAAACTAGTTCTAGTGTATCTAAACCTAATCATTGGGAAAAAATTCACACTCAAAAAGTAAAAAAACCCCATATATTCTATTGAGAATTTGGTATGACCCTTTAGTGAGTTTGAAATCATTGTTAAAAAATAATTAGATAAAAAGAAAAAAATTCTGAGTATAAATCAACATGAATAATAAATCATCACATAAAATAAATAATAAATAAATACAAATCATGATATAATAATAATTAGTATTATATAAATAATCCAAAAATTATCTAGACCATAAATTCCAATACATTAACATCCCAAAATAAAAATGAAACCTAAACCAAACTTGAACATCATCTATGTGACTTAAGGGTATGCACCATAATATTCAAACTAACCAATAAGAACTCCCAAAAACCCTATACCGAAACAATACCAAATCCTATGAATCTAAAATGAAACCATAAGTTTCATGAAACTACCTGGGTCGACCCTGAACTAGTCACCCGAGTCAGCCCACAATAAGGCCCAAGAGGTGTTACTGATCCTCCCGGGCTGGAGACAAGCGACAAGGGCATCAATAGAGTGATGATGGGAATGATTTTTCCCAATGAAAACAAGCAGAAGTAGCAAAAAAATATTAAAGAATAAAAAAAACTAAATAAAAAAATCATAACACTAAGAAAGAAATGAAAATCAAAACTAACCATACCCGATGACTACTAAAACTCCACATAACCCCACGAGTCACTCTCTGATCCTAAGATTCAACATGACCCATGAATATTGAGATCAAACTAAAACCTATACTTGAGACTAAAAACAAGAATGAAGTATAAGTTTGATTATTAAAACTCAGTAGGTGTTCCCAAGTAATCTAGTCCCAATGCATTATATTTAAATAAAGAGAAATTAATTTTTGGTTTGAACTAAAATATATAAAATTAAGATTTTCACAAATATTTCCCTTTAAAGAAAATCACAATCTATTTCCCTTTTTACCATTCAAAACCCTAATCTTTCCCAATAAAGAACCTTATGATTTTTAAAAAGAGATATGACATTTTAATTATAAAGGGGAGAGTGAGTATAAAAAATTCCCAAAATATTTTTCCAAAACCATTTTAAAAAACTATCATTTTAACTACAAACCACACTATTCTAGAAGCAATATTAAAAATCATTCAATAAGGTAAATGGGAAATAACACACAAGAGTATCTATCCAACAATAAATCAATACATTTGTGAAAATAGACATGGGTGAAACCTAAGTGCTCATGAATATTCTAGAATGTACTATACATGTGAATCATCCCAAAGGCATGCCTACTCCCGAGGACGTCATAATTCCCAAACTCTTGGTGTTTCCCTACCTATCCTAACTGAGGGGCCCAATCCTCTAGAAGATCATAGTTGATACTAATGGGCACTTTCCAGTGCGTAGTCTAAACTAGTGCAACAATCGTTCACTGAAAATTTACTCGCTATGCTAGGATTCCATGTGCACACTAAATGGGCGGGGGGGGGGGGGGTGGGTGGGTGGGTTAGCCAATAATGTCAAACAAGATTCCAGTCACAAGTAAATTACTCACACATAGTCAAAACACAAAACAAAGTCACCCCCGAGTCACCCCAAGGAATACATCCCTCGCCTTTCAACCATTTGATCATAGGAAAGTCATACCCGTCAGACCTCCCATAATATATAACTCAACTAAAGAAATGGGGCCACATCCAAGGAAATTTTTATTGAGATAACTACTATTACAAAAGTACCAACCGAGCCTCACATGATTTTCACATGCCAAAACATTTATTAAGAATCACACACACACCACTTTCAAAACCAGAAATACACTTTGAAACCCATTTGAGAAACCCAAACCAGAATTTTAAATCTAAAACACATTCACAATGGCCAAAGGGGCATTTCATTAGTAAATTGATGGGAAAACACAATCAAACCATTTATTGCAACACATTACAAGAGATAAACCACTCCAATTCAAGAGAGACAATTTTACTAATAGTTCTATATCAAAAAATTAATATTAGAACTAGGTGATAAATGAAATAAATAAATGATTGTTAAATCTAAAGGAAAATTTATAGGGAAACCTACTTCAAAGGGGAGCAGACCAAGACTAAAAACTCGTAACCTGCCACCTTTGATGAAGACTGCCCCATAATTACACACACATACACCCCTATATATAACCCTTAATCCAATACACATATTCCCCACACCATGAGGGAATATGTTCAAGGAGGATTTATATATATATATATATATAGGTATACACACCTATGTATGTGTTTACATCCCTTAGAGAAGACACCAAATAATCTAATTAACCCAAAAGATAATAAAGGATTTCCAAAACTCTAAAAAAATTAAAACAATAAAAATAGGTGGAAGCAATCAACCAAATCCATGGGCCAAGCCCCTTAATAAAACCTTACATAAACCAAGATTATTTTGAAAACATGACTTTCACCATTCAAAACCATCTACAATTGATATTTAAAAATATAAAAATCAAGTTCACATGTCAAATATTTTATTTTCCTTCAAAAAATATATCCAAAATAATCTGTACCTTAAGTGACCTTAAAACAAGGTTCTCACCCATCAAACAACACTCAGAATAATTTTCATGAAATGCCACATCAAGACACTCACATAAAATTAATTAAATATGAAAATAAAATACAAAGATGGTAAAAGAAATCAACCCCAACGAAGGTGGATGAACCAGAGTGGACCGAAGCACTTCGCCTTCAGCGATAGACACCAAAACCCACACGAGGAAGACCTAGGAGACCCACCACACACCATAAAATTGGAAGAAATTATCAAAACCCAGAAAACCCATGACTTAGGGTTTGAACGAGACAAAAAAAATGAAGGAAGAGAAACCCATAAAAGGATGTTTTGGCAAGGTAACACAAGGAGAGGAGGCCTCCAGAGGTAGATTCTATGAAGAGGTAGGTTTTTCGAGAGGAGGAAGTGAGGCCGGAGGTCTGGGAGGGGTGGGGGTCAGCATCGCACAACTGTAGGAAGGGGGGGGGGGCTCGGCATTGTGACGCAGGGGGGAGAGGGGGAAGGCCATGAGGTGGGGGGGGAAGGTTAAATTAGGTTTTCATTTTTTTATTTAATTAATTCTATTTTAATTTTAAAAAATAAAACCTGAAAATGAATAAAATTTAATGGAAACTCAAGAATAAATAATTTAACCGCGAAGTTTCAGGTCAGGTTGTGACAATTCTCACCACCATGACATTTTATACCCCTAGAATTTCCCAATTGATTCAACTGATCAAAACCAAAGAAAATATGATTTACAACCAAGGAAAAATATCAAAACTCAAATATCAAAGAACCAACACTCACTTTCATTCAGATCCTAAAACTACGGATTCCCAAAAAGAAACTACAAGAACACCCTCAAAAGAATTCACATATCCAAGGAAGGAATCACATAAGACCACATAGCTTGAAAAAACAATGAAGAGATTACAAATAGGAGACTCACTCTTTTCTAAACACAACCCAATAAGGAACACCCCAACCCCTAACCCAAAAACCATAAAAAACTAGTTGTGGGCTGTTTGGGATCTCTAAAAGCATCCATTACATGACCCACTATTCAAGTCGACCAACAACTATAATCAGTGTTGGGCATAGCAAAATCAAGAAAGTGATCCATCCAAAACACCTGGAAGTTATGTTTATCACGAGTTCATCCCATGGTGGTCTCCCAAACTTATTAGGATTCCATAAAAACATTGATTTCACAAGCTAGAATTACTCTTGAATCCTAATGAAAGCCAAAAAACCCAAATAAATGAAACATGGGACAACAAACACCACTATTCTACATCAGCAACATTAAAAACATTAAAAATAAATTCTCATTAAAAAAAGTTCCAAAAGGACCTGCAACATATTTCTTCACACCCAAAAGAAGAAAATGCCACAGATTACTTTAATTACAACAAAAAAAGTGCATTTGAAACAAAAGAAAATATTTTAATTGAGATTGTGTCAGTGCTACGTTCATTCAACTGAACTAGAAGGTTCTCCCATGGAGTGGATCTAGACCCATGTCACTTCATAGCGCCACCCTAGAAAAAACTTTTCAAATGAACTAAATGGCCACATGTTTTATAGATCTTAGGTGCTTCACTAAATGAAAGCTTCCTATGACCCAACTTCCCACACTGAAAACACAACCAGTACTTCCTATCGAATGAGTCTGGTGAGGAGGAAAACAACGAACTTTTTGCGCCTCTTCTCAACTAGCCAAACACTACTAAATCAGCTTCGACTTGCACATCCCAACTCATTAATTATTTATAATCATTAGGGAATGAAGGAAAAAATGGGAGGAATTCTGATTGAAGACCCATTTCAAAGAATATGTCTTTCAAGAATTCATCCCTGATAAGGTTTAGGAGATACGACACCAGCTCCGCGAAGCTCTTAGTATACTCCAACACTATTTATTTTTCCTTCTCAAGATCATACAACCTTGAACCCATAGGTATTTTCACATCATCATGGGAATACTATTGGATGAACAAGGATTTAAAGCATTACTAATAGTAATTCTTATGTGGTTCGGCCTGAAGAACCGATTTCCACAATTCTGACTTAGGCCTTCCAATGTGATGGTGGAAAGCTCCATCTTGAGAGGTTCTGGATATTCAAGATGAACAACAATCTCCTCAATATTTCGCAGCCATTCCTCATCATTCCTTGGCTCCTGATGCCCAAGGAAATGAGGAGGATTCAAATCTCAAAACCTCTAGATGAACACCTAATATTGAGAACCACCATGCTCCATATCAAAAATGGACAAACCAAAATTCTAAAATATAGCTTGATCAACTAAAAGGAATATGGTGAAATAAATACCCGCGGATGCTTCTCAAAATACCTTAGAACTCAGTGGGTATGAAACCTAAAAACAGGGAGCACCAAACCAATTCAAAACATACTATAAATCAAAATTTCACATCTCATTTTTAAATCAACTACCCAAAATAAAAACAAGATTTAAATCACACCTCCAACACACCAAAGACAAAGTTCAAAAAGAAAACACCAAAAACAAAAGGGAAACATCACACGCTCACACATTTTAAAACATTTTAAACCCCCTTTTTGAGGAACGTTATCATAAAACATTACAATCCTTATGAAACAATCACCCACTATTTGTATTCCATTTAGCCTCACATATATGCACTCTTCTTCTAACTCAAGAACTCAACTATACATACCAAAATCCATCCACTAACCACATGCATACATTCATATTCAGATATTTGAGCACTCATAGGAATACCAAGAGTCAGATTAAAGAAACATTATCACTTTCAAAACCACTTTAGAAATACCTAAACCAATTTCAATACCACACATCCTTATCAAAGAAAAACATTTTCATATCACACATTCATTTTCCAATTTCATACTTCTCAAAACCCTTTATAAACATCCAAAACATTTTACAAAATAACTCTGAATTTCAAACCAACCCATTTCACTCTAAAAAATATTCAAAGTTTTGGTTTTGGAAATCTCAATTTTGACCAACCAATCATCATTTTCTCAAACCAAAATTTATTTTAAAATATAAACAAGACACCCCAAAAACACTCCCATCCAATATTAAGTACAAATGAAAGAAACATACCATTCAACAGGTTAAAAATATCAAAATATAGAAAGGACCCAAAACAACTCACTGGTGGAAACTAGTGTCGATGGGTGACTTGACCATATGGTTGGCGGCCATATGCCAATCAAACCACCATTACAAAAAGTCTCTTGGGATCATATCCCTAGATTCAAATGGATTTATAGGACCGGAAAGCTCATTGAGACAACTGTCCCGACTATCATTTAATTTCCCCAAACACCAAGAAAACCACAAGAACAAAAAATACAAAGAAAACCCCGATTTCTGATGGTAACTAAAGGTTTGGCGCAAAAATTGTTATCCAGACACTCCCCATAACATACACCCCAAACTCCGACAGTCCTACTCCATCTACCTTGACAACCCAAATAACAAAGGGAGCTCTGAAAGCTATGTCCTCTAAAGAACCTATGATCTAATACCATTTTTGTCATGAACTAACCCAGGATGACTCTGAACCGGTCACCCGAGTCGTCCGGTGACAATGTCCAAGTGGTGTTCCCAATCCTCTCGGGCTGGAGATAAGCACTAAGGGCATAAACAGAGTGATGATGAGAATGATTTCAACCCATGTAAATAAACAGAAGCAGCGGAAAAATGTTAAAGCATAAAAAACTAAATAAAATGAACCTAACATTAAAAAAGAATGGAAAATAAAAACTAACCATACCCGATGACCACTAGAACTCCATGTGACCCTGCAGGTCACTCTCCGATCCCAAGACTCAACATCACCCATGACGATTGAGATCAAACTAAAACATGCACCTGATACTAAAAACCATAATGAAGTATAGGCGTGAGTATTAAAACTCAGTTAGTGTGCCCCATTAATCTATTATTAATGCATTAAATTTAAATAAAGAAACTTTAATTTCAGGATTGAACTAAAATATATACAAGTAATCTTTTCACACATTTTTTCCTTTAAATAAAATCATAGTCCATTTCCCTTTTTACAATTCAAAACCATAATCTTTCCCATGAAATAACCATATTCATTTTTTTAAAAGAGATATGAAATTTTAATTATAAGGGGGAGAGTGAGTATAAAACATTTCCAAAACCTTTTTCCATAAACATTTGGAAACACTATAACTTTAGCTATAAACCACACTATTCCAAATGAAATATCAACAATAATTCAACAAGGTCAATGGGAAATAACACACAAGAGTATCTAGCCAACAATGCATCAAAAACATTTATTCCAATAGACATGGGTGAATCCTAGGAGCTCATGAATAATATAGAATGTTCTATACCTGTGACTCATCCCAAATTCATGACTACTCTATATGAAATCAGAATTCCCAAAAACTTGGTGATCTGTACCTATCCTAACTAAGGGGCCCAATCCTCTGGCATTGAAAAGTCTCTACTAAGGGCCACTATCCAGTGCATATTCTAAACTAGTGCAACAATCGTTCACCAAAAATTAGTTTGCTATGCTAGGTTCCCATGTTCAAACTAAAAAAGGGGGGTGAGCCAACAATGTAAAACAATAATCTAGTCACAATTACATTCCTAAGACATAATCAACACACACAACAAAGTCACCCTTGAGTCACCCCAAGGATTACATCCCTTTCCTTTCTACCATTTGATCATAGGAAAGTACTACCCAGCGGACCTACCATAACATATAACTCAACCAAAGCAAGGAGACCACATCCAAGGAGATTTTTCTTGAGATAACTAGTTTTAAAAACTTTCTAACCAGTCCTCACATGATTTTCCCATGCCATACCATTTCTTAAGAATCAAAAGCACACTACTTTGAAAATAGAAAATACACTTAGAAACCCATTTAATAAACCCAAACCAAAATTTTAAATCTACAACACATTCACAAAGGCCAAAGGGGAATTTTAGATAGAAATTTATGTGAAAACACAATCAAACCATTTATTATAACACATTACAAGAGATAAACCACTCCAATTCAAGATATCCAATTTTACTAACAATTATATATCTATAATTAATATTAAAACTAGGTTTGAAATGAAAGAAATAAATGATTCTTAAATTTAAAGGAAAATGCATTGGGAAACCTACATCAAAAGGGAGCAGACTAAGATGAACAACTCGTCACCTTCCACCTTTAATGAAGACCACCCCATAATTGCGCACACATACACCCCTATATATATACCCCTTAATCCAATACACATATTACCCATGCCATGAGGGAATATGTTCAAGGAGGATTTATATATATTGGTATATATACCAATGTATGTGTGTATAACCCTTCGAGAAGACACTGAACAATATAATTAACCCAAAAGAGAATCGAGGATTATTAAAAACTCTAATAAAATTGAAACAATTAAAATTGGTGGAAGCAATAAACCAAATCCATAGGCTAAACCCCTATGTAAAACCTTACATAAACCAAGATCATTTTAAAATCACGACTTTAACCATTCAAAACCATCTACAATTGATATTAAAAAAAATCAAAATCAAGTTCACATGTCAAATATTTTATTTTCCTTAAAAAACTCTTTCCAAAATCATCTTCACCTAAAGTGCCCTTAAAACAAGGTTCATACCCACGAAACAACCCTAAAAACATTTTCATGAAATGCAACACCAAGACACTCATATAAAACATAGCGAATTTCATATTCAAAACCCAAACCCAATACACGATCTTGTAAAACCCTTCAAAAACGTATTTAACATCACTCAAATAATATAATAAGCCATTTACACAATTTATAAAACCTTTTTAAGAAGTCAAACAATATTTTACTTCTAAAATACACACATAATTTCATGTATAAAATCATTATCATCCCAATTTCTCATCAAATCCTCTCAAAACAACATTTAAACTGCACCATTTAAGTATAGAACAAGAAAAAATTAATTAAATATTAAAATAAAATACAAATATGGTAAAATAAATCAACCCCAATGATGATAGATGAACTAGAGTGGACCGAAGTGCTTCACCTTTGGTAGAGGACACCGAAAACAGCTCGAGGAAGACCTAGGAGACCCACCGCACACCCTAAAAATGGAATAAATTATCAAAAACAGGAAACCCATGACCTTGGGTTTGATCGAGACAAAAAATTGAAGGTAAAAAAAAACATGTCAAAGGAGGTGTCTGTGAGGTCGCGCAAGGAGAGGAGGCCGCTGAAGGTAGAGGCCGTAGATAGGTATGTTCATTGGGAGGAGGAAGCGAGGCCGAAGGTCCAAGAGGGGTGAGGATCAATGTTATGTGACTAGAGGAGGGGGGGGGCTCGACATCGTGAGGTAGGGGGAAATGGGGAAGGTTGTGAGGTAAGGTGGGGGGGGAGGGTTAGATTATGTTTTAATTTTTTTTGTTATTTCATTAATTATATTTTATTTTTAATTCAATTTATTTAATTTTAAAAAATAAATATCTAAAATGAATAAAATTTAATGGAAACTAAAGAATAAATAAAATAACCCCAAAGTGTCGGGTTGGGGTGTGACAATAAGTGCTAAACACAACGATTGGTGTATAAATACGATGAAAAAATAATCCTAGTAGGATCTCACTTATAAGTTTATGTAATTCCATAAAAATAAATGTGAATATAATTAAGTTTAAAATATATGTAGAAAATATATTTTTCTTACATAAGTACATTAAATCCAGTATCACCAAAATTAGCATTTAAAAATTTTCTTTCCCTTTTATTTAAAATAGGAATAGTCACTTTGAAAACATTTATACAACTAAAGCCTCCTGTATCAAAACACAAATTTTAAATATAAATTAAAATAAGTTTGAAGAAACTAATTTTCAAAGAACCCTATAAGAATTATTTAATAAAGAAAATAAAATAAAATAATAAGAATTCAGGGCAGTAATACTCTGCATCACTAGTAAAGTTATACATGTAATTATAATACATGGTTTCACATATGTTAATCTACATGGGGAGCACAAACAAAAGTACACTATAGATTCATCTAGTATCATGGAAAAGAGACTAGTCCCTAAGGTGAGATAGTCCTAAACCTTACCAAATGAGGTTCAACTATCAGCCAATGTTTCATTCATTACACAAGTCACTCAACTATCCATAACCAATATTATAATAAGGGTAACTCCTCATTGGTCCTAACACATAAATATGGTACACTAGAAATCTGTTACAACCTTGTGTAGCATAAATATATACCTCTCACATAGTTTCTAGTGATCTAAAGAAAGTCAAAAATTTTAGGTAAAAATTCATGTAATAATCAATACATGTGTCACAAGTATAAGTAATAAATCTTCCTCACCTCCAATTCCATTGGAAGAAACAATCCAATTCCCAATTTACATATATCATATAATATAAATAATGTCTGTTGATGCCACATGTAATATCAACCCTAATAAAATACAGGCCCAAGAGGGTCTCACACACCCATATCATTTGAAAAACCATTTAAAAGAGTGAAACAAGCCTTTATTAAAAATAAAATTGAAATTCCAAGTTAATTTTTGTCATTTGAAATTATATTTTAAATGACTATTTTAAATCAACCAATTGAAATCCATTTCAAAGAATTCATTCTCTTTAAAAATCCTTGCTTGATACAATTTAAAAAAATAATACTTTTTTTATTTAAAACCATTCAAAATCCAAAACATTACCTCACCCAATTCCTGACCTAATCAAGGTCAAACAACTATTAGCACACCAATTTTTTTTAACAAATCCATTGAAAACCTATTTATAAAAACTTGGAATTCATAATACATCTTAACAATAAATTCCAATTTAAATACCCATTGTACCAAGTGAATAATCAATTTGATTTTTTTATAAAAATTACTGATAACACAATGGCGTGGAAATTTAAGAAAATGAACAAAAAAATTTACCTTAGTTCAATGGAGATCAAATCATAAATCATCTCTTTAAATGATTTATGCTTAAAAAACATGAAGACACCCTAATAAATCCATAAAAAACTGCCCATGATTAAACCACAAAAAATATAATCCAACCCTAAAATCCCTTAGGGTTCAAAATAATGAAGAAACAAAGGGAAAAGGGGAAGGGAGAATGATGTAAGATGATACAAATGGTAAGGGGGGATTTAACTCCTCGAATCCACTCACAATTAAAATAGAGGAGGAATAGAGAGAAAATATCCCTTACATAAACCCTTGTTGGTCTAACTAAGAGGAGTATAAAGAAAGGGTAAACCACCTTAAAATTTAAAATAGGAAAAATGGGAAAACACAATTTTGATAAACTATAAATCTCACATGATTATCACAAGAAATGTAAAAACTTGTGATAACCATGTGTAATATCTCTGTTAATACTACAGAACATATCACATGATTTTCACATGATTTTTCCTAATAATTCATAACCCATATACCACACAACTAATAAATAATGGTAAACCCACACGTTCACCCCTATCCATGCACTACCCATGTAGACTAACCATACACATTAAAAATGAATTAAAAGTTACTATGTATGGTTAAAAAGAACAATTTATTCTAAACCATGCACCTCAGATGGCTTGTGTAAGGGTTATCCATATGATTACTACTAACCATGTAGTGACCAAGTATAAAATATAAACAGAAGGAAAAACAATAAATAATTTCAATATAAATCCTTCAACATATAAAATTTAATTAACAAAAAATTATTTAATTGAACCATAGCTATAGTGACATAGGTTGTTATGGGACTTCATGTGTGATATTAAGAGGAGGTCCTAAGGAAATGATCGCACACTATTTCACACAATTTTATTAAAGGTATTCCACCAAATGAACTTATTTAGGGTTTTATACTTAACTTAATGAAATTTAAAATTAAATGGGTGCAGAATGATATGTCTTTTTTTAGGAATTTTGCACAAACCATTCATGGGTGGTTGGTCATGGTTTTAATTTGATGATGGTGAGAAATGAGTTTTTCGTTGATTATGAGTCATTGGTTTATTTTAAATAACTAATTATAATTTGTTATAATAAATTATTTATGTTTTATGGCCTGATATAGGGGATCAAGAGATGATGTGAGATCAAAAAAGGCATGAACACGCTTTTTCAAGGCTTTATGGAGCATAGAAAAGATATTAACTCTACTTTATAGGTAGGTGGTCCCTATAATATAAAATCATATATATATTTATGCATGGTTTCCTAATTTAATAATTTTACATGTAACACCTCTAGAAAAGTGAGAGTTAATAGATTAATTGTTACTACTCATGTAAACAAGGTGAATCTTTCTTTTTGGGGATCTTCCTGATTAGAACCCCACAGTTATACATGATTAGGAAGGAGTAATTTCAGTATGGGTGACCTTATGGGAAGTTTCATAGTGTGTGATTGAGTGAGGAAAAAACAAACTAAAATAACATGTATTATCCTATGAGGATGATCATTATTCCTATAAGTGTCCGTAATGGTAATATCCTATGGTGTGTTTGGAAGAAAACCAAGGTATATATGGATACCCATGGTGTTAGTTGACTAGGCACATGGACTAGGTATGTTTGGTTGTGACATTTCATGGGTTCAAGTATAATGGATAGGGACTAAGAGTTATTTAGAGAAAGATAGAGTGTGGGTTTTAGAATATATTAATTTGGATAAGTGAACCTTATAGTTTTGGTGAAATGGGATAACCCAAAGATTATATCACCCAGGGGTATAGATGTCAGGTGAATTGGTGAGAGTCCTTGGGTAGATATCAGGATTCGAGATGAGATGTGGGTATCCTTGGGTGAGTTCCTTAGGCTAGTTGGGAAATTATGAGGGGATTATTCCTAATGGAAATGGTGAGATAGTCATATGTCTTATTCCTGATGAGTGACACCCTCTTAAGGATAATATGAGTTTTGGTGAGCATCATGTGTAGGAAGATTCTATTTAGACTAAATAGGGTGTATTAAAGTGGGAAGTTCCTACTGGTGATGAGTTCAGAGATATCCCTTAGGATATGTGAGATAAGACCTTGATGTGGGTCGTGAGAATTGTTTAGAACTTGGAATTGGGTTACCAAGGGGATAAATATGGGTAGCTTGGGATGATCACAAGGTAGTGGGACAATGAAAAATGAGGTTGGACTAGGACTTTATGTATGGGTTGGAGTATCCTGTGAGCTCTGGTGTCTTTAAGTGGTGACACAATTTAGAGAGTGCCAATGAGGCTATGAGCTTTTGTGATGAGCTACATACCCTAGTTTCTATTTCATGCATGTGATTGTGATAGGCGATAGATCTAGTAGATAGAGGGATCATATTCCCTTACCACAACATGAGTTATATAGAATTAGTGAGATCACCATGGGAGGTATGGGATCCTATTGTACTTGAAAGATAAATTTCCTTGAGTGGGCTTGGGTATAATTAGTGGAATATGTATTTAGTATCCTTGGGTTGTGATAGTGGACACTCATAAGTGAGAAGGATCTTTTGATTTCAATGTCATGTGAGAAATTGATGATATACCCTACCTTGAGTGATGATATAGTGGGTCAAGATTTTGACATAAGACCTTGCCTTGTACCCGAGAGTAGTGGGTCTAGGTCTTGGAAGACTCATACCCTGAGTATTTGGGTATAATATGGGCATGTTTTTTTGTAATAAAATAAAATGAGGTGGACTCCAACATGGCGCAAAATTATGTATGACCTGGTGTCATGTTGGTCTTTTGAGCACAGAATAACTCAATACACATGGAGTTGTGGCATCCTTTTTAGCACAATATGTCTAACATGCATTCATGACATGTTTAATCTATTCATGTATGCACATATATGATTCCATACACTAGGGGAATTTATTGAGAACTTACTAAGATGCATTTATCACACCCTACACAACAACCCTTGTGCTTGTGAGAACCTTATGTTTTATTTATAGGTTAGAGCATAGTTTGTGCAGTGGGTTGGATTAGAGAAGCTCGAGGGTGTTTAGATAATGTGTTGTATTGAGGCCCAAGAATACATTGGGGCCATTTGGGAGTTTTTTTATGTTACCAGCTTAGAGGGAGATCAATTGATATATAACTATATGTGTCCACATAGTAAAACTATTCTAAAATTGCTATTTATTGATTTATGCATACTATAATTATAGTCTTTGGATGTTTTGGTTATTTCTATTGTCTTATGGCTTTGATTTGAGGTCATATTCTCCCCATTGTATAGAGTATGTCCTCTATGTTATTAGACTACCTATAATATACTGGGAGGTGAACTTGATGCTAAAAATCCCTCTAACCTTGATAATGTTCATGGTCGGGTATTAA
The DNA here is from genome assembly GCA_963277665.1 of Viscum album. Classification (NCBI taxonomy): domain Eukaryota; kingdom Viridiplantae; phylum Streptophyta; class Magnoliopsida; order Santalales; family Viscaceae; genus Viscum; species Viscum album. The sequence goes on along the minus strand of OY728145.1, from coordinate 1,590,100,290 downwards.
AAAGTGGTATCAAATATTTTTTGCCTTAATATTTGAGGAGATTATAGACATGTGGTCTTGGAATGCATCATAGATTTTTGTAAACCCCATACTGGCGAGTTGTGAACACCTTTCTGATGGGATGTACTGATTACTAGGTTGACAAGATTGGTGTTCTTGGTTTGTGTTGTTATGATTGAGATTCTTATTAAATATCATCTATTTTTAGAGGCGGTTATTTATGGATTTGGATCTTGGAATATTGGTAAGATACACATGTACATGCATTAAAATAGGAACATAGGATTCACATGACATACAAGTTCCTATGTATGTCCGGTTTCTGATAATGGGGGTTCTATTGTTTAAAGTGTTAATAACTTATATGGAATTTTCCCATATAACCTATTAGTTAAATTATAATTAATTGATTCTTAATATTTTATATTTTTTAAGACCATGTGGATTTTTGTGTAGGACATCTTTTAATTAAAATTATTAAGTACCTTAATAAAAGGGATGTATTGGGACCCTTGGTGGGTCATCATAGAAATTGGGTGCTTGAGGAATGATCCAAGGATGGTCATGGTTTCCTTAGGTATACATGTTTAGTTACCTAAAGTATTAAAAAACAACCTATCTGGTCTTTTACATTATAGTTTCTTTGTGGAAATATACATAACCAAACTAGGAAGTCGAGTAAAGTTATATAAATTCCTTAAGATTTGGGATGCTAGGAGTTCTGAGTGCTTCTGGTATTAAGGATGGGTTTCGAGGGAAGGATCAGTTTTATTACTAGCCTTTTTAATTCCTAATGTACTTTTAATTTCATGGTGGGATCATGGGAAGATGATCATGGTTCTAGAATAATGCATGTGTGATGGGTGATCGTGTGTTTATACTTAGAGTGAGTGAGATGCCTTAGGTTATAAGATAAGGTTGACATGTGAGAGGATCATGGTCAATGGGTTAGGCACATGATCCTAGGTTTAGTGAGGCATGGATCATTGGATCATGAGTCTGGTTGTGTGATCAGGTTCTACAAGAGTTTATAACTATTGAGTTTTAGTGAGATCAAGTATGATCATAGGTAGGAACCTATGAGCATGCTCTTCATAGATATGACTGCCTAAAAAGGAGAGTACTAACTGATGTGACTTTTTAAAAAATACTTAGCTTGAGAGGTCATATGAAAATTGGATTTGAGTGGTTCTCATTGAGTTTAATATCAATGAGTGGTCATGTATGGGATGTGGTCCAATGTAGTGATGATATGTGAGCAGGTTTAGTGGTCCATATTTTTAATCATTGTTAGGGTTGACAAGGTGGGTGAGAGTGGTGTTGGGATTTGGTTGAACTGGTGATCAAGGAGATGTGTAATGGAATACATATAGTAGGGAGTGAATCATTGGATGTTATAGGGTGTGATCCATACCATGAGTGGATTTTTTAATTATAAGGATGGTGTTCTTGGTAATTCAAGAACATGAAATATAGGGTGGTTCATGTTGAATCTTAGTTCTGGGTGGGTTAGCCATGACCCATCATTATGTTCTATAAAAAAATTAAATGAAATTCTTGTTAGAGACCCAATCCTTTATATTTATTATTACATGATTTTTAACATAAAAATCTATTAATTATAACCCAAAGATTGTAAGGCATAGTGTCTTTAGAAGACTAGGTTCATAAAACATCAAATTGAGGATAAAATAAAACTTCTTGTTTTATTATTCACAATGATCTCCTATATCCTTTATAATTTTTAGAAATTCATTAGTTAACATAAGGAATTCATTGATAAAATGGGTGAGATAAAAATCCCAGTAAGGAAATAAACATGACAAGGAATCCTAATATCTCAGTCAAATGTATAACATGATATCATAAAAAAGAATCCAAAAAAGTAATAACATGGAAACATAACTTAGATAAAATGGTATCATAAGATCTTAGTATTATAGTAAATGTGATAGAAACATAAGGCATGACATAAGAATAAGTTTAGGCTAGCTACCGAGACAACATTACATGGTAAACAAAGTCCCATAATGGATTAGGTTCATTCTCTAATCCCATACATGATGTATCATGAGACTAAAATATTACCCAATTCATTAAAGGGCTATATAATTCAGGTATCATCTATCACATTCATATTATGTACATTAATATGAGTTCTATATATAGAAATAACTGATAAGGTATAAACATAATAATTACCCATGGAAAGAAATGGGTTCTATAATCTTGTCTCATAACATAAATAAAATATATTTCATAAATAATGTATTTGAGAAATGATCATAAGGAATGAATTACCTTGTCAAAGCAAGGGAGAGTGAGAAAGGTATACATGTAAGAGAAATATATACAGTGTTTAGAATCATTTCATAACATTAGAGGTTGTTTTAATTAATGAATAAAACTAATTTTAAAAAGAAAACATATATTATTAAAGAAAATAACCTTTCCAATTTGAATATCAATTTTTAAAAAAGAAGATTAACATAATCTTGTTTAAATTATTTTATTGTAAAATTTCTTTGAAAGCATATAACTTAATCTTCATGGGAAATTATGGTTAAAAATACCGTTCATGGAATACACGTAAACACAAAATATTATTTTCACATTTTCAATAGAAATTTAGAAGTTCCTCATTTAGAAAAAGATAATAAGATTTATTTTAAAACATTTTTTTTAAATAAAAATGGGGTAAAAATGGATTTAAAAAATCAAAGTTTAATATTAGAAAGATCTTTTTTAAACATATTTAAAGAAAACATGTATATGGATAAGAATGTGTTTTTGACCGAATAGAGAAATAAATTGAATTTTATTTAAAAAATATTTCTCCATATTTTTAGGGACCAAAGAGAGGAAAATGATACTATTTCTTGAAAATTTCCTAAATATAAATAGGATAATAAAATATAGGGGTTTTATTATATAATTATCAAATAATTTAACAATAATGGAAATTTAATCATAAGAAATCCCGATTAAAATGAGATTTGGTCATAAAACCTAACCACTTTGATAACAATTGAATGAAAACTCCCAAGAAATAAGTAAATTAATTTTAACTTAAAATATAGTGAAATATTATGGATTGATTATATAATACTTAAAGTGGAATTATAGACACCATTTTAAAAAAAATTGGTGCATTGAAGAAGATGTATCAAAGAAGGATGTTTTGAGACAAAAAACTTACCTCGAGTCTAGAATTTGTCATGAATGTCTTTGATATCATATAATAATAAAATTATATCAATTATTTATTTTTTTAAGAAAATTTTACATGTTTAATCCCTTATTCTTAAACTATTCACTTAATTTATTTTAATTATTTATTTAATTACTTAATCACTTCCGTCCACTTTGGGTGTTTTGAGGAAACATGGTTCATAATTTTCAAAATGATGTTGGTGTGTTGACTTTGGTCAAAGGGGTAATTATTCCATAATATGAATAATAATAATTAATTAATTAATTATCATTTTTATATATAAATTATACTTTTAAAATGAACAATGATATATAATTAAGAAAAAGTAATTACATTAAAATCATAGAGATAGTTAGCGATATGTAGGTATGTGTACTATTTCTAATTTTCAATAATCATGATGGAAATAAGGTAATTGTTATTTTATATTTCAAATAATAATAATATCATAAATATAAAATTATTTATTTAAATAAAATTACATATACTATCTATGTGATTTGCTAATAAGAAAATGAATCACATCGCTTTACGAGGCGGTAGTCCTCCATACACATGAATGAAGTTGTTATTTTCAGTGGATGGTAATGTATTAAAGTATATGATATATTAATTTTGTAGAATTATTAATTTTTAATTAATATCATATATAAATATTAAATCTATAATCATAAATATCCATGATATGGGATGATGGAAAACTAATTACATCAGTTCACAAGACGGTATTCCTTTGTACGAATGAACAATGGTTTGATTTCTTATTTGATGGAAGAGAAGATGGATTTAGGTTATTACAATAACATAATAACATATTGTAATATATTATATACTGATGTTATTATATGATCATGATTGAGTAGGATTTTTATGAAGTGTAATAATAAATAAAACAAAGATAAATGGTTAAGAACACAACCTCTTCTTCGGACCACCTCTTTAGGATTATACCTAAAGCCTTCCTAGATTAGATTTATGATCCAAAAAATATTATAGGATGAGGAGAAAGAAGTAAATAGGTAATTTAGTTTTTTATTGTCTTAAACAACTGACTTTTTAATTATGCAATGGAGAGGAGAGTGGGTTCCCTTTTATAAGAGAGGAGGAATGATATTCTAGTAAATGCCAAAAACTATTCCATAATGGGAAGTCAATATCAAGAAAAGTTCCTTAATTTTTTTTAAAATAAAGGTTTTTTGGATATATATGGAAAACCCAAATATTTACCTTTAAAAAGGAAAATTATTTAAACATGTTATCATCTTTACCTTTAACGTTACTAACTTTCACCCTTTTAATATTTTTCCACAATGACTATTTTTTACACTTTTTACTATCAATTATGAATAATAATTAAGTTGAACTTATTATAAAATATAAATTATTATGATTCAAAATATTGAATCCATTTAAAACGTGTTGAAAAAAATATTTTTAATAAATTTATTTTTCAACCATAAGATGACCTTATAATAACTATATAGAAAGTAAAAAATTTAAATAAATGTATATATATATATAATTTAAATAATTCCACATTAGGGGTTATTTTAATTAGTTAAGAGGGGAAAATATTATGCACTTTTAAAGAGTTTTTAGAAAAAAGTTTTTTAAAGACTAAAAACAAACTTATATTAAAATTCAGTATAAATTTAATTTAAATATTATTAAATGGATGAAATATAACTATATAATAGTTATTTTACTTTGTAATCATATTAAATAATAATTTTACTTTTAAATTACATAACTTATTTAAAATAAAAGGCATTTTTTTGAAAATTAGGTATTTTCACTATTTATTGACAAATAAATATTTTTCAAAAAAAAAACAAAAACATTTACCCTAAATTAACATAAATACAAAGATTTAAAAAAATTAATTTAACTTTATAAAAAAATTTGTAAAATATTAAAAAATAAATTATCATATTTTCTCATAAAATAAATAAAAATCATTTTTGAAGGAAATTTATTTTTTTATTAAATGAAATATATTTATTAAAGTTGTGCACTTATTTATTAAGAATTTTTAAATAAATTTAAATTTATTAGGACCTTTATATATATTTTATAAATTAGTTAATACTACGCATACCATCCAATTTAGCGACAATGTTATATCGATCATGTTTAAATAATAATATTTTAATATTATATCATGGTTTGTTTAAACTCAATGTTGCATGTGACACAAGATATCAAAGAAATAAAATTTATTTAATGATAATTATATTACAAATTCATATGGTGTTATTTTATACCCTATTAAATAAATTAAATCTTTACAATTTGAACATGTGCTCACTAATCAAGGGATGGACATTTGTAAATTCTTTTATCGAAAACCCATATTATAAAAGGGGTTAATAATAATTCATATTAAAAAGGGGGAAAGTGAAATTTAAATTCCATCACATAATTAGGTTTCTACATCAGAAAAAATTAGTAATAATTAAAAATATGGACATGGATGAAAAACATAAATAATTATGGAGAGTGATAACGATCATTGATCACAATAAAGTGAATGATCAAGAAAAAGTTAAAAACCACAAAACCATAAATATGTAATGAATTAAAAGACCATTGATTCACTGTATATGAAGGTAATAAGATATTTTTTTTCTTTCAAGACCATTTTCATATAGTTGATGAATTATTTTGCTATCTAGATGATGAATATAAGAAAATACAGTTACTTGATGAGTATAATTTCATCCATTAATCAGTTTACACCCTAATATCATCTGTTTCTCCATATGATGAGTAGTAAAGATGATTTTTTCTTCTATGAAGCACTAAAATTAATTTATAATGGATATCATGATTCCAAAAAATGATATCAAGATATTCCTATTGATTTTAGGCATTAATCAAAACCATAAAGGATTAGTAGAAGGTAAGATAATTTCCAAAATGAATGCAACTTCATATTAATGTCCAAATCCAAAGATGAACATGAATAATTCCTTAAATAAATAACCATACATCTAAAATAACATCAACATTAAAGTATTTAATTTTACTCTTCTCAAATAATAATTCATTCTAAATCACATGTTAGACCTAAGGGTCGCATATAACTCAACCTAATGAAACATTTCCCAAAATAACATTAATCCCATAAAAATCCTTAAAATTAAAAAATAATTTATCCTCTAATATCATTCACAAAACAAACATAAATCTTACCCACTAAAACATTTTATTAATGAAACATTCATACCAATCATTATATTATGTTTCCCAGTGGTAGGCAATACACCCTAATTATTATTTGATTGTGGGTTTAAGCCCCACATCCTTACTAGATGTGATGGGTTGTTTCTAGAAATACATTCTTTTATTTTTATAAAACCATATTTATTTAATTTCTATAAAATTACCCAAAATATTATGAACATTGTTAAAATAAAATTAATCATAAAATTATTTTTTAATAGTTAAATTCTTCTATACAGCTTATTTTTTCCACAAGATCAAATATTCTTAATTAATTCTAATTACCTCAACATAAAGTACATATCATAGAGTTTTTTCTCCTCAATATTTTTCCATAAAATATAACCTTCCCATTAAACCACCTTTCTAAGTCATTAGTATCATTCAACATATTATTTATAATCCTTAAAAAAACTACCACAAAATGACCCTTAGAAGTATCACGATATCCTTAATAAACAAACATCAACAAAATGATTCTTGAATTATAAAACCTAAACACTTAAAGAGTTCCACTTCAATGATTTTTATAAAATAGGACCTTATGAATTAATCCTTTTATTATAGCATAAAATCAGATAATGATAAAGTTTCTCACATCTATGACATTGAACTGTTTGTTGTGCCTTAGGTTGGACTTTATTTCCTTACATATTGTTAAAAAAACTCTTCATTTTCCTTTAGTAATTTTATACTCCATGTCCTCCTTTCCCACACATAAATTATCTTCCAATTACTTTAAAGTATTTTCCATAGTGCCTATTCCCACATTTTTAATAGGTTTGAAATTTAATATTCTTTTTCTTTTTCATCTTTAATACTTAAACTTACCTGAGATAGCATCTTTTTTTTTCTTTAGTGTGTTTGGAAATTCAAAAATGTTCTAATTGTTTGTTATAATTTAAGAAATATAATTTTTCATGATCAAAAGATTATTAATTTCCATTATAACTAGGTTAGGGATATCATTAGAAAAATCATTACATTTCACATCATATTAAATTTTGGAATTATTTCTCTTATTTATTTCCATTAACAAAAAAATAATAATAATATAACAATACATTAAAATATAACAAGGAAAACTTATAAACATATAAAAAATAACTTATAAGTGATAAGTATATACTAACTTATGTGTTTATATGTTTTAATCTATGTTATCCATGATAATGATTTCTTTTAGGTTTCATAATCTAATGATTTCTTCAAATCCTTCATAATGGTTGGTAAAGAGTTTGTTAATTTACAAAGAATATACCTGGAGAGTATCAAACAAGGTGCATGGTAAGGCCCGTTTTCATGCATCAGGTAACACTCAATTCAAGTCTGAGACAAATTTTTTAGAATTATTACACCTAGGTACATTTGTGTCAGAACTATATCCACTTGTAGTATCCAGACAAGTATGTAATTTCTCAGAAACCCCTCACTCTATACTTCACCAAAATTCTAGGATTTTTTTTCTATACTTAGGATTACCCTTAAATGTTTCCTTATACTTATCCAAAGGGTTCTCACTAAGGACTTCTATCTATAGTTTCAAAATTTTAAGTAAACCAATTCTCTAATAAATACAATAGTGACTTAGTCCTTTTATAAATATTATTACATGATTTTTCACATAAAAATCCATTAATTGCAACCCAAAGATCATTAATCCTAGTGTATTTGGAAGACTAGGTTCATATAACAACAAAGTGATGCTAAAATAGAACATATTTATTTTATTACCTAGAAAAATATTATAAATCCTTTCAACCTCCAAAAACCTCATGGGAAAACTTGTTGAATATATAGAAAAAAGGGGTGATATAAAATCTTAGTAAGAAAATAACCATGATAATCCTAAAATGTGATTCAAATGTATAACATGATATAATAAAATAGAATACACATGGGTAATAACATTGAAAAATGACAAAGAAGAAATGGTATCATAGGATCTTGGAATCATAGGAAATGTGGAAGAAACGTAATTTATGACATAAACAAAAGTCTAGGCTATATTCCTTGAAAACATCACATAGTGGATAAAGTCAAATATTGGATTGGAATCACTCCCTAACCCATACATGATGTCTCATGAGACTAAAACATTACCCAATTAATTGAAGGGATATATAATCCCATGCCCACACATCACATTAATATTATGTATATTAATATGTATTCCACATAAATAAATAAATCATAAGGTATAAAATTAATAATTATACATGGAAATAAATGGGATGCATAATCCAATCTCATAACACAATCAAAATACATTTCTTAAAGAATACATTTTATAAATGGTCATAAGTCATGTATTAACCCATAAATGCAAGTTAGAGTGAGAAAGGTATATATTTAAGATATATATTATTTATAATCATTCCATAACATTAAAGGATGTTGTATTTGATTAATATAAATACATTTAAAATGATTAAAATATTTTTGAAGAAAATAACCTTTCAAATTTAAAAATAAATTTTGAAAAATGAAAATTCAAAACATATTGTGGAAATAATTTTCTTAAAAAAAATATATAAAATTATAATGGAATATTCAATTAAAATTATGGTATAAAATATCATTCATGATATATAAGTTAAAAAAATATTTCATTCACATTTTTAGTAAAAATACAATAATTGCCTCTTTTAGAAAAAATGAAGATTCATTTTAATCCATTTTATGAAAAGTGAAAAAGGGTAAAAACTAATTCAAAAAATCATAGACTAATGTTAAAAATACTTTTTTAAAACTCTCAAAAGAAAACATGGACATATAAGAGAAAGGGGTTTTAACCAAAGAGATAAATAAAGCTAATTTTATTTTAGAAACATTTCCAATATTTCTTGGTAAAAAAGAAAGGAAAATGGTAATATTTAGTGAAAAGTTCATGAATAAATAGAGTTTAATAAAACTCAAGGGTTTTATTATGAAATTATCAAATAATTTCCAATAGTAGAAATTTAAGAAAAATAAATCTTGATTAAAATGATATTGAAACATAAACACTTAACATTTTGGTGATTTTTTAATAAAAATATGCATGAATGATGTAATTGAATTATAACATAAAATATAATTAATTAGGAAGGATTAATGATATGATATTTTAATTGTAATTATATACACCACTTAAAATAATTAAGTGTATAAAATGACATGTGTCTCAACAAAAAATGTTTTGAGATGAAACCCTTACCCCGAGTCCAGAATTTGTCATGTATTTATTTTATATCATATATATTAATATTATATAAATTATCTGTTTTATTATAATTTTTTTTAATGTTTAATCCATTATTTATAAACTATTTAATTAAATTATTTTAATGACATATTTAATCACTTAATCAGTTATGACTACATCACGTATTTTGAGGAAAATTTGTTCGTATTTTTTAAAATGGAACCGATGTGTTAACTGTTCTCAAAGGGATAATTATTACATAATATACAGAATAATAATAATGAAATAACTATCTTATATATATATTATAATTTTAAAACCAACCATGAAATATGGTTATGAAAAATGAATTATGTTTCCATCATGAAGATGGTAGGTCGTACGTGGGCATGTGTAACATTTCCATTTTTCAAGTATCATAATGGAAAGAAATAAAGTGTTATTATATCTTTAAATATTGATAAATATATCATAAATATCATATTATTTCTTAAAACACACTTACATATACCATCCATGAGATGCAGTAATAATAAATGAATCACATCGCTTCGTGAGGTGGTAGTCTGTTGTACACTCAAACAACATTATTGTTTTTAATGGATGTTAAGGTAAGAAAGTATATGATATATTAATTTTCAAAAATTATTAATATATCATGACTAGAAAATATAAATTTTAATTATATCTACATAAAGAGGCATGTATGTGATTATGGAAAAATAATTACATTAGTTTGCGAGGCGGTAGTCCGCCGTACACATAGACAATGTTTTCATTTACCATTTTATAGAAGTCAAGATATATTTATGTTATGAAATTAATATAATGAAATATTTTTATTTGGTAAATATTTATGATATAATATTATAAATATTATTAATATTTTTAGGAATCGAAAGAATAAATAAAACAAAGATTCTTAGTTAAGAACAATACATCTTCTTCAGACCACCTCTTTGGATTATATCTAAAGCCTTCCTAGATTGACTCTATTATTAAACCAAGTATTATAATATGAGTATTGGAATGTAAGAAAGTTATTTGGGAAGGTATTTTAGGAACCAATTGGTTTAGGAAGTGTATAATGGAGAGGGGAGGTGGTTACATTTTATAATGGAGGTGGAGTGACATTCTTGTAAATACCAAAAACAATTCCCTAACTGGAAGTCAATATCAAGAAAAGTTACTATAAAATTTAAAAATAAAGTATTTGAGTGTAAATAAGAACTAGAAAGGGATATTAAATTCAAAATTAACATGTTTTAGACATGTTATTTTCTTTGAATTCAATGTTACTCACTTTTACCCTTTTAATATTTTAACAAAGTAACTAGTTTTTTTACTGTTTTTACTATTCATTATGATAAAAAATTTAGTTGACCAAATTATATAATATAAATTATTCTGATTCCAAATGTTGAATTTATTTTATAAAATTAAATTACTATGAGTTTCATAATTTAATTTAAAATTAAACCCAGATACATGTTGAAGAAATGGGTTTTCAAGAAATGCATTTTTTAAGAAATTCATTTTTGAAGCATAATATGATCTTATAATAACTATATGACATGTAATAAAAATTATATTAATTTCAATTTATATTTATGGATATATAATTCATAAATTTTATTGAAATAATTCCCCATTAAGAGTCTTTTAATTAGTTAAAATGGATAAATATTATGCACTATAATACAGTTTTGAGAAAAAAGTGTTTTAAACATAAAAGTAAACTTATATTAAAATATCGTATAAAGGTTATTTGAATTTAATTAATTGATTAAAATATAAATAAATAATACATATGTAAATTTTTAATTATATTAATGAATATCAAGACTTTTAAATTACCTAATTTATTAAAAAGAAAAGACAGTTTTACAAAAAATCGTCATTTCTCACTATTCACTGAAAAACAATATTTTCAAAAAAATACCAAAATTTCACCATTATTTAATATTGATATGATTATTTTAGAAAATTATGTTCTTTTTATAAAATAAAATTTCTAAAAGTTCTTATAAGTAAATAAAATATTTTCTTATAAAATAAATAAAAAACATTTTTGAAGGGAATATATTTTTTTATAGAATAAAATACTCTTATTAAAGTTGATTGCTTATTTATTAATAATTTGTAAATAAATTTATATTGTGGAAGAAATAAATATATATTTCATAAATTAGTTGATACTATATATACCCTCCAATTTAATGGCTAGTTTATATCTCTCATATTTATATAATTATATTTTAATATTTTACCACTATTTGTTTAAACTCAGTGTTGCATGTAACATAATATATCAAAGAAATAATTTTTTTAAAGATAAATATATTCTATTTTCTTTGGGTGTTTCACTTGTAGATTTGGATTTTGGTTATAAAGTTGAATATAACGTCACTCCTTTAGTGGGGAGTATTATATCAGTCATGGGCATACAACCCTCATATTGAATAACTCATGGGTGTTGTGAGACTTGTTGTTGGATAAATGAGGTGCCACTACAATGCTGGTTTGTGATAATATATACCATTATATATTTCCATGGGGAATACTAGATAAAAAATTTGTATGTGGTGTTATATAGAGTCTGGGTGTTAGTATTTGGCTCAGGATAGAGTTAAGGTGGCCTGAGAGTGAGTTAGATCGAGGTTATGCTGGCACACATGGAGAGAGTGTGATTACTATAACATGAATTTGATGATCCAACCATGGATTTATATCTAGATTATGGTTTAAATCTTGATGTGTTTCATTTCAAAGTGGGGAATTAATAGATTCAATGATGTCTTTTGGAGTTAATGTGTCATGATCAGGTGATAAAATTTAGTAGTGAATTAGTGGGTGTGCCTATACATTTTTGGGATAGATTGAATAAATGAATTATAAATTATGTTTTAGAGAGGAATCAGATATGATGAATTAATAACCACATAGAGTGTATTGTTGGACCACATGATGTCAATATCACCTATCAAAAATGGATTACTATGGTGAGGAGAACCATGGCTTGGAATCAGCCCTTATAAGTAGAGGATTACGATGGGAATCACTATAAGATTTAGGCTGAATTAGGTGAATAAACCATAGTGTCTTGAGTCATATGAGTGTGTTTTAGTTCCATATCAATGTTTTAATTGGTGTTGAGTATAATCTCATTCCATGGTGAATAATTTTCAATGTGGTTATAATTTTACAATGAAAGCATGTTTGGAATTCAAAGATGGAACACAAAGAGTCCTTGGTTAATTAAAAATTATGGTATGTTGAAATAAATGGTTCAAGGATTACTAAATATTATCAAGTATGAAAGTAATTATTTTTGGGAGATTTCAATGACTCGTGAATTATTTGGTCATTATGTTTTTTGGAAAAGAATGAATCTCTAATATATAGTTGTAAATTTTCTATGAATTTAGATTAATATTGGGAATTTAAGAATTCATAAATGTTATATATATTTATTTTTATGGGGAATGAGGTTTTGTATGGGTGTTTGGGTACCTTCCTAAGTGATAGATCAAGGTTAGGGTGGCTATGTAGTTTAAATTTTAGTTGTAGGTAGACATCATGGTGTACCTTAGGTCACTGTAGTGTAGTATCCCATGGTTGAGGAGGAAAAAACATAGTAATTAGGACTACACTATGGGAGGGGATCCTTGGGTGGTCACCATATGGTGTTGCCTTTATTTTTCACATCCCAAAAGGGAAGGCCTTTGATGTTGGGAGCCCTACCCCGTCATAGGTGGGTGCACAGTAACCCAAGGGCCATATCATAGTGCGGCCTTGGTCAAGGGACACCCAATACAGGCCTAAGGGGAAACACCATAAAGGTAATTTTTATAGCAACCCCCTGGGTTAGTTGTACCACAGCTAGGTATACTACAACATAACATTACCTAATGCTAAGGTGCCACAACATGTTCTATTCCTTAGGTATTTTTAATTGTGAAAGACCAATAATTTCCCTACTGGAATGAATTTATATTAATAGGGAAGTGGTATGTTGGGAGTTATTTTTGGATATATCCTCCCCTATCCTCCCATTGTTCAATCCCCCAGGGCATGGGATGGTTTATCTAGTGTTTCTACAATAGATAAAAGGTATACTCTTTTTTTATTCCTCCATTATTTCCATTTGTTGTAGGCCATTGATTTTAGTTAGGGATTATTTATGATTTCCATTAAAGTATGTCGGAAATATTATATAATTATGAGGTTTTCATGTGATATGGAGAGAAGAAGTCCCGAAGAAAATATCACACATCGCTGCATACAAATTTATTGAAGGTATATCACCTTGTGAATTTCTTTATGGATGTTTCCTATTTTTGTTAAAATTAATTTTTTTATGGGTTCTATATGATAAGAATTTTATTGGGAATACACTGTAGACATTTTTAGGGTGCTTGGATGAGGTTTCAGTGAGAAAATGGTGCATTGTGAGTTTTCTATCGATTATGCCTATTTTATTTAGTTTGGATAATTAATTATATTATTTAATAATTAATTAATTATTTTTTATGGAATGATATTGGTGATCAGGAGTTGATGTGGGCACATAGAAGGAATGGATGGGACTGGACAATGATCAAAGGAGCTTGGTGAGGATATTAGCTCAATTTTAGAGGTAGGTTTCACATATAATATGATGTCATTTTCCCATTTATACATGGTTACTACATGATTTTTATATGGATTTAATTACAATGGATAGGTATTAAGAGATCCTTATAGAAAGAGAGAGTGAAGATTTGACCCTCCTCAAATTTGGATAAGTTCTTCTTAACACTTGGGTGAATTAGGATCACCCGATGACTATTTCTCCAAATGGAGAAGATTTTGGGTGAGTTGGAGAGATAACTTGTGTAGGTATTAGGATACAAGATGAAATTAGGATATAATAGGATGAGTTCCTTAGGCTAGTTGGGTAAAAATAATGAGATTATACTTAGTGGGAAGGGTGAGATGGACATACATCATACACTTTATGAGCCACACACTCCTGAGGGTTATCTGAGTTTTGTTGCATGTTGTGAGTATGATGAGTCATTTTAGAATATATGGAGTTTTTTAAAGTCAGGTTTTCCTCTGGGTGATGGGTCAAGAGGTCTCTATATGAGATGTGATATGGGACCCCGGTGTGGATTGTGGGAATCATTCAGGACCTAGAATTGGGTTTTGAAGGGTCTTAGAGTGGGATAGCTTGGGATAGTCTTTGGGTAGTAGGACTAGAAATGATGAGGATGGACTGTGCCTTAAGGTCTATGTTGGAGGATCCCATGGTATGTGATGTCATTGAGGAGTGATATAGTTGAAATGGTTTCAACAAGAAAGTGAGCTTTTGCGATGGGTTGTGCACCTTGGTTTTCATTGCTTGAATGTTATTATGATAGGTGATTGAATTGGTGGGATATATGGATCCAGAGGCCTAGACCTACCATGAATGAGATGGTTCTATTAGGATCTCGATGTGAGGGATGGGATCCTAGTGTACTTGAAATTAACCCTTTCCCTAATTAGGCTTGGGTTGGGGTAATTGACATTACCTTGAGTAGGATTGGGTCATTATAGTAGACAGTATTGAGTGTGAAGGTTAGTCTAGTTGTGATGTGGTATGAGACATGGATGATAGAACCTAACTTGAGTGATGAGTTAGTGGGTTAATATTTGGATATAAGACCTTACCTTTTCCATTTGGGTAGTGGGATAATGTCTTTTAAGATACCTACCCAGAGTCTTCTGGTACACTATGGGTACAGGTTCGATGTCTTAAGGAGACGAGGTGGATATTAAAATTGTGATGAAGCAGGTATGATCAAGTGTCATGGTGTCCTGGTGATATGATTACATGATATGCATTGATTTGTGGTGGCCTAGTTAGCACATCATGCTTGATGCACTTATGTTGTATTTTTAATTTCCTCATGTCTGCACGTATATGGGGGCGTATACTAGGGGAACCTGGTGAGACACTACTGAGATGTATTTTTCACACCCTGAGCAGGAACCTTGGTGTGCATGAAGAACTTATATGTGCTTTATAGGTATAAGAATAGGTTTTGTAGTGCATCGTGCTGGATCAACCTGAGGGTGTTTGAAGGTCGAGTTTTTTTTTGAGCTCTAAGGATGGTGATAAGGCTGATTCTATATATTTTTATTTATTTTCTATTATTATTTTGTGTTTTGTAATTAGCCCAATGGGAAATCAGTTGATGTACGAATATATATTTCTACATGTTATATTTGTTATAACATTTTTTTTATTGATTTATACATAGTAGGATTATATATTGTGGATGTTTTGGTTATTTCTAAAGTTTTATGAATTTTAATCAAAGGGAATTGTCTCCCTATTATATGGATTTTTCACTCACCTCTAGATAGTAGCCTCTAGAATATGGGAAGGCACACATGAGGCCACGTAGCCCTCCATGTAATGATCCAAACTGCTATATATAAAATTTCCCTTTTTGATTTAATTATATGTATGATGGTTATAAAAAACATATGCATATATTTTTATTATTATATCTAGTTAGATTTAAATGACCATTAAGTATCATTACTGTTGATAATATAGCCATTGCACAGTGATCACATGACTAGTATAAATATAGGGTTTTAATAAATCCAATTGTCACAGATGAAGGAAGTGATGGACTCATCCACTAGGATCATACCATATAAAGCCCATTTATTGGATCTTAAGAGGGAGATAGAATTTTTGGGATTTTTCCTAGACCAATCCTATGTGGATATCCAATAACTTAAGCATGATTGAAACCATTTACGGGAGAATTTCAAGCTTATCGAGATCACAACCCAAACCATGTTCGCCAAACGACCCCATGAAAGCCCCACCACCACATACCTTACTCTTAGGTCATATGATGGTGTATTAAAGGGATATGTATCAATACCCTATAAATATGAGTATTTTTATTAATTTTTTAAATGATTTTTTATTTTGATAAATAAAGAAAAAATTATATTTTTGATTAATATTAAAATTCAATTAATGAATTAATTAATTAATGTATTTTTAAATAAATAATATTCTAATTTAATATTACTATTAAATAATATTCATCCAATATAAATGATCATAATTTTTTTATGATGTCAAATATAATTTTTCTTAGGGTATGAAAACTGTTATTATAAAAAAATCCATCATTTTAAATAAATATCTATCATTATTTTAAAAGTCAAAATTCACATATTTAGAAAATTATTTAGATAAAATGAATATTACTTTTGGAATTATAACATCGAAATTATCCAATGGTGATTTTTTCATTATTTTTTGAGACAATCAAATTTTTTGATAAAATTTTAATACCGTGTAAATATACTTTGTGTTTTATGACATCATAAGGACCCAAATGTGATGTAATAAGTAATATAAATGGGATCCATATACAAATATATATTTTCCCTTTAAAATAATATTTTTTTAATTTAATTTTATTTATTTTGTAAATCCATTATGAATTCCCCATGACTTATAATATATTTTAAGATTTTAAAATGATTTCATTAAGAGTGTGACTCACCTCCACATCACCAAGGGTAATATTTTACTAAGTTCTGAAATTTTAATTCTAAAATAATAAAAAATACTCTCCTTTTCCCGAAACCATGGAAAAAACAGTGGGATGTTTTGTGGTTTTGGATATTTTATTATGTAGAAGAAAAAATCCAAATAATAAATAAATATCCCTCTTTTCCTATTTAAACCAATATAATCTCCCATTTCTCTTCACTCTAAGTCCTTGTATCACATCCAAACTCTTCTATTCATTCCCTAGAGTCCTCCCAAGGTTCTCTCAAGCTTTCCATAAGCCCCTACCAAGCCTTTAGAGTCACACACTCAAGTAAAAGATCTTCCACTCTCCTCTTTTATCTAGCAATACATTTATGTTATGTCTTTTAATTTCAATTTTATTATGCTGTGATATGTTCTTACGTATCCCCCTTACTTTTCATTTTATGTATAAATGATGATATACCCTTTCGTTCTCATTTATCCATCCTATGAAGTTTTATGTACACCCGTTACTATATCAAAATTCCGTAAGGGATCCTCACATTCTCTTCTTTATTCAAGGTTAATTTTGAAATTATATATTATATTTCCCTTTCCTAATTCTTGGAAATATAATTACACATCCCTATTACTGGGTGTTTTTTGCATGAATGATGATATACCCCTTTCTCTATCATCTACCATTTTTTTAATTTTTATGTAACATCGTTATGCTGTCAAAATGTTACCGTGATTTTTCATGCCAAAACAATTGTGTAGTGAATACCATACCCATTTTTATAATAAGGGTATTCACATTTATGCACATATACTTATTTATTGGAGACTTTAATTCATGTTTTTCACATTCCTTGATCGTGGAATAAATTCTTATGATGAATTAATCCATATTGTATGATCTATGTGTCACACTTAAGAAAGATAATGAAATTATTATGATGGGTGCACCTAGATAGCACTCCAATGCAATGGGTAATGTTTAGTATTATGATACATCAGGTTGTGATAGGGGTGTAACTGAATCCTTTATGGGAATTATTTCACTTTGAGGTCTTGGTGGATTTAGCCTTGACATAAGTTTATGATTCAGTGTTTTAAGTTGTTGCCACATTTCCCCTATTATGATTGTCATGCTATATCACAACTTATTATTAATATTGCTTTTATAATCCGTTGATATGATTATTTTATAACATGTATTATCTTTTTCTTGTTATTCCTTGTTTATTCCCATACTGGGATTTATAGCTCACCCCTTGATTATGTTTGTCCCTAGGATATCCCAAGATATTTTAAGTTTGTTGGAATATTATGATCATGTCAAGGAAGTGTTCAATAATTTTTTATATCCCATGTTATAAGTTTTTATGTAATGTACCTAATTTCTAAAGACACAAGACTTATAGATCTTTCTAGTTGTATTAATTATAATTTTATGTAATAAAACATGTATTAATGTATAATAAAGAGTAAGGTTATCATAGTTGGTATCAGATAAAGAGTTTAGTTATTTTGGGATTAAGATTATAAAACTATAGAAGAATATTTTGAGATAAGACTAAGTATAAGAAAACATACCTAAATATAGGTTAGAATAGAGTAATTGGTTTTTGAAGAAAATATATCCCTATCCAAATACTAGAAGTTTATGCGGTTCTGACACAGATGTACCTAGGAGTAACAACTCTAATAAGATATTCTAGTACTGACTTGGGGTAAATTGGTAGATGAAAATGATCCTTACTGTGCGCCTAGTTTAACACTCATTGGGGATATTCTTTGGTAAATTTATAATCTCATTACGAACCATTATTAAGGGAATATTAAAAAATTACTATAAGAATATATGTTAGGAAATAGATCATGGATAACATGTATTGAAGCCTATAAATTCATAAGTTAATAGAAAAAATATAATTTATAAGTTATCTAGTTATTTTCATTGGATCCCCCTTAATGTTTTTAATATTTTAATATACTCATCCATAATTTTAATTTTATAATAATAAACTATAAAAATATGAGTAATAAATTTAACAGCTGATGCGAAGGGTAATGCGATGCCTTCCCCAATGAGATTCCAAACCCAATGGGAGCAGGAATCACAATATTTATGAAGATACTCTCTCAACTAATATAAGTTATGAAAAGAAACCTGGATCAAGAGGAGCATCCAAACACCCCTAAGAGATAACAAACCACAATATAGAGCTTCATTCGATAAAGGAATCCTACTTTTAATGGATCATTTGATCCCTTAATCACATAATAAAAGATCAAATCCATTGAGAAGACCTTCTTCATCCTTTAATGTAATGAAAAAGATAAGGTTCTTATAGGTGTTTATTGTATGGCGGTAGAATCTAATCAATGGTGGATATTGACCAAGAATAAAAAATCTGAGGAAGATATCAAAATAATGGAGTGAAAGGAATTCTAGAATTTTATTTTCAAAAAACATTTTTCTCGCACTCTCTATCTTAAAATAGAAAGGAATTTCCGTATACTCAAGCAAAAATATGATGAATCTATTTGGTTATAACATTAACACTTCACAATATTTTCACAATATGCCTATAGTTTTGTTGTTACCCCTGAATTCAAGGTTGACCGCTTCTTTAGTGTGCTAAAACCTAGTATAATAAAATCCCTAGTCATCTGTGACTTTGATACCTATGAGGAAATTGTACGATGTGTCCTCAATGTTGAAATATAGATTAGATAATCCCATGGTTATTATGGGGAGAAGAATTGGAAAGTGGAGTTTAATTCTGGCAGTACAATGGATAAATCTAATGGTTCTAAAAAATTTCAAAATCCAACTTGTCAAAGGTGTATAAAAAAGCACCCTATAAATTTCCCATGGGAGAGGAATAAATGACTTAGGTGTGGGAAGGAATGAAAACTAGATAATAATTTTGGACAGGAGAAACCCACGAATTCGATGGAGGAAAGGATGTTCCATTCAACCCCCAAAACATTGTCCATTTCTTCAACTGCAAGGAACCATGGCACTTTTTAAACCAATTCCCTAATATAAGGATTTTCAGAGACAACCAACAACCTCCAAGGCAACGAAAGTTATCTTTTTCTATCACTACCACTGATGTGAATCTTGAAAATGAAGTGGTGACAAATACACTTGTTATTCATTCAAGAATAGCTAATGTACATTTTTATTCTAGTTCTATGAATTCTTTCATATCAAAAAATTTTAGTAGAACTATCCAAACACCACAAAAAATCATGGAAGTAGAGACGTCTATGAAAATGGAATATTGGGAAATTATTACATCCAAATTATATAACTCCTCCCATATCAACATTTGTGAGATGAAATATTTAGAAAACCTTCTTATACTCCCTTTGGTGGGATATCATCTAATTATGGGAATGGATTGGATTCCCCTACATAGATCCAACACAAATTTACATGAGAAGGAAATCAATCTCTATATATAGAATCAACAATATATTCTATACAAGTGCAAGGATGAAGATGAATTTTATTTAGAACCATAATGACAATTATGGATATTACTGCCCTATGAAAAAGTATATATTACTCAAATAATTGAGTCTAATGAAAGAAATATCCTCAAAGACATGCCTATTGTGAGGGAATACACCGATGTGTTTCTTGAGGAATTTCATGGTCTTCCTACTAACAAAGAGTTTTAGTATTCAATCAATCTTATACCTGAGGCATTTCCAATATCCAAGACTTTGTATATGATGGCTATTGTGGAACTTGAGGAGATAAAGAAACAAATTTAGTAGAATTTGGATAAAGGGTTTATATGACCATGTTCTTTACCATAGGGTGCATTAGTCCTCTTCTTCAATAAGAAGGATGAGTCAATGCACCTTTTCATTGATTATTATAAGCCCAAAAAGATCACAATTAAGCACAAGTATCCTATAACTTAGACTAATGGCTTGTTTAATTAGCTACGTGGATAACAATACTTATCCAAGGTGGAAATTCAGTCAGGATATTATCAATTAAGGGTGAAAAAGAAAGATATTCCCAACATCTCTTTTCGTACATAGTTCTGGAACTATGAGTTCATAGTGAATCCATTAAAACTCACTAATACTATCGTAGTATTCTTGTACTTTATGAATATATTCTTTATATATTACCTTGAAAACATTTTGTTAGTCTTTATATATGATATTATAATTTAATCCAAAACTAAGGAGGACTATGAGGAGCATCTGAGCACTATGCAAAAGACCTTGCAAAAGGATATTCTCTATGGAATGTATAACAAGGGTGAGTTATGGTTTAAGTAAGTCTCATTATTGGGGAATACCATCACAAGGAATGGGATATCTATAGATCCTTTAACGAAAAAAGAATTTGAAGGATGACTAGGACCAAAATCTGTGACAAATATCCATAGCTTCTTTGGGATAGCTGGATACTATTGCTGATTTGGGATAAATTTATTATGATTATCAAAACCTCTTACCAAGATAACTCGGATGAGAGTCATGTTTTCTTAGAATGATTAATGTGAATAAATATTTATGGAGTTGAAAAGGGTACTTATCAGTACCCTTGTGCTCACACTACCCAAAAGTGGGGAACTTTTCATAATTTTTAGCAATGCTTTGAAGAAGATATTAGACTATGTGTTGATTAAAAATGAAAATGTCATTTCCTACTCCTCAAGGCAATTGAAAATTCATAAAAAAACTATCCCATTCCTGATCTAGAGTCAGAAGCTATGATCTTAGCATTGAAAATCTGGAAGCATTATCTATATGGGGAGAAGTGTGAGATATATACTGATCACAAGAGCCTCAAATATATATTCACACAGAAAGAACATAACATACACCATTGAAAATGGTTAGATCTCATCAAGGATTATTAATTTTCAATCAACTAACATCCTAGTAAAGAAAATAAGGTGGAAGATTCTCGTAGTACATAAGAACCAACAATTCTATGATTGATGAGAATTAAGAAAGATCCAATCTTCCTAGATTTGAAGAGGATATAAATGGTAATCATAAATAAAGAAACATCATCAATCCTTTTGCAAAGGATTTCTCAACCATCCCTTTTAGAATGGTTAATGGATGATCAAAGAAATGAAATGTGAATTCAGAAGAGAGTGGAAACTATAATGAAATAGAAATCCTCAGATTTCAATGTTAATGAATAAGGAATTTTGAGATTTGGGTCCAGACTATGCATTCCACCAAATCTTGAGTAAAATAAAAAACTATTAGATGATGCACATAGTTCGACATTATCCATTCACCCAGGAAACAAAAATATGTGTCAAGATCTCTAAGATCACTACTGGTGGGACAACATGAAGAAATAGATTGATGAATATACATTAAAGTGACTAGTGTCAGAAATTGAAGGATGAAAGCCATAAGTCTAATGGTATTATGAAAACTTTAACCATATTGATATATAAATGAGAAAACATCACCATGGAATTTATCACTAGACCTTCAAAGACATCCAAAAGAAAAAATGATATCAGGGTTGTTATTTAACATCTTAAAAATACTACACACTTCATTGTGATTTTGGAGGATTTCTCACTAGGTCAACTAGCACAGATATACATTAGAGAAGTGGTAAGGTTGCATGGAGTATCAATATGGATTGTATCCGATAGAGATCCAAGATTCACCTATATGTTCTGGAAAATTCTCCAACATGCTCTAAACATTGAGCTGAATTTTAGTACGGCCTACCATCCTCAAATTGATGGAGAATATAATCAGATTATTTAGACCCTGGAAGACATGTTGCGATCATGTTATATAGACTTGAAAAGAATATGGGTCCAACATATTCATTTGGTTGAGTTATACAACAAAAAAAGATTCCACAAGAGCATCTAAATGGTTCCCTATGAAGCCCTTTATAAGAAGAGGTACATAACACATACATGTTGGGATGAAGTTAGGGAATAAAAACTTCTAGGTCCTAAAATGGTTAAGGAAATGGTGAAGAATGTTAATACCATTCAGCAGCACATCAAGTCTGATTAGAGTAAACAAATTTATATACTGACAATCATCAATGAGACCTAGAGTTGGATGTTAGATGCATTTTATTCCTCCTCATATCTTAATAGAATAAATTTGTAAGAAATAGAAAGAAGAGAAATATTATTCTAAGGTAAATCAACCCTTTCGATATCCTTTATTGCATCAAAGTATTCCCCTTTCAACTAACCCTCTCACCAAACCTATCTCAAGAACATGACATATTCCATGTATCCCTATTTAGAAAGTATATACTATACCCCTAAAATGTACTCAATCCAGAGGTGGTAC
The DNA here is from genome assembly GCA_963277665.1 of Viscum album. Classification (NCBI taxonomy): domain Eukaryota; kingdom Viridiplantae; phylum Streptophyta; class Magnoliopsida; order Santalales; family Viscaceae; genus Viscum; species Viscum album. The sequence continues at coordinate 1,590,076,785 of OY728145.1, read as the reverse complement.
CATTAAAGAATGATCATTTTTATGAAGATAATCTTATGAAGATTCTAAATTATAGAGAAAAATTTCTACGAAATAAGACAATGCCCCAAGTCATTGTGTTTTGGAGAATGAAAAAGTTTGAATGAGATTCATGGGAAAAAATGAGGTGTTCAAGAAGAGTTACCCTCATCTGTTTTAGTGTAGGAAAATGAAATTTTGATGGTGAAATGTTTAAAGGGGGAAGATTGTAATGACCCAAACTGTTATGAATAAAATTCCCCCTTTTTTATTTAATTAAATTTCTTATTGTTATAGAAAAAACATACACTTATTTTGTTTTATTATATCCAATTTTATTTAAATGACCTATAATTACCATTACCATTGATAATATAGTATTTTCATAGTGATTACATGACCAGTATAAATATACGGTTTTAACAAATCCTATTTTCCTAGAAAAAGGAAGTGATGGACTCAACAAGTAGGATCATACCACATGAATCCCATTTATCAGATCTTCAAAGGGAGATATCATTTCTGGGATTTTACCTAGACCAAGACCAATCCAAGATCCAATAACTTAAGCCCGATTGAAACCTTTTATGATATAAGTTCAAGGTCATCGAGATCACAACCCAAACCATGTTCTCTAAACGACCCAGTGAAAGACCCACCATCGTGTACCTTACTCTTAGGGAATATGCTAATGTATAAAATGGATATGTATCAATATACTAAAAATATGAGTATGTAAATTATTTTTTATAGATTAATTAATATATTTCCATCCTATTATTATTACATCATAAATGATATTTATTTTGATACAATAAAACAAAAATTATAGTTTTGGTTAATATTAAAATTCAATTAGTGAATTTATGAATTGTTTAATTTTTTAAATCAATAATATTTTAATGGGATATTATTATTAACTAATATTTATCAAATATAATTGATCATAAATGTTTTATGATGTTAAATATAATTTCTATTAGGGTTCGAATAGTGTTGCTATAAAAACCCATCATTTTTAATAAATCTATGTCATTATTTTTAAATTTAAAATTAAAATATTTATAAAATTGTTTAGATAAAAGTTATACTATTTTTGAAATCATAATATTGAAATTATCCATCATTGAATTTTCATTAATTTTCTGAGATAGTCAAATTTCGGGTAAAAAATAAATACCGTATAAATATAATTTAAATTTTATGACATTATAATGACTCAAATGTGTTGTAATACATAATATAAGTGGGATCCACAACCAAATATATGTTTTCCATTTAAAAAAAATATCGTTTTAAGTTTTTTTTAAATCCATTATGAATCCCCCAAGACTTATAATATATTTAAAGATTTTAAAATCATTTATTTAAGAGGGTGACTCACCTCCACATAACCAATGGAAATCTTTTAATATGTTATTACATTGGACATATAAAATAATAAAAACAAATCACATTTTCTAGAAACAATGGGAAAAAACTATGGGTTGGTTTTTGGTTTTGGATATTTTATTACGTATAATCCAAAAACCAAAATAATAAAAACATCTTCCTATTTTCCTTTATAAAACCACCCAAGATAAAATTTCTCTTCACTAAACTCCTTGGATAATGAAAAAAAATCTTCAAAACACTCCCTTGATTAGTCCCAAAGCTCAGCAATGATTTAATGAAGCCCCTCCTTGGCCTTTGGAGTCACACACTCAAGTGTGGGATCTTTCACCCTCCTCTTTTATCAAGAACTCCTTTTATGTTATGTGTTTTAATTTCCATTTTATTATGTTGATATATGTTCATCCATAAACCCCTTACTTTCAATTTTATGTATAAAGGCTGATATCCCCTTTAAATCTCATTTATCTATCCTATGAACCTTTATGTACACCTGTTACTATGCAGAAATTCCGCAATGGATCCTCACCTTCTTTTCTTTATTCAATATTATTTATGAACTTATGCATTCTATTTCTATTTCCTAATATTTGAACATGTTTTTACATGTCACTATGAATTCCCATTTAATGTCAAAATTATTAGATACTCCTTTCACTCTCATCTACCATTTTTATAAATTTTCATGTGATTCCTTTATGCTGCCGAATTTTCACCACGATTTTCCATTCAAAAAAAATTGTGTAGTGAATGCCATACCCATTTTTCTGTTAAGGTTATTCAAATTTATGCACATATACATATTGATTTCGGAATTTATTATATTTATTACATATTACTTTATTTTTAAATAAATTATTATGATGAATGAATCCATGTTGTATGATCTATGTGGCACATTTAATCATGAGAATGAAATGATTGTGATTGGTGGACCCAGATAGTGATCCAATGAATTGAGTAATGTTTTGTATCATAATATTCCATGTTGGGAAAGGGGTGTACCTGATTCATTTATGGTATTTTTTTCACTTTGAGGTCTTGAAATATTTATCCTTGACATAAGTTTATGGTTGAGTGTTTTAAGTTATTACCACATTTCCCATGTTATGATTATCATGCTATATCATTCCTTATTATTCATGTTACTTTTATGCTCTATTGATATGACTATTTTCTAACATGTTTTTTTCATATTATGACTTGTTTATTCCCTTACTGTGATTTATAGATCACCCCTTCCTTATGTTTGTCCCCAGGATATCCCATGATGTTTTAATTTCATTGGAATATTATGATCATTTCAAGGAAGTGTTCAATAATATTTTATATCCCATGTTATATTTTTTTTATTTAATGTACCTAATTCTAAAATACACTATACTTATCGATGATTTGGGTTGTATTATGTGTAATTTTATGTAATAAAACATGTATAAATGTATAATAAATATTAGGATTGTTATACTCTAGCTCAAATAGTGTTCTGGGTCGGGGTGTTGTAGTACATGCACTTAAAACCCCTCTTGAAATTTCATTTTAAACTATATTTTCATGATTAAACCTCTATTACTTCCATTTCACTTATATCCCTCCATCTATAGGGAGACGTTTTATGTTATCTATCCTTTAAATCTCATATCATTCAATTTTTCCTAGATTTGGCATGAAAATATAAGGTAATCCCCTCAAGATCTCTTTTATTTTCTTATGTTCCTGGTTTTATCTTGGTGAAAACCATGACTGAGTGTAGTTTGTGATATTTTTGGGCGAATTATTGATTTTAATAATGGATTTGATTCTAGTGATTTTTTAATTTTAAATGGAGAATGGATTTTGGATTTAATGGTGTGATTTTGCAATTTCATTTGATTTGAGGTAGGTTACTTACCATGTATGCTAAATGTGTAAAATTACTATGGTTTTGGCATGCCTTTTATTTTAATTTAATTATTCACCCTAAATAGTAGATTTTTTTATGTATTTGGATTGTGAAAATGAAAGATTTTGGTGTGTTTGTTTTTAGGTAAACATAAAATGGGATATTTTCTAGGTTATTGGGTGTTTTTGGAAAATGAGACTTTTGGTGTCAAATTCTAGCACTAGATTTCAGAGGTTTTTATTTTATTTTGATAATACTATTATTATTCAATTTATGATTTTCATTGAAATATATGTCGATTTGATGCTGTTTATTTTTAATCTATAACTTGGATTGTTATATAAGGGATTATGCACAAGTCTTGGAAACTCCTAATTGGGTGTGGGGACATTTTCAATAGTAAAAGGTGATTTCGTGAAAAATCTCACTTGAGTTTGGGGACCTTGTTGAATATAAAAAGTTGAGGATTAGGGGTAATTAGTCTTCTCATGAGTAATTTATTCCCAATTTTTTTTGTTGTTACTCATGGTATAGGTCTCCCTAGGGTTTTGTTTTGGCATGGGTGTCTGGGTTATCTATTTTAGATTTTATTATGTTTTTTATTTAGTTATAATATATTGTTATCCTATATATTTTTATTCTTATATTAAATATTATGGATCATGTTTTCAATGCCTTTTAGTTTTCATAAAAGTTCATGGGATGGTGGATATTTTATAAAACTCATACCGTCATGCTGAGTTTCACATATTTGGGGTGCCTTAAGCAGTATTGGGTATATCTTAATGGGTTTAATAATCACCCCCTACATGACCACTTTGGTGGATAGGTATATTGTTTTTAGTGTGACACATGCATGGGCAAGGAGTCTTTATTAACTATCAGTGGTGATATACACTATCATAATAGCCCGAAATTTATAAATTTATAAATTATATTCTACCAGTGGTGATAAGTGTTGAACCATATATAGTACAAGGTCAATGTCATTAAAAATAGTCTTTTCAACAATTTTAGAAAGGTAAATATTGAGGTATATTTGTTTTTAATTTTTTAAACTAAAAATTAAAGAAACAAATGACACAAAAAATAAACTTAAAAAAATATGAATAACTTGAGCAACAAAAGGCTTCTAAGATTCCTGCATTGTAATAGAATTTCTATGCACACCATAAAACTTTTTTTATATGATTATAATAATTTAATACCAAATTATCTCTAATTATAAATTTAGAAGACACTTTAGAATCTTATTTTTGTGTCCTAATTTATTTAAAATCCCATTCATTGGTGTTATAAAAAAACTAGAAAACTAATTTAAATGATGCAATATTTCGTGAAATGGCCCAAAATATTTCACAAAATATCGCCAAACTTATTTCTATTATGATGGGTTGAAAAAATTAACTTTCTTGGTACTACTGAATCGATAATTAATTAAAATTTCTAGATTTAATTTTAAAAATTAATTTCATCAAAAATATAACAAGTAAGATAAAAATTCAACTGAAAATTAATTCAACTAATAAATTAATCATAAAATAAATACATTAAAATGGCATGTACAATGATTCAAGTTTCTTATTTAACATTCAGACACAAAAAAAGTAGCTTCAAATCATGAAAATAAAATAATAAATATAATAAAATTGATAACACATGAAAAATATATTAACATTACATAAATTATGTTTTTATTAGTATAAAATTTCACTGTGTGTAGAAACTGGTAACCAATAGTTCCTTGAAATGTAGAGTAAACCCCTTGCACACATCATCGACAATAAAAATCCACTAATTGCTACATAGACATCCAGATTAAAACTTGCGTCATGCAAGGAAGGAGTAGTGGAAGAGGGTTCAATTTAGGGATGTTGGCACCATAAAATAGTGTTTTTCAATGAATAACAAAGAGGATAGATGAAAATAGGGAAACTCTCTGGGTCATGTTCATACATGCTTGAGAATTCTATAATTTTCAAAATTTAAACTTAAAAAATCTAATTGTTAATAATAATAATGATTTTAATAATAATATTAAAAGATAATAGTAATTAGTATAATAATAATTAATATAGTAAAATAATTAGATTTACACACACATATATATATAATTAGATATACCAAGGATAAAAGTTAAATTAAGTTAACTTGATAATTATTCACATTTTAATAATATATTAATAATTATACCAATAATTATTAATATAATTTAATATTAATACTACTACTAATACTACTACTACTATTAATTTATCATATGCACAGTTGATTAAAAACATCCAAATGACCACACACAGCCTAGGAACCCAATGGGTTAGGCCTCATCCTTCCTCCTAAGGATTTAAAATCACACATTAGACCTATTTATTACATTAAAAAGTAACTCATAGGCCTCATGTATTTTTTATGCCAATCATGATCATTTTCATACACTAAATGGCTATAGAGGCCCATAAACCAGCCCATGGGCCCATAATTGTGCCGAAGGCCCAAGAAAGACATCCCAAATATGGGACTGAATCTCTCATTCCCTCATGAAATTTTTGTTAGAGGCCATTTCCCACTGTGCATGCCATCATCTCATTGGAGGTTATTGACCACCCCTGTGTGTCTCACACTCATCCCTATGTAGTTTTCATCGAAGGTTGTCAATACCACTGTACACACCATTGTTTTATGCCACTATGGACACCCCTTTTCACATGTACTCACCCAATCCTTAACCATAATCCTCCATTATTCCTATCATCACATGCCAGTCCATTTAATCCTATTCCCAAAAAATTTGGGAGCATGACTATTGACGTTAAACCACTGATTTTTGGATGCAACAACTGGCATCTATTACACTCAAATGAACACCCATTTTATATAATATTAACAACTAATATTGATATATAATTAACTAAAATTATAAAAATACCTAAAACACTATGAAACTAAAAAAATAAACTAAAAAAGTTAAAGAAATTAATTAAAACCATTTTAAGTTTTTTAAAAATGTTAGTTAAATCTATGTGCATCAAATACCACACACTTAATATTTTACACTCATAGAAAAAAAATCAGAAGAAATACATAAATTCACCCTAGGTCAAACATGAACAAAAAAATCACAAGTTTTATAGTTTTTAATCCCTTCACCCAAAAAATATCAAGATTTTTAAAAATAATAATTTCAAAAAAAATCTCCTGTCCACTAGAATTTTTTCAAAATAAACATCTACACACATACATCACGTGACTTACTTTACCACCACTCCCATTGCTCAACATAATTTATGATCAAAGATGTGATCAATTATCGAACACCGAATGATTCCCATATAATTTCCATAAAGTTGACATCTCTGTTAGTGGAAATAAAATAATTCACCAACCTTGAGGACTTCGAATTAGTTTTAAATTTTCTACGAGGTAGTAAGACATTGGGTCATTATTTTCACTAAAAAAATTCATGCCATTCACTTTTCCATATAATTCATGATGCGATCATCAATTTGAAAATAAAAGTTCTGTTTGAGTATAAAAGTATCTAAATGATTTAAGGTGAAGAAAATGGGATTTTGATTCACTACAATATTTTTCACACACCATGGGGTGGATATTCTTATGATTTGTTTTTGATTTAGTGATGTGATGGTGATAACCTCCCTCTGGGAGTAGGCCATGGATTTTAAAAAATTTGGATTAAAAGGTGTTTATTCCTTAAAAATTATTTTTTGGGTTTCTAAGTATTTTTTTCATTAAAAACTTCTTTCTATGGTTTATACACCATTTATAGGGGCATAGTTCCCTTTATGAGATTTGACTTGGCAATTTGTAGAGCCCAAACAGACTTATGGATCAAAATTTATGACTGTTCTAAGTAGGGTTTCATTTTTTCCCAAAGGAAAATCAATAAATTAAAAAAGTTATCATATATCATTACTCCATAGGTGAATTTAAATTCGTTTGTGACAAGAAGTCTATGCTTTTGTGGCCACTAACTAACATTTTTCTCTGACTGTGTAGCTGTAACATCCCAAGATTTTAGAAATATATTCTTTAAAAATAATTTGAATTCTTTGATAGTTTGTGTTAAATGAAATGAATAGTTATACTTGGATTGTATATGACACAAATTTTATATTATATTGAAAATAACATTTAATTTCTTCAATAACTTGTGTTACACACAAGGATGGGTCTTACCAGAAAACAATATACTATTAATATTATTTATTTAACATAATAGTGATCACCAAGATGTTAGAATGATGGGAATGAATATGATTAAATAAATTATGAAATCATAGTTTACACATGTTTATAAAGTAAATTAAGTGGTTACCAATTAATTAAAAATTAAAATAAATACCAATTGAATAAAAAGGATATGTTTTTATGAAAATGTATTTTTATGAATAGAATACAGACTTATAATAATAAAATATATTAATAAGTATTAGTGAAATATATTACTAGAATTTATATTTTATATATTCAATATTTTTTTAAATTCATCCAATAAGTCTAATTGGGTTAAAATATGAAAAACATTCAATTTTATGAAAAAAATATGTATTTATTTCCCTAAAAGGTAGTTTTTCTAACTTGTAAGGGAAGAATTATTTCAATTTTTTTTTAAAATTTTAGAATTTTTATTTGAAAAATGAACCTCATTTTTGAAATAATAATATTAAAATTTACTTTAGGTGAATTTTTGGTATTTTTCTGAGAACTTTCAAATTTTGATAAACAGTGAATGACACTGAATTTTAATTAAAAACTGCTTTTTTTGTGTAAATAATTTATAGTGATAGATTATATTTTTTTAATTTGTTTTAAAGTAAAAATATATAAATTTTATATCATTTAAACCAATTCAGCTCACTAGAATCAATTTCACATTGAAATTGAATATACAAATTTTCAAACTTTTAAACTTTTATATTTAAGAAAACTCATTGACTCGTCCCGTTTGTGCGATTAATTTTTCTTTAATTTCTTTAACTTATTTGATCGGAATTTGGAAAAATGAATTAAATATTTGGAATCATAATAATTTATAATTTATATTAATATCAAATTTTTTTCCAAAAAATATCATTGAAAGTAACTAAAATTATTTACAATGATTAAGGTATGAAAATGTGTTTACTTAGTGGTTAAAATTTATTCTTAAGTGAAAATATTACATAGAAACAAGTCCAAAACCGATTTTATAGAAATTATTCAAGTATATAAACTATTTTATATAATTGGGATAATTATTTGTGTCACATGATGTGTGAGAGACCTCAAACAATGTTTTCCTTTTTATATTTACAAGAACATCACCCCTACTCCATTATAAAAGACACTCACCCTCCCCGCTTCTTCACACAACTAAATGCATTTGTATCATCCAAAACCTGACCAAATAATCTCCCAAATCCATCCTCTCATCATATAAGTCTCAAATTTGGAATAAATAAAACTAATAAAGTTATTTGGTGAAAAAAAATGAGTTACAAGAAAAAGTGGTAACATTCTTCAATGATCACTTTTGTTTTATTTCCTTCTCAAACCACATAAATTATTCTTATTATAAGACTGTATAATAAGGTAAATATCCTAAATATATTGATATTAATTTATTTAAAGGTTTTTACCAACACCTTAACACACTTCTATCAAATTAAATATACAATCATCGTTCATGTGTATGGCGGTGTACCACATCGCGAACCGATGTTGTTCATTCTTCCATAACAACCTCTCAAGATTGTGAATAATGACGGAATTAATATTTTTATATTATATATGATAATTATAATTTTATTAATCTTTCTTAAATTTTATATAACACATACCTTATGCTTTCCATTTTTGGGAATATAATAACATCGTTTGTGGACGTGTGGACTACTGCCTCCTCAAAGCGATGTGATTCATTCACTCTTTACTTGGAATTTATTTAGGATGGTTTTAATAAAAATATATGATATAAATGATAGATTTATGATATTCATGACATAATTATATATCTCTAAATATAACATAAATTTTTTCTTCTTCCCATTTCACACACTGAAAATGTGATAACGTCGTTCATGGACGTGTGGACTATCGCCTCGTTGAAGCGACATGATTCTTCCTTTTTCGTCACAACATAACAAATATTATATATATATAAGTGCATATAATTAAATAAAATGGTATTAAGGTATAATTATCATTATTTAAATATAAACAATACCTACCTTATTTTTATAATGATCATTGAATAATCAGAATGTCAGTCATGCGTACGTACAACCTACAGTCTCTATGATCATAACATTGGTTCATTTTTCATAACCATAATTACTATATGATTTTAAAAGTATAATTTCTGTACAAATTTTATAATAATTAATTTTTTATTATTCTATATATTTTTAAAAAATGTCTTTATTGACAATTGTTGACTTATCAATGTCAATTTAGTCATAAACTGAATATTTTTAAAACATCCTACTTATATATTAATGATTATGTAATTGTATAAAATTTATTTAGAAGTGAAATAAAATTAATAAAAATCTTTTATTTTTTTTAAGAAAATAAATAATTAATATAATTTTATTATTCTAGATGATATAGGACAAACATGACAAATTTTACTCAAGTTAAGGGATTTCTTAAGTCAATTTCTATTTATTAGGTTAAACTTCTATATCATTGGTTATATTAGGCGAAGAATATGTGTTAAATGAAATATTATTATATTTTTCAATATTTCCACTTTTATTTCTTGTTTTTTTTATTTTTCACACAAAATAATACAATTTATTTATTCACACTCCAAAGAAACGATCTTTGTAAGGGATTTTATCGTCTCACTTTTATTTCTAGGTGACATATTACATATTTACCACTTATTTTTTTAGTTTATATAATTCCCATGAATGTATTTGATGATTATTATACATAAATTTGTGGGATTTTATAAATAATTTTGGTGATCTCTCTTTCATGGGGTTTATAGTTTCAAAGTTACCAAAGCGGTAATGGGTTTTATCATAATTTTCTCTATTTGATATATTTATTATATTATTGAACTATCTTCTTTTGTACGGTTTGTATACTTTTTCTTGGAAATTATATATAATTAATATAACTATTATAATGATATTCTAAGTTTCATTTAACATTATTCCTTCTTGGGGATTATGATTCAAATGCTTCAAGGTTGTATGGGACACTTTGGAATGTTTAACAGTTATTTCCCTAATGGATATTTTTAATGATCTTTTAATATTATTTCCATTCATAAACATCAAAAACCTATGTGGTTACTTATCTTCCACTGGGGATATTTTTTATTGATACTATCCTAGTTCTTTTTTTGGATGGATTAAGATTTTTTCAAATGGATTACTATGGAAGCTCTTTATTTTCCATGTACTAACCATGTTTTAAAGAGATTGTTATGAAACCCATTTTTCTCCATGGGTTAATCAAGTTTCAATGAGATTGTTTTGGAACCATTTATTTTATATGGGTTAATCATGTTCTAAAGAGATTTTGATGGAAGAAATTTCTTTTCCATGGTTTAATCTTGTTTTCAAAGAGATTTTTGTGGAACCCATTTCTTTTCCACAGGTTAATCAGGTTTCTCAGAGATTGTTGTGGAACCCATTTATTTTATACGGGTTAATCTATTTTCAAATAAATTGACAAGAAACCCATTTTTTCTATGGTTTTATAAGGTTATAAACTAGATAATGATTATTCCTATGAGCTTATGATGAAAAGAGAGCTTTTATATGTTATGTAATTGTACTTTGACGTTTGACAGGTGGTTAAGTGATAAAACAATGATGGATGGTTCTGTGATAAACTAATTATGGGTGGTTATGTGATAAATCAAGGATAGTTGGTTCCATGATAAACTAATTATGGGTGATTATGTGAAAAAAAATGATGGGGGGGGGGGTCTTTGATAACATTCCAATGTACTAGGTATAAAATTGGAACATATGGTTACTCCATTTATAAGAGTAAGGGTAAGAGTGAAGTGAAAATGATTTCCCAAGTATATATATGTTTTTCCATATGCTTGATATGTTTTTAAAATGCTTATAATTATCAGGATTGGTATCACATGTATTTTGATTATTGATTCTATTGACTCCTTCCATTTCTATGTTTTCCTATTTTATGATCCATGTATTGATGGGTTTGACATATTTTTTGTCTCTATCATGCAATTTTATTAGTTCATCATACCCTTATGCACTCTTATTCTCATCAATGAAATTTAATTGTTAATGATTATTTTTACCCTTATTGATCATATAAGATAACCCTTATTATATTTCCTTTTCCCTTGGTTTTAAAAAATGATGTTGAACAAGTTATTTCTATAAGGGATTTCATATGGATGATGATGATGTAGTAATGTGAAAATGAAAATATGGTTTAAGTGGGATAAGTTATCATTTAAAGTTATATCAATAGTTTATTTGGGATTTTTTTCCTAATTCTCTAAAACTAGAAATCTAAAAGGTCCACCAATATACAAGTGGCCCATGTGTTCTTTTTGATATTGTAAAGTTAAAAGAAAAATTTGGGTCTGATTATTAGTATAAAATCCTAGATATAAAGTTATATATTTTAGCATTGGATTAGGGAGTGCGGGTTCTGTGATATTATAGCTAGAATCAAAGGTCGGTTTTGATAAATTTTGAAATTATGATGTTTTGATATGAGGTTATCTTAAGAGTTTTTGATAACTTTATATGACTATAAGATTATGGTTGATCATAAGTTCAATGTATTAGAGACCCCATTTGTGGTTTTTAAGTAGTCCTTTTTTGTGTGTTATCAATGAAAGTTTAGGAGCCATATTATTGGGTTGAAGTATATGTAAAAATTTGGTTTAACTTGAAGTATTCATTTACATTTTTTTGAAATAATATTTAAGGTATTGATAAAATTTAGGGTTTATATGATCTTGGATATTGAGGTAATTATGGTAACACAAGTATTATCTTATGGATAACAACATTATTGAGAAGTTATTTGGTGACTGTGTGACTAATGTTACATAAAAATAAGATCAAAATCCTTTGGGCTTGAGATATAGAAGGTATGAGATAACCCTTAATGTTAGAAAACTTTTTAATTTTGGGGTTATAATGGTTATTTTGGATATAGGGTTATGGAACGATTTAGTTTCACCTTTGGGTATTACTATTGAATTTTGAATATCATTATATCATATGAAGATATATTAATTTTTGGAAATTATATTACCAAGTGATAACCATTTTGGTTTTGGTTAAAGTATAAAGGTAGGTGGAATATATTCACTATCCCTTGTATGGTTATGTGGTCTTTAAAATTTTATTATAGTTATTCAGTAGTGAAATATTCAACTTTAATGCTCATTGTCTGGTGAAAAAGATGAGATCATTGTGGAAATGGTTTAATGGTTGAAATTAACTTGTCAAGTAAGTATATTTCTTTATTTTTTCAGTCTAGATGGTGAAATAAATAATTTAATTTTATAAAAAAAGATATTGAAATAAAATTTATCCTATTGCCATATTTTTTGATGACATCAATAAAATTTTCCATACCTATTTGGGTTTTGGTTTTTCTATCATTAACATAATATTGAATATCTTATCTATCACTCTCTATTAGTCCACGCGGATTACATTTTCCTTCCAAATCAATCTTTTAATTTCCCATAAATACTCTTCCCGTGTGGAATACTAGTTATGGGTATCTTCACGTTAACTTGATGTTTTAAACTTCCCATTTTTATGAGATGTTTTCTTTAATTAATTTTTATTAGGTTTTTCTTTCAATAAAGTATTTCTAAAAATGTTAATCCTTTGATAACCAAGATGAATTTCAACGGTGAAGTTCATTTTAAGGGGGTAGGATGTAACATCCCAATATTTAAAAATATATATTATTTAAAATTATTTGATAGTTTTTTTACATTTAATAAATTGTTTAACTTGTGTTTGATGTAACACCAAATTTATCTTGAATTTCACGTCACATTGAATTTCTTTGATAACTTGTGTCGCACGCAACACTAAGCATTACTCACCAAAAATATACTATTAATATTCTTTATTTTACATAATAGTTATCACAGAGATATTGGAATGGAAGGAATCAATATTATTAACAAAATTATTAAATCATTGTTTATACATGTTTATAAAATGAATTAATTGGGTAACAATTAATTATAAATGAAAATAAAAACTAATTGAATATAAAAGATTCATTTTTATAAAAAAACTATTTTTATGACTAGAATGGTGTTTTATATTAATAAATTAAATTAATAAATAATAGTGAAAGATATTAATGAAATTTTTATTCTATATATTTAATATATTTTTTAAATTCACCTAATAATTCTGATTAACTTAAGCTATAAATAAATCCATTTTTAAGTATAAAAATATTATTTTACAAAAAGGCAATTTTCCACATTTTAATGGAAAACTTGTTTTTAAAATAAATTTTGACAATTTTATAATTTTTATTTTAAAAAATAAAAATCATTTTTAAATTATAATATCAAAATTTAATTTGAGTTAATTTTTTGTTTTTTATGAGAACTTTCGTATTTTGATGAATAATGAATATCACCAAATTTTAATCGAAAGATGATTTTTAATTTAAATAATTTATAGTGAGAAATTATATTTTTAGTTTGTTTTAAAGTATAATTAGATAAATTTTATATAATTTAATCCAATTTAGGTTATTTAAATCAGTTTCACATTGAAATTGGATATAATTGTTTTTTAAACTTTTGACCTTTTCTCTTTAAAAAAACTCGTTGTCTCGTCCCGTCTGCATGATTAATTTTTAATGAATTTATGCCAGTTCTAAGACTAGAATTTGGAAAAATGGATTCCATATTTTTATTCATAATAATTTAAAATTTATAGTAATGTAAATTTAGTTTTTGTATGAAAAATATTAGTGAAATAAATTAATGTTAATTAGAATGATTAATGGAAGCAAATGTTTTTTACTTAGTGGTTAAATTTTAATATTAATAAAAAAAATGTCCTTGAGACATGTCCAAAACCAAATTTATTGAAATTAATAGATTATATAACCTCTTTTATTTAATATTAATACTTATTGGAGTCACATTATGTATGGGATACCTCCTAATAGTGTTTACCTTTATATATTTACAAGAATGTCACTCCTCTCCTATAAAAAGGGACTCACCCTCCCAGATTCTTCACCACTATCAAGACCATTGGATCATTAAAAAACTAACCAAATAATCTTCTAACATACCTACTTTCATATTATAAGTCTCAAATTTGGCATAAAGAAAACCAACAAAGTCCTTTGGTGCAGACCAATAAGAGCTACCTGAAAAAGTGGTAACATTCATCAATAATCACTTTGGTTTTATTTCTTTCTCAAACAACTTCAATTTTTATTGTTACATAATTATATAATAAATTAATTATCACACACACACATATATATAAATATATATGTTTCTATGTTATGGATTTGACCTACACATTCACACACTTCCATCAAATGGGATACATAATCATTGTTCTTGTATACAACAGACTACCATCTCACGAACTAATGTCGTTCGTTCTTCCATTACCACCTATAATGGTTGGTAATAATGATGGAATTAATTTTTTATGTTATATATATATGATATTAATAACATTATTATTATTCTTAATTTTTTATATAACATATAACTTTATGTTTTTCGTTTTTAGGAATACGATAACATCGTTTATGGATGTGTGGACTACCACTTCCTTAAAGCGATGTTATTTGTTCACTCTTTACATGTAATGTATTAATGAAGTGTTTTATAAAAATATATTATATAAACGAAATATTTATTATATTTATGACACAATTATCTATATTTATATGTATTATATCATTTTTCATCATTTTATTTCACACTGAAAAAGTGATAACATAGTTCATGGACGTGTGGACTACTGCCTCTTCAAAGTGATGTGATTCTTATTTTTCATCATAACATAACGATAATTATATGTATAATTATATATAATTAGATAATATTATATTTACGATATAATTATCTTTCTAGAAAGAAAAACATTACGTACCTTCTTTCCATAATGATCATTTAAAAATGAAAATGTTACTCATGCGTGCGTGCAACCTACTGTCTCCAGGATCAAAATGTGGGTTCGTTGTTCATAAACATATTTTCTATATGATTTTAAAAGTATAATATATGTACACATGTGATAAATATTTGATTGTTATTATTCTGGATATGTTTAAATAATACCCCCATTGAACATAGTCAACCTTTCAAAGTCAGTTTTGACACAAACTCAAATATAGTCAAAACGTCTGACTTAAATATTATTGATTTTGTATTTATATATAACTTGTTTATAAGTGAAATAAAAGTAATAATAATCTTGAAATTTTTTATTAAGGAAATAAATAAATATAATAAGTTTATTATTGAGGAAGATAGAGGACAATAATGACAAATCAGACTCATGGTAAAAGATTTCTTAACTCAATTTCCATTAATTAGGTTAAACTTCATTGTCATTGGTTATGTTATGCCAGGAATATGTTCAAAATGACCTATGATTATATTATTATTATAAGTCGCCTACCATAAAACATTACCTAATCTTGAGTTAAATCAATAAATAACCTTGAGAATATTTTTTGGTTTAGAGTTTTAGAGAATTAAGAATTAACTATTACATTACATATCAAATATTACAAAGTAGACAGTTCTACTCGGTATCCATTTTTTTCATAAAATAAAAAATCTTAAAATAAAATAAGAATAATTTTGTTTATATAAATATTCATGATTTCTTCATTTCTCTTAACCTTATTTATACCTAGTGAAAAGCATTTCAAAAACATATGATGAACATAAAAAGCTCAGAAAGGGTTATAAAATAAAGAAAGAAAACATTAGTCCATTAATACATGCAAAACATAAGCTCTTTAACATAACACATGAAATAATAATATTTATGAATAACACATAGAAATAAAAAATCATAAAGGTAACTTTTTTTCATCCTTATCATAATTAGATTATATCTTTGATAGCTATATTGGGAGTTATGTTTGAAATACCCATCACAGTATATTCCCTAACTCTCTTAGGAGAAACATTAACAGTTACCTCTATTACATTAACCAATATAAATGGATATTAATTTTAAAACAATAATAGGTAATTCACACATATTCATAGCAAAACATAACAAATAAGTAGAAGTTTAACCCAAATAATTGAAATTGGGTTAATAAGTTTCCTTACGAAAATTCGGTAGCCTAACATCGTCACTTAGAAATTTAGAAAATTTGTTGATGAGAGAGAAAAGGGTATATTATCACTTGGACATAAAATTTATAGAAATAAGGGTATATAATAACATATAAAAACATAAGAAATTACAAATTAAAATATATAACATAAAATAAGTCTTTGACTAAAAGAGGATGGTGAAAGGTTCCCTTAACTAGTGTCCGACTTCGGTTGTTCGTTCTTTATTTTCCTGAAAAATAAACTTAATTTAATTTATACTTTCTTAATAATTTTTTTTATTATTACTTTTATATCACTTATTACCTTGATATAAAAATCAGTTAATTATTTGAGTTCATATCATACATTTTGTTGATTTTCAGAACTTGAGTAAAAAATGAACTTGTTATAATTACAGATTATCCATGTGGTCAAAAGTCCATTATCTCCAGATTTGTATTCATGATTTAATTATCATATATATCCAGTATATATGTATTTATTTATAGTATATATGTATTTATAATGGTCTATAAAATTTGGATATAAGAAAATGAAATGCACCATTCATGGTGACGATATGTCGTACGTACGCATGAACGATACTTTCATTTAATTTTCTTTTTTTCATTTTTAAAGGAATGAAAAAAATGAAAAATAGGTATATTATAATTTAATTATAATATCTATGTAATATATGTTACATAATTTCATTAATTACATACTTTATACATTCCATGTATAGTGTGAACGAGTCATATCACTTTGAGGGAGTGTTAGTCTACACTTCCTCAAATGAAATTATCATATTTATAAAACATGAAAAGCATAAAGGTATGTTATAAATGATAATTAAATAATAATATAGATAAAATAAATAAAATAAATATTATATATAATTAAAGTTCCATCAAAATGGACACCATGAGAGGTGGTAAGAGAATATTGAATAATCATCATTCCGTGAGGCAGTAATTCACTGTCCACAGAAATAGTGTGTTCTATACACATTAGACGAATTTGTGTATAAGTGTAGTTCAAATAATTATCATAACAACAACCTAGTATATTTAGGATACTATTTTTTTTATGAAATGAAAGAAAACTAATATAATAGGTAGTAAAGAAGTAGAATAATGGAATGGAATTTTAGAGAAGACACGACCTCTTAAAACATGCAACTCTCTTTGATTTGAGACAAAAGGATTGCTTGAATTTACTTATTAATAGGGGAAAGATTATATGAGGAAGAGGGGTGTATCTAGATATTCTTGGAGTAGAGTTTGGAAGAGCCAAGGGGCTTGAGAGGTGTGTGTAATGGGTTAGAGGTGGTGGCCTTTTATAAGTGGGGGGAGGGGCTCTTTAAAAAAGTTTGAAATAATTATTTTATTATAAAATTAATTTCAGTTTAAAATGGTCAAAAACTCATTAAATTAGAATATAAGATTAATATCATTAGAAATAAAATCATCCAATAAAAATTGGATATGTTTTGGATATTTTTTAATCCTTATCTTTTTTATTTAACCCTTTTTTACTCTTACCGTTTTATCAAGCATTTAACACTTTGAGAATAAAAATAGTTACCAAAACATAAAAAATATCCAAATAAAGAGTCATTAATAAAATTTTAGACATATGATAACCGTTTGGATGAATCTTAGATTTTTTTTTGAATTTTATAATATTTAATAAAATATTTTATATTTTAAAATATGAATTTTGTCAATTTTGACACTATTCATATAATGAAGTTTTTAAAAAATCCATTAAAACTTGATTACTTTGAATTTTTTTTATTAATACAAATATTACATGTAACTATCATCCAAAAAATTCATGGATGACATCAAAAAAACCAAATTACATTTATTTTAACATTAATAATATCATTTATTTGAATCCTTTATTAATGAAGAAAGCACTACATCATCATTATGTCATAAATTAATTAATTTATTTAATATCTAAAAATTATAAATATAATATCATGATGTATTTATAGTTGAATATATCACTATATATATGCATTTAATTATTTTTAGTAAATTATATATGTTTATGTTATATTTTCCTTAACATTAAATTAAATGTAATTAAATGACATTTTCACACACCAATGGCTCCATAGGGTCCTAAAATCGACCCAAGAATGTCCATGGTCAGACATATCTCATCTAATAGGGTTAGGATAAGTTTACGGGTAATTTAATATTATTATAATATTTTTATCCTTATTTACCATATTTAATGGTAAATAAAATATTTACTAAAGTTACAATTCAAAATGTCTAAAAATAAAATTTACCTATTTAAAAAATTTGGAACTCATAATTCCAAATATGGAATCAATTATCCAAAATTCAAAACAAAAAAGTTGTAGAAATTAATTTCAAATTAATTCTTGTTGTCAAAAACAAAAAGCCTGTTTTTAAGAAGTAAACACTACCAAAAGATTGATATGTGTTTATGTCCAATTTCAAAGTAAAATTACATTCAATGACCAAAATTTGATTAAATGATAAAAATATAATCTAATTAAAATTTAAAACCAATTAAAAGGATATTTTAGTCATATAAATAAATTATATTAAAAGGACGTTTTAAATTAAAATGCATTATTTTTCTCTATTCATCAAAACAAACTTCATCAAGAAAATACCAAAATTTTACGAAAATTAAATTTTGATGTCTCACTTCTAAATAAGAATTTTATTTTGTCAAATGGAACATATAAAAGTTAAAAAATTTGATTTAAATAAGGGT
The DNA here is from genome assembly GCA_963277665.1 of Viscum album. Taxonomy (NCBI): domain Eukaryota; kingdom Viridiplantae; phylum Streptophyta; class Magnoliopsida; order Santalales; family Viscaceae; genus Viscum; species Viscum album. The sequence continues at coordinate 1,590,057,436 of OY728145.1, read as the reverse complement.
TTCCATCAAAAGGTGGTAAATTGACATTTTAAAAAATATTAGAGTATTTCATGCTCAAAATCAGATTCATTATTATTTTAAGCCTCTAAAATTTATTGGATAAAAGTAAAAACATTTAAAATACATGTGTAATCATGTTTCAGTTAGTTCTGTTCATCCTCTCCAATATAATGTCTAGGCATTAACTACCATTTAAAATAATAGTATTATTATATTATTTTCCGGTATAAATTAATGTTGTGAGCAACGTAATATTTCAAAGAAACCCATTTTTTCATATTGAGTAATCTGTCAGAGAAAGCACTCCCTTAAAAGTAAAATCAATATTTAATTTAAAAATATTATTAAATTGAAAAATGTCATATTCTTTATTTACCTGGGATGTTACATCCTTCCTCCCTTTTGAGAATTGTATCCTCGCAATTTTAAACTTGGGCTTAGAAACTTCATTAAATGTCCCACATTAAAAGAAGAGTAAATAAAAATATCACTTTAAAATAAATAAAGTGAAGTAAAAAGGTCACCCGAGATAACCCATACTGGGATTCTATATAGAAAAACATGGATATAGAAGATAAACTAAGTGTTATGTTCTGATGGAGAGTGATAGAAAACATGATTAGGAGAAAGGTAACAAAAATAAAACCACAAACTTATGATGGGATAAATGGTCATTGGTTTACCAATAGGAAAAGTAAACGAACAACGTTTTTGTTTTATGTTCTATTTCATAAAGTTGGATAATTTATTTATGAGATTTAATATAGATATAATGAAATATATGTACTTTTCAAGTAGAGTTTATTACTTTAATAAATTTCTACCAAAAACTAATATTTTCTCCAAATGATGAGTATTCAAGATGAATTTTTCACACTTACAGTGCTAGAATCTACTTCTAGAGAATACCATAATCCAAAAAAGATGAAAGATATATTTTCCATTTCATTAGACATTAACCAAAACCAAAATGGTTAGTACAAGTTCAGATAATCCCCAAAAAGGATAATCTTTTATAAAAAGAAATACTACTCTTAATCTCTAAAATTGAAAAAACAATACCCAAGGTTCAACAAATACTATTCAATAAAAATTTTTCCTTAAAATCCTTTAATATAATCCAATCTAAGATTGAAACCCAAAACTTAGAAGAATTTAATCACATAGTATTCCATAGTAAATCTTAAAACTTATCTCCAAATAACATTTACTACTATTAAAGTCTCATACAGAATTGTAATTAACCAAAGCACATATTCTCTATGATCGGTTAATCATTTCCATAAATAACTAAAATTGCTATATATACACAATAAAAACATAGATTCTTCCAAAATAAAATGTCAACCATTACTCCACAAATGAAATCCAATAGTATTCTACTTTCTTTAGTCATATAGTGTTTCCCTAAAAGAGAGAAGATATTCAAAAATAACCATTATCAATTAATCACAAAATCATTTTCTATACCAAGGATATCTACTTGATAAAAAATTAGTTCCCAAAATAAACTTATTCTATATCCATAAAATCATTTAACTAAAAATAATTAGCCATAATAACTAGGGACTTCACATAGTCCAGTGGTAGGCGATGCACCATTGTCACCCTTCAGTTGTGGGTTCTATTCCTTCATCCTTTCTGGACACAATGGGTGGTCACCCATCTTACAGGTTGTCATTTTTATAAAACTCAAAAATAATCCTAACATAATTTAACTTCAATGGTTGTCTTATACCTATCATTTTCAAGCCAACTTATTAAGACCTCAACCTCATAATTCGTGAATCCTTATATATATTATCATTTTTTCATCTCCATATGATAAAATAAAACTATTAATAATAGAATGGACACCATAACTTGATCATGGTGTCCACATGGTTTCATCATCATATTTTTCATGTAGATATACAGTCCATGCATTGCAATAATGATTTATAGATCCTTCAAAATCACCTGTTTCGTTGATCCAAATACACCTCATACAACTTGGGTCATATAGGTGTTCACAGAAAAATAGTTTCGGAAAATAATCATGTATGATATAAATTTGTTTTTATAAAACTATTGGACCGATTTTGAGTTGAAACATTCGACCAATGGTACTTTTAAAATACCATAAGTATGTGTTGAAAGACTATAATTTAAAAGAAAATATAAATAGGTTGTGAAAGGGTCTATATTTTCATAACCTTTCTTAAAATCATAATATGCTTCAAAATATTGTGATAAGGTAAAATATTTGAAAATGACTTGACAATATTTACCTTTCTTGAAAACATGAGAATACTAAAAAATAGGATTTGATTAAATACAACCCATAATCCAAAATGGTATCAAGGTATCACATAGGTGTTTGATATCTCAAACAATTGCATGCAAGGGATTTGTATGTTAAAAAATGAGTTAGAATCATCTAGACATGACTTTTCAATAATTATTACAAGCAAGTCATTAGGAAGAGATCGAAATTTCTTTTGAGATCCTCTTCCTTCAATTTGAAATAGACTTTCCTTGATTTAAAAAAGTTACAAAAAGGATTTAACTTAAAGAGTAGATATAGAGACTAACCATGTATCTAACGTAAAATCCTAATCCCTAAAGTTATCTAGACTGACCAATGAAACAAAATATAAGGCCCCAACCTTAAAAAATTACTTAATCTTGAGTTAAATCAGTAATTAATATTGAGGATCTTTTCAGGTTTTGATTTTTAGATAATTAGGCCACAACTATTAAAGTATATCTCAAATATTACAAAGTCGAAACTTCTACTCAGTATCCATTTTTTCATAAAATAAAAAATATTAAAAAAAATTCTTTTATTGATATAAATATTTCTGAATTATTCCTTTTTCTTACCCCTCCTTATACCATGTGAAAAATATTTCAAAAACATGGTATGAGTATAAAAAGCTCAGTAAGTGTTATAAAATAAAGAAAGAAAACATTAGTCCATAAATACATACAAAACATAATCTCTTTAACATACCTCATGAAATAATAAAATTTATGAATAACACATTGAATTCATAAACAATAAAGGTAACTTGTGGTATCCATATCATACTTACATTGTAGCTTTCACAGCTACATAGAGAGTTATGTTTAGAATACCCATTACAGTATATTCCCTAAATCTATTAGGAAAAACATTAACATTTTCCTCCACCAAGTTACCCAATATAAGTGGAAATTAATTTTAAAACAATAATAAGTCATTCACACATATTCATAGAACTAAATAATCAATAAGTAGAAGTTTAACCCAAATAATTGAAATTGGGTTAAAAATTTCCCTTATGAAAATTTGGCAGCCTAACGACATCACTTTAAAATTCAGAAAATGTTCTGATGAGAGAGAAATGGGTATATAATCACTTGTAAATAAAATTTACATGAGTAAGGATATATAATAACATATCCCAACATAATAAAGTGGAAATTTAATGACATAACACAAAAGAAGTCTTTGACTAAAAGAGGACTGTGAAAGGTTTCCTTACCTCATGCCTGACATGACTCGTTCATTATTTAATTTTCTGAATAATAAACTTATGTTAATTTATAATTTATTTAGAATTTTTTTAAATTTTATTATTACTTTTATACCACTTAATATTTTTCTATAATATTTAGTTAATTATTTGAGTTCATATTCGACATTTTTTCGATGTTCAGAACTTGAGTTAAAAATGAACTTGTTATAATTACAAATTGTCCATGTTGTCAAAAGTCCTTTAATTCTATATTTCTATTAATAATTTAAATATCATATATATATTCATTATATTTGTATTTAGATCCATTATATATGTATTGATAATGGTACATATCTTTTGGATATAAAAAAATGAAATGCACCGTTCATGGAGACGGTAAGACGTACGTACGCATGAACACTACTTTAATTTTTTTTTCATTTTTAATGGAATGAGAACTAAATGATAAATAGGTATATTATAATAGTAGTATAATATTTATGTTATATATGTTACATAATTTCATTAATTTCATCCTTTAAACATTCAATTTATAGCATGAACGAGTCATATCACTTTGAGGGGAAGGTAGTCCGCACTTCCTCAAAAGAAATCATCGTACTTATAAAACATGAAAAGCATAAGGGTATGTTATAAATGATAATTATAGAATAATAGAGATAAAAAAATATCATAAATATCATATATTATTACAGTTTCATCATAATGGACCGAATTAGAGGTGTCCTGATATTATTGAACCATCATCATTTCGTGAGGCAGTAGTTCACCATCCACAAAAAAATGTGTTATTTAACCATTAGATAAAGGTGTGTGTAAGTATAGTTTAAATCATTATCATAAAAACAAGATAGTATATTGAGGACATTGTTTTTGTTATGTAATTAAAGAAAAATAATAGAATAGGGAGTGAAGAAGTAGAATAATGGAAAGGACTTTTAGAGAAGACACTCTCTCTTAAAATGCCTAACTCTATTTAATTTGAGCCAAAAGGCTTTATTGAATTGAATTATTCCTAAGGAAAAGATTATAGGAGGAATAGGGTGATATTGGGAGCTTCTTGGAGTAGATTTTGGATGATCTAAGGGTCTTGATAGGTGTGTATAATGGGTTAAAGGTGGTGGCCTTTTATAACTGGGAGGAGGGGCTCTTTAGGAAAGTTAAAAATTATTATTTTATTATAAAATTATTCTCAGTTTAAAAATGTCAGAAACTCTTTAAATTATAATATAAGAAGAATATATGTTGAAATAAAATAAACAAAAAAGAATTGGATAGGTTTTGGATATTTTTTAATCCATATCGTTTTTATTTAACCCTTTTTTAATATTAAAATTTTATCAAGAATTTAACACTTTGAGAATCCAAATAGTTACCAAAACATGAAAAATATCAAAATAAAGAGTAATGAATAAAATTTTAGAATTATGATAACAATTTGGTGGAATCATAAATTTTTTTGAATTTTAAAATATTTAATTAAATATTATATATATTAAAATATGAATTCTGTCAATTTTTTACACAATTCATATCATGACTTTTTTTAAACATCCATAGAAAATTGATTACATCGAAAAAATTTCATTAATAAAAATATAACATGTAACTATAATTTAGAAATTTTTTTGATGACATTAAAAAAACCAAATTAAATTTATTTTAGAATTTATAATATTATTTATTTGAATTTTTTAGTAATGAAACAAACACTACATCATCATTGTGTCATAATTAAATTTATTTATTTAATGTCTAAAAATTATAAATAAAATATCTTGATGTATTTATTGTCGAATAGATCAGTTATATATCCCATATAAAAAATGTTTTAGTAGAAGATATATATTTATTTTATGTTTTTTTAACTTTAAATTAAATGTAATTAAATTTCATTTTCACACACAAGTGGCTCCATGGGGTCATAAAATGGACCTAAGGATGCCCGTGGTCAGAAATATCTCATACAATAGGGTTAGGATAATTGTAAGGGTAATTTAATATTATTATAATAGTATTTTTTACCCTTATTTAACATATTTACCCTTTAACCAATATTAATAAAATATTTATTAAAGTTACTGTTCATAATGTATAAAAATAAAAGTAACCTATTTACACAATTTATACCTACTAATTCCAAATATGTAATCTATTTTTCCTAATTCAAAGCACAGAAGTTGCAGAAATTTATTTAAAATTAATTCCTGTTGTCAAAACCAAAAAGCATGTTTTTAATAAGTAAAAACTACCAAAAGATTGACATGTGTTTATATCCAATTTCAAAGTGAAATTAATTTCAATGACCAAGATTATATTAAATGATAAAAATATAATCTAAATAAACATTAAAACCAATTAAAAGGACAATATAATCATATAAATAAATCATATTAAATGGAAATTGTAAATTAAAATGACGTATGTTTCACTATTCATCAAAAAATGAACAATATCAGAAAAATACAATTTTTTTTTCACAAAGTAAATTTTGATGTCCTGATATAAAGAAGAAGTTTATTTTGTCAAATAAAACATATAAAAGTGGAAAAACTAGATTTAAAAAGTTTTCTCTATTAAAAGGTGGTAAATAAACCTTTTAAAGAATATTAGAGTATTTCATGCATAAAATATGATTCATTATTATTTTAAGCCTCTAAAATTTATTGGATAAAAGTAAAAATATTTAACAAACATGTCTAATCATATTATAGTTAACTTTGTTCCTTCCTTTCAATACAATGGCCAGGTGTTAACTTCCACTTAAAATAATAATAACATTACATTTGTTTTCATTATATCTCAAAGTTTTGTACAATATAAGATTTCAAAGAAACCCATTGTTGCGTGTTGATTACGCTATTAGACATATAATCCCCTTGAAAGTAAAATTAATATTTAATTTACAAATATTAATAAATATAAAAATTTCAAATTCTTTATTTACTCGGGATTTTATAATTATGTATTTACACTTTTATTTTTTGTATTTAAATTTGTATCACATAATTATTTTATTTATTTATTCTCACTCCAATTATTTGATCTTTAAAAAGTTTTTCTCATCTAACTTTTATTTTTTTGAGATATATTCAATATTCACCACTTAATTTTATTATGTGATATATATACATCCCATGAATGTATTTTATGGTTTTTATCCTTACATTTAGGGGGGTTTAAAATTTTTTGTCGAGATCTATCTTTCATGGGGTTTACAGTTTCAAAGTTACCAAAGGGGTATTGTATTTTTTCCACAATTCTCTTTCTTTGATATATTTTTTCTGTTATACACATGAATTATTTTATTAGGTGTGTATGCTTATCCTTTGACATGATATACCATTAATATCCTTATTATCATGATATTATATGATTCATTTAACATTATTACATCACGGGGCTTATGATTCAAAATTTTCGGGGTGGCTTGAGAGACTTTGAAATGTTTAAAGGTTATTTTCCTCATGAATGTTTTTAAAGATATTTTAATTTTATTTACATTAATAAAAGTCAAAAAACCATTTTTTACCTATCCTCTAATAGATATATTTTGAATTGATACAGTAATAATTATTTTATGTATGGATTAAGATTATTTCAATGATATTTCTATGAAAGCTGTTTCTTTTCCACAGGCTAATAATGTCTCAAAGATATTGTTATGAAACCCATTTCTTTTACATGAGTTAATAATGTTTCAATGAAATTGATTTGGAACTTATTTATTTTCCATATTTAATCATGTTCTAAATTTATTTTAATACAACCCATTTATTTTCCATGGGTTAATCATGTTTTCAAAGAGTTTTTTATATAACCCTTTTCCTTTATATGGGTTAAGATAGTTCCATAGAGACTGAAAATAAAACCATTTCTTTTACATGGGTTTACTAGGTTATAAAAGGGATAATTGTATTTCTTATGAGTTTATGAGGAAATAAAATCTTTTATATGTTATGAAATTATACTTATACATTTTATAGGTTGTTACATGATAAACTAATGATATATAGTTCCTTGGTAAACCAATGACAGGTGGTTCCATGATAAACCAGTGATGGTTGGCTCCATGAAATGCCAATTACATGTAGTTACCTGATAATCCAATGATTTGTTGGTCTGTGATATCCCTCCAATGCATTGATTATGGAAGTCGACCATATGGTTATTCCACATGTAATAGTTAATGTAAGAGTGAATTGAAAATGATGTCCCAAGTATGTACATGTTTTTCGTATACTTTATATGGGATTATAATGGTTCTAATGATCAATATTTATAACACATGTACTTTATTATAGATTTTGATGACTCTTTCCTTTTCCATGTTTTTATATTTGATGATCGAGGTATTGATGTCACGAGTTCTTTTATGACTCAATTATATACTGTGATTATGTCATCATACCCTTATACACTCTTATACTCATTTATGACATTCAATTATTAATTATTATGTTTACCCTTACTATGCATATGAGATCACCCTTATTATGCTTCATTTTCCATAGGTTTTCAAGAATTATTTTAAAAAAATTATATCTAGAAGGGATTTCATATGGGTGATGATGATGTTGTAATGTCAAAAAGAAAATATGGGTTAAGCAGGAGAAATGCTCATTTAATGTCCTGTGGATTTTTTATGTATGGTTTTTTTCTAATTCTATAAAATTATAAACCTAAACGGTCCTATAGTATTTAGGTGACCCAATATTTCATTTTGATGTTGTAATGTTTAGATGAAAAATTTGGATCATAATTATCGACATCAAAGATGGGAATGTAATGTTATGGATTTTAATAGAGGATCTGGGAGTACTGGTTTTGGGATATTATAGTATCACATCACATAGTCCAAAAAATTCTTATCCTGTATCGAAAAGTTATTTTTGGCCCAAGGTGATACATTTTGGACTTCCTCATAGTGTAAAAAATAATACGATATTTCCTATTACTATGTTTCAAGGTATTTATGGAAAATAGTTATTCACCACTACATATAAATACTAACACACACATCAAGGATCATATCTTGGACTGTAATCACTCTCTAAAAATAACCCAAGTAAAATTCCTAAGTTTCAAACTTGGAAGGGACTTTGTGATGTAATCCCACAAAGGCCGTCTAAAAATATTCCACCACAAAAAATACCTCTACAAAATAATCACATCAAAAAGTAATTCCTTTAAAAATCATGATATTTGAAATGCTATGAGAACCCTTCATCATTTTTTTGTAAAAGGTATCATTTCATGGCCTCCCACATAACAATGGAATCACTTCCCGAAGAGCTATGCAACATATAACACTTCATACTTTTCATACATAAATGTTACATCTCATTAGATGAATATAAAATACATAAGATAATAATATAAAAAACTATATAGGTCTAGTGTATTTGGAAACGTGGATACATAAACCAATTTTTTTATAATATATCTATATCATCTCCCACCAATTTCCTCACTAATAGCAAAATTCTTAGACATATCATACTTAAAATTGTTCTTCATATCTCAGGGTAGAAAAATATAAGAAAGGGTGAGATCAGATGCATAATAAGGGTAAAAAATGGACATATCAATGATCACTTAAGAATAAAATGAGAATAAGTGTTTCAAAACATGATATTAAAATTTTAAATTCATACCTATCATATCATAAATCATAATTGTGAATCATGAAATAAATCTCGGTAGTTCATAAGACATGAATCATAAAATAATCAAAGAATATGATCCATGAAATCATAAAATTGGAATAATAAATATGTTTATGGAATACACATATGCATAGAGAATAATTTCCTTAGTCAAGGATAATTTACAAGGCTATCATAGTTAATTGGGTTCACTCCCCACTCTATCTAATCCTTAGTCGAGGTTCACTTACATGACAATCATAGTAGACTAAGTCCCTTATTGAACTTGGTTCACTCCCCATTTCACTAGTTATTATCTCATGAAATATCCATATTTACCCAATGAATTAAAAGGATATATAATTTTTTCCCCACCCATCACATAATCATAATACATTCATATGTTTTCCAAAATATCACAAATCATTCATCATATATCATAACCCATGGAAAAGAAATGAGTTTTCTAAACTTTTCAATAATTCATCATAGCGTAACCCATGGTAAATAAAAGAGTTTCATAAACATCTAATCATCATAATCATAAACCATACAGAGAAAGAGTAAGGATGGTATCATTGGATCATATCCCCATTAAAACATAAGTAACATCAAATGATGTTACCTTATATGACTATGACTTTAAAAGATCACTTGGAATATTTCTTAAGAAAAAAGTGCCTTTTCATTTCAAAATAACTGCTTTAAAATATAAAAATTTCCAAAATATTATGGAATATATTATTTTGAAAATAATTATGAAATTTTTTAAAGTAAGATTAAAAAAATTGATCATTGATTATGGTGAGGAATCCCTTTCTTGCAGTGCATGATAAAATAAAAATTCCTTTCATTTTTTTTTAAAAATTCAAAAGTACATCATTTAGAAAAAAAAAGAAGATAGTTTTTTAATGAACTTGTAAAAAACCCAGAACATTTGAGTAAATTACATTATAAAATTATTAGAGAATAATAAAAATACTCTTGAAATAACTTTAAGAAAATATGGACATGGATGGAAAAAGAATTTCAATTGAAGAGAAAAATAATGTCATATTTTCATAAAAATATTTTTTATTATCTCAAGTACATAAAGAGAGAAAAATAAAAAAAATGAAATATCATGAAATAATCATATTATAATAAAATTCATGTGGTTATTGAGAGTTATATTATGAAATTTCATCATCGAAAACTTAATCATAAATAATATCGGTAAAAAATTAGATTATAACATAAAACCCTTAAATCATATTTGAATTACTTAAAAAGAAATCTAAACTTGTGTATAATAAATTAATTTTTTTATAATTCTATAACTAAATAATTTATATTCTTATAATGTCATATATGATCCTCTTATAACATTTCAACACCCATTTATTAAAAATTTATTACTAAAATTGTCATTTTTGGGTGATAATTATTTCATTTTTAATAAGAATTATGGCTTGGTAGTTGTAGTTATTATACTTTGATCATGGTCACATCATTAAAATAAGCTTAATAATGCTATTAATATCATATATATTCATTATATATATATAATCATCTATAAAATGTAGAGATAGAAAACTGAATTACACCGTTCATATTGATGGTTAGTCGTACGTACACATGAAAGTTGTTTCCATTATCCAATGGATAGAATAAAATAAAGGTAAATAATTCAAAATTAAATAAAATTATAATAATAGTATCAAAAATAAAATATATATTTCTTAAATCCATAATTATAATCATCCATGTAAATTAGTGATAAAAATCAATTACACTATTATTTGGAGATGGTAATCCATATGTATGCATGAGCGATGTTTTCGATTTCTATAGGATGGAAAGAAGGTATATAATGGTTGTTAAATCATAATTAAAAAAAATTAATTATATTTTAGATACTAAATTAATTATTTTATAATAGATACCATGGAATTAGATGAGGTATAAGAAGACGTAAAGTATAAAAATTCTCGGTTAAGAGTTATACCTCTTCATTGAGAATTATATTTTACCTTACACATCAAGCCTTGAAAGGATATTATTTTTGCAAGAAAATATTCTTTATGATATGGTTAATGAATATAAGAGGGTATTATGTTTGATATTTTTTAATATATAAGTCTCAAAAGGCAAGAGTAAGATATGATAAAAGGTTCCCTTTTATAAGTGAGGGGAGGGGAACTCTTGGAATTATATAAAGTATTAAATTAATATAAATTAATTTTCAGGTACAAGTGGATAAAAATTGATATATTTAGAATATAGGATGATAATGAGTCTGAATAATCTCATATAATAATATTTGGATATGTTTTGGTGGTGTTTTATCCCATATCTCCTATTTTTAACCACATGTTAGCCCTTTTGATAATTACCATGATATTAGTGTACTTTACTCTTTAAGGGCCAAGAATAATAATTTTTTTACATATTTAGATATCATTTTAAACCATATATTTTTGTTTAACCCCATGGTTAACCAATTTTAACATTTACTATGGTAATGAATTTTCAGTATTAAAGAGTTATAATTTTATTTATAAGCTAAAATTTGGATCATAAATGGAAAATGGGTGACATTTTAGACAATTATTCTTATTACTTGCCACATTTTAATATTTTATGATTTTAAGTAGTTTAATAAAATATATTTAACATAAAATACTATTAATAAAATTTTAACAACTATTCACATAATTTTACTTTAAAACAAAATGAAACAAAGTGAAATTAAAATATAAAAATTTAACACATATCTAAAATGTTATATTTATCTTAAAAACTCATGGTAAACATTAACTCATAGAAAAAATATTACTTTTAGGATTTTTCAATATTCTTTACTCGATTTTTTATGCCTTGCACAAGCACTGTGTCAGTGTTACCTAAGTATTTAAAACAATTATTTCATCATGAAAAATTTAAAATAAATTAACATAATAAAAAATTTAATTTTAGTTCAAAATAATATTTTATATTCATTCAATATATATATTTTCTCATATCCATGTCATGAAAAATTATTTAATATTATATTTTTACATTTCTATGCTTCCATAAGCATTGCACAAACATTCAGATAAAACACTTGGTATATAACTAAAAAACATACATCTACCCATAAATATCATCAATAATACTTCATATTTAATAACCAAGTCTATTATGGTCTTCATACTTCTCTAATAGTTTTTTAGGATACAAAATTTAAATTTTCTTGTACTGTACAAGCACTTCGTTAGCATAAAAAATAATATTAATATTTATCATGAAATAAATTCAAATTTATATTTTTTTAATTGTTTATATATTTGTATTAAATTATCATACAATATCCTTCTCATAAGTTTCATAAATTTTTGTATCACATTAATGTCTTGGCGATATAATAAATGATACCATATTTCATAAAAACAATATTTTTTTCTCTTTAAAAGTTTTTAATTTCTTATGATTTTTTTAGAAATTAATCATAGTATATATTTGAAGTTATGAATAAAAAATTGGAGTCAATTTAGTAAAATTCATTTCTATAAGTAGAATAAATCAATTTTAACATAAATGTGTAAATTAAAAAAATATTTTTTTTAGAAAAATTTGTTTTTAATCCCAAAAATGAACTTATAGGAAAATTAGATATAATGATGATTAAAATGTAATTAATTAGATAATATAAAAATAAATAATATCTAAGTTACTTTATGATCAAATTGAAATAATAATGTATTTTTTTTTAAATTAAAATAATCGTACGCTTCACGAAAATTGGTAATTTCAATATTCACTGAAAATTTTATCTATTCAAAAAAATCAAAAAATTTCACCCTAAGATAATATTGATATGATTAATTTAATTGTGATATTATTTTTATCAAATAAAATTGCTATTTTTTTATAAAATTAATTATAACATTAACCAAAATTAATAAATACCAATTTCGAAGAAACACTATTTTGAAGAATAAAATGACTTTAATAAAAATTGAGTGCTTATTTACTACGAATTTAATAATAATTTTTTATTTATTGTGACCATTATATATTTCATTATTTTTTTATGTCTATTTATAACATATAATTCAATAAATATGTTATAAAAGTCACAAAATAATAATATTTTGTGGTTCGTTAAAGCTTGATGTTGTATGTTGTATATGCTATCCAATAGAGTTTTCTTTGAAAATTTCATGGTGTTACATTCTCCTCTTACTTAATAAATTGAATACTCACAATTTGAAATGTGATCATTAATACAAGTTTTAATATTTGAAAATTAATTTCATGAAAACCCACATCTTATTATGTTTTAATAAAAATTCTTCTTGAAAAAGGGAAAGGGAGATACGAAGGTAATCTGAAATTATATATAACTTGGTTTATAAATATGATAACATTAATGGGATGTGAAAATATTGACAAAGTGGAAATATTAATGTCCAAATAACGATGGAGAGTGATTAAGAACAATGATAATAATAAATTCAATGATAATGAGAAAGTTAATGATCACAAAATGAAAAATCAATGAGGAGTAAAAAATACCCTCGATTCATCGAAAATGAATATAATAGTGTAATATTATTATTTAAATACACTTTTCATAGGTTTTAGAAATTACTTTACCATATAGACTAAGACCATAAAGAAATATACTTTCTTTAAAAGTATAATTTTATCCTTTAATCAATTTCCACCACAATATCATCTTTTCCTCACAATGATGAGTATTCAAGATTATTTTTTCATGCCCTAAGCACTCAATTCAACTTTTAATAGATCACATAATCCATAAAAGGTTAAAAATCTATTCCTACCATACTTTAAAATAAAAAAACAAAATAGTTATCATAAGGTAAGATAATTTCCAATATGATTAAACCTTCATATGAATAAATACAATATTAATATCAAAATACTCAACAGTAATTCCAGAATTTCATATTAAAACACTTTATAAATAACTTTCCTTAAAATTATTCAAAATACAGAAAAAAAATATTTTAAACCAAATATTAGAATGGTTTGATCAAATATTTTTCTATTAAAGACATAAAATTTATCTCCAAATAACATCAATCACTCTTAAAGTATCACACCAAAAATGAATAATCCATGGTTATATATTCTCAAAAATATAAAAGTCATTTCTAAAAATAATGTCACAATAAAATAATATATTCTTCCAAATGATAAATCAATATATATTCCTTGAATAAATTCCCATATTATCCAAAATTATTTCTATTTACCTTAATCTTATAATAAATTCTATATAGTTAACTTATTCAAAAATTACATTAATCACATAATAACCAAATAACATTTGAATCCCATGGTTATCTATATGATTAATCCTATGTTATGAAAATGTAATAAATATGTATCCTTACTAAATACTATTGACTCAAAATTAGGAAAATATTAATGGTTATCTTTCCCTTAACCACATGTTCTTGATAAATTTCAACTTATCACTTTTCTTGGTTATCAATACCATTTAACATATGTTTTAAAATCCTTAAATAAACACTATTATTGAACAATAATTAGATGTTTCAAGATTATTATATCTATAATATCATTGATATAAAAAATCAAAAAACTAATTTTGAAGTCCCAATAAACACTTCAATCATTACACTTCAATGACAGGAATATCATAGCTCCTTACATGGTTTAAGTGTTAACTTTTGGATTTGAAAATTGACTAGGATAATTCCCAAATTCCAAACACATAATAAATTGAACTATAAATGGTACCTTATAATGAACTTCTAACAGTGTGCCTATCATAGGTAAGTCAATGAAATAATTTTTTAACTTGAATAAAATGTTTCAATAGTGGGACTAAATTTTGTCTCCTGAGAGGACAAAGCTATAGGTTTGTTTGATTTTATATTTGTGGGTTCAAGTTGTTGAAAAAAATAATGTAAGATTGGATTTTATTGGGTTTTTAAGTAAATTATAATTATATATTCTAACATTAGATATACCCTTACTATATAATTAAATAATTATTCAATTTTAATCTCCTATTTTATTTATTAATAAAATTAAATCTCACTTGATTAATTCATTTTGGTTTTTTTCCAATTTAATTTGAGGGATGGAAATGTCACTAAAACCCCCAATATTTCCTCACCCAGTAATTAGTGATCTCTCAATTCCCTAAAATCTTCCCATTGATCACGATCATAAATAATCGAGAAGATGTAAGTGGTATCTCTGTGTGATCTAGTGAAGATAATATGAATTCAAAATGTGAGTAATAATAAATCACTCATTACCAATAAAATTCAAATGAATAAAAAGATATAAAGAAATTAAATTTAATAGTTATAATTGCGAATTCTTTAATTATGGGTAGGGGAATATCCTCAGCGTAGCCACTAAGGTCTTTGTGTGCCATCTTGTGGGTTATTACAATAAAAATAAAATACATCGAGAATAAAAAATATAGAATAATATTTAAGAGAGAGAATGAGAGATAATAAAAACTCAGGACCATAGTGAAATAATTCATTATTTATAGAATGATGATTGGGAATCCTTGGGTGCTTTGGAATTTCTCTACATGAGCAGCATGAGCATTAGATTCTTCATGAATGTTCTTATTTTTTATTGAAAGTCATTACCTATCTGTTTTCAAATGTTTGAAATGTTCCCAAAATTGATTAGGCATCAAGAATATTCTCAATAGATTTCTTCATCACCAATGATCTTTTTTAGTACATTTAGGAGTTTCAGTGCTTCAGTACTTCATAGGGTAGAGTACATCAACAGTTTCTCCATGTAAGAAGATGAATAAAAAAAATTGTTCAACGGCCTAGATTTAGTGGGAATTATAAAATGGGATTGGTCTAGAATCTCATGGTATATGGGTATTTTTAGAGGCCTTCATGGTAGTGGTAAGGTGTTATTCGACTACCTCCTTTGTTCTTACCAGTTTCCATAGTGGTGGTTCTTTTATCCTTCTTTGATTCATAATGAAGAGGGTTCATTCAGGTCATACTCAACTAAAATTATTAGTATCTTCTATTGTCTACCATCATTGGATGGAATGATCATTAGATTCAACACATAATGTTATTGTGATTTGATCTCCAAAGGTGTCCAAAATTCTAGATCTGAAGGCATGATGGTGGTTTGTTGTGCATTCACCGAGGGTGGTGGGAAAGGTGGTGCTGATGTCGGGATATTTAGTCAAGTATAAACGTGAGGATTTATTTTTAATTGTATTTTGTGATGACTAATATAATTTCGATGTGAAATTAAAACATTGGATTGACAAAGATAGAATAAACAACCATGAGTGAACAATAGGTTGGAGATGGATGTAGTGCAGAGTAAGTTCTAAAATTTTTCTTGAGGAACTGGTTATAGTGGGGAATATAAGTTGAGTTCATGATAATATGAAATGGGGTTCATAGTTAGTACTCAACCTACCATTAATTCATGGTAGGTTAGAAATGGGTGGTTAAGGTTGGTGTGCCTACTGTGAGAGGTGGTTTCATAGTCAATTCTCTTACAATGGACCATTCAGTATTTTATCTTTGGGCTTATGATAGGTTTATCTCCTAGTGTATGGTAAACATATTGATAATACATTTACAGCCACTTTTTTTGAACATGTAGTCAATTCATAGGTACAACCAGTGCACTGATCATGAGTACCATGGTTAGTTGAAGTCTATATAAAAAAGTTCCAACCTACATATTTTCAAAATCTCAATTTTATCGCAGAATTGTTTTAATTAATGACACAGATTAAAAATCAAGTTAATTAAGAATTAAAATAATCTAATAATTAATTTGAAAAAGTCATTTCAAATTGTTATTTCCTAATTACAGATTTTTTATTTTAATTTCATTTTTTTTAATTTCTATTGATTTTAAAAAAATTAAAAGAATAAAAACTCAAAATCAGTCACCTTCAATTTGAATATTTATAATTTTAATTCAATGTTTTAAAAATAAATTTCATTTCAATGTATGACTTCATAGTTTTACATGAAATCTAGATAAATAAAAAAATTGAGCATTTATTCCATGTTAACAATTCTGTTAAGATTTCTAGAAGTTAAAAAAATCACTATTTTTACCTAGGAATTTATTAAATTATGGAGTAATTTTAGGGAATAATAGACAATTTTTTTTGAAATTTTAATCTAACATAACTACCCTATATATAAATTATTTGGTGTCAATAAATTTTCACATTAAATCCAAAAATAAAAATTAATTGTTCTGACTAACATTAAATACATTCTAATAATTAAAAAATATCAAGGAACTCCTCTACTAAATGGTTATGCCTCATATGTGAATTTTACACACTATTTAACATTAATTGAAATCCAATTTCTAGTTCCATGAGTGAATGTGATAGATTTTAGTTGAATTAAAATTATAAAAATTAGCACTTTAATATTTACCTCATTCAAAAATTTCCAAAACCAATGTTCATTGTTACACCTCATTGATACTACCTAAGTGATTTTTCTGTAAGTAAAATTTCCCATTCATGGATTCAAAATTCACCTCTAATAAATGAATTAATTTCTGAAAAATGAACACTTTATTTTATTATTATTTTTATTATTATTAGTTTTCCCAGCCTTGGGAGTGCATAGAACTCCACAAATGAACTTATTTGAATTTGTACATAGTGCTACTCACACACACTGTACCATTATCTCATAGATTCATTGTGGGTTCCCAATATCCCATTTTAATTCCATTCTTAAAGGACTTATGTAAATTTATTTTATGGATTCTCCCTTCAGTGTTACTTAATTACTAAGTCCAAGTCACTCAAGAAAGTGTTCCAAATTCTATTGAATGCATGTTATAATTACTATTCCACCATGATGTTTTCCATCTTCAATCTATTTCCCTAGTATTTAAACTTGATTTCCATTTAAAAGAGGTTATTTTCACTCATCTATCACTCTCATTCAATTTCTAAATCACTAAAATCCTCAGATTTAGTATGGTACTTTAATTAGGAAGAAGAACATTGAGGTTCAAGAAAATTTGAAAAATAGAAACTATAAAAAACAATGTTAATTATTTATATAACCATGTTTTTTAAATTTTTTAAATTAATTATATAAATTAAATTTAAAATATAAAATGTGTATTTAAAATAATTACAAAAAAAAATGTTTTTGTTTTTTTATATAAGTGTTTTTTTCATTTTTTATTGAAAATCTAAAAATAGAAACCTATATGAACTTTGTACAAATTCCTAAAAAAGATTTAGATTATGTTTGTGTTTTCTTTTTATAAATTTTAATTTTTTTTTGATTTTGTAACTGTTTTTTTAAGTAAAATAAAAATAATGATATTTACATCCTAGAACTACCTTCTCCCACTCCACCACACATAGTACAGACACCATACAATTTAAGTTCATCATGCATATTTTTAGAGAGATGGTTCAAAATAAATTATCTAATCTAGTGTGAAGGAAATTGATTACCTGGATTTCGTGAATTGATCCCCGAATTGAGGAGTTTGGACTCCTCCATGGGAACTTTCTATAGATATTCATAGAAAATATTTACCTTATTTCTTTTCACATTTAAGAGGTTATGTGAATCAAGTACTTTGATCTTAAATACATAATCCGAAATGATGTTAGTAACTGTAAAAGGTAAATTATTCATAGAATGTTTCTTAATAAGAATTATTCTTATTCTGGTTGTGTGCAAAAAATGTCTCTAATTTGAATATTTTTCTAGATGATTATGTTATGTAAATAATTGGATTTTACCTTGCAAAAAATGGTATATTTTTTGTCTTATGGTATCAGCTTCTCCATATATATCTTCTACGTATTATTATTATCTCTAGATTTCCTAGACTTTGGGTTAACTCATTTATCACCACATCTGGTTTTTTCCAACATGTTAGTAGAGAATACATTATTACTTGTAGCATGGATAGTTAAGAGAGATGTGAAACTAAAAAATTTGATCAAATTATCCAAATACTTATCATTAATTCCTTTAATATGTTTTGTATTTAAAATAGATTCTACATTAAACTTATTTGAAAAAATTATTTCAATATAAAAATCCTTAGGTTCTAAATATTTTCTTGGAAAAATTCCATTATCCAAAATTCTATATTATTTTTTCAAAAAAATATGATGCTTCAATGTAAATTATAGTAAAATTATATTGATCCCAATAAGTATATTTCATTTATTACAATATATTGAAATCAAATATTTATTCACTAAAGGACATAAAAAGTGTTCCTTCACTAACATTTATTATTATTTTGATGTTTTGAGAGATGGACTACCCAAGATGATAAGGGAAAGATTGTTACCTTTTTATTCCTCCAAATTTAGAATATAGAAATTGGTATGGAATGTATAACCTTGGAAACTTACCATAATTTCCTCTCAAACACCTAATGGATAGGAAGTAGATCTATTAGAAAGTTGTACATCCACTAGAGTGGTTTTGATTTCTCATATAAATATAGTTGAATAAGTTGAATAATTCATTACATTTTTTTATTCTCTTAAATCACATAATGCATTGGAAAATTAGATCACACCAATGGTGTAGGGGATGAAAAAGATACCCAGATCTTGGAATTTTTGGTGTTTTTTGGGATTACAAGGGAAGAAACATTTTTAAATAAAACTAAATTTTAATTTACTAAAAATATTCTTCTTCCCAGGAATATGTATTTAATAAAATTTTCATACCTTATAATTTGGAATATGGAATCAAACTAAGGGATATTGGTTCTAATTTCTTAAACAGCTATAATATCTCATGATGAAGTGACTCTCCACTGGATTTCTTGGGTTCTTACATTATTATATTGAAGGATGGTTATGGTTTAAGTGGTTCCTCTATCTTATTTTTCCCTTTATCCTTCTTCATAGTGGGTGTTTCTAGTATCACTTATTTAAGTTATTTAGTGGGGGTAAATTCTTTAAGTTCTGTGGGATTTCGACATCATGATTCTTCATATAGTGATGATTCTTTACGAACTTTTAGCTCCTTGACAATCAATGTAATGGAACAAATTTTTTCTATGAGTTGGGGAATATATTGGATATTAATCTTACCTAATATTGTATTTTTCAATTCATTGATTAAATTTAGGATATATACATTGGTCTTCACAACTTCTTTCAAAAGGTCCTCAATTGAATATTCCTATGATTTACCTGGTTGATAGCTGGTAGATGGTCAAGTATTTTGTCTTTGAAATGGTGGTGGATGGATTTTTTTTGTAAATCCTTGTTGAAGTGGTAGTCTCTAAAGTTATCCATTTTCAAGTCAATTTTATGTTTTGGAGTACTCTCTCCCTCCTTGATTGTATCTTGATTACTACTAGAATAGTCTATGGTACAAGGCTTCACAATTCTCTTAAACTTGAGGATACCCATTCATAATTTGTTCTTGAGAGAAACATAGTTGACAGAACCAATGGGATATGGTGGGTGATGTTTCCTGAACTTTGTTTACAACTAAATTTTTCAAAATAGAGGTTACTTCATCAATTTTATTAAAAAATGGATATTTTGAACCGTTCACCCCACATAATCCCCTTGTGACAGTTATAATAAAAATGTTTAGTTTTCTGAGAGATTATTTCAATGATATCTCTAATTTCATAATTTTATTTCTCAATTAGTCCCCAAATAAGAAGCATAAAAAAACTTATAGTCATTATCCATCAATCCAAAGAAAAATAATGCTAGAAAATAATGATCTTTATAGGCTTGGTGTGGGAAAGAGTTGGTTAATTCCTTAAACCCCTCCCAATAATCATATAGGGTCTTTCCATTAGATTGATTGATTGCATAAATATAATTTCTCATATGTACACTTCTTGATCTAGGGAAATAATTCTAGAAGAAGGATCTGCATAGTTTATTCTAGTTTCTAGTATCTATGGGTTGTATTTTGTATAGACACTCCTTGTTATATCCTTAAAGAGAGATGGGAAATTCCTTTTAGCTGATATAATCCTCGATGACTCCTCAAGGTTTGACTCCATTACAAAATTCTCCCAATTCTTGTAAGTGTTTTTTGGAGACTTCTTCTACAAAACCATGAAACTATGCTATTTGATTAGAATTTTAGGTTTTTTGCTCACAATATTGTTGATCATTCCTTTGTAAATGTCGATTATTTTTTTTGAAATTAGATGCATACAGTTCTATTAAAGTTATATTCAGTTAAATCTAACTATATTCCATTTTTTATTTCCTAAATTAGTTTTGATGGGATTAGAAAAAGGGGAAGAGGAGTTAGTTAATGGAATTTTGAAAAACTCAATTTCCACTTCCTCAATTATTCTCAAAGGTATAATTATATCTATAATTTTTTTCACAAATATGGGATCAAAACGAATGAGGTTAGATGAATTTGATCTCGTCTTTTGATATATTTTTTTTAAAAAAATAAAATGAAAACTCTAGCCTCCCCAACAACAATGCCACG
The DNA here is from genome assembly GCA_963277665.1 of Viscum album. NCBI lineage: Eukaryota > Viridiplantae > Streptophyta > Magnoliopsida > Santalales > Viscaceae > Viscum > Viscum album. The sequence goes on along the minus strand of OY728145.1, from coordinate 1,590,035,800 downwards.
ATTGACAATTCACCTATCATGCGACGAGTATAAGAACAATTTTTGAACTTAAATAAAATGTACCTATGGTGGGACTTGGGTTTGTCTCTAGTGAGGAAAGAGCCATGGGATTGCCTCACATTAATTTTGTGCATTCAATTTGTTGAAAAAAATGAAATATTTGTTTTGATTAGTCTATTTTAAAATTAATTAATATGAAGTGGCCTAACCTTGTATATCCCCTTACTACATTGTTAAATCATTATTCAGTTTTAATCTCTTATTTTTTTCTCTTAATCAAATGAAAACTCACTTTATTACCTTCTTTTATTTTTTAAAGTTTAATTAGAGGGATGAAAATATATCTACAACTTTAAATAATACCTCACTTAGCAATCCAAGATCTATGATTACTATAAAATAATCCCACTACTCACAATCACCAGTAATGGAGAAGATGTGAGTGACATCTTTGTGTGATATAGAGAAGAGAAGATAAATTCCAAATGCCAGGAATAAGAAATTTACAATTACATATAAAATTATAATGAATCTAGAGATATAAATAGAAGAAATTTAACAGTTAGAGTACTAAATTCATTAATAGGGGTGTGGTAAATATCCTCATTACAACCACTAAGGGCTTATTGTTCCATATGAAGATTTATTAAGACAAAAATAAAAGAAATAAATAAGTAGTAACAGAGAATCATCTTTAAGTGTTAGTGTGAGAGAGAGGCCAAACTCTCGAGCACATTGAAATAGTGGACTATTTATTGAAGGACGATAAGGAATCAATGGGTTCTTCTGAATTTTTCCATGTGAAGAACATGATTAGTATATTCTTTAGGGATGTTCTCGTTTTTTTGTGCAAGAAGTTACTTATATATTATTGTATGTTTGATATGTGTCCATATTTTATTTGGAATTGATATTCTTCCCAAATAATTTTCACTTCACTAATGATCATTCTTAGTAAATTTTATAATTTCAATGCTTCATTACTTTGTAGCGCAAAGTATATCAAAAGTTACTCTAATAAAGAAGATGAATATAGAAATTTGACATAGTCCTAGCTTCAGCGGGCCTTGACCTGAGAGCTCTGTCTTGGACATCACTACAAATAGATAAAATATTGAAATTAGTTTATTAATTATATATATATATTATTAGTATTATATATATATAATTATTATTTTTAATTTTTTTCTTTATCTTTATCTTTTTTTCTCTTTTATCCTTTTTTTCTTATTTACTTTTCAGCTCGTTGGGGGGGGAGGGGTTATTATTTGTGCTCAACAGGGGGCTCATGATGGTTGTCATCCCGTATTTGGGAAATTAAGTGGTGTAGAGATGGTGGTTAAGAGTGTAACTAGTGAGGGTAGTGGGAGGGACTTCAATAAAGTGTGGTAGTGCGGCATTGTTTTTTTCAAGGGAGGGCGTCGAGGAATGGTCTAATTTTGATGCGGCGATGGTGGTTTGGATTTCTGTGGAGCACAGTAAGTTCTATAATTGTTTGTGAGAAAGTGGTCGTGGAGGTGACCCTAAGAAGAGATTAAAATAAGCTGAAATGGGGATCACTATAGTTTCTAAACCTACAATGATTTCATGGTAGGTTTTGGGTGGGTTCTCACTGTAGGTATGTCTACAATGAGAGGTGGTTGCATGGTAAATTCTCTAGTAAATGCATGGTCAATTATTTTTCTTCGGGATCATGAAAGGTTCATTTTCTTAAGCATAGTTTTCATAGAGACCATGCATTTGTGGTAACATGGTTTTCCATGTATGATCAGTTTATGGGCGTGACCAGTGTACTAACCATGAGGATCACAATCATTTTAAGACTTTACAAAAAAATCAACCTCCATTTTTTTAAAATCACTATAAATTGTTCCAATTAATTACAAACATTAAAATTTAATTAAAAAAATATTCTGACAGTCAAATAATTAATTTAAAACAATAATTTTAAATTATTATTTACTAATGAAACAATTTAAAATTGAATTTCAATTTTTAAATTCCATTTAATAAAAAAAAATTAAATAATAAAAACTCAAAATCCATCCACTTTAGATTGAATATTTACTATTTTATTTAATAGTTTTAAAATTAATTTTTTTAATGTATGGATTCAAAATTCAAATTAAAATTGAATAAATCAATAAAAACAAATATTTAATCCATGTTAAAAATTAAGTCCATATTTTTGGATTTTCATTAAATTATGGTCAATTAAATGGAATAATAGACATTTGTTTTGCAATTTTAAGCACACGTAAACTTTACATCCCTCTATTAAAATCTACATTTTTACTTTGAAATTACTTTCTATATGGCCTTATTTTACACATATAAAACATATTATCACATTGAGACATTTCCATGAGTGTTTATTTCTACATACTTGGCATATAAGAAGGTGATTATTCTTCTCTCTAGGGTCTTCTTGAAACTCAATTTTTTCTCTTATTAGGAATGTCAAAAAACTCAACCAAGTTGATATTGTTAATCATATACTGAGATATATGATTAGGTATAGTCACAAGGTTTAACCAATTAGTTCCCCTTTTATTTGGTTTCCCAAGAGGATAATTATTAAATTTTTTATCACTTTTCCATTAATATGATTTCTCTTGGCTCCGACCATTGAATAAAACAAAATGTATAGCAGGAGTAACAATTTTCATAGTGAAAAGCCACATAATATCTATCCTACCAAGAATTTATGATATTATCCTATATATAGACTTATACCCATGGTTTCAACCAAAGTTCTCAAATCTTAAAATCCAAATATTAACTAAACCCTGTTATGACACCAACTAAAGAAAAACATAGTTTTCATAAAGAAATATTAAATATTATTAGATTAATATTCAATATATAAAATTACAATCCAAATTAGAATCATATAGATCAACTGTATTTGGAAGCATGTATATATAAATTACTTGTTCATAAGATATCTGCATCCTATACCACTTAGTTCTTCACAACTATCATCATTCATAAATATTTCATACTTAAAATAATTCTTCATATCGTATAGAAGGGAAGCATAACAAATAGTGATCTTAGATTTCCAATAAGGGTAAACAAGAGAGATATCAATGATCACTTATGAATAAAATGAGAATAAGGGTTTGATATCATGAGATTATCATTTAAATATAATACCTAGTATATCATAAATAATTATCTAGAATCATTGCATAAATCTTGGTAGTCCATAAGGAATCAATCATAAAGGAATCAAAGTACCGAAAACATGTAATCATAACATTGGCATAAGACATAAGTTTGTAGAAAACACATAAGCATAGAGAATGATTTTCATATCCAAGTCTCATTTCCAAGACTATTATAGTGAATTTTTTTCACTCCCCATTTCATCATATCCTTAGTCAAAATTCACTCTTAATACTATCATAGTGGACAAAGTCCCTTACTAAATTGGTTTTACTCCCCATTATGGTCCTTATAATCTCATTAGATTTACATATTTACCCAAAACATTGGAGGGATATATAATTTCTATCCCATCCATCACATATTCATATTCCATTCTTTTTTGTGCTAAAATATAAAAAATATAACAACCCAATTTTTTCATACGTTACTATTATATCACTTTTAAGATAGAAAACATTATCATAATACATTCAAGGATTGAAAAATTTAATATCATGGGAAAATTAGGATTATAAATCAAATTCACATATTAAAACTAAAACATTATTTAAATATTTCATCTATATTATATTAAAGTCTCTCACATTCTCATTATAACATGTAATTCCCAATAATATACATCATATAAAGGGTTGATCTAAAATAAGGGGAGGAATGAGGAAAATGACCCAATAGTAAATGGGTGAGAAAAAAATAACAAAATCATATCATAAACATACTATCACCATCATAATCATAATGGAAACATTTTATTAAAGCAAGGAATGTGTAATATTCATAATAATGAAACATCATAACTTATTTGTCAAATATCAAACATAGTTTTCAATGATGATAACATCATGATCACGCATAAATATGTGCATAAATTGTAACATCATATTAAAAAATAATACACATAATATCATGAGCGATATCACATTACCTAAAGAATTGAAGGGCTATATAATTTTCATCCAACCCATCACATATTAAAATTCTCATAATCATATATGCCCCATAGAATATAAAAAATCATAGTAATGAAATAAAACCATATAAATAAATGTTTTTATAAAGGTTTTTGTAAATCATACATTCATGAATAACCTTTGGGGTTCCCAAATGAATATTTGAAATCATATTTTGGAATAAAAATTCATCATTATTGAGTGGATAAGAAAAAAATTAATAGGATTCATTGTGATGTTTGGGAAATTAAAGTATTTTTAAAAAATATTTGTAAATTTAATAGAAAAACATTTTGTGAAGTTAGAAACATACATATACATGAAAAGATAAGGTAAAAAATATTTAATGTAAATTTTAAGAATATTATAGTAATACCCCTACTGAAATAAGTGAGATAGAAAATAATCCAAAAGAAAGAGCTGGGTTTGAGAATACCCTTACCTTAAATCCCACTTTATTTCATTGATTTTCCGCATCCCCAAAAATAAACTTAATTTTATTAAAACATGTTAAAATAAGTGAATTATATTAATTTTAACACATTAATAAATTATTACCATTTAATTTGATTTCTTAATTACCATTTTTAATGATTAAATGTTTTGATAACTTATTTTCCCTAAAAATATCTTTTTTTCTTCGATTTCACTATTTTTCTTAAAGGTCATTTATAAATAAGTAGAATTAATTCCATAAGATTAAAATAAATATATTTATACAAATATATGTATGTATATATATATCATAAATAATATATTATAACTATCCAAAAGGTTAATGATAATAAAGGAGTTGGAAATTTCCTCATTTGCGGTTAGTCATCCCTTAGCGCGACATTCTATAAGGAAGAAGAAAGATAATTATAAAATAGAAATACTTTAGAAACCTGACTTTTCTAGTAGGTTAATATAATTAATATAATTTTAATATACTAATATACTAATCTTATAAGATTTTTCTTGAAATTAATTAGGAGAAAGGGGAAGAGAAGAGGAAAATGAGAGAAGAGTTGACAAAAAACACTCTTTTCTCAGCATAACTACTCTTATACGGCACTAGAATCCCTTGATATTGGAGTTAAACTACTCTATAACATCCATAAGGGTGGTAAGGGGCTTAATAGTAAGGATTTTTTTAGATATTGTACTTTGGTAAGTTAGGAAAGAGTAATTTTCCCAGGGGAGAGAGATGACATATTTATACATGAGGAGAGGGGTATTTTAAAGAGAAAATATTGAATAGAATACTATATCCAAGGTAATACTTGAAAAAATGATATTTTACATCATTAAAATTTTATAGATTAAATAACATTATTTTAAGACTTAAAAAGACTTTATAATCTTAATTTATTAGTTTCATAAAATGGAATGGTGGAAAAATGACAAAATATTTTTTTAACGAAATACTTTTAACATTAGACTCTAGAAAATAAAATTTGTGTTTGAAAATTAATTTTATTATTTTTAAATGAACCATATATCATATTAAATTTATTTTGTTGTGAAATAACTAAATCATAAACAATTAATTCATTATTACATCATCATTATGTCATAAAACATGTGGTATTTAAGAAACAATATTTTTACAATTCACATACAAATTGAATTATTTTATAAAATTACCAAAAAATAACCCTTATTTAATTTTTATGTGATGATTATAATAATAAAATTATTTTTATCAAAACAATTTTCTATCTTAATTAATTTATATTTTTAATATATAATTTTTATTTTTACAAAATAAATTAAAATTCATTTTATTAAAAAAAGTTATTATATTTTGTTTTACTTTTTAATAATGATATTTATTTTATGGATTTATAAAATTTATATTTTCATAAATTAATAATGATAAATATTCTTGGCATTACTTTATTATTTTTAGGTCAATGTACTATTCGAACGGTCATGTTATTATTCCCAAAGATCACATTACCTCCAATAAATACCTCTTCAGTCCTTTATTCAACATTCACTAAAATTCATACCAAGGTTATATATTTCCATTTTATAAAATGTAAATATATTTATTAATATTATTTTTATTTTATATAGTGTTGATTTTGGGGGTAATTATTCTAGCATATTGGAAGAATCCAAATTTTCCAATACTATTTTTATTATTTTATATTTTTTTCACCTATTATAATATCTATCATTTTCATTAGTTTAGTTAATCACTAATGTAACATTATATATTTATTAAATAAAGTGTTTTTGGTTTCTTTATATGTTTTATAGGTATAACACTATATATAATATAATATAACACAAATTTATTTAGGAAACAAGTATCACATATAAACTTTGGGTCATTAAATTCTCACCCATTTTATAAATTTCATACCTAAAATTTCAAATCATATTCTTGGATGAGAATAGATAACGGTAATTATATCTTACCATTTCCTATGGTTCCCATGTTACCTCATCATATTTATAGTTATTTCATAACACTTTGACAAGGTGAGTTATCTTATTGTGTAGAACTTTGTCTCTACGATGTATGGTCTTTACTGAATGATCATCATAAGAGAGGAAATTCTCCAATTGAACTGCATCTCAATTCAATACATTTTAGGGTTCAAGTATGTACATCCCCAGGAGAGATACATGAAACCCATAATGAACTTGATCTAGGTTTGGTGAGTGTTCTAGATGATATTCCACATACCCTATATGATCAAGGACCTCAAAGGGGCAAATGTACCTAGGGATATGAATACATTTCTTTTTAAACCACATGAATATATTCCATAGTGATATTTGAAGGATTTGTTTTATCCAAATTATAACTCCATGTCCTTTTAGTAGTTTTTAGGATAGAACTTTTACCAACTCTAAGAAAATTTTATATGATGATAGGTGGTTTAAACCTTACATATCATCACATGAATAAGATCAGGTCAAAGTTTCTTTTGTTCAGCAACGTTATCCTATAAAGCAGGTGTTCTACAAAACATCCCACATATATAATAATATGAAGCCACTTTATTACTTGAGTGGAAGTGGTTGTTGTATGAGAACACAACTACTGGGAGATTTGGATCCCATCATCCTTTAAATTCTATTGAGTAGGCTCTCAGTATGTGCTCACCAATCTAAATCCTCATTTTGTATTGAATTTTAGTTTAGGTGTGATAATCCATATTAAGATTCAATTAATTATTCTAATAATGTTGATGACTTATCTAGAATTTGGAAGTGAACCTTGGATGATGACTATATATGATCAAATGTGGTGCCCCTTGAAGCTCCACAACTTCTTTTTAAATATATCATAACAAGTTGTTCAAGCAAGAAATCTTATTAAAGAGTGATGAATTGGTAAGTATATGTGATCCAATCCACCACAACTCATATCACATTGATTCATATAGAAGTCCTCAAGAGACCAGTGATAATTTCTATGATGATTTTTTCTAACTTCCACATGGGTATGTATAATGGTTGAATGATCCCCTTAGATGTATGTCACTCTGAATTGACTTTATGATATTCCAATAACTTTGATGTATACCCAACAATCTTTTTATTCATGTTTTCCCACCAAAATATATCTTGAAGATCACAGTACATCATGGTACTTCTAGGATTGATGGAGAAAGAAGAGTTATGTGCATGATCAAAAAGATATTTATTTATATTAGATAATACATAGATACAAATTATAGTTCAAAAAAAAAAGACACCATCACCATCAATGTGGAATTCATGAAGATTCTCCTCTTTTATTGTTTCCTCTTTCTTTTGAAGCTTCAGGCCACCCCTTTGTGCCTCCTTGATCTTCTCTTGGATATATTTTTAGGAAATCATTTTGGAAAGGAATTATATATTCCCTACCATTATGATTTGAAAATACCTCCATTACATAACTATGAAAATAAGGTCATTCTCAATATGAATCTTAGATAAGGTAGTAGGTAAATTTCTATAAATCTGATCAACTACCTTGTTCATCTTTCTAGTACGATAGTGTATAGAAAAATCATTCTCCTTGACCAGTTATATCTATATTTGTTGATGCATGATGATTTGGTTATATATAAATATATACTTTAGACTCTCATTATCTATATATATTCAACACTTATTTCTATAGAGGTAGTGCCGCCAAATCTTCAAGGTGATAATCACAAATCCTAAATCTAGATCATACATTAGGATTTTTTTCTTATGGATCATTAACTTTCATGAGGCATAAACTATCACTTTATCATTCTATATGAGTACAAAACCCAAGAATATTTTTGAAGCATCACTATAATCACAAATAATTATCCACTTGATGGTAGTGTGAGTATATGTGTAGTAATTATCCTCTTCTAGAGTTCCTTAAATATTTACTCACATTCATCTATGCAGTTATACTTTACACCTTTCCATGTTAACTTAGTTAGTGTTCCAGAATATCATGAGAAATTTCTCAAAAAACATCAATAGTACCCATATATGATAAGAAAAATATGAATTTCCATGAATCCTTAGGGTCTTGGAAATTCATTAATTGCCCTTTTCTTCGAAGGATCTATAGATATTCCATCACTTTTGATCAGTGCCCCATGAATGTGACTTGTTTCATCCAAAATTCACAATTTTCTGAACTTAGCATATATATTATCCCTTCTTAATGTCTCTAGATAATCCTTAGATTGTCTTTATGTTCCTCCTTTATGTTGAACTAAATGAGAATATATTTGGTAAATAATACCTCAAATTTGATGAGGTTGTTTCTAAAGACACTATTCATCAAATCCATGATGATTTTTGGGGAATTAGTAACTCTCAAGGGTATCACTATGAACTCAAAGTACCCTTACCTATTATAGAAAGTTATCTTATGAATATATTCCTAATAAAACTTTAACTGATGATATCAAGAGCAGAGATCCACCTTTGATAAGTACTAATGTCATCAAAGTTAAAAGAAAAATTCATCAATCCTTGGAAGGCGGTACTTGTTATTTATATTGATCTTGTTGTCCTCTCATTAATCAATACATATCAGCATTGACCCATCCATTTTTCATGGAAAAGTGAACATATTCCCCATAAAGAGATGCACAAGGGTGTATGAACCCTTATCCATTTTCTATTGTTGTGGAGTATTTAACTCCTCTAGTTAGATCGGGGCCAAACTATAATGGAATTTGAATATATGAGTGGATCTAGGTATAATCATAGTTTAGAAATCTACCTCATGATCTAGGGAAGTTCGACTAACAATTTTGGAAATACATCAACATATTCCCCTAAAACGGGAATTTCCCTAAGGTTGATACTTTTATTTGACTCAACTATTTGGGAAAGCTATGATTCTTCGATGGGTATCAACATCCACATAGTTGAGATATTTTTCAATGGAGGTTCATTATCTCCCTTTAATTTGTGCATGATCATGAGATAGTTCAAAATATAGAAATAGATTTCATTTTATCCACAGTTTTCATGAGAAATATAAAACAAGATCTAATCTATGCCCATTATATCCTAAAATTCTACCAAGGGATGGATTATGAGATTCAATGTAAGAATCATCCCACAAACACTAATAAGAGAAGATTCCAACAATTGGGTTACATTGATATCACCACCAGGTGTTTTATGGATATATATACTTAAAGGTATTTGGTTTGTGATTCAACATCTCTAGAAAACATACAGAATATAAATGAATGTATATAACTAGAATCAAAACAAATTTTTTTATGCTTTTGTGAATTGGGAGTACACCTTGTATGATGTTATTTTCATTTTCTACCTCAGTTGTAGTGAGGGAATAAGATTTACCTTACTCCTTATACTATAGTGGTTGCTAACACTGATTACCCTCAAATACACATGGTTTAATTCACTATAATTCATAGTTCTCTTTCTCCATTCTATTGAAGAATTTAACCCTAAATGGTGCCTTAATTTCCTCTCTCACATTGGAAAAATTATTTAGGTATCTTCCAAATTTTCTCTTATTGGCATTCTATCATACACCTAAAGTATTTCCCTCTATCTTTTAGTAAGTTCCCCTGATGAATCTTTCCATACCATTGACATGTGGGGGGTTTAATCTTCTTTCCCCATCCTTTATTCGATCCTAAAAATTTAAACTCTATGTTTTTTTTATTATCTCTATAACAATGGGACCATTATATGAACTCCATCTTTACTTTTAGATCACATCAAACTACTTCTTTGTAACTCCCAATTTCATAGATAGGTAAACCTTTTTGAAGGTTCAGTTTTAAACCACTACATAATCTATATATTTTTCCATTATTACTGATAAAAAAGTTGAGTATTATTTTAAAAGACTTGTGAATATTTCCTCGTAAGCTGTGACATATTCACCTTCCTTTTCCATCATCTCTAGGAATTATCTCTCCATCTTAGTTCAAATATTTTTAGGGAAATGTGTGTTAATAAAAATCTTTTTAATTTTTTCCCACTCTATTTCATGCATTTTCTCCTTCAAATTGGTATTTTTTATAAACTCCAACCATAGATCTACCTATTTATATAAATAATAAACAACCAATGTTACTTTATCATTATCAGAATATTGGGGCACCAAAAAGATATTCTGCACTGAGTTAACCAATTTTTATATGACATGTGGATCAGAAGACCCACTAAATTTTGGAATCCTTTTTTATATAAAAAACTACATAGCTATTTACTCTTACTTAGTAAAGGAGGATGTTCCACATGGTTTAGGTTATTTTTCATATCCTGAGACAACTAGATAAGCATAACTAGAATGTTTTGAACTCCACCTCCCATGGAATTAATGATATTGTCTAGACAATCATATCATTGTCCCTCACATGATTTGTTGGTTTGTTTTATCCTAGTTTAAAACATTTTCTAAAATAGAGACGTTTGAACAAAATTTATGTCAAAAAAACATAAATAATTTATTATTTTTATGAAAATTAATTCTAATTCAATATATTATGGGATCCATATATTTATCATTTTCTTAAAAACTATGATTTGAGGATAATTTACTTTAATATTTTTATAAATTTAACAAGAATAATTAATTTAGCAATTTAATATTTATAATGGTTTGTATAGAGATTGTGATTAACTGAAGAATATCCCCCAAGGGTGCCAAAATAGATATGCAAAAATTATTATTTATTGTGAACTAGGTGAAAATTGATTCAATTACCAATTCACCATTTTTGGTGTTATTAGACCTAGGTATAACTATGCTAAATTCACATGCAATGTTAGTATCTAGAAAATGATTTCATTTCTATAAAACCACATTCTCTTATACTTTACCAAAACATAGGATATTTACTTATACATTGACTAATCCTTATGGTTTTAAAAAAACCTTTTCCTTTCATAATTCCAAAATTTAAAAAACCATACTTCTCATTTCAACTATAATGATCGAAATTTTTCATACATTACTATTACATCATTTAATACATGTAACCTAATAATAATACATTTAAGGATCGAAAGTCTAAATATCTTGGGAGAATTTGTCTTATAAATCACAGGTAAATAGTAACACTTTATTATATTTTTTAAATAATTATTATTTATCCTATTAATAGCTCTCACATTCTCTTTGGAACATGTAATAACATGAGGATATACATCAAATAAATGGGTGATATAAAATACAAATAAGTGGAGGAATAAGGGTCATGAATAAATAGTACAAGGGTGAAAATAATCAACATAATCATCTCATAATTAGAGGATCATCATCATAATCATGAGTGAAACAATTGTTAAATTATTGGATTGGGGCATATGAATAATAATTACCCATTATAACATAGTGTTCCAATACCAAACATAGTTGTAAATAAAGATTGTAACAACCTTATATTTTATGATAAGTATTCTTTTTAATTGATGTCATTTGTTTTTTGCTACAATAATATTATCTTGTGCTATACGCAACACCATATTAGCTTGCAGTATACACAACACTATTCTTAGATTGTGTTACACACAATTTCAAGTTTGTTTTATAATAGCCATTCTACGCAACATTGAGTGTATATATATATATATATATATATTCAATGTATAAATGAAATATGGTTGGATTCGGTTATAAGAAACAACGAAAGATTCTTGCACAACACACAACCCTGACTTGTCTTGCATTACATGAAATCACGACTTTCCTTGATAGCGTGTGTTGTACGCAATATAAGGTTTCACTAAACAATGATATATGGTTATAATATTATTATGAACTAGACATTATGAATAGTATTAACTAAATTTTGAATTTTATAACATTATTATTTCATCTTACACATTTTCTCGAACATGGTATGTGAACAAAAGAAATTTTTCGGGTAAAATAAGTATTTTTCAAAAAATGCATTTTTGTCGCCTTTTCATGGTGCACACACATTAAATATTGTTTTTAACATGTTTATAAGTTCAATTTTACAAAATAAACTTCTTATTTTGAATCAGGATATAAAAACTTACATTGGATAAAGTTTTGATATTTTTCTGATAACTTTCATATTTTAATGAATAGTAAAAACACGCTATATTTTAATTAAAAACAAATTTTTTCATCATAATAATTTATATGATTAAATTATAATATTTAATGGTTTTAAAGTATAAATAGAATACATTTTTACCAGTTAATATAATGTATGTAATTATCATTTATTTTACCTTGAATTCGTAGGTTAAATCAATTCAATCTTTTGCAATGTTTTAAACAAAAACCCGTTTTCTTTCGACAACGAGATTAATTTTAATTTAATTTCTGAAACTTTTGTGTATTGAATTTGGAAAAATGGATTCCATATTTTGAATCAGTGGATCCAAGTTATGTTAATAAGCTACTTTTTTATTTTTGGGCTTTATGAATAGTAACTACGGTAAATTTTATTTACCATAGTTAAAGGTAAATCGGGTAATTAAGGGTAAATATAAGATTATAAAATTACTCTAACACCTTACAAAATACTATTGTATGAATAAAAGTCAACCAATATCACCTATGGATCGGAATAGATTCATTTAATTGACTTTTTTCAATGAAAATAATTTAATTATTATTAAAACCAAAGAAAGTGAAAACATGTATAACGACCCATACTTTACATACATTGTTAATACTTCAAAATTGAAGCACCCTTATTACAACATATGACAAAACCACAAAGGACCGTATAGGTATAGTGTCTTTAGAAACTGGGAAACATAAACAACTGGTTCATAAATCTTCTACAGTGTCTCCCATTTATTTCATCATATCTAGGGTCCCTTTTAGCATATTCTACTTAATATCCATCTTCCTGACCTGGGGAAAAGAAAACATAAAAGGGTGATCTCAAATGCTCAGCAAGGGCAAATAAAGGAAATAAAAATCATATCATATCTTTTTGAAAATCATAACCTGCAAAAGAGATCATAATATCTTAACATGGAATAAATCATAGAAGTGAAAATGAGATCCCCATAATCATAACATGAAACTTGAAACTTTGTGGCATGCACACATAATCATGGAACATCATTTCTTGTTAGTCATGACTCATTTCCAAGACTATCTTAGTGGACAGAGTCCCTTTCTGAACCGAGTCACCCTCGTTCCAGTCCTGTTTCACTGAACCGGTATAACCTACCGTTCCAGCCATGTCTATCTCATGAGATATAAAATATTTACCCAATGCATTTGAGGGAGATATAGGTCCCACCCATCTTATAATGAATCCTTTCTTATGTGTGCCACATAATCATAAACCATACATCATAGCGTAACCCATGTAATAAAAATGGAATTCTTAAACAACATGACATCATAAAACAATTCATATAAGATAAAGGAATTCATAAAAATATTTCCATCACAACATAATCAGATCCATGTAATAATAGGGATAAAAATAGAACCCTTTTATTATCATAGATGGAAAATAATTTTGATAAAATACTTGAACTCCATTCTTGAGGAAAATATCTTTTCTACTTCAAAAACATTTTTCCTTTTATAACATGTCATACGACTTTAAAATAAAAGAATATGATTAAAAATAAACTTGAAAACTTGTAAAGGAAGCTTCTTGGAAATAATGTTTAAAAAATCCATTCATGCCGTATAAGTTAAAAAAAACATTCTTCTCGTACTTTTGTCGGAAAAGTCAAAAAGTACCTCGTACGAAAAACGAAAAAAGATTCCTTTCATATCCTTTACTAAAAATTTACCGAAGGGTAAAATTGAATATAAACTATTGTATAAGGATATAAATATTACATATTGAGGAAACATGGATGTGGATGATAAAATACACCCCAGTAAATGCCAAAGTATAAACAATCTCGGATAAAAATGAGATTGTGATATTTCCCTTACCTTAGGTACGATTTGCTTTGTACGTATCCAAAGCTCCTGTATAATGGTTTAAATAATGTTATTGACTTATTCCAGAATCATACATATTGATATGATATCATATATGGTCATATTCTTAGCTTCTTGTTAGTAATATTTCATTGTTACTTGTTACTCGGGTCCTTATTGCCTTTTGTTCTTATGCGTGTTTTGCCGAATAAATTCTTATTCTTATTTTAAGGTTATAGATACCTTATATCCAGAATGGTATTAGTGTAACATATATCATATTTATTCATTCAATTCATTTATATAATTACTATGTAATGATGATCATGTAGAACGAGTCGCATCACATCGTGGAGACGGTATTCCGTACGTACGCACGAGTGATGATATCGTTTCTATGATCATGGAACTGTATTGGAGTATATATATATTATTTCAGTATCAATATTACTTTATATTAATCATAAACAGTTACTAATTACACCATTATACCCATCCTTGTAAGGTGATGGTGGAAAATAGATTACACCACGGCGTGGAGACGGTATTCCGTACGTACGCACGCGCGGTGATTTCATTTTTCCGTAGGATGGATAGAAGGTGAATTAGGGTTGTTTCATATTTATAATAACATATAAGTATGTAAGTAATACTGATGTTATTACTTTATCATGAAAAAACTAAAGAAGAAGAAGTTCAAGAAGAAATAAATTGAAAAGATCGGTAATGGATATTACCTCTTCTTTGGAACGCCTCTTTGAATCCTCCACTTAGGGAACTAAGATTGGTCTTTGAAGAAGACCAGGACCTCTAGTATTATTCTAGGGAAGTGGAGAGGAGAAAATGGCAGGGGTTGGCTGAGCTTGAGTGCTCAAATTGGTGTGAGGAGGAGGGGGAGGAGGTGCCCTTTTATAAGGGAGGAGAGGGGCACCTTAGGAATATCTCAAAATATTATTTTATATTAAAGTCAAAATCGGTTTATAATGGTTCCAAAGGGTCTTATTTCGAATATAAAGTGGGTATGGGTCGAAATCATATCAACCAATATGATTTAGACAAGTTTAGGGTATTATTTTAACCTTATCAATTAGATTTAACTCTAAGTTAAATAATTTAACTTTTACCGTGTCTTTTTGTTTTCTTTCACTATATGGTTAATACACTTACTATAACATGACAAAAGAACCCCAAATTGTTTATTATTAATATATATATCCTTATCTAAGTCATTTGGCCGAACCTTAGATTTTTAGGAATACAATAACAATTAATAATATAATATTTGATTTAAAAACTATTTTCTGTCAATTTTGACACTATTTGATATATGATTTTTGTAAAAGTCATAACAGAATTATATGTTCAAAACAAGTTGATTAAATCAACAATAATATATCATATTAACCTATAAAATTTGTGTAATTCATATAAAGTCTCAAATTACATTTATTTTGGTCTTTATAACATCAATTATGTCAATATTTCATTAATAAGATAATTACTACATCATTATTGTGTCATAAATAAATTAAATTATTTAATGTCTAAAAATTACAAATAAAATACCATTATGTATGAAATCTTTTTATCTTTATAATTAATATTTATAGTCGAATTTATCTTATGTATAAACCCATATTAAAAATGATTTACTTATTAAACTTTGATTTTAACTATTTTAACCCTTCTTTAAATAAATTAATAATAAATGTCCTAATCTAACCCAAGTGGGCCTAAATGGTCATATTTTATTCATAAGTTTGTTTTTGGTCGAATTAAACTTATCCAATAGAATTAGGACATGTTTTAGGGTAATAGTAATATCATATTTACCCTTAGTTACCCTATTTACTATTAACCGTGGTAAAAAAAATAAAAAGTTACTCTTCACCAAAAAATTATTTTTATCTCATTGAACCACATTTTACTTACTGATATCAACCGTGTCTGTCGGATTTTCGAAATTCCATTCACAAAAGCAGTAAAATTAAGTTTTATGCAAAATTCAGTTTTTAACCTACCACTTAGTGGTTTCACTATTCATCCAAAATTGAAAGTTTTCAGAAAAATTCCAAAATTTCACCCTAGGCTAATTTCGGTATTCCGAATCCAAAAATGAAGTCCATTTTGAAAAATAAAATTTATAAAATTTCAAAAAGTGGTTATTACTATTCATAACAGCTAGTTTTAATAATATTTTAATAGCATATCGTTGTTTAGTGAAACTCGGTATTGCGTACGACGCAAGCTATCGAGGAAAGTCGCGATTGCGTGTAAAGTAAGCCAAGCAAGTGTGTAGTGAAAGATTCCTTTGATGATATATAAAAACAAAATATTACTCATAACAATCTCGAGTGTTACAACATGTCACTTTCTTAAATCTTATAAGTATAATAATTTTAATTTAATGATAAAATTAATGAAACTTCGAACATGAATAGTCTCCAGAAATATAATATAATTATCTACGTCATATGAATTTATTTATAATTTTTAGGGATTAAATAATTATCATTAATTATGACACAATAGTGATGTTGAAATTATTTTATTGATTGAAATATCAAATAAATGATCTTAAAAATATTGAAATAAATATTATATAAACTATTTAATGTGCTCCACTAATTTTCTAGATACATATGACATTTTATGAATCTATTAAAGTTTTTTTTCGAACATATCTTCTGTATATTGTTTATTTAAATTCAAATAAATGAATAGTGTCAAAATTGACACTATAGTTATTTTATAAAAAGAACATATTATAAAATTGTTTAAAAATAACAAAAATATTTAAAAATAATAAATTTTGATTTATACGGTCTATAATGTCATAAAATGTCAAATTATGGAAAATTCACAAGACATATGTAATTATTATAATAATTCAGAATTTAGAATATTATTACCACAAATAAAATTAAATTGATAAATAAGGATAAATCAAGTTGATAATGTTTAAAATAGATTCCTAACATGTCTAAAATTTATTGGTTGATTATATTACAACCCTATCTCATCTAAACTTTAAATATGAGTCATTTTGGAAGTTTTTATGTGGGGTTGGGATTTAATATAAAATAATATTTCTTATATTTCCAAAGGTGCCCCTCTCTTCCCTTATAAAAGGGAACCTCCTCCCTCTTCTCCTCACACAATTTGGAGCCTTTAAGCTCGGCCAAACCCTAACCATTTCCCTTCTAAAATTTCCTAGAAACATACTAGAGGTCCTGGTCTTCTTCAAAGACCAATTTTAGTACCCTAAGAGGAGGTTTCAAAGAGGAGTGTCAAAGAAGAGGTAATATCCGTTACCGATTCTTTCAATTTTCTTTCTTCTTAAACTTATTCTTATTTAGTTGTTTAATTATATTGTAATAACATCAGTATCAATAATATACTTATATGTTATTATAAGTATGAAGAAACCCCATTTCACCTTCTATCCATCCTACGGAAAATGAAATCACCGTGCGTGCGTACGTATGGAATACCGTCTCCACGCTGTGGTGTAATCTATTTTTCAACCACTAAATTATTTGGATGGGTATAATGGTGTAAAGAATAAATACATATAATTATTATAACATCATACTGATTCTAAGATATTAGATCATTCACTCCAATTCTATTCAACAAATATGGGAACGATATCATCACTCGTGTGTACGTACGGATTACCGTCTCCATGACATGAGGAGATTCATTTTCCATGTTAACAATTCAAGAATGATTATAAAGTATATATAATAAGTAATCATGAAATATTTGACATAATAATTCTACTGTATTTATTTATATATATATGTATGTCATATAATTAATTCCATTCAATTCAATAAGGAAACTAAAACAGCGTTCACGCGTACGTACGATCTACCGTCTCCATGAACGGTGTATTTATTTCCATTTATAGATATATTATATATATGTATATTCTAAATATATATTATATATAAATCATGTTTTATATTCTGGAATTATGTAATCATGATCTAAGTAATCATATGAATAATTACAAGTCAAAACACGGACGACAAATGAAACGATTTTACCCAAAACGCTCTTTAACACGGAATTTACAAAAGAACGGGTCATATAAAGTCATAAGTGAACCATATATGATATCATAACAATGAATATGATTCAGTAATAAGTCAATGAAATTATTTAAATTATTATACACAAGGTTCGGATGCATACGAAGCATATCGAACATAAGGTAAGGGATAACTGTTCCAATATCGTTCTTATCCGAGATTGTTTATTCGTAAGTATTTACTGGGGTTATTATTCTCATCCATTTCCATGTTTCCTAAAAATGGATTCATGTATGTTTAAATTACTTTTTAACCATTTTTGACTTTTACTACATGGTATGTATGAAATCTTTCTTTTACGAGGTACTTTTTGACTTTTCTGGCAAAAGTACGAGAAGAAAGTTTTTTTAACTTATACGGCATGAAAGGATTTTTTAAGGTTTTATAAAGCCTTATTTTCATGAAGATTCCTCCAAAAAATTTCATGAATATATTCAACAATATCCTTTTCTTTTATATTTTGATGACATTTTGTGAAAAGAAAATGATTTTGAAGAAGAAAGGATATTTTCCTCAAGAATTCATTTCAAGTGTTTTATCAAAACCATTTTTCATCTAAGATGACATTATTTCATATGTGTATATTTCAAGTATCATGTCTCTCTGATTTACATGGTTTCAATTTTCTTATTATGAAATTATATTCATTTAATTTATATGGATCATGTGATGATGGGATGATGTTTATGAAACCCATTTTATTCATTCGGTTATTATGAATGTTGTATGTTTATTTTGTGGCACAAGTAAGAATGATTTCATTATGAGATGGGTGGGACCTATATCTCCCTCCAATTCATTGGGTAAAGATTTATATCTCATGAGATAGACATGGCTAGAATGGTAAGTTAATTCGGTTCAGTGTTACAGGACTGAAACGAGGAGTGAAATCGATTCAGAAAGGGACTTTGTCCACTAAGATGGTCTTGGTAGCAATGCCTTGGCTACTATGGAAATCATAACATGTGTTGAATGGTTGACACAATTACAGTTTTTATTCCTATTATATTTTATCATGGTTGATGTTACATTATGATATATTCCTTACGCACTTCCATGATTTATGTCTTTTCTCAAGATTTTGATGTTTAAATTTTATGTTCAAGTTTTTGCTTTCAAATGTTTATGGATTGTTTTATGTTCTCTATGTTTGCCCTTACTGAGATCACACTTTTTATGTTTTATTTTCCCTAGGAAATATAGAAAGGTTTTATGTAAGGAAAAAAAGGGGAAGATCATTATGGGAGTTGTTGAAGATCTTTCAACATGATTAGAAGTTTATATTCCAATTTTCCAAAGACACTAAACTATTAAGATCCTTGTTTGTCGGTTTTTGTTATGTATTAAGTATTCCGTAAAAGTAATTTAATGTCCATGTACATAATGATTCGAGTCTCTACAGTTGGTATCCGAGGAAAGGTTTAGTCAACCTTTGGAAACTACGATGTGAAAACGTTAGTGAGATCCCTAGAGATATTTCTAAGGTATGTCTAGGGATATACCTAAGGATAAGTATACGTATAGGATATAGTACTAGAACTATGGTAATGATCATAGAATTTAACCTAAGATGTTAGATATTAAGGGTACGCCCCCTTTACTATGTTGTTTTCCCTAGAATGATTTTTCCTCTCACACTATTCTTATTGGGTTTTAGAAAATGGCTGGAAACATAAAGATTTATGAGAATGGAGGATATAACAGACAATGGAATGATATTCTTCATGAGCAACCAAATGAAATGGGATTTGGAAGTCCAAACATCGTTATTATGCCTAATCAACAATCTCATAATATGATCAATAATCTCAACTTTGGACACAGATAATACGAGAAAGATGGAGTTTCATGATGATCATAGAGGAAAGAATGTTCAATTTCCCTAATGTAAATCATGTGGGAAGAGGCATCGGGGAGATTGTTTCAAAGAAACTGGAAGATGATTTGGGTGTGGAAATAAGGACAGAAAGCTAGTAAGTGCAAAGGAAAAGGTTTAGTTAACACCATGGACAAGTATAATGGTATTTCTACGACATCAATAATGATTATATGTTTTAAATGTGGAATGTATGGGCATTATGCAAACCAATTCCCTAAGGGAAAATCTCATGAAGAAAATCAGAATGGTCATATGAGTAGTATTTATGTGGATGATGATGAAGAGACTACAAATGAAATATGAGATGAAAGAAATGATGAAGCTCAGTCAATGGTTTAAGAATTTAGTGGAATGATTGTATGTTTATAAAGAATAATGTAGGGTACTATGGAATAAAGAATCATCTAAGGATTGTTACACTATTGTTTTTCCTAAATTATTTGAAAGTATATGTTGAATGGTATCGGTATCCATGGATGGTTATTCATATATTTTTTGAAAGTAGATGATATGCGTATAATGAAGGGATAAGAAGATAATGAGATGTTTGATTGTATTCATGAGCTCATGACTGATATAAGGACTAATTGATATTATGGTTTGAGTATATAGAATTTTTGGGATTTTGGTATGTGGAAAGAGTTACCTTTTGATAGTATTCATGTTTTCACTAAGGTTCTATGGTAATTTATGTTTCATGAGAATATATGACTATGGTATTCATGTGTTTGGAATACAACCAATAGGATATATCTTATGTTATATGTGTGATAAATGCTTGTATTCACATTCTTGGTTGATAACCTTTCTAGTAATTATTTTCTTTATACTATGAGCTTGGACTGAAGTATTTTAGATAATCCTAAAGATTGGAATGGATTATATTGGACATAAGTTAGTATTGTTTAAGGATAGAACTTTTTTCGATATGATTGATGGTATGTTATAGTAATGTAGTTTCAGAAAAAGGACAACCTATAGGATGGGCGACAGCCCATTGCGTTGGACAAGGCTGTGGGAATTGAACCCACAACTGAAATGTGACTAGCCTTTATCACCTACCACTGGCCTATACAAAGTCCCTAGTTAGTAGAAACTAGTTTTATTTTATTAAGCGGTATGATATATGAATTATAAGTTCACTTTTGGAATCGTATATGATTAACCTCACCATAGATGGACTTATGTATATTTGATAACTTTTGCTAACATTTTGTTTGAAACAGATGGAATGACCCATCATTCTATCACATGATCTGTTAACACTTCACGAATAACAAATTCAACTTCATTTCTTTAAGAGATGAAGTGGAAATTTTTCAAAGCACGAACAACAGTGAGATTGTACAAAAATCAAGCAAGTATTTATTTTAATTCAAAATTTTAAACTTTAGGGAAATGATAGTGAAAACAAAAAATGTTGTCCTAGCACTCTTATATCTGATGAATCAGATGGTACCTTAGATCATCACAAATTTATGGCTTTGTGATTGTTGGATTTTTTATAGCCATGTCCTCTACCACTCTCCATCAGAACATGATGGTTAGATTTTTCTTCCCTATCTATATTTTCACCAATGTTCTCCTATATGGAAACCCAGTGATGATTTACTTTGGGTAATCGTTATGTTTCATACTTTAGTTTTTAAAATTAAGTTTTAATATTCCTTTTTACAATGTGGGTTTCTATGAATTGTAAACGATTTATAACTCCGACGAATTTCGAGGGCAAAATTCATTTTAAGGGAGGTAGAATGTAACAACCTGATATTTTATGAAAGTATTCTTTTTAATTGATGTCATGTGTTTTTTGCTATAATAAGATTATCTTGTGCTATACACAACACTGTATTAGCTTGCAGTATACGCAACACTATTCTTAGATTGTGTTACAAACAATTTTAAGTTCGTTTTATAATAGTCATTCTACGAAACATTGAGTGTATATATATATATATATATTCAATGTATAAATGAAATATGGTTGGATTCGGTTATACGAAACAACGAAGGATTCTTTCACAACACGCAACCCTTACTTGGCTTTCATTACACGCAATTGCGACTTTCCTCGATAGCGTGTGCTGTACGCAATATCAGTTTTCACTAAACAATGATATATAGTAATAATATTATTATGAACTAGCCATTATGAATAGTATTAACTAAATTTTGAATGTTATAACATTATTATTTCATCTTACACATTTTCTAGAACATGGTATGTGAACAAAATAAATTTTTCGAGAAAAATAAGTATTTTTCAAAAAATGCATTTTTTCCGCCTTTTAATGGCGCACTCACATTAACTCTGGTTTTTGACATTTTTATAAGTTCAATTTTACAAAATAAACTTCTTCTTTTGAATCAGGATATAAAAATTTACATTGGATAAAGTTTTTATATTTTTTTGATAACTTTCTTATTTTAATGAATAGTAAAAACACACTATATTTTAATTAAAAACAATTTTTTTCATCATAATAATTTATATGGTTAAATTATAATATTGAATAGTTTTAATGTATAAATAGAATATATTATTACCAGTTAATATAATGTATGTAATTATCATTGATTTTACCTTGAATTCGTAGGTTAAATCAATTCAATCTTTTGCAATGTTTTAAACAAAAACCCGTTTTCTTTCAACAACAGGATTGATTTTAATTTAATTTCTGCAAATTTTGTGTATTGAATTTGGAAAAATGGATTCCATATTTGGAATCAGTGGGTCCAAATTTTGTTAATAAGATACTTTTTATTTTTGGCCTTTATGAATAGTAACTACGGTAAATTTTATTTACCATAGTTAAAGGTAAATCGGGTAATTAAGCGTAAATATAAGATTATAAAATTACTCTATCACCTGAAAAAATCCTATTGGATGACTAAAAGTCGACCCATATCACCTAAGGGTCAGATTATATTCATTTAATTGACTTTGTTCCATGAAAATAATATAATTATTATTAAAACCAAAGAAAGTGACAACATGTCACTTTCTTAAATCTTATAAGTATAATAATTTTAATTTAGTGAAAAACATAATGAAACTTTAAACATGAATAGTATACATAAATCTAATACAATTATATACATCATATGAATTTATTTATAATTTTTAGGGATTAAATAATTATCATTAATTATGACACAATAGTGATGTTGAAATTATTTTATTGATTGAAATATCAAATAAATGATCTTAAAAATATTAAAATATATATTATATGAAATATTTAATGTTCACCACTAATTTTCTAGATACATATAAAATTTTATGAATCTATTAAAGCTTTTAGTTCGAACATATATTCTGTATATTGTTTATTTAAATTCAAATAAACGAATAGTGTCAAAATTGACACTATTGTTATTTTATAAAAATAACATATTATAAAATTGTTTAAAAATAACAAAAATATTTAAAAATTATAAATTTATATTTATATGGTATAAAATTTCATAAATTGTTAAATTATGTAAAATTCACAACACATATGTAATTATTTATAATAATTCAAAATTTAGAATATTATTACCACAAATAAAATTAAATTTATAAATAAGGATAAATCAAGTTGATAAGGTTTAAAATAGATTCCTAACATGTCTAAATTTTATTGGTTGATGCGATTACAATCCTATCTCATCTAATCTTCGGATATGAGTCATTTTGGAAGTTTTTATGTGGCGTTGGGATTTAATATAAACTAATATTTCTTATATTTCCAAAGGTGCCTCTCTCCTCCCTTATAAAAGGGCACCTCCTCCCCCTTCTCCTCACACAATTTGGAGCCTTTAAGCTCGTCAAAAACCTACCAATTTCCCTTATAAACTTTCCTATAAACATACTAGAGGTCCTGGTCTTCTTCAAAGACCAATTTTAGTACCCTAAGAGGAGGTTTCAAAGAGGCGTGTCAAAGAAGAGGTAATATCCGTTACCGATTCTTTCAATTTTGTTTCTTCTTCAACTTCTTCTTCTTTAGTTGTTTAATTATATTGTAATAACATCAGTATAAATAATATACTGATATGTTATTATATATATGAAGAAACCCCATTTAACCTTCTCTCCATCCTATGGAAAACGAAATCATCGCGCGTGCGTACGTACGGAATACCGTCTCCACACCGTGGTGTAATCTGTTTTTCGACCACCACCTTATTTGGATGGGTATAATGGTGTAAAGAATAAATAAATATGATTATTATAACATCATACTGATTCTATGATATTATATCATTCACTCCAATTCTATTCAATAAATATGTGAACGATATCATCGCTCGTGCGTACGTACGGATTACCGTCTCCACGACGCGATGAGATTCATTTTCCATGTTAACAATTCAAGAATGATTATAAAGTATATATAATAAGTAATCATGAAATATATGACATAATAATTCTACTGGATTTATTTATATATATATGTATGTCATATACTTAATTCAATTCAATTCAATAAGGAAACGAAAACAACCTTCATGCGTAAGTACGGTCTACCATCTCCATGAACGGTGTATTTAATTCCATTTATCAGTCAATTATATATATTTATATTCTGAATATATATTATATATAAATAATTTTTTATTTTATGGAATTAATTAATCATTATTTAAGTAATCATATGAATAATTAAAAGTCAAAACACGGACGACAAATGAAACGATTTTACCCAAAACACTCTTTATCATGGAATTTACAAAAGAACGAGTCATATAAAGTCATAAGTGAACCATATATGATATCATAACAATTAATATGATTATTTAATAAGTCAATGAAATTATTTAAATCATTATACATGAGGTTTGGATACATACAAAGCATATCGAACATAAGGTAAGGGATAACTGTTCCAATCTCGTTCTTATCCGAGATTATTTATTCGTAAGTATTTACTGGGGTTATTGTTCTCATCCATGTCCATGTTTCCTGAAAATGGTTTCATGTATGTTTAAAGTCCTTTTTACCCATTTTTGACTTTTACTACATGGTATGTATGGAATATTTCTTTTACAAGGTACTTTTAGACTTTTCCGGCAAAAGTACGAGAAGAATGTTTTTTTAACTTATACGGCATGAAAGGATTTTTTATGGTTTTATAATACCTTATTTTCATGAAGATTCCTCCAAAACATTTCATGACTATTTTCAACAAAATACTTTTCTTTAAAATTTTCATGATATTTAGTGAAAAGAAAATGATTTTGAATAAGAAAGGATATTTTCCTCAAGAATTCATTTCAAGTGTTTTATCAAAACCATTTTTCATCTAAGATGCCATTATTTCATATGTGTATGTTTCAAGTATCATGTCTCTATGATTTACATGGTTTCACTTTACTTATTATGAAATTATATTCATTTCTTTTATATGGATTATGTGATGATTGGATGATGTTTATGAAGCCCATTTTATTCGTTGGGTTATTATGAATGTAGTTTGTTTATTTCGTGGCACCAGTAAGAATGATTTCATTATGAGATGGGTGGGACATATATCTCCCTACAATGAATTGGGTAAAGATTTATATCTCATGAGATAGACATGGAAGGAATGGTAAGTTAATATGGTTTAGTCTTACAGGACTGAAATGAGGAGTGAACTTGATTCAGAAAGGGACTTTGTCCACTAAGATGGTTTTGGCAGCAATGCCTTGGATACTATGGAAATAATAACATGTGCTGAATTATTTCCAAAATTACATGTTTTATTCCCATTATATTTTATCATGGTTGATGTTCCATTATGAAATATGCCTTATGCACTTCCACGATTTATGTATTTTCTCAAGATTTTGATGATTAAATTTCATGTTCATGTTTTTGCTTTCAAAATTTTATGGATTGTTATATGTTCTTTATGTTTGCCATTACTAAGCATTTGAGCTCACACTTTTTATGTTTTATTTTCCCCAGGAAATAAATAAAGGTTTTAAGTAAGGAAACAAAAAGGGGAAGATCGTTATGGGAGTTGTTGAATATCTTTCAACATGATTAGAAGTTTATATTCCAAGCTTCCAAAGACACTAATCTATTACGATCCTTGTGTGTCGGTTTTTGTTATGTATTATGTATTCCATAAAAATGTAATGTAATGTCCATGTACATCAATCTTTGGGTCTCTACAAAGATAATATAATGTTCAATCATACATATGTGAATAAATGTAGTTGGGGTTTGGCTTAGTGGAATGAACCCCATAATCCTACATAAAAAACAGGGGTTCAAAACCCATTGAGCACAGGGGATATAGTTTCACTATAGTGTACTGTAGTAGCAGTGGCATTATAGCAACTACGGGAACTATAGTGGCAGAAGGGTACTGTAGCAGTAGTGGATACTGTTCATAACTGTAGCTGGCATAGTACTGTAACAGTACTATTCACAGAATGGGCCTTGGGAAAAAAATTTTGGCCTACAGACCATGTAATAGGCTATATACCCACTGGCCCTTCGGGCTATATAATGGGTCTCCCTCTACCCAATTAAATGTGGTCTTTGATTTTCTTTAAAAAAAATACATATGTGCATAAATCATAACATTATAATTATGAATAAATATAGCATCATTTTTTTTCATAATACACTTACTATCATGAGATATGTGAATTTACATAATTGATTATAGGGACATATAATTACACTCCCACCCAGTACATCATAAAATGGTTATAATCATGCATTCTTGAGAGAATTTTAAACAATCAATGTCATGAAATAAACCCATGGAAGTGAATGAATTTCATAAAGGTTTTTATAAAGAATACATTCATGAATAAACATTGTGGTTCCCAAATGAATAATAAAAATCATATTTTTTTATAAAACATTATCATTATTTAGTGGAGAATAAACAAATCAAGTGGAGTCAATGCAATGTTTTGTAAATTAAAGTCCTTTAAAAAAACTATAAATGGATTAAAAAATAATTTTAAGAAGGTATAAACTTCTATAAAACTAGAAAGATAAGGGAATGAACATTTAAAGTAAATTTTAAGAAAATTGTATGAATAACCCTACTGAAAAAGAGTGATATAGGAAATAACCCAAAAGTGTTTGGAAAAACCCCTCAAGGTATCATTGAAGCATTTTTGAGGTGATTGTGTTTATTGAAAAAGTGGGCCTCCGTGTTGTGTTCATTGAAAAAGCAGACCATAATGTTATATTTGTTGAAATTGGGGGTTTATATGGTAAGTTTTTGGGTTAAAATGTTGTTTAAGACAATCCATGATTGGAAGAAGAACCTTAAAAAAGGAATCAATGATCTGAGTTGGTAAAAAAGGAACCGATATAAGGTGGCGTCATTTTCCAACGTTTGCCAAATTTTTGGGCCTCAAAATCAAAAAATGGAGAAAAGTATTTTTGGAAAATGGAATTTTGTGCCAGTTTCATGAAGTATTTTAAAGTTGATATCCATATGATTTTCAAGATCAGAACATGAAAATATGGAAAAAGAATGAGGGGGTGCCTAAGTGTTTGTTTGGGCACACAAGGTGACTAGGGCGACAGAGGCTAAGGTGGTTGGACATGAGTGCTGAGAGGAGACTTGAACGCGGTGCTCAGGTTGTCCAAGATGCCTATAGATATAGGTCCACCCATCCTTAATTTTAGAGAATCTCAACACTTATATAGAATTAAATCTCCAGTTGTGCAAGTAGGTTTGGGTGTACAAGTGGTGGTTTGATTGAGCAAGTATAATGATATTTAGAAGATGTGCACTAATTGATAGTTGTGTTCCAATATTGATTTGGGTGTAAAAGGGTGTGAGTCTCTCTAGTTCTGAGTTGGAGAAGGAAGTTTCACACAAGTATTTTGGGGACACTTGTGCACCAAGCTTTGAGAATCATGCCAGTCTTTGAGAAGTGGTCCAGTCATTCTAGGGATGTGCGAAAGTTGGAAGATTTCCCGATACACCCCTGATAAAATTGTATTCATCTATTAATGAAAGAGTAACTTCAATATAGAATCTAAATATAGATGAAGATGCATTTGTTTGTGATAATTAAGATACATATAGGTCTATAAAATGTGAGTGGATCTTCTGATGAAGCAGTGAGAACAATTTAGTTGAGAGATCAGTGAGCTTTCAAATTGTTTGTGGTTGTAAACCCAAAGAGACAATTAGTCCAATCCTAATGTTTTAAACAGTAGTGTTATTTTTAGTGGATTTGGTACATTGGAACTTTATCGTTTTATGCTCTTAGGTAACAACCTAGTGAGGGTGAACCAAATAAAATTGATGTGTCTTGGGCATGCTTTAATATTTGTTTATACTCTACAACGGAAAGGAGAGAGAAGAGAGTTTTTTCTAACAACAAAACAAGAAAAAAGGGGAATTTTTTTAATCTTTCATACCCTAATTCACCCCCCTCTCAAGGTATCTATCCTAGTAAACCTAAAAAAAATTAAGAATTCAGTTTGAGAATCCCCTGATCTTAAATATTGGTTTATTTCATTGCTTTTCTACCTCCTAAACAATAAATATATATTTATTAAAACCTTAAATTAGAAGATAATTATACTCATTTTTCTCACTATTTATCAACTGGAATAATTTTTTTATCTCATAATTACCATTTTTAAATATGAAATTTTTTATTATCCTGTTTTCCTAAAAAATATTCCCTTTTGTTACGATTTAGATTTTTCTTGTTTAAGTTCACTTATATATAATTAGAATTAATTCCAAAATCTTAAAATAAATATATCTATACATTTATATATAATAAATATATCTATACATTTATATATAATAAATAATTTGGTATAAGAATCCATAAGTTTGGTGATATGAAAAGAGTTGGAAACATCTTCGTTGGTGCTTAATCGACCGTTAATGATATATTGTCCAAATAAGAAGAATGATAAGTGTTAAATATAAATACAGCATAAATATGATTTTTAAAGAACATTAACATAATTAAAATAATTTTGAAACACTTATTAATTAATATTATAATATATATTTTTGAAATGAATTGGGAAAATAAGGGAATAGATGAAAACAATGAGAGAAGAGTTGATAAAAACATACTCTTTTCTCAATGTTACTTCTTTTGTATGATACTAAAATCTCTTGATTCTGGGTGTTGGTTTACTATTGAATGTCTCTAAGGCTAATAATGGACTTAATATAGATTATTTGGGAAGGTCATTGGATTTGGTATGTGAGATATGAGTTTTTTCCAAGTTGAGGGAGAGGGGTTATTTATACTTCAGGAGATGAGAATTATTTAGATAAAATAAAGAATAAAATACTATATCCAAGGTAGATCTTGTAATAGTTATATTTTTCACTTTATAAAATATTTTTTAATTAAGTAAAAATATTTTCATACTTTCAAATACATTATATTCTGAATTTTTTAGTTTAATGAAAAGGAATTGTAGAAAAAGGAAAAATATTATTTAAATGGAATACTTTTGACTTTAGAAATTGTAATATAATTTTTATGTTTGGAAATTAATTTTATTATTTTTAAATTACAAATATTCAATATTAAATTTATTTTTTATTAAGATAACCAATTCAACATTTATTAAGTCATTATTACATCATCATTATTTCAAAAAACATGCGGTATTTGAAAAACAACATTTATACTATTCACATAAAAATTAATGTAATTCAAAAAATTACCAAAAAAGCACCCTCGGAAAATTTCAAAATTTTGATTATAAATAAAAAAAATTTCAAAATTATTTTATAAAATATGTAATTTTAATTTCTTATATAAAAATAATGATTTTTACTGAAAACATTAAAATTTTGTTTTATAAAACTGTAATTTTTTTAATATTGATATTTATTATATGGAATTATAATATTTATATATTTTTAAATTAATCATTATAAATATTATTTACATTACATTATATTATTTTGTTGTCCAATGACTATTCCAATGACAGGGTTACTATTCCCAACTGTCATATTACCTCATATAAATACCTCTCCATTCCTTTATTTTACATTTACTACAATTCTTCTGAGGGTTCTATATTTTCATTTTCCAAAATATCGATTGGTTTAATAATATTTTATTTATTTTATATAATTTTTCTCATGGGGTGATGATTATAACAGATCAGAAGGATCTAAATTTTCCCATTTTACTTTTCTTATTTTATATAATTTTTGTCTATTATAATGTTTATAATTTTCAAATGTTTAGTTGATAACTAATTTAACATTCTCTATTATAGAAATAAAGTGTTTTTGGTTTCTCAATGTGGTTTATATGTATAATAATATATATAATATAATGCAACACATATTTATTATCGAAAAAATATCACATATAAATTATGGTTTGTTATAATAAATAATTCATCATATATCATAACTCTTAGAATGGAAATGAGTTTCAAAGACCTTTCAATAATTAATCATAGAATAACCCATTGAACATAAACATGTTTCATAAATATCACTTCATCATGATCAAGAAACATGTAGAAAAATAATAAAGATATTATCATTAGATAATATCTCCAGAAAAGTATAAGTAATATCAAAATATTTCATGTTATATAAAAACACCTTTAAAAATCAGTTGGAATATTTCTTGATGAAAATACATTTTTAATTTGAAAAAAAATCTTGAAAATCTATTATTTTCATAATATTATGAAAAACCATTATTTGAATATAAAAATGGGGAATTTTAAAAGATTTTTTGAAACATTTAAAGGTCATGATAAAGGGAAATTTTATTTATACCATGTATCTTCAAATAAATATTCCTTTCAAATTTTTTATTAATGTAAAAAGTTCAACATTTGGAAAATAACAAGAATATTACTTTTAAACCATTTTATAAAAAATTCAAACTTGGGTGAAAGTTAATTTAAAAAATCATTTGATAATAGTAAAAACATTCTTGAAAATATTTTTAGAAAATATAAAATTAATCGAAAAAGGATTTTTGACAGAAGATAAAAATAAATTCATGTTTCCACAAAAATATTCTTTAATTATATTGAGTAATTAAAGAGTGGGAGATGAAAGGAAAACATATAATATCTTGAAATTACCATATGATAATAAAACTTATGATATTATTGAGTGGTAGATCAGGAAATTTCAGAATTATATACTTAATCATTAACAATATTGGTAAACAATGTGATTGTAACATAAAACCCTTTCCTCAGGTTTGACTTGCTCCAAAAGTATTCTAAACTACTATATAATAAATTTAAATTTATTATAATTATTTAACATAATCATGTACATACTTATAATATCATATACAATCCTGTTATAACATTTCAATAACCATTTATTAATAATTCATTATCAAAATCATTGTTTTCGGGTGTTAACTATTCTGTTTTTAATGAGAATTTTTGTTCGATATTTCTGGCCCTTGTATTTTGAGAACTATTAAATCATATATAGAAGTTTATTCATGATATAACTATCATATATATTCAATATATATATATATTTACATTATTCTATAAAAGGTAGATATTGAAAAATGAATTACACAATTCATGTAGATAGCAGGTTGTACGTACGCATGAACATTATTTCCATTTTTTGATGGATGGAATGAGAAAAGTAAAATAATAACTCAAATTTATTATACCATTAAAAATAATAATTATATTATATATTTATAAATTATATCATTATAATCATCCAAGTAAAGAGGTGATAAAAATGAATTTCACTACTACATATAGATGATAAGCCACACGTATGGACGACTGATGCTATCACTTTCTCTAGGACGAAAACAAGGGGAATAATGGTTATTAGATCATAATAATTAATTATATTTAATATATTTAATAATTTATTTTATAATATATACCAATTATTTAGAGGAGGTATAAGAATAAATAAAACTAAAAATGATTGGTTAAGAGTAATACCTCTTCATTGAGAAGCCTCTTTTCCCTTACACCTTAAGCCATGAATAGATGGTATTTTGGAAAGAGCATAATCTATTGGATTTGTAAAAGGAATAAATGAGTTTATTATGGTTGGTATTATATGAGATAAAATGATAAAAAATAGTGATTAATTTAGAAGAATAGGTTCTGTTCAATAAGTTAGTGGAGGGACACTCTAGGAATTACATAAAGTATCAAATTATTATAAATTAATTTTCAGCATCAAGTGGATAGAAATTTATTTATTTAGAATATGGTATGAGTATTATTAAAAATAATCTCATTAAATAAAATTTATACAGGTTTATGTGATGTTTTAACCCTTATCTCTTAGTTTTAACCCCCATTAAACCTTTTCACATTTACCACGATATCAAAGTATTTTACTCTTTAAGGGTCAAGAATATTAATATAAAAGGAAAATTAACCCATAAAATGAATATTGTTGATATTTTAAACTTTATTTCATTCTATATTCATAGTATAATTTTTTTTGTAATTTTAAATCATTTAATAATATATTGTTTACTATAAAATATCATTATTTTCATTTTTGGGAGTACATGAAATATTATAATATAATATGTGTCTACCTAATGTAAAATTGTTTCAAAATGACATGGATTAAAGTAATATATTATCTTAATATAATCATTAAATAAAATTTTTATAAGTTTAGATATCATTTTAAACTGTATTTTTGGTTTATCCCCTAGATTAACCAATTTCAACCTTAATGGCGGTAATGAATGTTTCAATATTAAATGGTTATAATTTGATTTTTAAGTTGAAAATTAGATCATAAATGAAAAAAGGGTAAAATTTGAGACCATTTGTCATTTTAATTATCCTCTAGAAGGTTTTTTATTATTTATAAATAATTTATTAAAATATATTTAACATAAAATACTATTAATGTCATTTTTAGAACTATTCACATAATTTGACATTGAAAATAACATGAAAACAATGGAATTAAAACATAAACCTTTAAAAAATTATAATATGTTATAATTATATTCAAAATTATTTTTACACTTTAACTATACCCAAAATAAATACTTTTATTATTTTTATGGTCATTTACTTAATTTTTTATTGCTTGCACAAGTACTACATCGACCTTGTGTAAGAATTTATGACAATCATTCCCTCACTAAAAATTTAAAAGAATTAACATAATAAAATAAATAAATAAATTAAGCTATATATAACCTTTTATATTCATTTAATATTTATATTTACCAACATATATGTCATGAAAAATCATTTAATATGTTATTTCGGTTTTTCTAGGCCTACAAAAGCATTGCACAGTAATTTGGATAATTCAATTATTATATAACTCAATAAAATTTAAATATTAATAAAAATAAAAAATAAAAAATAATATTTAATAAAAAATTATATCAAGGGATTCTTATTTCTCTAACATTATTTATAGTACACAAAATTTGACATTTCGAGTGCTGCACAAGCATTGTGTCAACACTAAAAATGATTTTCATATTTATCATGAAATAAATAGTAATTTATATATATTTTTGTATTATATTTGTATTATATTATCTTAACTATGACATTAAATAGGTTTCATAAAATTTTATATCATATTTATGTCATGGATATATCATAAAGGATACTGTATTTCATAAAAACTATATTTTTTACTGTTGCCAAAAAAATTAATTTTTTTTCTAAAAAATGAAAAAAACTCATCCTAGGATAAATTTGAATTTATGAGTCTAAAAATTATTCCTATTTCATAAAATTAAACTCTTATAAATTGCATAAATCAATTTTAATAGAAATTTGTAGAACAGAATGGAAGAATTTTATTAGAAAAATGTGTTTTTAGCTCAAAAAATGAACTTAAAACAAAATCTGCTGTAATGATGATTAAAATTTAATTAAATTGATAATATACAAAAAAACGTATTCATTTTTTTACTTAATGATAAAATTAAAATATTAATGATATTTGTTAATTAATATAAATTTCAATTTCACAAAAATTGATATTTTCCACTATTCATAGAAAAATTCATCTATTTAGAAAAAGAAAACAATTTCACCCTAAGGTGAATTTGATAATTTTATTTTAAAAATTATATATTTTTATTAAATAAAATTTATAAATGTTAAATAAATTAACTATAATATTCATAAAGTTTAAAAAATCCATTTTTGATGAAAACATATTTTGAAAAATAAAACGACTACTAAAACTTAAGTTTTTATTTAAAAAAACATATATCAATAAATTCTTATTAATTTTTAATTTTATATATTTTATAATTTGTTACTTCTATTATTAACCAGTAATTCAATTGAAATGTTATAACGATCATAAAATAATAATATTTCATGGTTCATTAAAGATCGTTGTTCTGTGTTGTATATGTTATCAAAAATTGTGTTCCTTTAATATCTTAGGATGTTACATGGATAGATCTATGTGGAAGGCCCTTTATGTGGATATTATTTGTCCAATCCTTTATGTTAAGTCATATATATTCAATTCTATGCAACCAACGATATGTTGTGCTTCTATATAGACTCCCCTCTATGAAGCACTATGAATACAGTCATATGAGAGCATGTGATCCTTCATGAAATTTAAATTCGGGACCCCTCCTTAGGTGTAATGATAAACCACATCTTATTTTTTTACAAATATATAGGGGGGATAGATCATACAAGGGTACCCTCCTAGGTAAAATCCTCTCTGTCTCCCTACCTTTACTTAAGCCATTGTTTATGTTAGGTACGTCTGATCAACATTAATGCATATTACCCCGCACAATTTACATGAGTCGAGATACTCCTCAGTGCTTCATAAAAAATTATTGAGTTGATATACTCCACATGGTTATCATTTTTCACTATGATTTGATATATTTTTCAATTTTATCACCATAGAAACACCTATGAACAAGCCCTATACAATCACTTAGATTTGACATAATCCTATATGTTTGGGAATCCACTTTATTGTAATC
Source organism: Viscum album (assembly GCA_963277665.1). Lineage (NCBI taxonomy): Eukaryota > Viridiplantae > Streptophyta > Magnoliopsida > Santalales > Viscaceae > Viscum > Viscum album. The sequence goes on along the minus strand of OY728145.1, from coordinate 1,590,000,415 downwards.
TCCTAATTGTTCTAGATCATAGGAAACAAATATCCAATTAATTTCATCATCCTTCCATATCCATTAGTAGATGATGAATGAGTCCATATATGAGAATCTACCTAGGTTTAGTCCCCAAAACATTCCCTCAAAACCCTTAGGTAAAGATGCCTCCTTTTGGATTTATCATATTTCCTCTAGTCAAGATTCCTCCTTGTGGATTTCTTATAATGTCGCCTCATGTTGAGATCTATCCTTGTGGATTATTTCAAATTAGTTAAGTTGAGATGATTCATTTCGATCATATCATAGATCATGTATCCATACTCAGATGATCCTCTTGGATTAATCCATATGAGAATCCTCCTTGGTGAAAGACTTGGTCATTTCATAATATACATTAAGAAGATATATTCCTCTTGGTTACCAAATAAGGGCCTACTCCTAGGTTTAATCCCTCGATCATACCCTCTCCTAACACACCTATTAGGTCAGGTATCTTAGATAAGATCATGCATAATCCTCTCACTATTTTATATTATCTCCTCTTTTATGATATAAAATCTTATCAGGGTAGCCCCAATGTATAATCCCTCCCTTCATATCTAATGGTACACTCTCACACATTGAAACTGATATTATTTTTCCCCTATTTCTCACACCAATCATGAATTACATGGGATTAAAGATATGTAATTATCATACCATCAACATAATTAATGTGCCTCCAATATAGGCCTCTTTTAAGGTGTAATCCACAACCATTCAACTGAACTATGTGGGATATGATTCCTATTATTAGTAGGATACATAGTATTCCTATTTGAGGTTTGAACCCGATTTCATTTCCCCCTTACTCATTAAATCAAAATACATGGATTTTGATTCTTATTGTTACAGGATAGGTTGGATGCCTTTTTGAGGATCAATCCCCACTACAAAACACCAAATGCATCCCTAGATGATAATAAACAGCATAGATCCCAACTAATTAACTTTAAGTATAACATTCTGAATTAATATGATAAATATAGAGAATATATAATATATATATATATATATTGAGGTTTAAATCAAACACATGGTCTCAATTATATCATTGTAATAAGGGTAACCAGTCCTACACTATGATTTTGGAAGAACTCATAAATAGAGATTAAATATATAAGAGAGTCCTAGGGTATTCAATAATACTAGTTTCTACTAGCTATTAGAAAATAGGTCTATATTGAATTAAATTTAGTGTGATCTTGAAATCCATCAAAGTTTTTGATGAAAATAATCTTAAAACAAATTTTATAGTTTTGTGTGAAAAAATAAGGGTTGAATTTTGAAATATATGCATGATAAATGTAAATCCAAGTGTCTCCCACAAATTCTCATTCCCCCATACTTAAAATGTTTATTTTCCCCAAGTAAATGATGATAAAAAATGTATAATATGGATATGGGACAAAATAAAATCAAATAATGGGAGGTTGAACATGAGGGTATCTGCTCCAAAACCCCATGAAATATATATAAGATGAAATAACAAAAAATAAGAACATATATATCTCACACATTGTATAATATCAGTGAATATAGGTCATATAGAAAACATTCTAGTTTCTGGAGTAATGGTTTATCACTTTTATAGGTATATCCAAACAATGAGGGTTTCCATGTAATAAACACCAATATAATCATTGTTGGAAAAAGAATTTATATTCCTATATCAAATTATATTCAATGAATGGATATATTATGAAAAGGATTTCATATAACATGATGAGATAATTTTTATTAATGTGAATCAAATGACTCACTATCCATGAAAATACCCTATCCATGAATAAATATCACCCCACACATAGATTAAAAGATATCATGAAAATATTCAATAAATTGGGAGGGATGGGTATCACCTTTTGGGATCATCATAAAAAGTAATCTTTATGGATTATATGGGCTATTCAATAGATAAAATTCAAGTGGATATCATTGGGTGAAATGGGATAAATAAAAAATAAATTCCTCAATCATTTCAGTTGAACTTTCAAAATTCCGATCAATTTGATGAACAAACATGACAAGTTCATAAAGACATAACATGGTTAATATTAACCTTGAAAAGTGAAATATAAGAGATATAAAAAGGGTCTAGAGTCCTCACAAGTATGGAATATATCACCGGACAAAAAAACAATGATTTATAATAAGTGTTTATAAAATAAACAAGTATCAGAATTGTTTTTTTCAAATCATGGAATGAAATAAAAAATCATCTAATCCAGGGTATCAAGAACCAAAGCATTTCAACCAAGAATTATGTGATCAGACATAACATAAATATTTTGGTATATCCAAAACTATGTTACTATAATAATTCCATAGTTTTAATGTGACTTCAACAATGGAAATGATTTTTGTTTTTATCTATTTGTCTATTTTTATTAGTTATTAATTATCTATGTTAAATGTTATTTTTATAAATGTAAATAAAATATGACAGAAAATGTAACAGTTATCTAAGTTATTTGATATTGACATGGAGAGGTTGGCTATATCAAATAAAGGTTAAAAAATTATGTACCTCAAAATATCTTCTAGAGAAAACACATTACTACATCATATAAGAAAGTTAAAACAAAAAGAATGATATTATTAGAATGATAAAATATATAAAGTAGAATAGAAAATTTACTAAAAATTCAGCAGAAACAGAAAAATTCTATACAGACTAATTTTATTTCTTAAATAAACTAGAATCAAATGAAATATTTTAGAACTAAATATGTGTTGCCTCCCATGAAGAACTATTTTTTACATATTTATCCAGATGAATGGATATATATCAATCTATTCAGTCCATTAGATCATAATTACATGAAAGATTGTCTATGCTTGAAGTGGTGTTTTCTAAATCCAAAGATCTGTTATTGAGGTTTAATCTCTATAAATTTTATCCAAGGAACCACCCATCGGGAAATCACTTTATCAACTCATCCCTTTTTGTACATCTCAGGAGAGATCCTAAATCGAATATTAATAAGGGAATCAATTATCATTTCTAATTCATTTTAATGAGTAATCTTTTTCATCTAAACCCTCTAAGAGAGAGATAGAGAGAAAGAGAGTAATTAAATAAAACCATTGAATGTGTATGTAGTTAGGTCTCCTCAAAATTAGTGAAATATTTAACATCTTTATACAGAATAATATCCTATAACATCCCAATTCCGGAATCCACCCAGATGCGCCCCGTACCCGGTTGGTCACATGGCCTCAAGTGCATTTACCCGAATGCCAGAGGCTGCCGAGTAGCAGCGAGGGCCTTGGCTGTGATGGTGGGGAAACTATGCCCTCATTGGTAGAGTGGAAAAAAATAGAAATAGTAAATAACACATACATTAACGGAAAAGGTAAACAATCCATACACAAGTAAACAGTGGAATGCTAAAACAATAAACAACCAGAGCAAACATATATATAAATTATGCATGACACATATGTCTACGAAAGAAGACAAACAAGTCAAAATGCTGGAAATACAAACAGTACTAAAAAAAGGTACAAAAGAAAGATAAATTTCTCCTTAACATCAAAATCCTTGGATTGGCCCAATGCTCTGCTGCTCCAAATTCAATCAAGTACCTGAAGTCGAAGGGTGCTTGCCCTTGTCTATACCTGTTACAGTCTAATCTATTTGGGCCCAAAAGAATGACCCAAACATGGTGTGAGACTAAATCCCATTAGGAAACCACCCGATGATCTATTCCTAACAGTCAGTGAGTATATGGTAGGTAAAGTATAATAAACAGTAAACAGTAAGTAGTAACTAGGATGATATATAGAAGTAAACAAACCACAGATCAATAAGCAATAGAGAAGCAACAACTAACCACAACAGGAATCACTATGGGAAGTACTCACATCCATCCCCTATGGTCCTATCCAAGAAGTACCAATAACCCTCTAGTATGTACACTCAGCCTAACCCCTCTGGTTTGGTCATAATAAATTATAGGACTCTCTGAGGAAGCACGCTCAGTCAATTCCCCTTACAGTCTAAGGTAGTTAGGGACTCTCTGAAGAAGATCACACAATATAATCCCCTTATAGCCCCAAGGTCTAAAGACTCTCTGATTAAGCTCACTTGGTCAATTCCTTCTATAGCCTCAGGTCTATCAGAGACTTTATGAGGAATCTCACTTAATTTATTCCTCCTCTAGCCTGGAATGGTTTAAGGAAATTCACACAAACAAAGACTCTCTGAGGAAGCTCACTCGGTCTATCCTCCTGTAGTCTAAAATGCTCAAGACTCTCTAAGGAAGCTCACTCGTTCTATCCTCATGTGGTCTATAATATCCAATACTCTCTGGGAAGCTCACTCGGTCCATCCCCTATAGTCTATAATGTCCAAGACTCTCTGAGGAAGCTCACTCAATCTATTCCCTTATAGTCTATAACACCAGGTTCTCACGGTCCTCTGGCAATCAATGTATAATAATGCTATAAGGCCAATGTAAACCTATAGAGCTACTTGTATAACCAGTGTATAGCACAAAAAGCAATGTTAGGGACCAACAATCCATCCTATGGTCACAAGACATGGAAAACAGGTATAACGTCTAATAGGCTGAACAGGACCAAAAGGTCGTAAACAGAACAAGGCATGGGAAAAACATACAAGCATTGAAATTATACTTATACATAGCAAAAATAACCTTACACAAGCATACAAGAAAGTTATGAAAATAACAGGGGAAAAACGGTAAACACACAATACCCCATTCATAGGTATTAGTGGAATTTTCACATAAAACTCAAGGAATTTGAATGGAAAGGAACAAACCACCTACCTTGATGTTAGGATATCGATATACTTGAACCACGAGGCTTGAATCTCCTCAAATCATCGTAGATCTATAAAAACGTCCAAAATTCTCAATAGACAATAACTTCAGAAAGAGGAGGAATTAGAAAACAAAGCTCAAGGAGAATGAAGAGCTTACCACTGTGGTTCCAACGCAATAGACGACAGTCAATTCGGAGAACAGACAAGGGATCGGGGGCTCAGATGAGATTCCCAATGGTACGAGATGCTCTCGGTCAAATACGCTAGAGAAGAAGCGTGTTCTGGCTATTAGATCCGACCCTGGTGAGTTTAATGAAAAAAAAGAAAGTACACGACATGTACTTTTGTAGTACATGGCGTGTACATGGATTTTCTGTACTCTTCATTAAGCGGACTCCACATCACCCCACACAATTGTGTGTGTGGACTGGACACAGCCAACACATGGCCTCATGCGGCATCGAAGTACACAGCGCGTACTTCAAAAATTTCCAGAAACTCCTTTTTTCTAAAAAACTCTAGAAAAAGAAATAACATACCTGAATTGAAGGTCTGGGTTCCTAAAAAAATCCCCCCTTAAATAAATTTGTCCCCTAATTTACCTAGCGTGGCACAGAAGAAGAAACCCAGAATAACTCCGACGACTGCGATAGTACACCGGCCTACCTCTCCCAAGTCTTGTCATGTACTCGCCCATTCTGCCATAGCACCGGTAATAGAGGAATAGACCAACCACGGAGAACCTTCGTACTACGATCGAAAATACGGATAGGATGATCCTCAAACGATGCATCTGCTTCGATCTCAATCTCCTCAGGTTGAATGAAATGATACAGGTCTGAAAAGTAACGTCAGAGCTGAGAATCATGGAAGATGTCGTGCATAGCCCGATACCTCTGAGGTAACTAAAACCGATAGGCAACCGAAAAAACTCTATCCAACACCTAAAATGGTCCGAAGTACCATGGTGAAAGCCTGACCTATCTCTGAATCCTCTTATGTCCCAACCTCGGTGCGATACGCAGGAAAACCTGATCCCTGACCTCGAACTCCAGAGGTTGTCTCCGCTGATCAGCATAAGACTTTTGTCGATTCTTTGATGTATCCATCCTCTTTAAAATCAACTCTATCTACACTAAGGTCTCTTGAACAAGATGAGGTCTCTGCAAAGCTGCCTGTCCTGCCTCCAGCCAGAATAAAGGTGATCGGCATGACCTACCGTACAAAGCCTTGTAAGGTCCCATCTGAATAGTCGTCTGAAAAATGTTTTTTTATGCGAACTTCACAGGAGGTATATGCTTCTCCCAAGAACCTCCAAATTCTATAATGCAAGATCTGAGCATATCCTCAAGCACCTGAATCATACGCTTGGACTGGACATCTGTCTGGGGATGGTAAGCTGTACTCAAAAGTACCTATGTACCCAAAGCCTTCTGAAGCCCCCACCAGAACTGAGAAGTAAAATGTGCATCTCTGTCTAAAATAATGGTGTTCGGAAATCCATGCAGACAAACAATCTCTTGGATGTACAATCATCCCAGATCATCAATGCTAAAGGTATCCTTGATCATCAAGAAGTGAGAAACCTTCGTGAGTCTGTCAATGACAACCCACACTGCATAGTTCCCTCGAGGAGACCTCAACAAACTGGTCACAAAGTCCATTGTGACATCGTTCCACTTCTACTCCGGAATGGGTATCTACTGCAAAAGACCTTCTGGTCGCTGATGCTCCACTTTCACCTTTTAATAAGTGGAACACCTCATGGAAAAACCAGAAACATATCTCTTTATACCGGGCCACCAATACTGGTGGTGTAGATCATGATACATCTTGGTGATGCCAGGATGAAATTCTCAAACTAAGGAATGAAAATCCCGCATCAGCTCCTCGCGTATGTCTTCTGGAACCCATACACATCTCTAGAAATGAAAGATCTCATCCTCTTCCACTTTCCATCCTGGAAGAGTGTCCTCTCTTGACACACTCTTCCACAGGACTAGGCCTTCTAAGTCTGATAGTTGCCTCATCCATACCCGATCAAGAAGTGTAATGGTAATAACTAAAGAAGATAGAAAGGTATTCCATTGTCTATCATGAACCTCCAAATGAATCTTAGAAAATAGAGCCATAAGCTTCCACTCGCTGCTAGCCTCCTGAACTTCCTGTATCTAGGTTCTCCTGCTCAATGCATCAGCCACTACGTTTCCCTTTCCCGGCGTATATGCAAGCTCAAGTTTGAAGGACTAAAGATACTCGACCCACCTGTGCTGTCTTAGATTCATATCATAATGAGTGAATATTTACTTGTGAATCTAGTGGTTAGTAAACACCACAAAGTGCTCTCCCAGAAGTTAATGTATCCAATAGCGTAAGGCATGAACAACAGATGCCAACTCGAGATCGTGCGTCGGGTAGTTCCTCTCATGTGGCCTCACCTGTCGAGACCTGTATGCAACGACTTCATATCCCTGCATAAGCACAGATCCCATCCCAATACCTAAAGCATCACAGTAGACCATGTAGCTCTTGCCCAGCTCTGGAAATATTAGTTTTGGTGCTGACGTCAACCTCCCTTTCAGCTTCTGAAAGGATGACTCACAGGAATCTGACCATAAGAACTTTTCCCCTTTCTTTGTCAGACATGTCAGTGGTGCTACTGGGCGTGAAAAGTCCTTTATGAAATGTTGGTAGTATCCATCCAACCCTAGAAAACTCCATACCTCAAATACGTTCTTCAGCTGTTCCTAGGAAACTACTGCTCTCACTTTCTCTGGGTCTACTAATACTCCTATCTCAGGTGACATGACTGTAGAAGTGAATTTGGTCCATCCAAAAGTGGAATTTCGAGATCTTAGCATATAATTGATGCTCTCTCAGTGTACTCAGAATGATCTCAAGATGGGTATCATGGTCATGTCGAGTGTGAGAGTACACCAAAATGTCATCCATGAAAACCACCCTAAAGGAATCCAAGTACGGATGGAACACTCGGTTCATTAGTGCCATGAAAACTGCAGGCATGTTCATGGGACCGAAAAACATAACCATATACTCGTATAGACCATACCTTCTTCAAAAAGTTTTAAGAGGTATATTCGATGGTCTAACACACAACTAATGATAAACGGATCTCAATTCAATCTTCAAGAACACTCGGGCTCCTCGAAGCTGATCAAAGAGATCATCGATCCTCGGTAAGGGATATCGGTTCTTGACCATCAACTGGTTTAGCTTCTGATAATCCACATAAAGCCTGAGGGTTCCGTCTACCTTCTTTGCAAACATGACATGCGTACCCCAAGGGGAAGTACTAGGTTTGATGAAACCCTTTTCCTGCAACTCCTACAACTACTTCTTGAGCTCTTGTATCTCAGGTGTTTCCATCTTATAAGGAGGAATTAACACCGGGGATGCTCCTAGCATAAACTCAATAGAAAATTCTACCTCATGCTCTGGAGGCAAAGCTAAAAAGTCCTCTGTAAAGACATCTCTGAAATGATCCACCACTGGAGGATAGTCTAATTGTGAAGTCCCTTGTTCATCCAGATATAGACTAGAAATTTGGGTTGTAACTCCTCCTAGCCCATGATGCTCGGTCCTGTTCAACTCGACTAGACATCCCACTCACCTCTATGAAGAAAGGATCCACCCTCTGGTGATACGAAACTCACCCTGTGGTGATAGAAATCGACGACTACCTGGAAGGGAACTAACTAGTCCATTCCGAGAATGACATCATAGCTTGTCATCTCTAGGACATAGATTTCCCATAAGAAGTGATACTCTGCAACCTCAAGAGAGCACTCTCTACACTGATGTACACTAACCGCTCTAGTCCCAAACAGTGTGTCTAGCATCAAATAATATGAAGAGGAAAAGATGCAGAGTCCAAGGCTCTACATAATATCAATAGAGATAAACCTATGCGTAGTACCAGTATCAAAAAGAGTTGAAGATAAAACTGAGGATACTAGGACCGTACCTCGAACTGTAGAAGGACCGAGATCCTGCCATTGATGGGTCTGCTCCACTATAAAATTATGGCCTGTACCGTGGCCCTGTGACCCTAGCTAACCACTCTGAGCTGATCCACTCTGCATTAGCGGGTAACCTGGTGACTGACCACCACGACCGCGACCTCCACCTCGGCCCAAACAGCCGGAAGAACTCTATTTCCCAGAATGGTGAGAAACTGGAGATTCATCTCATATACCTGGGGTCATAGATGAACCCCTACCACCAGATATAGGTGATGAGATCGACAAAAATGATGAAGATGGACCGTATTACCGCAAGATCGGAACTCCATAGGGTCTCTCTGGCACTGAGTCCTAGTATGCCCGCTCCTCCCGCATTGGTAGCATACTACATGGCTGCCTGAATATATATTCTGCCTACTCTGATCTCCTCGACCAGACTCCCTATGGTGCTTCCTACTATCAGTAGTAGGAACACTGACTCTGGATGTTGAACAACCCTATCTCACTACTCCAGAATCCCTCAGATTTTACTCTGTGACCAGCGCGCCTAGTTGACGATAGAGGATATCAAAGTCAACCTGAAGATGTTCACCTGTGAGCAGATGTCGTAATTCATACCATCCTCAAACTTCCGTGAAATGAAAAACTCATCACCTAGTGTAATTGGCATGAAACGCTATAGCTCGGTAAAGCGAAGTGAGTACTCCAGAACATAATGATTACCCTTCTCCAGACTCATAAACTCCCGGGCTAGATCAACCCTCATGGTCTCCAGGTAGAATTAATCATATAATATGCGTTGAAACTCATCCCAAGTCATACACTACTAGAACCCTGACTGTGAGATCACCTCCCACCACCTATTGGAAGAGTCTTAGAGCATATAGGTAGCAAGCTTCACCCTCTTCTCTGGAGGTATCTTCAAATGCTCAAAAATTTTCAGTGTGGTCTCTAGCCACAACTCTACAGCCTGAGGTCCTCCATCACTTCAGAAATATGAGGATGCTACTGCAAGAAGACCCGCGTCAACTCTGCCATTGACAGGGTAGGAGGCAGTGCTCCCTGAAAGGTCTGCATCATTCTTAGAAAGTCTTCCCTAAACTGCACATTGGTGCCTGCAACTGGTATAACTGATGGTTCCAAGGATGGAACAGTAGGATGATCTACAGGAGGTTCCTGATCAACAATATCTGGTGTCTAATCACTGTCTGGTAGTTGATGTACAACCAGAGGACGTCTCAGTGGAATAACTCTGAAAGGTAAAAGCACACCTTAGATCAGGATTACTAAATACTGAGAACACAAGAGTACAAGATGGGAACATGAGAAATAAACATTCATGTTTTACAAAATATGACTACACGGTGGGTATAAAAACTACACGGTGTGTTTTTTTAATCCATTCACATGGGTGTGTACTTCTACCACAACTTGTTGTGTAATGCCCCAACCACACGACATGTCGTCCCCATACACAACGTGTACTTGAACTCTATTCCCCTGCCCGAGTCTCCTTACAGTGATAACCCACATAGTCCTCTTAATCATAGACTACATGGAGTGTTCACGAAGGACACGACGTGTACTGGACAAGGTTTCAACGACCTGTGTTGTTAGTTACATGACTGTCTACATGGTTCACTCTACACGGCGTGCTCCCTAAGAACACGATGTGTACTTGAAGGTTTTCCCTGACCCGTGTTGTTCATGAAATGGTCAGGCACATAGGTTACATGGAACGGCGTGTGATAATAGGACATAGTGTGTAAAGTCAAAGTTTCATCCATCTGTTTCATTATCCACACGGGTAGACACACTGTCACAACAGCACGACATGTACGTACCATACACAGTGTGTTCTTGAAGATCTTTCACAACCCCACGTTTCTGCCCACACAGTCAGTGACATGGTTTAAAAACTACATGGTGTGTATCAATAATGTACAAGCTATATATTCTGGGTTTTTTTCAGGCAGTATCTTAGAAACTACTCCGAAGTCCAGAAAACAAAGAAAACAAGAGTTAAGGTGCCAAATTCCGATCTATGAGGGCCCATAATCCCCGCAAATCAAAGCCTGAAATCTTATAAAAGTTATAACAAGGAAACTAGGAAATGATCCACAAAATTCCGGTCCATGTGGGCCCATAACCCACAGGTCGGAGGATCAAAACCTCCCTTTGATACCACTTTGTAACGTCTCGGTTCCGAAAGCCACCCAGAGGCGCCCCGTACACAGTTAGTCACATGGCCTCAAGAACATTTCCCCGAATGCCAAAGGCTTCCATCTAGCAGCAAGGGACTTGGGTGTGATGGTGGGGAAACTATGCCCTCATTGGAAGAGTACACAGTGGAAAACAGAAACAATAAACAACACATACAATAGCGGAAAAGGTAAACAATCCATACACAAGTAAATAACGGAAGGCTAAAACAATTAAAAAATGGAGCAAACAAATATATAAATGATGCATGATACATATTTCTAGGAAATCATCCAAACAAGTTAAAATGTTGGAAATATAAACTATACTAAAAACAAGTAAAAAAGAAATATAAACAGTTCCTTCGCATCGCAAGCCACGGTTTGGTCCCATGCTCTCCTGCTCCAAAAGCAATCAAGTACCTAAAGTTGAAGGGCGCTTTCCCTTGTCAATACATGTAATAGTATAATATGTTTGGGCCCAAAAGCATGACCCAAACAGGGTGTGAGACTAAATACCTGTAGGAAACCACCCAAATATCAATGCCTAATAGTCAGTGAGTATATGGTAGGTAATGTACAATATAAAGTAAATAGTAAGCAGTAACTAGGATGCTACACAGCAGTAAACAAACCACATATCAATAATAAATAGAGAAGCAACAGATAACCAAAATAGGAATCACTCTGGGAAGTAATCACAACCATCCCCTCTGGTCCTATCCAACAAGTAACAAGAACCCTCTGGGTAGTACACTCTGCCTAACCCCTCTGGTTTGTTCATACGAAATTGTAAGACTATCTGAGGAAGCATGCTCAGTCAATTCTCCTTATAGTATAAGGTAGTCAGGGAATCTCTGAGGAAGATCACGTGGTCTAATCCCCTTATAGCCCCATGGTCTAGAGATTCCTTGAAGAAGCTCACCCACTCAATTCCTCTAATAGCCTCAGGTCTATCACAAACTTTTTGAGGAAGCTCACTCGGTCAATTCCTCCTCTAGCCTAGAATGGTTTAATGAAATTCACACAAACAATGAATCTCTGAGGAAGCTCACTCGGTCTATCCTCCTATAGTCTATAAATCTCATGACTCTCTGAGGAAGCTCACTCGGTCTATCCTCCTGTAGTCTATAATATCCAAGACTCTCTGGTAAGCTCACTCGGTCTATACCCTAGAGTCTATAATGTCCAAGACTCTATGAGGAATCTCACCTGGTCTATCCTCTTATAGTCTATAGCACCAGGTTCTCATGGTCCCATTCCAGTCAGTGAATAATAATTCTATAAGGCCAAATTAAACCTACGGTGCTACTTGGCTAACTAGTCTACAACACAGCAAGCAATGTTAGGGAACAACAATCCATCCTACGGTCACAAGGCATGGAAAATAGGTATAACAGACAATATGCTGAACAATACCAAAGGGTTGTAAACAAAACAAGACATGGGAAAAACATCCAAGCATAGAAATTATCCTTATACATAGCCAAAATACCTCTACACAAGCATACAAGTAAGGTAGAAAAACAATAAGGGAAAAACAGTAAAAAGGAAATACCCCGTTCACGGGTATTGGTGAAATTTGCACATAAAACTCAAAGAATTTGAATGGAAATACACAAACCACCTACCTTGATGTTAGGAGATTGATATACTTGAACCATGAGGCTTGAATCTCTTTATACAGTCGTAGATCTATGAAAAAGTCCAAAACGCTCAACCCAAAATAACTTGAGAAAGAGGAGGAATTGGAAAACAAAGCTCTAGGAGAAGTAAGAGAATACCACTACGGTTCCAACGCCACCTAGAGGCACCCCGTACCTAGTTGGTCACATAGATGAAAGTACATTTCCCCAAATTACAGAGGCTTCCGACTAGTAGTGAGGGCCTTGGGTGTGATGGTGGGGAAACTATACCCTCATTGGAAGAGTATACAATGGAAAATAGAAACAATAAACAAAACATACAATAGCAGAAAAGGTAAACAATCCATACAAAAGTAAAAAACGGAAGGATAAAACAACAAACAACTAGAGCAAACATATATATAAATGTTGCAAGATACATATGTCGATGAAAGCAGGAAAACAAGTCACAATGCTAGAAATACAAACAGTACTAAAAACAAGTAAAAAATAAATATAAATGGCTCCTCAGCATTTCATGTCTCGGCTTGGTCCAATGCTCTCCTGCTCTGAATGCAATCAAGTACATAAAGTTGAAGGGAGCTTACCCTTGTCTATAAATGACAAAGTATAATCTGTTTGGGACTAAAAGCATGACCCAAATAGGGTGTGTGACTAAAAACTAGTAGGCAACCACCAGGAGATCTATTCCTAACAATCAGTGAGTATATGGCAGGTAAAGTACAGTAAATGGTAAACAGTAAGTAGTAACCAGGATGATACACAGTAGTAAACAAACCACAGATCAACAAGCAACAGAGAAGAAACATCTAACCACAACCGAAATCACTCTGGTAAGTACTCATAGACATCCCCTCTAGTACTATCCTAGAAGTACCAACAACCCTATAGGAAGTACACTCATCCTAACCCCTCGGGTTTGGTCATACAAAATTATAAGTCTCTCTGAGGAAGCATGCTTAGTCAATTCCCCTTATAGTCTAAGGTAGTCAGGGACTCTCTGAAGAAGAACACGCGATCTAATCCCATTATAGCCCCAAGGTCTAGAGACTCTCTGAGGAAGCTCACTAGATCAACTACTCCTATAGCCTCAGGTCTATCGTAGACATTCTAAAGAAGATCACTCGGTCAATTCCTCCTCTAGCCTAGAATGGTTTAAGGAAATTCACACAAACAAAGACTCTCTGAGGAAGCTCACTCGGTCTATCCTCCTGTAGTCTATAAAGCTCAAGAATCTCTGAGTAAGCTCACTCAGTTTATCATCATGTATTCTATAATATCCAAGAATCTCTTGGAATGTCACTCGGTTCATCCCCTATAGTATATAATTTCAAAGACTCTCTGAGGAAGCTCACTCGGTCTATCCCCTTATAGTCTATAGCACCTGGTTCTCATAGTCCAATGCTAGTCAGTGCATAATAATTATATAAGGCCAAATTAAACATACAGAGATACTTGGATAACCATTCTATAGCACAACAAGCAATGTTCGGGAACAACAATCCATCCTACGGTTACAAGGCATGGAAAATAGGTATAATGGCCAATAGGAGGAATAAGACCAAAAGGTCATAAATAGAACAAGTCTTGGGAAAAACATACAGGAATAGAAATTTTCTTTATACATATCCAAAATACCTCTACACAAGCATTAAATCAAGGAAGGAAAACAACAGGGGAAAAACAGTAAACACACAATACCCCATTCACGGGTATTGGTGGAATTTGCACATAAAACTCAAGGACTTTGAAGGGAAAGGCACAAACCACCTACCTTGATGTTAGGAGATAAATATACTTGAACCATGAGCCTTGAATCAACTTAGATCATATTAGATCTATGAAAATGTCCAAAATTCTCAACCCATGATAACTTGAGAAAGAGGAGGAATTGGAAAACAAAGCTCTAGGAGAAGGAAGAGCTTACTGATGAGGTTCCAACGTAATCGATGGAATTTGATTCGGAGAACGGACAAAGGCTCAGGGCCTCGGAGGATATTCACAGCCATACGAGATGCCCTTGGTCGAAGAAGCTGGAGAAGAAGCATGTTCTGGTGATTAGATGTGAACTTGGTGCGTTTAATGAAAAAAAGAAAGTACACGGTGTGTACTATTGGAGTACACGGCGTGTATTGGGGTTTTTTGTACTCCACTTTAAGCAGCCTCCACCTCACCCCAAATGACCATGTGTGTGGCCCGAACACGGCCAGAACACAGTACTGTGCGACATTAAAGTACACGACGTGTACTTCAGAAATTTCCAGAATCTCATCTTTTCTCAAAAACTCTAGAAAAAGCAAAAAAATACCTGAAACTAAGGATCAGGTTCTTACATAACCTTTCTTTTTTAAATTAAATTTCTAAATAAGGCCTAACATATCTAATGTGTGAAAAAGTTTGAGGTAGATACTATTCACCTTGAATAAAGGAATCTTCCCATATTAAATTTTAATAGCACCATGTGGGTAGACAATTGTGACAATGTGTGTTTTAAACCACTTTTATTTAATATTTGTTTCCATAATTTGAAGCCTTGATTGGAATAAAACATCCTTTTCACTCAGTAAAATTTTTTATTATTGGATACTATTATAATGATAGACTCATGGTTTATCTTTAAAAGTCATAACATTTTCATATCGTTATCTTCTTATCTCATCAAATTCATTTATTAGAAGAAATATATTTTATTTGGATATTTCAAAATCTATTTTTAGAAATTTTAAAAACCAATGGGAATTATATTCTAGATCTACTGTGAGTTGTAATTATTTTATGAAGACTAATCTATATGAATACATTCCAATTGTTGTTTTTTATACTATCCTATAAGACCAGAGTGCTTCATCTAATTTAATGGACTTGTATTTTCAATAAGTATCCCCACTTTTCTCTAGGGTGATTTTTGAATCTTGATTTAACTCTATAACATATCAATTTGTTTGAAGATGATATGTGGTGACCATGTAATGGTTGAATCTATTGAGAAACATTAGTTTTTGAAACATATTACTATTAAAGTGAGTTCCATGATCTTTGATGATGAGTATTGGAATCCCAAACCATTTAAATATTTATTGTTTCAAAAATTTAATTACCACTAATCTAGTGAATTTCCAACATGGTTTATCTTCCACTTACTTGTAAATATAGTCAACAAAGACTAGGAAATATGATTTTCTAAATGATTTAGGAAAATAACCCAAGAATTTAGTCCCCCCATTTTTTAAAATATTCAATTCCCATTATGAGATGTTTTGGAATATCACAATTACAACTTATGCCTCTTGTTATTAGAATTTTTCATAGTCTATAGTGAACTCTCAAATATCTTGATTTAAGGAGGAATAATATAAAAAACATTTAAAGACTTTTATAATTATGATATGAACTCCGAGATTCCCTCCAACTTCTACAGAATGGACTAGGTTTAAAACACCATCAACTATTTTATTTAGGGTACACCTTATGATCAATCCACCTACACATTTTTTGAAAGGTAACTGATCATCCAAGTAGTAATGGAGCGGTTCATTAAAAAATCATCTACACTATTCATTTGATAAATCTGGATACATTACATCGAAAGGTATGTAATTCATTATATTATAATATTAAAGTGTGATAGTCTCGATGATATATAGATGTTTATTTGGAAACATTTCATTGATTAATTTGACATTGATATCACTTACGTCCCATTATAGTCAATATAAATTATCAGGAATTACATTCTCAATGCCCCTCTTTACCATGATTTCAATATCAAACTCTTAAAGTAGAAGTATCTAATGAATGAGTCTGGTATTTGAAACTTTTGTGGTCATAAAATAATATAGGGAAAAGTGATTTATACATATAATGCCTTTATATTAAAAAATTCAAGATTAGAATATATCGAATGCAAAGACAAATACTACCTACTCTTTCTAAGTTGTTTTGTGATTATGTTGAGAATCATTCAATGTGTGAACAAGATAATATATTGGTTTGAAAATAATTTTGTCGTTTTCCCAAAGAAATCCAGAACTAACCAATTACATTCATCACACATTAAAAAAATGGTTTTCCATATTTTGGTTAAATCATTATTGAATATTCAATAAAGTGTTGCCTTAATAATTGAAATGCTTCTTGAAATTCATGCCCAAAATGGAGGGTGATATATTTTCTTAATAGGGGTTTCAAAGGGTTGGGAATAATTGAAAATTTAATAATGAAGTGTTGATAGAATCACAGATTCCCAAGAAACCCTCTAATAGAAAAAATGAAATACGCATGGGTAGTTTAGAAATTATACTGATCTTACCTATGTAAACTTAAACCTATTTCTCTGAAATTTGGTGGCCCAAAACTAACCATCTTTGTACCATTAATTGATATTTTTCCAAATTTATAACCAAATTATTTTCTTCACATCTCACGAAAACATTATCCAAATATTATATAAATTAATTGAAGTAATTTCCATAAAAAAATAATTCATTTATGAATATTTCCAAGAATTTTTTTATCATTTCATTGAATATTTATGTTACACATCATTGAAATATGGTGGGTTCGTTACACATTCCAAAAGGAAATATACAAAAAGATAATATATGATATGGATATGTGAATTGTTATTTCTAATTATCTTATGATGTGGCCACAATATTATTATATCCTAATCATCTATAATAAAAATAATAACAATCACTTCTTGCTCATCAATCAAGGATTTGATGAATAAAGGGTAATGGGAAGTGAAACTTTATTACTAATTTATTAAATTTTTGGTAGTAAATAAAAAAAATCCATATATTCATTGTTCTTAAGAGTATCAATTCCCCATTTTCATTGTTAACCACTCTGGTCCTACCCTTTTTGGTAATAATTGGATGGACTAACCCACTAAATATCAAAGGTAGGAAATATTAATCTAGTATCGATAATTTTAAGAAATTATATCTTAACTAATTATTTATTAGATGTGTTAAAAATATTTATGGTCCCTTATGTGTTTTGAAATTATATTCTATATATATTCTATTTGTGAGGATGATATGACTTATACCATTAAAATTAGCTATCCTGTAGTCTAACGTTCGATTCCACTTTGAAAAAAATTGAGCAATTTACTTTCTTGTTCACATGAAAGATCAGTATTTATAATGACCGGAAAGGTGTTTGAATCTTCTAAATAGTTGTATCTCAAGTTTAGTAAAATAGAATTAAGATCACGTTTTTGAGGTTTTTCCAGTGCTGGAGCCAATGATGTGAACTCTTAACTATACAATTTCTAAACTATTTTTCTAATGAAATCATTTTCTTACATTGACTAAGGTAACTCATCCTTTTACTTGTAAATAACCTTGAGATTCAGTGCTTCATTTTCTAACTCATCCTATTATTCAATTGTATCTAAGAAATGATAGTAATCCATTGATTTTTTTATATATTTCAGGATGTAAAATGTTAGGTTTTCTACTCCACCTCAAAAAATTAATTTTCCCTCTTGGACATAAATAAGAGGTATACTTGTATCTAAGAAGGGCCACCTAAGAAGGATTGGGAAATAATTATCCTATTCCATATCATGGATGATGAAGTTAGAAGGGAATTAAAATTTACCAACTTTAATATATATGACCACTAATATTCCTTAAGGATTTTTTATTGACTAGTTCAGTATTTACAAGGAAATCCTAGTACGATTTAATTATATGATCTCAAGTTCTTAAAGAAAAAAAATATATGAGTTTAATGCTATCTTTGATGTAACATCCCAGGTAAATAAATAAATAATTCATTTTCTTTTTTATTAATATTTTGTCAATTAAATATTAATTTTACCTTAAAGGGGTTTCTATGTTTGATGGCGTACCCGATATGGAACAACGAGTTCCTTTGAAATCTTACGTTGCACAATAATAATATAATATTATTATTTTAAATGGTAATTAATTCCTAGCCATTGTATTGGAGGGAATGAATAGAACTAAATACAATATTATTATACATATTTGTTAAATGTTTTTAGATTTATCAAATAAAATTTATAGGCTTAAAATTTGAAAAAATCCAATTTTAAGAACAAATACTCTAATATTTTTTAAAATGTCGATTTACTGCCTTTTTATGGAGAACAATTTTTAAATATAGTTTTTTTAACTTTTATATGTTCAATTTGACAAAAAATATTGTTCTTTAGAATTGGGAAATCAAAATTTACTTTGGGTAAATTTTTGGTATTTTTCAGATAAAATTCAATTTTTAATAAAAAGTGAAAAATACTGTATTTTAATTCAAAAATGCCTTTTAATCTAATTTATTTATATGGTTAGATCATATTTTTAATTTTTTTAATTATAATTAGATTATATTTTTACCATTTAATCCAATGATGTTTATTGGAATTAATTTCACTTTGAAATTGGACATAAACAAGTGTTAATCTTTTGATAGTTATTATTTCTTAAAAATATGCCTTTTGTTTTGACACCGGGAATTAGTTTTAAATTAATGTCTGCCACTTCTGTGTTTTGAATTTGGAAAAATTGATTCCATATTTGGAATCAAGAGGTCCAAATTGTGTAAATATGTAACTTTTATTTTTAGACATTATGAATATTTACTTTAGTAGATATTTTATTTACCATGATTAATGGGTAAATCTGGTAAATAAGCATAATAAAATATAACTATAATAGTATAAAATTATCCTAACATGTGTCATAATCCTATTTTTTGATAAAATTACAACCATTATCATCCTTATGTCTATTCTTGGGACCCCATGGTGCCACATAAGAGTGATAATGACACTATATTTTAATTAACTTAAAGTAAAGATAAAAATGACATAAACAAATATATTTTAGTAAATTGATTTTTATATATGGTTATATAAGTTATATTTTAGAATATAAATATTATTTTGAAATATAAAAAGATTTCCAACATCATGGTATTTTTTAGAATTTTTAAACATTAAATAAATTAAAATATGAATGACATAATAATGATGTAGTGTTTACCTCATTAATAAATGATTTAAATAAATAAGATTATAAAGATTAAAATAATATCCAAACCCTATCCAATTATTATTGGATGATTTTATTTCGACCATGAGTCATATTATATTCTACTTTAATATGTTTTGGATCTTTTGAAACTGAAAATAATTATGTAATAAAATAATATTTTTACACTTTCCAAAAGAGACCATCCTCCCCCTTATAAAACTCCCTCACCCATAACCCTTTCCACACACCTATCAAGCCCCTTGGATCATCCAAACTCCGACCAATTAATCTCCCTACATCCCCCTCCTCCTCTTAGAATCCTTAACTTAGAAAAAAGGCAGTTCAAAAAACCCTTTTGGGTTAAACCAAAGGGAGTTACACGATTTAAAGGTAACATCTTATCTTAAATTATTTTGTTTTATTTTACTTCTCAAACCCCATAAACTCTTTTTATTATTTTATTTTATAACAACACAAGTATCATAAATATACGAGGATTTTTTCATGAGATTGATTCAAACTACACTTACACACACCTTTATCTAATGGGTAAAGAACACACTATTTCTGTGGATGGAAAACTAACGCCTCACGAAACGATGGTTGTTCAATTATCTCCTACCGCCTCTCATGGTCGAAATTATGATGAAACTATATTTATATATGATATATATTGTGTTTATGTCTTCTTTATACTTTTTTATTTTCCATTTATATTATACCTTTATGGTTTCCATTACAGGTTAACGCAATAATTTCATTTGAGGAAGTGCATACTACCACCCCCTCAAAGTGATATGACTCATTAATGCCATAAATGAGATGTATAAAGAATGGATTTAATGATATTTTATATGATGTTATACTTGAATTATAATATAACTATGTATCATTATGTTTTAATTTAATTAAAACAAGAAATAGAAATGAAAGCAGCGTTCATGCGTACGTACGACTTACCATCTCCATGAACGGTGCATTTCATTTATTATCTCTAAATGTTATGTACGATTATAAATAAATACATATTCTAGATATATATGATATATATGATATCTACATCATGAATATAATTCTATATATAATGGATATTTGACCACATGAACAAATTGTGATTATAAGAAGTTCATTTTTGACTCAAGTTACAAATATCGACAAAACTACTATTATTAACTTAAATGATTACATAATGTTTATAAATTGTAATAAGTGATATAAAAAGAATAATAAACTTTTAAAAGGATCTTAAGAAAGTATAAATTAACTTTATTTTATTATTCAGGAGATTAAATAATGAATGTGTCAAATCAGACACGAGGTAAGGGACTTCATCTCAATCTCCATTCATTGAGGCATATATTATTTTAATACATGACTTTATTTTATATGCTATATAAAAACCTTTGAATTTTCATTTAATTCAAAGAGAATCTTTTTATACAAATACCTTTACTAAACGAAAAAATGAATGTTTCTTTTTAACGTAAGCGTTGAAAATGATCTTTTCCGCCACCATAAGTATTATTTTATCTATGGATTCCTTAACAAGTAGTAATTCATTTAAAAGGAAAATAAATACCATATACTCTTTTATGTATTTTGGTATTGAAAATGGTTTTGATAATGGGTTTTTTATGTAAATATATTGAAATGATATATTGTTATTGTAATGTGGAAATGTTATATTTCCTTTATGTTTGTTTTATATGCTATGAATATGTTATAGTTCTTGGGAATTCTTTACGTATATGGGTGGGTCCATGAAAAACCTAGGGTGGGTGAGCCTGAGATAGCTCTCTAATGCATTGTGTAATGTGACAGAGTTAAACGTGAATGTTTCACCTAAGAGATTTAGGGAATATACTATGATGGGTATTCCAAATTTAACTCCCTACATAGCTGTGATAACTAAAAAGTAAGTATGATATGGATGCCACACGTTACCTTTATGATTTATGATTTCTGTTTTCTATTAATAATTCTTATGATTTCATGAGGTATGTTAAAGAGCTTATGTTATGTATGTAATGATGAACTAATGTTTTATTTCTTTTTTTTATAACCCTTAGTGAGTTTTTTATGCTCATCCCAAGTTTTGGAATGCTTTTCACAGAACTTAAAGATGAATAAGGTCAAGTATGGGATCAAGGAGAAGTCATACTGTCTAAAACATGGAACTAGACATGACTCATTTTTTTGAAGAGTTTTTTATTTTTGTGAAAAAATGGAAACTCAGTAGAATTGTATACTTTGTAATACTTGAGATGTAATGTAATAGTTATGGCATAATTATCTAAAACTCTAAAACTGAAAATATCCTCAATGTGAATTATTCATTTAATTCGTGATTATGTAAGGTTTTAAGGCCAGGTCCTTATAGTTGGTATCAGAGGTCAGTTTAGACAACATTAGGAGTTAGAGTATTGTTAAATTATAATCCATTAATTAATTTATGTTAATATTGAAATGATATAGAATTCACAGATTACCATGTTGCTTCACCTAAGATATTTCTGTGTTTGGAATGGTTTTTCGCAGAGGAAACAAGGAAGGTATGTTGGGACGACATCAAGAGGAAGACAAACTTCCAAATCAGCAACCTAAGATGGTTAGAATCTGAACTGAATAGTTTGTTGGAGTGATTTAAAGGTTGAATCAGGCTATAAATGATAGTGGTATCTATGTACGAGATCAACCAGATAAACCATAGAGGAATATGTCATTAGTAGAGAATTTCATGAGGAAACATCCCTCATCATTCATACGATCATCTTACCCTGTGCTAGAAGAAGGGTGGATTAAAGCTCTGGAAAAGATTTTCGATGTTTTGGGGTGTTCAAAAATCAAAAGGTTAGTCTTGTTGTTTACTGTTTTAAGGTGAATCTGACCAGTGGTGGTCGATGGTGAAAAATACCAGGTATAGTGAAGAGATTGGTGCTCTTTATTGGGATGAATTCAAAGGTATATTTCTTGAGAAATATTTTCCTAAGGGGGCTTGTCTTAGGATAGAAAAACAATTCATTGAATTTTGGTAGGGGGGTGACACAGTGGCTGCTTATGAAGAAAAATTCACTCGAATGGAAAGGTATGCTCCAAATTTCATACCATATGTTGATAGTAAAATCATCCGTTTTCACTCAGGATTAAATCCAAAGTCTCAAAGGGCATTAGCTTCTTGAGAGTTCAAAAGATATGAAAAACGTGTTCGATGTGCGGAGAAGGTGGAAATGGTGTTTTCCGATGATCATGTATTCTCTGACAAACAATAGAATAAGAGGCCAAGGTGGCAGGAAAAAGTGAAAAACTCTTCAAAAAAGTATGATGGTAAGAATCTTAATTTTACATTTTGTGAAAATTTTGGTAAAAAGCATGTTGGGTAATGTCTTTTTAATTCTGGTAAGTGAAACCGATGTGGTAAATTGAGACATAAGGCTCGTAATTGCACTGAAAAAGATTAGGGTAATGGTAAGACAGAATTTGATTTACAATCAGTAAAATGTTTTAAGTGCAATGAAATGGGTCATTACGCAAATGAGTATCCAAAAAATAACTCAACTGAGCGAAAGAATCCAGAATACAAGTAGAAATGGTTGGTGAAATCGTTTTCAACTACTTCAGTAGATGTTGGGCTATCAAATGAAGTAGTATCAAGTACACTATTTGTTTGTTCAGATTATGCCAATGTGTTGTTTGATTCGGGGTCTATACATTTGTTCATTTCGAATAAGTTTTCTAATAAATTGGGAACTCCATCTCAAGATATAAATCCTAAACTTATGGTAAAATCATAGGGGGGAAATATTGAAACAAAAATAAATTATAAGAACCTTCTTGTCCTTGTGTGCGGAAAGAATCTACTTGAAAACCTTATTGTTTTTCCTCTAGTAAAGTTTGATGTTATTTTGGTTATGGATTGGACTTCTGTTTATCATACTAAGATTGACTGCAGAGATAAAGAGGTTTCTTTTCAAAATGATTTTCAATTTTTTACAAGAATTAACCCTTACTTTTGATAACATATCATGAAGTTGAGAAACTACTAAATGATGGAAATGAATGTTTCCTTTCACATATTGATGAAAACAAAGGAACTGTTTAGATTGATTATGTTCCAGTGGTATATGAGTACTCTAATGTTTTTCCTAATAAGTTTCCTGGTATTATACCTGATCGAGAAGTTAAATTTACTATTGACTTAGTTCCCGATGCTAAGCTAATTTCAAAACCCCCTTATCGAATTGATCAAATTGAACTTTTATAGTTAAAGAAGCAATTACAAGAGTTATTGGATAAAGGTTTCATTCCACCTAGAACATCAGAATGGGGTGATCCTGTCTTATTTGTTAAATGGAAGGATGGTTCAATGTGACTTTTCATTGATTATAGAGTATTGAATAACATCACTATTTAGAAAAAGTTTCCTTTGCCTCATATCAATGATTTGTTTGATCAGCTCTAGGGAGATCAGTATTTTTCAAAGATTAATTTGAGGTCGGGGTACCATCAATTGAAATTAAAGGAAGCAGACATTCCAAAGACCATGTTTTGTACTAGATATGGCCATTATTAATATTTAGTTAAGCCTTTTGGTTTAACCAATCCACCTACTGTATTCATGGATCTTATGAATAGAATTTTCCGTGAGTTCTTGGAAAAGTTTGTGGTTGGGTTCATTGATGATTTTTTGGTTTATTATAAAAGTAAATAGGAGAATGAAATTCATTTAATTGTTGTCTTTAAAACCTTAAAAGAAAAGAAACTCTTTGGGAAATTCAGAAAGTGTGATTTTTGGTTACAACAAATTTCTTTTCTTGGTCACATTGTTTCAACAAATGGCATAACTATTGATCCTTCTAAAATAAAAATTGTTGGAGAATGGACAATACCTATAAATATAACTGAGATATGTAGTTTTCTTGGTTTGGAAGGTTATTACTTGAGGTTTGTTGAAAGTTTTGTAGGGTTATCTAGTCCATTGACTAAGTTAACTTGAAAAGGTATTAAGTTTGTTTGTAAAAAAGAATGTGATGATTGTTTTCAGGAATTGAAAAGAAGATGGGTGAATGCTCCAGTTTGTCACT
This sequence comes from Viscum album, assembly GCA_963277665.1. Classification (NCBI taxonomy): domain Eukaryota; kingdom Viridiplantae; phylum Streptophyta; class Magnoliopsida; order Santalales; family Viscaceae; genus Viscum; species Viscum album. Next base: position 1,589,975,675 of record OY728145.1, on the reverse strand, counting down.
ACCTTCTAGAAATGGTGAGTTTATTATTTATAGTAATGCTTTGTTGAAAGGACTTGGTTGTGTCCTTATGCATAATGATCATGTAATTTCTTATGCTTCACATCAATTGAAACCTTATAAGTTAAATTACTCTACACATGATTTGGAATTAATTGTTATTATTTTTGATTTAAAAATTTGGAGGCATCGTTTGTATAGACTAAAATGTGAAATATATAGTGACCACAAAAGTTTTAAGTATATATTCCCTCAGAAAGAATTGAACATGAGAGATATGAGGTGGTTGGAATTAATCAAGGATTATGATTGCACGATCCTTTACCATCCGAGAAAATCAAATAAAGTGGCTGATGTTATGAGTCGAAAAAGTAATGCTTCATTAAACATGATATTTTTGGAATAAGATCCTTTGGTTTTTGATTTGATGAACTTTGGCATAGAATTTGGTTTAATAGATTCTTCTATTTTGTTTCAGGTGTCAGTGAAAGCATCTCTTTCCGACAGAATAAAGCAAGTGCAGAAGGAAGACAATGAGTTGCAGAAAATGGTAGTGTTGGTTTAGAAGAGTAAGTTTCCTGAATTTAACATTGATAATGATTGTGTTTTGAGGTTTGGGAAAATATTATGCGTACCTTGTAACTCACAGTTGAAGAATGAGTTGTTATGTGAAGCTCATAGTTCCCCGTTTTAAGTTCATCCTGGCAGTACTAAGATGTACAGAGATATTTAAGAGTATTACTGGTGGGATGGATTTAAAAAAGATATTGCTGATTTTATGGTGAAGTGTTTGACTTGTCAGCACATTAAAGCAGAGTAGAAGTTACTGAAAGGGACACTTCATCCTTCACCAGTTCTAGAGTGGAAATGGGAAAATATATCCATGGACATTGCTGTGGGATTACCAAAGACATCTCGAGGTAATAATGCAATCTGAGTTATTGTTATTCGATTGACTAAATCTGCACATTTCCTTCCTATTCGAGGTATTATGTCTTTTGATCAACTTTTTTGATTGTATGTTAAAATAGATAATAAGGTTTCATGGTGTTCCCCTCTCCATTGTATCTGATCATGATCCGAGGTTTACTTATAACTTTTGTAAAGGCCTTAAAAAGTATTTATATACTGAATTAAATTTTAGTACAACTTTTTATCCACAATCAGATGGGAAATCAGAATGAAATACTCAGACCTTGGAAGATATGCTACGTGTTTGTTCACTAGATTACCAGGGAAGTTAGGACCAACATATTTCTTTGGTTGAATTTTCATATAATAATATTTTTCATTCCTATATACATATGGCTCTATTTGAGGCATTATATGGGAAGCGGTGTCGAACACCAGATTTTGGGATGAAGTGGGTGAAAGGAAGCTGGTTGGACCCGAATTGGTAGATTAGATGGAAAAAAGTTTTGTTGATTCAGAAGAACATGAGAACATCTCAGAGTAGGCAGAAAGGTTATGCAAATAACTAGAGGAAGGGCCTTTCTTTTGAGGTGGGTGATCATGTCTTTCTCAAAGTTTCTCTATGGAAAAGTGTTATGTGTTTTGGTAAGAAGGGAAAGTTGATTATGAGGTTCATTGGACCTTATCAAATATTGGAGAAATTTGGATCAATATCATACAAAGTGGATTTACCTCCATGTTTGTCCTAGGTACACTATGTTTTTCATGTTTGAATGTTGAGAAAGTATATGTCCGATCCATCTCATGTTTTAAGTCCAAAGGTAGTTCAGTTGGAAGAGAATCTCTCTTATATGGAACAACCAATCCAGATTATTTACTGAAGAGAGAATGTATTACGAAATATGGTAATTCAGTAGGTAAAGGTTTTGTGAAAAAACAACATGGTTGAAGAGGCAATGTGGGAATCTAAAAATGTTATGTGAGATAAATACCCTCATTTATTTAATAAGTGAATAAAATTATAAGGATGTAATTTCCAAAAGGGGGGAAGAATGTAACATCCTAGGTAAATAAAGAAATAATACATTTTTTTTAATTAATATTTTGTTAATTAAATAATAATTTTACCTTAAATGGTTTTCTATGTTCGATGGTGTACCTGTTACACAACAACAGGTTTCTTTGAAATCATACGTTTCACAATAATAATATAATATTATTATTTTAAATGGTTGATAACGCCTACCCATTGTATTGTATAGAATGAATAGAACTAACTAAAATATGATTATACATGTTTTTTCAATGTTTTTACATTTATGAAATAAAATTTAGAGGCTTAAAATGTGAATGAATCCAATTTTAAGCACAAATACTCTAATATTCTTTAAAAGGTCGATTTACCACCTTTTGATGGAAAACCATTTTTAAATATAGTTTTTTAAAATTTTCAATGTTTTATTTAAAAAAAATATTATTCTTTAGAATTTGGACATCAAAATTTACTTTGGGTAAATATATGGTATTTTTGTGATAAAATTCAATTTTTAATGAAAAGTGAAAAAAGCTGTATTTAAATTCAAAACTACCTTTTAATCTAAATTATTTATATTCTTAGATTATCTTTTTAAATAGTTTTAAAGTTTAATTAGACTATATTTTTACTATTTAATCCAATTTTGGTTATTTAAATTAATTTCACTTTGAAATTGGACATAAACAGGTGTCAATCTCTTGATAGTTATTATTTCTTAAAAACACACCTTTTATTTTGACAGTGAGAATTAATTTTAAATTAATTTATGGAACTTATGTATTTTGAATTTGGAAAAATGGATTCCATATTAGGAATCAGGATATCAAAATTGTGTAAATAGGTATCTTTTATTTTTAGACATTATGAATATTTACTTCAGTAAATTTTTTATTTACCATGGTTAAATGGTAAATCTGGTAAATAAGGGTAAACAAAATATTACTATAATAATATAAAATTACCCTAACATGTGTCCTAATACTATTTATTGATACAATTTCGACCATGAGAATTGTTGGGTCGATTTTTGGGACCCCATGGACCCACTGAAGAGTGATAATGACACATTATTTTAATTTATATAAAGTAAAGACAAAAACGACATAAACAAATATATTTTAGTAAATTAATTTTGACATAGGGTTATATAAGTTATCTTTTCTACTATAAATATTATTTTTAAAGATAAAATAATTTCCTACATCATGGTTTTTTTATAATTTTTAGATATTAAATAAGTTAAAATATTTATGACACAATAATGATGTAGTGTTTACATCATTAATAAATGATTTAAATAAATAAGACAATAAATATTAAAATTATATCCAAAACAAATCCAATTCTTATTGGATGATTTTATTTCGACCATGAGTCATCTTATATTCAGATTTAATAAGTTTTGGTCCTTTAGAAACCCAAAAAAGAATTATGTAATAAAATAATATTTTCACACTTTCTTAAAGAGCCCCTCCCTCCCCCTTATAAAAATCCCTCACCTCTAACCCATTCCTCACACCTCTCAAGCCCCTTGGATTGTCAAACCTCTACCAAATTAAGCTCCCTACATCCCTATAAATCTCATATAAGCCTTAAATTAGGTAGAAGTCACTTCAACCAACCCTTTTGGTTCAAACCAAAGGGTGTTACCCGATTTAAAGGTTACATATTCTCTTAAGTTATTTTGTTCTATTTTATTTTTCTAACCCCATAAACACTTTTTATTTCTTTATTTTATAACAACACCAGTATACTCGATATAATTGATATTTTTATGAGAATTATTCTAACTATACTTACACACACCCCCATCTAATAGGTAAAGAACATACTGTTTCCGTGGATGGAAAACTAACGCCTCACGAAACATTGATTGTTCAATTATCTCCTACCCCTTCTCATGGTGGTCATTATGATTGAAATTTATTTATATATGATATATTGTATGTTTATTTTTTCTTTATGCTTCTGTATTTTCCATTTATTTCATACCTTTGTGGTTTCTATTATGGGTAAACACGATGATTTCATTTGTGGATGTGCGGACTACCGCCCCCTCAAAGTGATATGAATAATTAATGCCATATTTGAGACATATAAAGGATGGAGTTAATGATAATATATATGATATTATACTATAATTATAATATACATATGTATCATAATATTTAAATTCCATTAAAATAAGAAATAATAATGAAAGTAGCGTTTATGCTTACGTACGACTTACCGTCTCCATGAACGGTGAATTTTATTTCATATCTCTAAATGTTATGTACTATTATAAATACATACATATACTGGATATATATGATATATATTATATCTATATCATGAAGATCATTTTGGATATAATGGATATTCGGCCACATGAACAAATTCTAATGATTAGAAGTTCATTTTTGACTCAAGTAACAAATATCGACAAAACGACCATTATAAACTTAAATGACTACATATTATTTATAAAATTTTAATAGGTGATATAAAATGAATAATAAACTTGAAAAATGATCTTAATAAATTAGAAATTAACTTTAGTTTATTATTCAGGAAATTAAATAATGAACAAGTAAAATCGGACACGAGGTAAGGGACTTCATCTCAATCTCCTTTCATTGAGGCATATTTTTTTAATACAAGATTTTATTTTATATACTGTATAAACACCTTTGACCATTAGTTTCATTAAATGGTAATCTTTTTCTTCAAAGTTTTTTAGTTAATGACAAAAAAAAGGAATGTTTCTTTTTAACGTAAGTGGCGACAACGACCTTTTCTTCCACCGTGAGTATTATTTGATCTATGACTTATTCAACAAGGTTTAATGTTTTTAAAAGGAAAATTAATACCATATACTCTTTTTCATATTTTGGTATTGAAAATGTTTTTTATAATTGTTTTGTTATGTCAATATATTTAAATGATATATTGTGATTGCAATGTAGAAAAGTTAACTTTCCTTTATGTTTGTTTTATGTGCTATGAATATGTTATGGTTCTTGGGAATTTTTTACGTATACAGGTTGTTCCATGATAAACCTAGGGTGGGTGAGCCCGAGATAGCATTCCAATGCATTGGGTAATATGCCAAAGGTAAACATGAATGTTTCTTCTAATATATTTATGGAATATACTGTTATGGGTATTCCAAATGTTACTCCCTACCTAGCTGTGATAGCTACAATGTAAGTATGATATGGACATAACAAGTTACCTTTATGATTTATGATTTCTATGTGTTATTCATAAATCTTATGATTTCATAAGTTATGTTAAAGAGATTATGTTATGTTTGTAATGATGAACTAATGTTTTCTTTCTTTGTTTTATAACCCTTACTGAGCTTTTTATGATTATCACATGTTTTGAAATGTTTTTAACATGAAAAAAAGATAAATAGGGTCAAGGATGGGATCAAGGAAATGTCATGATGTCTAAAACATGGAACTAGACATGACCCTTTTTTTGTGAAAAAATGGAAACTGTGTACAAGGTGGATGTCCATAGTCAAAATAGACTTATGGATTCTTATTTTCTCTTGATAAAGATCCTCTAGAGATGGATTCACAACCTTTTAAAATGAGAGTTACCTTATCACTTGGCTATACTAACATTTATAAATTATTTTACACTAGTTCTACGCCATCATTTGTTTCTACAATGGTAGTTGAACTTTTGGGAATAATGATCAAACTTATGTTGATTTTCATGAACATGAAAATGCCTCTAGGGTTGTATAATATTCAAATATTTAAGTGTTTGTCATGTACCATTACAATAGGAAATGTACAATTATAAAGGGTTTTCATCACCCTAAATATGAAAATGTTTTACATTATAATGGGAATGGGTTGGTTGGTCTCTAATAATGCTTAATTAATTGTTATGTCGAAAATGTGGTGTTTTAAACTCTTGATGGGTAAATTAATATGTTAATTTGTCAATGGGATGTGAATTCTAGTAGGTGTGGTTATACAAATGTTGGAATTGGTATTCTTCTATGATAGTTAGCAACAATGATGTTAGGGGAAACTGAAGAGACAAGTTGGAATGAATTACTATAGATAGTGAAATTCTATCTAGACTTATTCCAAGATGAATTTCTAGGACTACCTTTAGTGTTTGAGTTATAATTATTGATTTATTTGGTGATTGGTGTGAGTTCTATATACCTTCATTCATATAGGATGACACCAGATGAGTTGAGGGATCTCAAGGTTAAGTTGGAAGATTTAGGGGGAAAATGTTTTATTAGGTTGAGTAACTTTCCTTGGGAAGATCCTATACTCCATAAAAAAATAAAATGAAACATTGTAGTTTTTTTGTTGATTAAATAAAGTTAAACCAAGTTAATATTGGTACCGAGTCACGTAGTGAAAGTATCTAGACCAGATATTTATAAGCATTTCATTACTCGATGGATATAAGAACATTGTCTCTAGTGAATTTCAGCTTCGTAAAGAAGCTGAGGATCTTATTTGGATGGATTAAGCACAAAAATTAAAATAAATAATTACCTCATTTTATTTAAATGCGTGTTCGGAAACTTCTCATCACCAAAAATCATTTCTTGATGGAACTAGGGTTGGATCCCTCTAGATCATCAATATATGGTTCAAAAATATGTGGGAATGAAAATCATTGAAAACACAATTCTAGAATGGAGACTCAATGAAGCCTTAAACATCACAATGATCACTACTATGAAGATGTTTCTATATGTGAAGAAGAACATGGATCGATAACTTGGATCAAATGATTCTCCTTCAAGATTCTTGAGAGATTAGAGATAGGCTCTCAAATTCATGTGGTGAATATTGACCTAAATGAGAGCCTCCTCTTACTTATATAGCAAGGTTTGAAATACCCATAATTGGATCCCCAACCCTTGGATATCTATTACCCACTAAATAATTTATAAATGATATGTTATGACCAACTAACCATGTCATAAATGTCATTTATATTTTTATCACACACTTATAACATAATAAATATATTACATGATAACAATAAGTTATTTACTCAACTCACTATCCCTATAAATAATAAATGAACATTGAATATTAAAATAATAATAATTCATTAAACATTTTCCCTTGTATTCACATAAATATTAATAAATACATTAAATTAATAAATTAAACTCTAATTAATCTATATGTGAATAATATTGAATTTATTTATTCCTTAGTTTTCATTTTTTCCCAAACATATCCCAGACCCTATGGTGGGGCCCACTATGTCCTAATCCCATTTTCATTAGAATAGGTGAAACTTTTGAATATGATATGTGCATGACCCTCTAGGCCCTTATCTTTATTGTAGTGAATACTATTCACAAACCAAGAGTGGATTCTAGTAACCCATCAAAACCCTAAAGAGATAAGAAATAGTCATAGAAATTATAACCAGCTAAAAAAAACTCCAAGAAATGTAATATCTTTGTCATAAAATATCTTATAAAGAAAGATATACACTTTGTGTCATCATACATTATTTCTTTATTATTCATTGACCTCACTGACCAGACATACCTTCTTCTACCATGTCCATCTATTTAGTGAAGGTATTACCATCTCGATCAACTCGGCTTGAGATATCACATCCTTTTAGAAGTGAAAAATTCTATCTTGATTATTCAATCAATTTAATACCACCAATATCAAATCCAAATAAATCGACCTTTCCTAGACATAAATATACATTTTTTATCATATATCAAATTATGTAACAAAATAGTATACATTGATAATAATCTCAAGTCTGGCGATCATTAGAATTTTTTATAGATAGGGACTACCAATGAAACCTAAAACATGTGGTTATTCTATTAGTGGGTTAGTCCTCATCATCTCATGTACTCAAGATCACTAACTGTGAACTTTATGGGAATAAGTATCAATTCTTATGATCCCCCATCACCTAATTTTAAAACATCATCCATATTCTGTTAACATGATGTGTCTATACCATAAGAAAAATATTTAAGAGTCCTGTCATGATATTAATATGTTTTCATTATAGAAATAGAACTATTATTACCTTTTTTATACGACATGAAATTTAATGAAATTACCAAAAATATAGTATACAAATAATTATCAACACTATTATAGTATGATAAAAACAAGTATATATCAAACAATATATACGTAATGGTGATAAAAGTACACAAAGGAGTTGTGTCTATGTAACCCACTCACAAAACTCCCACTTTCACTAGAGACAACTGCTAAAAATCCTCATCTTCCTATATCTCACATGAGAATGATTCTTTTGCAAAGATATTACTCTAGTTGGGGGGGGGGGGTTTCCATGTTTTCCCCTATGGATAATCTTTTAACTACGACTTAACATCTTTTTGTAGAATCCATCAAGAGATTAATCTTCTGAAGCATATGATTTTTTATCTGGTGTGTCCAGAGCTTCTTGGTAAGAACCACTATTGCATTATTAGAATAATAAAACGAAACATGGTATGAACTACTAATCAAAACACCAATATCTTTGAAAATTTTGTGTATATTTACCACCTAAATAGCTGCATAATAGGTAACTATATACTCATATTGTGATATAGAATTAATGACCTTGGTTTCCGTTGATCTTATAAAGCTCACTGTACCACCATTAAATAAAAATATATAGTTTGATTAAGATTTCACATGATCTTGATCTATCTGGAAACTAGCATCACTCTATCTCCTCACTGCTATTTCACCATATTCTCTATACAATAGGAACATATCATTTGTACATATTAAGTACATTAGGATAGTTTTTACATCTTCCTAATAATGCTATCCTAGATTAGCTTGATATATCCCCACCATGATTAATGTAAAGGAACCATCAAACCTAGAATATTGCATGAAATACATGATAGATACCACTATAGAATCATAAGGGATTCTAATAATTTTTTAAATCTCTTCCTATTTTTGTTGACACATTTTATTTAACCGATTTATATCATTTGACAATGGAAATAACCTATCTTGGATTTTTCCATATTTTACCTTTTGCGTACCCTACAAATATATGTACTTTGACTAAACCCAGGTATCCTTTGAGATCTATCTCGATAGAATAGAATCCTTAAGATGCATTATACTTAACATAAGTATTTTATGGGAAATTATCCATTTAACCAATTATTAACTAACTATAATAACTTCACCTTGTTTCCCATTATTAATATGTTGTCAACAAAAAATATTTGGAAAACTATGGTTTTCCCACTGATCTTATTATAGATACATGGTTTACATTCATTCATGACGAAACCAAATTCTTTTATGGTCTCATAAAAATGAACATTATATGATTCTGATTTCTTATTTAATCCATAAATAGATACATATAACTCACATACTTTATTATAACTCTTTAAATTTATGAAGCCTTTGGGTTGAGTAATATAGATGTCTTTAATCAACCTTCCATTTAGAAAAGGATTTTTGAAATCCATTTTCTAAATTTTATAAACATCAAAGTATGTCATTGCTATTAATATTTTTATGGATTTTAGAAAAAAATGGTGTTATGGCATCTCCATAATCTATAACTTGATATTACCTAAAACCCTTCATAACCAGTAATTCATAAAAGTCATTTACTTTACCATCCATGTATATCTTTTTCTTAAATTCCTACTTAAACCCATTAGGGTTTACCTCATCCAAAGGGTCTGCAAAATTCCAAACCTGATTTTGAAACATGGATTCCCCATTTGAATATGTGTATTATTTGGATTTAGAAAATTCTCTTCCATATATTTATTCTATGAAGGTTATAGGCCCTTTATTCTCAAGGAGTAATGTGTTAATAGACTCAGTAATAAGAAAACTATATTACTCTAGATCTCTAATCTCTTGTGTAGACCCATGCAGTACATGTGTCTTAAAAAAATATTCATCTACCACGGTCTCTTGTGGATATTAGTATCGTACCAACTCCTGTGCATTAGAGAATCTAATTCATTGAAGTTAATTTTTGTCCAAATATTTCCTTTATAAAATTGTTACCTTTTTAGAAATATAGTATTTCTTACCAGAATTACTTTTCTATATGAAGGGTTATATATGTAATATCTTATCATTTAATTTAAGATATCCTATAAAGATTCACTTCATGATTCATGATACTAATTTGTCCCTAAGTATAGTCTGGATAAAATCCTCACATCATTATACATGTACATGTTATAGATTAGGTTTCTTTCTATACCACAACTCATATGGAATAACATATGTAACTTTAGTTGGTACTCAATTATGGATATATGCCACTATCAACAACGTGTATCCCTAAAAGGAAAATAGAAGACATTATCGATTCATCATTGATCTGACCACATCATGAAATGTTTAATTATTTCTTTCATTAACAACATTCCACATAGGTATATAAGTAGGAGTGAGTTGAGATACTATCCCACAATCCAATAAGTGATCAATAAATTCTTGGTTGAGATACTATCTATGACAGTCTGAACAATGTTCCTTAATGTTCTTACCAAGATGGTTTTCTTCTTTATTGTATTTTTCTTTAATCATCTAAAAGGAATCTGACTTATACCTAATTAAGTATATATAGACATACCTAATGTATTCATAAATAAAATTAATAAAGTATGAAATCCAACCCATGTATCTACTATAAATAGAACACAAACATTATTATGGATCAATTCTAGTATTTTAGTTGTCTTTCCTCCTTTCCAATTAAATGTTGATTTGGTAAATTTCCTTTGTAAACAAGCATGACTCACATCTAATAGCTTTAACTCAAAAGATTATAAATGACCTATATTATATAATTTATATAAATTATTTTCATTTACATGACCAAGACTAAAGTTACCTAAATTGGAATTATATGAGTCAATTTCACTGGTTTTGTCCTTGATTTCGATTATAGGGTTTTAAGTTCAAGTATATAAAATCCATTATTAATATGTGTCATACAAAAACATATTTTATCCTTATTAAAGAGAGAAAATTTATTTCTAAACTTGAAATAAAATCCTATGGTGTCCAAAATCGAAAATAATATTATGTTTATGTTTAATAAAGGTATAAAATAATAGTTGTTTAATACAGGAACAAAACCACCAGTCAAAGTAATATTATAATCTCCCACTACCAAATATTATAGTCTCAAACCATTATTGGAATAGATATCCATTTCTCCCTTTGAAATATTTTGGAATCTACATGGTTCTTATAAGTGAATACAAATTTTTGAGCTACATTGTATATCCAATGCACAACTTGTAGATTAAGGCAGATTTCATTCAATAAAAACAATACATGATAAAAAAGAATCTCCTTGTTTCTTTTTCCTAGCCATTCATTTTTTCTTCTAGTGAAATTTTATACCAAGTGAAAATAAAAAAACTCCTACTAATTTCCCTCACTCTATATATTTAGATCCTTGGAAGGATGGTGTGTTAGTGTCTTTGGATTGGGTTCATTCTTAGACCCCTTACCCTTTCCCTTAATCCTCTTATTCACCGCATGGAGTGAGGAGTTGGTATTATTCACATACATATCATCTTGGATAAACAAATCCAATAGGTTTAGGATTGATTTTTTATGTTATTCACGTTATAATTAACAATAAAAGTCAATAATCTTGATTGTAAAGAGGAAAGAATCTGATCAATCTCTAGTCCATAGTTTAGTTTGAACCTAAGGGATTCAAGTCCCTCTATATTTCCAATCATCTTGAGTACATGAATCTCTTCTTGATTCCATTATTTTATCTTACACCTATACAATACACTTTATATCTTTTATGTTTCTTTCCTTTCTATCTCTTGATACTACTCTTTGAGATGAGATATCATCTTGTATGAATCATTATCCTCATGGATTTTTTACAGTTGACTAGAAATTGATGAAAACAAGATACAATATACATATAGTACACCATTTATATTATTCTTATATTTATCTTTATCCAACTTTCCCACTCCTTGAGGAGGCTAATCTATAATTGGGGACTCAATCACCTAAATCATCTTTTCTTGGCATAATATTATTTGAAAGATCTTGTACTACTCATAGAAGTTATGGTCGGTCATGATATTATCATTCACTAGTATAGATGGTTGTTATGATTAATTGGTGGAATTAATTCCCAATTTATCTATAATAAATAATCATAGCTATTATAAATCTATCTTTATTATCATTATATATTACTAATTACTTATATCATATAATGTCACCAACTATTTTATTGAACACTAGTATCCATCACTACTAGATTCAAAATACTCAATCACTATAATATTATAGTGTAAAAGATCCTTGAAACCTCCCCTCATAGTCTAATCTATAGCTATGCCACTACTTAGAGAGTTTCAAGGGAGGCTTTAGAATGAACAATTTCATTAAATCATGGCACATTGAACTATTGAGTGAATTCCAAACATCTAGGAATTATAACCTTGATTTACTCAACACTTCACCTAAAAAGTTAAAACAATCCAGGTATGACCACTTCTTTGTAGCATTATTTAGTTATGTCAACCCATCATTCACATAAGAAATCGTCGTGAGTAGGATGCACACTCAACTAGGGAATATGATAACTTGTTACACATTGTTTTGTTCAAATATAAGTGACAAAAGGAGTTAGGAATTAATATTTATTTGAGGGATTTTATTATAACTTGATTAATGAATTTATTTTATATTTGATATGATCACACAATGTGATCCTGCACATAAATAAATAGTTCATTAAATAAAAAACTCAGTGTTAGTATTTATTTTAATATATCTAATTTAGTTTATTATTCTATGTGATCGTGTAAACATGATTATCCACAAAATAATAATTAACCATTCATAAATTGAATAAAAAACACCTAATATCTTGAGAATTTTCTAATAATTAATCCATTGAATGTAAATGGATCAACCGAGACCCTAGGGGTTGAATACCAGATTAGTGTTTGACTCGTATAACAACCTGAAACCCTATCTAATGTATCAACATATCTTCTAGAATACCAACTCATCTTGATATGGTCCACATCTTATAACATCATCGACATTATATATATATACTTAAGAGTGAAAAAAATACATTCATCAAAATAAAAATTGATGTGAAAGCCCTTATACATATAAAGTGGGGGATAAAATATACATAGACTATCAAAAATAAATTATTTATTAACATCATCACATATAATTTTAATAATAAATTATATAAATTAAATTCCATAAATTTTTTTTGATCAATGCTCAAGATCAGTCAGTATGAGAAATAAATGTCTTATAAAATTAAAGATGCAATTGATATATCTTGAGGAAATTTTAAATGAATTAAAATAATTTTATTTAATTTTAATTCATAAAATATTAATTTCATAGTCCTTGATTTTTTATTAAAAAATTTATGGTTTTTTATAATTTCATATTTTTTAAAACATTGTCGAGTCCCTATGTGGCCTAGAAATCCCTTAAAAAGTGTTTTAAGATGATCCTGCTGGGCCACAGGGTATACCGAAAGTGGTTCCCTATGTGGTATGTTCTTGGGGAGGGGTTATAAAGGGGGAAATGGGCGGTTTTGTCACCCCATGACTTTAATTTTCTTAACTAAACCCATGCCAATATAGAGCAGGTTGCCTTTTTCCAGCACCCCCACAAATGGGGATGATAAAAATGCCAACTAGGGGGGGGTTGAAGCTACCGCCCCCACTCTTTTTTATCTATAGAAGAAACCTACCCAAGTTCCATGTTTTTTGTTTTTTAATTTTTTGAGCGGATGGAGGAGCACCCCCACCCCTTTTGGCCTTATTTTTTAATTTTTTTTCTCATTTTTTCTAAAACAAGAAATCCTATATTATAGGTCATTGAAATTTTTTTATTGGAATTCCCAAATTTTTAGTTTAATTTACCATAAAAACACTATTATGGGCAAAAAAATTATAGCCAGAAGCCTGAGGTTCAATAGAAAATTCCACAGTCAACTTCCCTCATGTAAAAATTAACACACACACAGAGAAATATATATTTTCTTCAAATTAAAAATGGAAAAAATTGGTTGTAACCTTATTTAAATCATCATATGGACATAAATTGGTCAACTATTATCAGATTGAATACCTATTGAGTGTGATTAGATTATAACGACACCCTTTATATGTATTTAATTAAAATTTTATTTATTTTCATAAATTAAACTATCACAGTATCACTCTGAAACTAGTTGATCAAAATGGGGTGCAAAACGAAAGTATATAGACTAAAGATTTATAAAATATTCCTTACCTAATCAATGTAACGTCTCCATATTTGGAGAATCATACCCTAATTAGAAATATGAGGATCCAACGTGAAGGAATTAAAAAAAATAAAAACAAAAAATTTCCTCATTATTTTTGAAGACATGTATGACAAATACTAATCACTAGTGAGATTTTATTGAAGGAATGATGTTCATATCCCTCTAGATCATGGACATAGACTTCAAAAGTCTATGGGAATGAAGAAAGCCAAAATTCAGGTGCTGGAGAGAAGATTATATGAAAACTTTGATGTTATCAAGATCACCACTACAATGGTACTTTGATTCATGAAGAAGAAATTGGATCAGTCACTTGGATCAACAAATTCTCTCTCTAGAATGTGGGAGAGATGAGAGAGAAGCTCTCAAATTTGAGTGGTGAATAGTACTCTAAATGATATCATCCTCATACTCATATATAGATGAATGAAATACTCAAAAATGGCCCCTAGAAATTAAATATGTACTACCCAATCAATAATCTATGAATGACATGTTATAAAAAACTAATTTTGTTATAAATTTCATTTAAAATTTTATCCCTTACTTGTAATATAAAAAATATATTATGGTATAAAATAAATTCATTATCTAGACTCATTAAACCCATAAATATTAAATTAATCTTGAAAACTAAAAGAATATTTGTTCAATAAATATTTTCCCATATATTCACTTAAGTACTAGTAAATACATTAAATAAATAAATTCAACTCAGATTATTCTATACTCATATAATAATGAATTTCATTATTCATTGGAGATATTTTATACTCAGACACTTATTAACCCGTGATGGGGACTACTATATCCTATATTCATATTTATTAGAATTAGATAAACTTTTGAATATTCTAAGTGTGTTATTATCTTGGAAATTATCTCTATAGTAGTGAATACTACTCACTCACCAGGTAAAGAGTCTAGAAAAACATTAAGGCACCTAAATAGAAAAGGAATAATCATAGATACAACAACCTCTTATGGACACACACCATGTAATGTAATCTCTTAATTGTATTATAATCTCATAAAGAAGGATTCACACTTTGTTTCATCATTTATTCTTTATTTATCATTAGTTTACCTCATTGGTTGGACTTACCTTCTTCTAATATGACCATGGATTTAGTGAAGGTACTACCATCTTGATCAAATTGGTCTGGGATATCACTTCCTTTTAGAGGAGAAAAATTCTATCTTGATTACTTAATCAATATAATACCATCAATGGGGCACCCAAAGCAAGAAAATTCACCATGACATAAATTTCATGGATTTCATCTTGCATTAAAATACATAATCAAATACTATACAATTATATTAATATCAAATATGTAGATCATTACACGTGTTTGTATATTGGAACTACCAATATAATTTTAAACAATTTTTGTTCCCATTAGCAGGTCGGTGCTTATGATTTCATATACTTGATATCCCCAAGTAAGAAGTTCTGGAGAAGAAGTATCAATTATTATGTGCTCCCATCACCTAAAAGTGAAACATCTTCTTTTTCTAACCAGCTTGATGTGTCTAGAACGTAATACATATATTTAATATTTCTCTCATGGTATATCTAGGTTCTCATTATAGAATAAGAACTTCTATAACCTTTTTTAAACAATATGTGATCTAAGGACATTATGATAAATATAGTGGTCATAGAAGTATCAAAAATATTATGGTAAGATAAATAAATTTATATATCAAACTATATAAATGTAATGGTAACCATCATACAAAAAGTATTTGGTTATATGGTACCCACTTAAAACAATGATTATAAAAAAATATCCACTTCCTAGAATAGACAACCTATTTCATCAATTAAAAGAAACATGATGGTTTTTAAATATTGACTTATGTTTGGGGTAACATCAATTTAGGGTAAATAATTATGATGCACCAAATATAATGTTTTGAAGTAGGTATGACCATTATAAATATTTATTTTTTCCTTTTTTACTTACTAAAGCTTCAGTTGTATTCATGGCATTTATGAATCACATATTTTATAAATATCTCAAACCTTTTATCATAGAATTTATTGGTGATATATTGGTGTATTAATGACCTATGATTGATCACAAGGATTATTTAATGGTTATTTTTAGGTGTATCGGGGGACTATAATATTAAAAAAAATTATTAAAAAGTAAATTTTGGATAGAGGAAGTGAAATTGCTTAGGAATGTTATCTTTGAAAAGGGTGTGTTGGTTGATCCTAAGATGATCAAGGTAGTGGTATTATTAAAGGAACATAAAAATTTATTTTAGTTACATAGTTTTTTTGGGGATATCTAGTTATTAAAAAAGATTTTTTTTACAATTTATCACACTTATAGTATTTGATGAATAATTTGATTTGAAAGAATGTGTCTTTTTTCAAGAAAACAAACTATAAAAGTTCTATTGAATAATTGAATCATAAGTTTACAATAAAACCTATACTGTTATAGATAGAACCATGTGAAGGGTATATCATTTATTGCGATACCTTAGGTATGGGAATCTAGTGAGTTTGATGCAGGAAAATCATGGGTTTTTTTATAGATCATGAAAATTAAGGGTGAATGAATGTAACTACACAACAAAAGGCTTAGATATTGTAGCAATTGTTCATGTGTTTAAAATATGGGGTTAATACCTATTTTTAGAGAAGCTTATATTGTATACCAATCACATGATATAAAAGTATATATTTTTGCAGCATTATTGAAATATCAAGAAACCAATATAGATAAAGTATTTTAAAACTTTTGACCTCAAGATATAATAAACACATATGAAAGGTAATTTGGTAGATAATGTGTTGATTCTCGAGGTCTATATCAATTTGGTGAAGGAATCAAAAGTGGAATGGAAACACATGAGTTTATTAGTAGATATGAATTTAAATATTATTAAGAATGGTCACCAAATGGTTTTATCTAGTTTTTTGTCACACTAACCTTGCGAGATAAGGATTGGGAAGCTCAATTTGTATATTATGAATATGTAGCTATGAGGGGTTACCTAAATGATAGTGAATCATTAGATGAATGGTTTGAAGATCCCATTATTGAGTTTTATGTTCACCAGTGGTTAGTATTCCCTTCATTAATTTTTGATGAAGTGTTTTAGTAGTTTCATAATTCAATTTAGGTAGTTCACCCTGATTACAATAGGATTTATAAAAATATAAAATGATACTTTTGGGGGTCAGGTAATGACACACCATACTTTGTTGTAAAATATCTTTCTTTCAAATGGTAATAAATGATCATGAGGGGTCTATGGAAATGATGCAATCATTTCCCATACCAATTTGGATAAGGGATTATATAAATAGTGAATTTTTGGCATCCTTGAAAAAGATATTCAAAAACTAGGACACCATTTGGGTTTTCTTAAATTGACTAAACAAATACACCCATTTTATACTAATTTGGGATAATAATATAGGGAAATAGTTTGAAAAGACATATGTTTGTAAAGTGCTAAAGATTTATGGTGTGAGAACATTGATTATATCATATAGGGATTCTTGACATACTTCTAGGTTTTGTATATCATTAAAAAATGATATGGATACCCTATTGAAATTTTGTATGACATCTCATCCTCATATGGATGTCTAATCAGAGAGAATTATCTAGAAACTTGAAACATGTTTTGAGAATGTGTTATAGATTTTCGTGGTTCTTGGGAGGATTAAATACCTTGGATGAAGTTATTATACAATCATATCAGTCAAATTACAATTTGTATGGATCCTTTATTGATGATTTATTAGAGTCCTTGATGTTATACAATATGTTAGGTGAAAGTGGGAGAGAGTTATTTAGATTTATTGAGTATTGTTTAAGAAAAATGTGGAAAATATTCAATTTATTCAACAGTGAATGGATATGGATTAGAGATGGAAAAGGTTTTATACTGATTGTCACTAATAACCTCTTTAGTTTTCTATGGAAAATAAGGAATTTCTAAAGGTTTCATCAAGGTTAATCCAGAGAATTCTAGGGAAGTAGGGCTATTTAATCCCTAGGTATATTTATCCATTTAAGTCAATTCAATATATCATGGATATGTAATACTGGTTAGTATTACCTCTCCAATATAGTGTCGTTCATGGAATGTTTCACATTTCATAGTTATGTATATATACACCCAAATATTTTCACATTATTTATAGGGATCAAGATAAGATTTATTTGGATACTACATTCATTCAAAAACCCATTTCTATTATGGGATACTGATAGATATTATTGTGGGGAAGAGTTATCTCGTTGGTGTGTGTGCTTCGGTAACATGGTACTATAATTGAGAAGACATGTGAGAGGGATTCCTTGATGTTCCAGCAATTTCATGAGATATATTCCAACAATAAAATTATTTATCTAGTTTAGGATTGGAAGTTCAATAGTGGGGAGTATTATATGGACCTGATTGAAGAATTCAAATATTATAATTAATTTGTTTTGGATTTTGGGAGTTATTGGTTTGAAATTGGAAGAATTTTATGGGTTTCATGGGTAACATGCATGGTACTTGGGTTTCTGTAGTAGCCTATTGAATCATATAGTTGTGGGAATAACTTATTTCATGTTCAATTTACATGGTCACAAGGATTGTACAATCAGACCATTCAAGAACCTAAAACCAGTATAGAAATTTCATTTTAATCATAGTTTTCATGATTTCACCTATATTATTCCCCTATCACTTGGCTATATCCATCACTAGGGTATTTTTTGTGGTCTCTATCCTTTATATCTCATATCATTTGATTTTTTATGGATATGTTATACATATATAAGGTAAGCCTCTTTAGATATATCATTCTTCTTCTGTTCTTAGTTTTACCATAGTGGAAACCCTAACCAACTATAGTTTTGATGATTTAACTATAAATGCATGGTTTTAATTAATTATTTTGTTTATAGGGATAGTATAAGAATAAAGGGAGCATGAATTTTAGATTTTATGGTGTGATTCCATTATTTAATAAAAATTAATTTAGGTGGATTCTCATATACTATATGTGAATATAATTAATACAGATTTGGTATTTCATTGATTTTAACATCTCTGTGAACTCAAAATGGTTGTCTTTTGGAATGGATTTAGTTTTTTGGAATGAAATATTTTGCTGTGAATGTTTTTAGGTTAAAAAATATGGGATATTTTCTAGGCATTTTTGTGTTTTCTAGTAAATGAAAATTTAGGTATTATAATGTTTTGGTGTTGGATGGTGGAATTCTATTTCTATGGTTTTATTTGTTTTTTTAATTATCGTGTCCTTGAGTTTCTAGTGTGGGTTTATGATATATGTAGATTTGATATTTTGATTATTAATTAAGGATTTGGATTGTTATTTTAATGATTAGGAATGATTCTCGGAAACCCCCACTTAGGTGTGGGAACCTCCAAAATAGTGGTAAGGTGATGTGGTGAAAACTACCACTTCAGTGTACCGACCTTGATAAACATAACAAGGTGAGGCTTTGGGATAGATAGTCCTCTAATGATTATGTGTAATACCTAATTTTGAATTGTTACTTAGGGCCTATGTCTCTCTTGGGTATGGTTGATGGATTTGGTGTGTGACTAAAATATTTTAACAATGGTTATGTTTTGTATTTTTGTATGATACATTACAAGTATATCCATATTTATGGTTATTTAAACTATTATGGATGTTTTTTTTCATTTATTTTGAATTTTTATAAAATATCATGGGTCGGGGTATGTTTTATAACACTCATCCTAGATATAATATTTTCACATATTTGGGGTGTAACACCCCGAGCTTCCACGATACGCATCTCATTCAATAATGTAATAGCTTGCATTGTACGCAACTTCGAGTTCTAAAACACCGCGACTAATCAAAGTAGCCGTTATGAATAGTAATAAACACTTTTTAAAATTATAGAAATTTCAAAATGGGCTTCATTTTTGTATTCGTAATATCAAAATTATCCAAAGTTGAATTTTTTGTAATTTTCTGAGAACTTCCAATTTTTTATGAATAATGAAAATTACTTAAAAACAACTTTTTTAATCAAAATAATTTATAGTGATAAATTATAATATTTAGTGGTTTTAAAGTATAATTAGAATATATTTTTACCATTTTATCCAATGGTGTTCATTAGAATTAATTTAACATTGAAATTGGACATAAACAATTGCCAATCTTTTGATATAAATTGTTTCTTAAAAACACGCTATTTGTTGTAACAACGGGAATTAATTATGAAATTAATTAATGCAACTTATATGTTTGTAATTTTGTAAAATATACATCATTTTTTAATTCAGAATATCAATTATAGAATAGGGTGAAATTTTGGCCTTGTTCTGAAAAACTTCAATTTTTGATGAATAGTGAAACCACTAAGTGGTAGTCAAATAACTGATTTTTCATTTAAATGAAATATTACCACTTCTGTGATTTGATTTTCAAAAATCCGACATACATGGTTGTCATTAAGAAGTAAAATGTGGTTCAATGAGATTAAAATAATTTTTGGTGAATAGTAACTTTTAAGTTCTTAATCGCGATTAGAGGTAATTAGTGTAGTTTAAGGTAAAAATAATGTTTTAATAATATGAGATGAGCTTGACACTTGTCCTACATCTATTGGATGAGTCATGTCCGTCCAAGACAACCCATGGGTCAACTTGGGGACCCCATGGAGCTACTTTGGTTGGAAAATGACATTAATATATATTTATTTAATGTTAAAGTAAAAAATGACACAAACATGAAATGTTTTACTAAAACAATTTTTACATGGGGTTATACAAGTAATATTTTTTACTATAAATGGTAATTGGAAAGCTAAAAATATTTCCTACATCTTAGTATTTGTTTTATAATTTTTAGACATTAAATAAATTAAATTATTTATGACATCATTATGATGCTGCGATGACCTCATTATTTAACGATTTTAATAAAATGAAAAGATAATGTACAATCCAAGGCTTAAACTTGTCCAAAGACTATTGGATGGGTAGATTTTGAACCCCTATCACCTTAGCCACGAATTATATAAGTGTGGGACCTTTATAATCCGAAAAGCATTGTATAATAATGTAAAAGTTCCTTACTTTCCAAGAGTGCCCCTCCTCTCCTCTTATAAAAGGCCCCCACCTCTACCACCTCATTCACACTTTCAAGCCATTTGTAATGGCAAAACTCTTCCCAAATACTCTCCAAAATTCCCCCTCTTACTCCTAGACGCCTCACTTTGGGCAGAACTCTTCCCAAGGAAGCCTTTGGCTCAAATCAAAAAGAGTTACCCGATTTTGAGGTAATGTCTTCTCTAATGTTGTTTTGTTTTATTTTTCTTCTCCAACCACCTAAACTCTTTTTATTCATTTCTTTTGTTACAAAAACATTATCCTCAATATACTAGGATATTTTTATAAGAAGTATTCGAGCTACACTTACACACACCTACATCTAATGATTAAGGAACATACGGTTTCTGTGGATGGCGAATTTCTGCCTCATGAAACGATGATTGTTCAACACTCATATAACACCTTCAAAGGTGGCCATTAAGATGTCACTATATTTATATATGATATATAATATGTTTATGTTTTACTTATGCTTCTGTATTTATCATTTATGGCATACTTTATGATTTCCATTATGGGTAAACGCGATAATTTCATTTTAGGAAGTGTGGACTACCGCCCCCTCAAAGGGATTTGAATCATTAATGCCATATGTGGGATGTAAAAAGGATGGAGTAAATGGTATTATACACTATATTATACTGGAATTATATTATACATTTATATAATTATGATTTCATTCCATTAAATATGAAATAGAAATGAAAGTAGCGTTCATGCGTACGTACGACTTACCGTCTCCATGAACGGTGCATTTCATTTCTTACCTCTAAATGTTATGTAATATTATAAATGAATGTATATACTGGTTATATATGATATATATGAAATCTAAATCATGAATATAATTCTGTAGATAATGGATATTCTACCACATAAACAACTTGTAATTATAAGAAGTTTATTGTTGACTCAAGTACCAAAGATCGACAAAACGACCGTTATTAACTTAAATAATGACATAATGTTCATAACATTGTAATAAGTGATATAAAAAGGATAATGAAATTAAGAATGGTTCTTAATAAGGTATATATTAACTCTAGTTTATTATTCAGGAGGTTAAAGAACGATTGAGTCAAGTCAGACACAAGGTAAGGGAATTTCTTAACCCAACTTCCATTCTTTGGGTTAATCTCCTACTTTCAAATTATTTCATGATATTATTATGTCCTATCTTGTATTTTTACATTATTTATGTGTAATTATAGTGAATACACATAATAGACCTACTTTAAAAAAATTATTTTTTAAGGACTTCGTCTCAATCCCCTTTCATTGAGGCATATTTGGTTTTATACACAACTTTCTTTTTTACGGTGTATAAACCCCTTTGACTTTTACAGTTATTCAAAATGAATCTTTTTATACGAAGCGTTTTTCTAAACGACAAAAGGGAATGTTTTTCTTTCCATACTTATGCGGTGACAACGACTTCTCTACCGCCGTGACCATTATTTGAGTTTCGGCTTCCTCTACAAGCCATCTTTTTT
Organism: Viscum album; assembly: GCA_963277665.1. Taxonomy (NCBI): domain Eukaryota; kingdom Viridiplantae; phylum Streptophyta; class Magnoliopsida; order Santalales; family Viscaceae; genus Viscum; species Viscum album. The sequence goes on along the minus strand of OY728145.1, from coordinate 1,589,952,776 downwards.
TTAATGAAAAATAAATACAATGATTTAACTTTCTTTTATTTTGGTATTGAAAATGGTTTTGAAAGAATTTATATTATAACAATGTGTTGTATTGATATCTTGTGATTGAAATGTGGAAATGTTATGTTTCCTTTATGCATGTTTTATGTGATACGATTATGTTATGGTTTGTGATATGTTTAAACCTATTCATATGAGGAATGTATTGGACTTAATAAGTGATGGGTGGAGCCCGCTATAGCTCCTCGATGCATCGGTAGGTCTCATGAGACAACTAGACGTGGAATTGGCTGAGGCCCTTTCCCAATTTGATTTATGGTTTTGGCCGAGGCCTTAATCATTTTAGACGTCTTGGCCGAGGCCTTGACAAAATGTTTCAGAATGTCTGGCATTATACATTCCCTCATTATGAAAGTGGTTATTGATATTGCATGTGATTATTCGACTAGTAGAATATCCATGTGAGTAAGTAAATGGCATTATTTAATTTTATTTTTGCCATATTATTCTTAAGTTCAAGTTTAAAAAGGATTTTGTTTTAGTTATACATTGCCTTAAATGTTAATGTTTATTTATGAAACCTTCCGCAATATTGTTATCCTTACTGAGCATCTAAGCTCACCCCTTTCAATGTTTTAATATTTTCCAGGATGTGAAGAAGTATTTTATGAATGACCTGCAGGGATTGTCAGAAGAGGATACGAGAGTGGACTATGGAGACTTTGTTATTGTAGTTTTTCACTTTATGATGTAATGTAACGTTTACGAATGTATCTAGTGTTTCCAAGGCTACTAAACTAATCGGTCTTTCGAGACTTGATCTTTTGTGATCATGCCAATGTTACGAAGTAATGCACCGACTCTGGGTAGCTGGGGTTGGGGCGTTACATGGGGTGCACTGGTGAAATCCAATAGGCTCTAGTAATCAACCCCTATGCAACCACTCTTTTGGAAAAGTAGTTTGTATGTATCCAAACTCAAGTCAGGGAAAGTCACCCTTATTTACTCGCAGTGTTTTATAGCTATGGATTAAAAGATACAATGGAGATGGAGTTCTAATTCATAGGAAAAATCATGAATATTATGGGGACTCTTAAGTATTTTTGGGTAGTCTTTTTGGGGATTTGTACTTTATGGTCATTTTTTATTTACCTAAAAGTTATATCACACTTTTATTTTTGTTGGTTTTCTTAGAAGTTTCTTTTATAAAAATTTTCTAACATCCATTATAGGATCCTAGTTTCTATTCTTTCACCATTTTTTCTTTTTCATTCCTATAGGTTTGGTATGTATGTTATATAAACGCTTCATTTTGAAATTTTAGTAATGTTTCGCATGGGTTTGGTGTCATTTGTGAGGGTACAAAATCCCAAATTAGTGTTATTTAAACCCTATATATTTATTTCCAATCTTTAATTATCTATTTTTTATTATTCTAGGAGGTCTAAAGTGGTTTCTAAATGAATTGATATGGAAAATGATAATCACATAATATTCCTATTTCTCCTTAATAGATATTTGAATCACTTGATCATTAAACATTTTCCAAAAATAAGTATCCTTAAAAACATAATATTTTGTTTTAGATTAAATCATTATAGTTTTATACTTTGAAATGAATGAAGGAACCTTTGATGTGACCAAATAGTTCACCATGTTAGTATACCTGGGAACTTTTATGAGTTCATATAACTTCTCAAGTGTGATAGAATCAATTAAGTCTCTGGTGTTTCTACCATAGTATTGTGAGTAAATATGCTAATGTGGTCCGTAATTAGGTTATCATAGCACTTATTATCTTTGACAACCAAGTTAAATTCTTATTGAAGGAAAATCCACTGTACCAATATTATATTATCATCATCTATATTGATTAAATACTGTAGGGATGATTGATTAGAATAAATGGTTACTTTATACCCTATGAAACATGTAAACAAAATTTCAATGTACAAATAGTATAAAAAACTCATTTTCTATGGTTATATACATTAATTTATCTTTTTCTATTGTTTTTTAAGAATAATATATCACTTTGGAGTGACCGGTGATCTTTTGGGATAAAACAGTTCCCACTTCTTAGTTGGAGGAATCAAACATCATTTTAAAGAGATGATCTTAGGATGGTGAAATGATTATAGGAGTTCTAGTCAGGGTCTCTTTGAGTTTATTAAAATATGTCCTACATGATTCATCAAATAAAAATTTACTATATTTATTGAACAATTTAGTAATAGAAAAATCGGTTTTGTGGATATCTATAATAACCCTTTTATAAAATAAATAATTTTATAATGATCTAACATGTTTTACAGTGTTGGGATAAGGAAATGTGGAAATATTTTAAACCTTTTACTTGAAAAATTCAATGATTTCCATAGAAATTATTTGGACTATAATGTTTTCTTTTCGACCATGAAATGATAATTTTCAAATTTTAAAATAGAATTTCTTTTTAGTCTATATATTTAGAATGTTTTTTAAATTTTTAATGATAGATTTCAAAAAATGTTCTATAATCTATAAATTCATTAATAAAAACCATAATGAAACTTTAAATTAGGTCTTAAAAGATACCTACCATGAAGTATTGAAAAGTACCTATAGTATTTCATAATTCAAATGGTATCCTTCATTATGAAAATGTACCAAAGTGACAGGTTCATGTAGTTTTTTATTAGTCTTCCAATGATATGGGAAACTAAAACTGGAAAAAAACCATCAAAGAAACACTAATGTACCTTAAAAAATAGTATTTTAAACATTTTATCTATAAATAGTAAGGGTAATTAACCTTTCGGAATTACATGGTTCAGTTTTATATTTTCAATTCATATCCTCCTAACAAATCTAAATCCCATGAGAACTAGCTTATTGTTATCATTTTTTATAATGGTGAATCTTGTTTTTAGGTAAAATCTAAATGGGACCCACCCATTGTTTTTATGATATGGGTTACATGATTCTAGATCCAAACAATATTTTAGTTTCCTTTTTCACAACTTCCATATGGGTCTGTTTGAGCCTTTTTGGTGTCTGTATCATAGGTTTTACACATTTTCTAGGAGAATCTAGTGTACACAAACAATGATAATAATCCAAGGAATGTATTTTAATGACCATCATTTAGGCCTAGAATTTTATTTCATAATTCTTTGTAATTTTTTTTCTTAATTAGGTTCCAAATTTTTGGAGATTGACAGAGGTAGTTTTTCATTTTCTTTAATAAATGCATATTTGAGATTAGATGACAACTATTTAATTTATAGTTCTTTTGGGAGATCTAGAAATGATTTAAACTCAAATTTTAATATGATTTCAACATAGATATGAAAATTGGAGTTATTTTTAATATATATATATGAATAACATCAAAATATTCTCCATCTAACTCCTTAAACTGATCACTACATAGATCTGATTACAGGTTTAATTCATTTATAAAAATAGATTCACCCAAAAAAATTAGAAATTGTAGGGATGATCTTAGTTTGATTATTTTATCAATCATTTCAATTTATTACTTAGAAAATAAGATAATTTTAGAAAGGGATAATGTAAAAAAATATTCTTTGGGGTATTTCATTGAGCCCAAAATAGTGAAATAAATAATTTCTACTCTAAAATCGATTAATAGTGTTCTTTTATAAACATTTATTATATTATTATAAATTTTCAAAAATAGTGCAACTAATATGATAGGGTAATGGTTTGTACCTATTATTTATTCCATGTTCAAGATGTTAAAATTATTAGGGAATAGTAAGCCCTTTACTCCTATTAGAACATCCTTTAAAACATATACTAGGTATAAATTTGATTGATTGGGTAGTTAGACAATAACTCTTATTGATTTGATATCTTCCTTCTATAGGTAAGAAAAAACTTAGTAAGACACAACATTAATTGATGATCCTAAACTGAATAATTAATTTGTAAATGTAATATCTTGTATGTTGTTGGGGATAATAAAAGTATGTTAGTTTTGAAACATTCTAGGTGGTTGTGGGGTTGTTAGAACAGAAAAATTTCTTAATAGACTTATATTTTTATCTTCTTATTATTTTATTTACTTAGTTTAAATAACTTTGGGAAAATTTTCATACCATGGGTTTTTGTTGATGTCATCTCATAAAGAGATATTGGATTATACTATCGTTAATGTTTCTAGCATTTATTATTTTAGGAATTTTTCAATGGTCTAATTATGTGGGTTTATTCTATAATTCAATAGAGTTCGGGGTTAAGGTACATATTACATACTGTATTTTCCATTACCACTGTTTATGGATTTTATCTCTATAGGAATCTCCACTCCTTGTTTCTTTTAAGGTTATTCTTCTCCCTTAGGATATCTATTTCTATATTTAGCTTCCATTGGTGTATTTACACTACTTTTAACTTATCTACCACTTCTTAAAGTGATAAAGATTAATTTTCCCTTAGGGTTATGAGTTTATCAGATAGGGATCATACACAATCCTTGATTTATCATGTGATTTAGATTAAAAATGATATATCCAAACTAACCTTTTAGAACATATATCTGGAATACAAGAGTTGTGATAATGGATTCTTGATTATATAAGGACTACACTAACTATATCATCTTGTATTTCATTAAGTATTCTTGGTTCTATATTTTTTTTGGTAGATTATAGAAGTATGAAAGTTATTATTCTAGACTGGTGGTGGTTGGTATGACTTCTGAAAAGTCTATAGGAAAGGTGGCATTGGCTAGAGGTTTCTAGCTCCATACTAAATTTTATAGTCCTCATTAAAACCTCAGTTACATGGTTATTGTATTTGGTACAACCTATAGTATATTGAATCATAAACTTTGATCTCTTATACATGAAGAGGAAAATTAGTGAAATGATCCATGGAATGAAAATTATAACAGTGTCGAGGATGTATAGATGGTGATGCTTCCAGAACCTTTTACAGTGCTACCTATCTCACAAGAGAATATAGTTATTCAAATTTTAGTTAAAGTAAAGGAGATTTTGAACTCTTGACCTCATATAATCCACTAGTAATAGATCGGGTACCAAATTGGTGAGATATATATAAGATCTTTGATATGAGTTCATTGACTTAAATTGGTGATATTTTTATATGTTCTCTTCTAAAATAAGCTTCCAATAGGTTCTTATCATTTTTTATTAGTCCTTGGTAAAAGAAAACCATGAAATAATTATCTTTTAATGTTTTATATATAAATTATTTTTTTCATCACACAAATCTCTCCCAAAAGTGATAGAGTTTCTATACTTTCTTTCTTAATTCCATATATTTACTTACTGATTTTGGTAGTTCTTGAAGTATAAAAAAAGTGTTGGAGGATGTCCTTATGAATTTAACAAAAGTGGTGGATTCTACAGGCTTTATATTATACATACACTCCCTGGATGATCCTTAAAGGGAAAAGGGAAAAGCCATCTAGGTTATATGAGCTTATGGGGATCATCTAGGTTTGATGTTACAATATACATTCCCAAACTCCATTTAGATTCAGTTAAGGTCCTATCATTCCAATTCATAAAACTTGGGCTGTAATTGGATCACATTAGTTATGAGTTCAAAGTAATATTTTTTTTTCAGATATTGATTCTGTTTATTATTATTGAAATTTTGTGCATAAAAATATCTCAATGTTCTATTTAGTTGATTCATATTATCTTATTTATTCTCACTTCCTCTAATATCTCAGGTAGGAGTAAAATGGATAGGGAGAAAATCAATGTGATTCTGAAACACTCAATATTAACTAGTTCTCTGATTATTAAATTTTTATATCTTCCATTTAAAGTTCTCATAATCTATGGATTTAAACCAAATTGGTGAATATAACTAGTCTTGGTCATATATTATACATACCTTAATGAAAAAAAATAAAAGAAAAATAAAAACATTGTCCCACCTCCCATGAAACAACACTAGGTTGTTTCAGCTTCCACTACATGCCTTACAACAATAAAATTTTGAACCCAAGTAAATATAATAAATAGTTGTAATTTGGTTTCCATTGAATTGGGGGGAGTTGTAAGTGTGATTTTTCTATTTTTTTTGGTTTGGAATGTGTTCAAAATAAGATTCATTTATTCGTAATGAAATTAAATTTGTCTTTGAATTAATTTTTAAAAGATGTAGTCTGACCCTAGTTATTTACATAACTTAAATATTAAATCATAATTAAATTTATCTCACTTGATATCACTCTAAAATTAGATGAAAATTTAATTTATCACCCTTATATGGTAATTTTTACTTGAATATAGACGTAAAATAATCACTTCAATACCTATTCTTGGCTACTCTGGAGATCAAATATCTCTAATAACCCATAAATTAACTCACTAACATCCAAAATAGAGGAATTTAAGATCGTCTGGGTGGCATGTGTTTGAAAACTAGTGAATAAGGGAATAATAATTTAAAAACCATTATTAATAGAACCCTCTTATTGAATAAGAAATCAAAATCTTACATAGAAATTAAGAATAAGTGAATTAATAATTAATCACAAACTTCATTAATAAGGGCATGGGGAATCTTCTTACCTCAACTATTTTGGGTCAAATGTTCCATCACTAGAGAAGGTTTATAATAGAAAAGGAAAATCGATTATCTTTAGTAGCATTAGCTATCTACCCACTTTTTTTACAATAAATATTCATATTATTTATGAAAGTGGAATATTAATTTTGGTCTCCTTACACACTTTATTATCTCCCATATGTACAATAGAATCTTTCTCTTCTTCCTTCACGAATAAAAAACTATCCTTTAATAGTGTTAGAAATGGCCTTTATCAGTACTAGAAAAGAGATAACAACTTAAGCGTTGTTAAAAACCCAAAACTTTTATCAGCACTTTTTTAGAACCAAAAATGGTATCCTATATTAGTACTTTTAAAAGTGATGATAAAGGTAGATACTGTAGTATGGTGTTATTGCACACCACAATACTAGAAACAGACCAAAAACACACCACAAACACACTAGATATCAATAAAATCAAATCCTAATACAGAATTTAAATGAAATGAAATTTTCAACCAAAATACCAAAAAAAAACTATATTATAAACATTTCAAACATTTTTTTGTACAACAAAACAAATAAAAATTATTACATACATTAAAAAACAGTCCTAACTATATGATAGAGCACCCCAACTTGAATAAAAGAATCCATATATATAAGAAAACAATTATTAAGTGAATAATACAAAAATAATTAAACATAAATATGAAACAATGCATTAATTCTATGTAAAATGATTTTATTTTGCAAATATCAAGATTACATCTATGATTGAGTAGAGACAATGTCATTTATCTTTCTGCAACGTTTGACACATGGAAAAAAATATTTTAAAATAAAAAAACTCTAAAAGGAATAATGAAAATTAAATTAACACTTAATTATATTTTTTTTATTAAAATAGAGAAATTATATCATAAAATTACATTTACATCTTTACAAAGGGTTTCTTTGGTCTAGATATAAGATAATAACATAACTAAGGATTCTATGTGCACTTTAAAACTATTAGTTAACTACCACTTAGCATAGTATTTGACCTAAACTTCCTACCTAGTGTCCCCTTGATGCCCTCATCCCACACATTCTCTCCACAATCTCTATCATGTAACCATTAAACATTGACTTTTCTTTCCCTTCTTACACCCATTTGCTACTTTTAAAGATGCATGATGCATGAAGTTACATGCATATAGTAAATGGGTGCATGAAAAGAAGGAAAAGAGAATAATGAATGGTGATATGATATAGATGGTGGTGAGAATGTGTGAGAGGAGAGAATCATATAGACACTAGGCAGGATGATTATATCGGATGCTATGTTAAATGGTAGTTAACCAACAATAGTAAAGGTCATAGAGAATCCTTAGTTTTGTTATTAAATTTGTGAGTGATGCAAAACCAATCCTTTTTTTGGATTCATTGATCAATGGAGACAAATAGACATCAATATTCTTCCAACAAACAACATCAGTAGAAACAATAGAAAAAATGACCAAAATATAGAATATAAATGAACCCTCACACAAGGTACAAAGAGAGATTTCCAAAAAAAATAGACATCTACAAACTAGAATTATAGAAATAGGGGAACTAATTCATGAATGACTAAGCATTTAAAGTATCACAATAAAAAAACCATCTAAACCACAAAATTATAATTTCACCAGAATTTTATAATGAAAGATGGACTTATAACAGCCACCAAACCAGAATGAGGAAAATCAAAATGTATTCACCCCAACACAGGAGAGAGAGTCTAAGCCAATAAGTTTATGAATATTTCACAACAACTCGTCCAAAAATTCCTCTCCACAAACTTTTAAAATGGAGACCCTTGGAGAAGATGACTCGACCCTTGATCTCTGTATTAAGACCCCCAACGAAAAGAGAAGCTCTCAATAGATCCTGCAACACAACCTATGGAAAAATGGAAACCATCTCTTTGAAGTGTAAAAAATAATCCTTCATCACCTACTAACCTTGATGGACACTCATGAGATCTTCCATTTTCTTCATCTTTACCTCCTTAGGTATAAACCATCAAAAAAGTGGGACTTAAAATCATCCCACATCATCCCAACTTGCATCATGGGCAAGGAAAACAACTTCCATTCTTCCAAATTTGGACTACCAAGAAGACCCATAACATCACGAACTCTAACATATTTGGTAGTTCCAAACACTATGAAGACATTATCAACATCCTCAAGACACTTTACTACCTCTAACGAACCCCGATTTCTAGGGAATATTGGAAGCAACTAATGATAACAAGAAATAGGGTAAGTCCCACTAGAAACTTCATGGACCTTTCTGGGAGGCATATTATGAATACAATTTTTTTTATAAAATCAGGTTTAGAATCAATACAAAAAATAACCAAAATGAACATCTCAGGACAAAACAACTAGCTCACAATCCAAAAAAACAAATTTAAACCAAGGATGAGGAGCACATATAAGGCTACTGGACTAAAAAACAAATTTATCTGAGTCATCAAGCTCTATAAACATACTAAGAATTAGTTTTTAAACTCTAGACTTATGGTTTTATTTAATTATATCTACATTCTTTGTTATTAATTCTGGTTTATGGTATTTCAACCAAAATCAAGAATAATATTAATTCTTAATATCAAATTTAAATAATTTTTTATGATCTTGGGGATAGAGTTATTATGTGAAATTATAGGAACATTTATTTGTTCTATTAGTAGAAATTTACTAAAGTCTATGATTGAAATCTAGAAATACAATAATACACCCATAGAGAAATAATATGATGTCCCAATGATAACTAGCTCATATTAAAGCTTACTATTCAATGAAATCCCTTTATAATTATGTCTCGTAATAAATGATTCATACTTTTTTTGTTAACCTGTATTATTGATTTATCTTTATTTTAATGTTTTATATAAACTCATTAATGAACTAAAAGGTTTTTGGATTTATTCACATAGCTTAATTTCAAAAAAATGTTAGATATTTCACCTTCCATAACAATAAAAAAACATATTCCTTGAATTAGTCAATTAATGTCATATAACTTATGACAAACCCAATATATCTTAACACACCATGAAAATATATTTCCACTATTTATATGAAAATGTAAATTTATATTGATTATATATGGAATCATTAATAAAATCCTATATATATATTTAAATACACACATATATAGTTATAAATGCCTAATGACAGATGTAATTAGGGGAATTATTATTTCATGTTCAATCCTCATAACCACCATTATTGAGGATCACAAGGTTTAAAATTTATGAGAATAATTGTCTTGTACCTATAAGTATACAACAACTATTAATGAAACATCATTTTGGTCTGATCATAAAGATGAAATCTAGATCACTGTATATATCTTTATGAATATTTCCATTACATTTCATGGATCACATTATATTGGGTAACTCATATAACATTCCGATGTGATAGATATTATAAATACATTATAAAATTAATGTTAAAAATAAGAACACTCATTATTTTATAAAATATTTATTAATATTAATGTGATCAAATGTAAAATGTTAGTTGGTTCTTGGGAACTATGTAGTACCCATCCAAGTAATGTTTCTTTAAAGGAGGCCTTAATAAAATATTCTTATAGGGGGTTTAACCAAATAAAAAAAGTTTCTAAAAGGTAGTTTGATCCACCAACACATAGGTATTAAGATCATTTATGGCAGGAGACCCTAGAGGATAAAGTATCCATATATAATTTATAAATATTTTTATAACTCTATTTATAAGAGACTAGAGTGATATTTTTATAGACCACGTAAAATATCATTTATGAATGGGTCATCCTTTTCAAATATTATAAAGAGGTGGTTTACATTATAAAGGGAAACACATTTATTATTAATTCAATAAATTATATAAAATTTAATTCCTTATTTAAATGAGTAGTGTCTATGGAGGATAAATGAGTGTAAGGATAGTGGAAATTTTTTTATAGATATCCCTCTATAAAGAGATTATATGAGGAAAACAAAAGGGGTATTTTTCAAGGACATTATTCAACCTCTAAAATATCTTATTTGAGTCAGTCATTTCCAAGGAAAACATACATGGGAATCCATCATATTTTTATACACAATATAAATGACTAAATATGGTAATTCACCTCAAAATATATTATTGTTAATGATTATATCTTGATAGAGTAATTTGATTGGTCATATGGAGGAGTCGCACAGGCATGGGTGAGGAGATGAAATGTAGGGTTCGTAATAGCGCAAAAATGCAACACACAGAACCCAAAAGATCAATCAACTATATAAGAAAATTATAAAATAAAAAACCATGTAATCGATTTTTATTATTTTGATGGATCAGATTTGAGTTACGCCAATGACAGAGGAGTTTAATGAGACCTTCAAAATCACGATGGCTGGGTATGGGTTTGGGTTTTTTAAATAGATCGAAATTTTTTTAATAGAACTTGTAGAAAATTATTAATAATGATACTTGTTATTAGCATTAAATTGATAATCATTGATAAAGGTGATGTTTATTCGCACTAAAAATGCACTGATAAATCTAGATATTTATCAGAGCTCTAAAATAAATGATAAAAAATATATTTATTAGCGCTAAAAAATCACTAATAAAGGGTAAACTTTATCAATGCTAAAATAATTCACTGATATAGGAGGCCTTTTATCTGCATTAAACAAAAGGTATTGATGAAGAGTATCCTTTATCATCGCTTTAATTTAGCACTAAAAGATGTCCCCCTTTATCAGTGGCGATAAATATATAATTTCTCAATGCATTTTTCTAGTGATGCTAAATTCCGGCACTACTAAAGACTGTTTTTGAAGTAGTGATTACTTCAGAGCAATGCCTTTAGAGTCCAGAAAAATATCAATTCCCAATTCCTATTTCCTCGGATAGATTCCATGAGTCTTTTTTGAGGATATGAATTAATTAAGAAGGTTCATCTAGAAAATTCACAACCATGATGTTCCTTGCCATGATATTATACTTATTTTATTTGATGGATGATTTTCACATGTAATATCAATATAATTCTTTCATGATTTAGATATACTCATGAAATGAGAATCAATTTTAGGATTAACCATTTTTAATTTTGAAATTTCATATTTTACTTCCCTTTCATTGATTTTGGGAAATTATAAAGTTATACGCACTTAGGGAAGTCTTATAAAGTAGATAAAATAGTCTTATTGGAGTCACTAAAATCATACGCATGGGATAAATGCATATTTAATAACTAAGAAGTCACACATGATGAAAAAATATTACAAGATAATGTTAGTTTCTTATGAAATGACTGCAACTCTCACCTTTTACAAAATTTAAAAAACTACAAGGTTATAAAAAATTTCTGGGAAAACATACCAAGATTGGATTAAAGTCCTATAAAATTGAAATTAATGTCTAATGTGACTACTAATAATTCTTACATGTTAGATATTTTTCAGATTTTGGAAAAATCCAATGTCATATAAAATGGTAGACAAGTTATATGAGCTTCTTGGGGAAAATATTATGCACTATATTTTTATAATTTTTAGACATAAACCGCATAGAAACACAAAATTAAGATAATATTTGTCTACTATATTCTAAAATTTAATTTAAAAATAAAAATAATAATTAAAATCATATAAAAAACATAGTTCCAAAAGTTAAAAATTAATGTACAGTTGTCCAATTAATTTAATATGTGAATTAAATTAATTAAAAACCTTATTTAATAAACTTGTAAATTTAATTATATATTTACATTATTACAATATTTAAAAAATTTATTTGAAATTAAAGTCAACTTAAGTTGAAAATACTATAAAATTACTAAAAAAAGTATAAAAATTTGTGGCCCTATCACTATGGTATAAATTAGTTTGGGGTATTTTCCTTCTCATATCCTCTCTCACTCTAATCCCATCTCCCATTTGCATGATTCAAAACCATAGAAGCACCAGTTGAAACCTTTCACTACTCTACCTCTTAAACTTACTTTCCCTCTTCCTTGACCTGCTCACTATGACTCCTTGTCTCACAACTCTCCTCCTCATCTTTTCACCCCTGTTGAGGTCATGCCACCATACTTTCATGCATCCATAGATAGGAACATATCTTATTTGAAATTATTAGTTTAGTGTTTTAGGACATATTTATGCCTAAGAATAGTGAAATGAACCAAAAACCTTATAGAAATGATCCAATAATATTTGAATCAATAAAATAAAATAAAATCCATAAATGAAATTGTATCATACGTGACTTGTTGAATACACAAGAAATAGTGAGTTTAATTGAGATCCCCCCAATAATAATAAATGTGTTCATACCTCTAACAGTATCCACTAACCACTAGAATCAATGAACACTTCTATATGATCTTTTTTCATTCAAATTTTCATCAACACCTCCTACTAAAATTTAAAAAAAGAGAAGATTGAGTGAGGGATTTGACATTGATTCTAAACATCTGCTTTTCCAAAATAAATTCCATAAACTCCCTTATATAATATTTTTTTCATTGAATTATGGAACTTGTTAGAGTTATACCTTTTTATAAATTATACAATAAATAACTATTTTTCTTTATCATTTTAACTCATAAAAAAGAACTCATTAATGAAGATACATTTTAAAACCCATTTCAATGCTAAATTAATCTTAAAATATTCATATGATGTGTTGGAAGTTGAATAAAAAATGATAATCATTATAATAGAATCAATTGAATGATAAATCCCATTATTAAAATATGAATACTATTATGTGGTTTTGAGAACCTCTACATTACACAAAGCATGACATAGTGACTCTCATTACCCCATAATTTAAATTTTAGTATACATTTTCAAAAATTAGTGTGTGAAGATCTTCAACAGTGGTTCCTCCCCGCCACCCCTCCCTATGATCCATCCCCACCTATTAATTTGGTATTATGTTTTTGTTATTTTTATTTCAATTTAATCAGATTCTATTTCATTTATATGATTTTATTAATGTGATTTATCATGATTGTTTATAATTATTATTTATAATCATAATTTTTATAAATATTTCAATAAATTATATGTTTTATTATTGAATAACCATTTTTTCTACTTCCTAGATTTTATTTTATTTTGATGGACTTTTCTTTAGATTAACTATATTTTTTCTTCTTAATTTTTTTTAACCTCAATAATGGGGAAACAGTTTTAGGATTGTTCTTGGGAAACAATATTTCTCTCTCCAACTCTATATGAAATAGTATGTTGGAAATTTATATATTGAATGATTTGGTAAATAACATTTTTTTTATTTCACTTTGTAGTAGGATGGGTTTCTTTGCATTCTTAGTCATAGTTTATTTGAAGAGTAGGGTTTCATTTTTTTATTTTTAGGATTAGTTTCATATGGGATGGAATTTCTATCATTAAATTTGAAAAAATGATTTAATTGGAAGAAGATGTGTAGTATTATTATTTTATTTGTTTTTAACTTTAATGGTGAAATAATATTCTTATTATATTAGTTTTTTCTACTATATTTCCATTCATTAAAATTTATAATTTATTTATTCTTTGTGAGATAAATTTAGGGCGATTATTGTTAATGTTTTATTGGTATTTGATTCAATGTATCCGGTTTTGAATGTATTTAATCCCACTTTAAATGTGAGATAAATTTTATTATTTAATTGATTTAATTTTAATGTGAAGGGTTATTAATAATTTATAAAACTATTTTCTTTAAAATTTAAGATCATATTAATTTAATGTTTTTCTAGTTATGTTTGCAATGTTTTAGTTTTATTATATTGAATATTGGTATTTATTTATCATAGAGGATATTCATTGTTTTAAGCTTTACATTGTTATGGGATGATATTTTATACATTGGTTACCCATTAAAATTTATCTCAATTCAAGGTTGTGATGAATTTTTATATTTCAAAGATTATATTGGGGAGGTATGAATTGTTCAAAATTATTGGAATAAATTTATATCACTTTTAAGGTGAAATAAATTACAGGGTCTTATGTATATTTTTTTATATGCTATCCTACATTATAATATGGTATTTATCTAACCTAGAAGATGATTTAAATTTATAATTTTGATGTTTCATTTCATTTTAGTATTAGTTTTCCTATATTGCTTGTTTTTTCAAATTTATCTCACTTTAAGGTGACATATATTTTAGTGTTTCAAGGATTACATTATAATATTATGATTTATTCAACTTTGTTAGTTGAAATTTATCATACTTAAAAATTCTGATCAATTTCATGTTCAGGAAGTATGTTTTGTCATTTTTTGTCTTGAAATGAAATATGATATTTATTTAACCTATATGGTGGCATATATTACACATTTTTTGGAGTAAAATTGAGATTTATCTACCATGAAATGGTTGTTCCTTCTTATTTATCTTACTTGAAGGATTAGAAAAATTTTAAAAATTTCAAGGACTATATTGTATTGGAATGATTTTTTGAAATTAGTAATTGAAATTTATCTCCCTTGAAGGACAAGAAAATAATAATTTTCTTATAAATTTTTTTCCATGTTCCATATTAGATTAAAAATTAATATTTTTCTAGCGTGTAGTGTGAGATATATTCTGGGATTTTATGTTTTTTTATTCATATTTTTAGGATATGGGTTTCATCATTGTTAGATAATTAAAATTTATCTCACATGAATAGTGATATGAATTTTAGTATTTGAAGTATTAAATTGTACTCAGATAGGTTTCCTAACATCATTGGTTAATATTTATCTAAGTTTCATGGTGAGATAAATTTCAGGTTTTTTCAGTTTTCTTTGAAATGTATTATTTAATATTGAAATTTGATATTTATATAACTTTATAGGTAAGATATATTTTAGGTTTTTAGAATTTATTATGAAATGGGTTTTCATGCATTATTGGATCATTGAAATTTATCTCACTTGAATGTTTTGAAAAGGTTTAGTATTTCAATGATTATATTTTAATTGGATGGGTTGTCTAAAATTATTAGCCTAAATTTTTATCAATTATAAGGGGAGATAACGTTTTAGTTCTAATTTTTTTCATGTGTTATCATGTATTAAAATTTAATATTTATCTAACAGAGAGTGAAATATATATTCTTGATTTGTATCCTTCACTATATTTTGGGATGGAAATCTATACATTGGTTATTAGTTTAAAGTTATATCCCTAAAAGGGAGAATTTAATTTGAATATTTTTTTAATTATATTATATTAAGTTAGGTTTTACAACATTACTGGCCAAATTTTATCCCATTCTAATTGAAATAATTATCATGTTCATGTAGTTTTATTTTTTATTTTTCAATTCAATTTAACTTTTATATTTATCTTACATGGATGGTGAGATATATTAATGTATTTTAGGATTTAATTTATTGTGAGATAGGATTCTAAACATTGGGTATTTTTTTGATATTTATCTCACATGAATGGTGAGATAAATTTTAGTATTTCTTGGATTATATCATGTCATGTTAGGTTTTTAAAAAATATTTACATAAATTTATCTCACTTAAAGTGTGAGATAAATTTAAAATTCTCATAGTTTTGTTATTTTATCCTACCATAACTTAAAATTTGAAATTTATCTGACATGGAGTGTGAGATAAATTCTATGCTTTTTAGTATTCAATTTGGTATCAGATGATATACAATGCATATTTTGTTCCTTTAATTTTATATTACTTATAGGATGAGATTATTTTCAGTATTTCAAGGAATTCATTGCACTAGGATAAGTATTAAAATATTATTCATTGAAATTTTATCACCTTTAAAGGGTGATAAATTTCGTGTTCTAACATTTTTCTTTTCCATTTTTTATCTTATAATAAATTTTTAAATTTTTTGAAGAATACATATGTGGGATTGAAGTTCCTGCAATGATTGGGAATATTTTGAGTAAGTAATTAATTGAATTAACTATGGGAGAGTTGAGATTTGAATTATATTGATATGTTTTGAATATAATATTTCCTCTACATTGAGAGGTTAAAGAACATTAAAAAACATCAATATATCCTATGAGTTGGTGTTTAAATAACCACAAAATTAGAGGAATTAATTGTTTCTTAACATAATTAATTCACGAGTCATGAAGGTGTTTTCATACTATATTTACTGACCACTTTATCATGGTTTATTTTGAAGTTTATTTAAGCTAAGTTAGATGAAAAGGAATGAAGTATTCTCTAATTTGGAGGATATCATAGAGGAGACAATGTCACTAGGTCATGATGAGTTTAGTTAGGGAATATTTTAATCTTACAAAGATTCATAACACCATATCGCAAGGGAATTTCACTATGAATTTGTTCATAAGGATTTATAGGGAATTGATTATGCCATTATAGGGAGCCTATGTAAAGTTGGTGCAATATAGTCCGGGGAGTAAAAGTCCATCACTCTACAATCCAGGACTTCACACAGTAAGATGATAACACACAACACAATGATCTATGTCCTGATATTTCTATGTATCTCTAGAATTTAAAACTAATGTGATTACATTACAAGTTTTATAGCTGCACTAAAATAAGTTTATTTTATATATTAATATATAAAAAGTCTATTCCATAATGTACTTAGTTAGGTGTCAATTAGTGGAGTGATTTTTTTAGATATATTGATTGATATAAGCCATGAATTATGGATATAAAGATCACATTTCAATCTAGAGAGGAACTATGAAATACTAGTTTAGTCTCTAAATATTACATGAATCATCCAAATATATAGTTATGAAACATTGAGATAACTAAACATCTATTATACGGAGCACTCATGGGAGATTTTGGTTCAAACTGAGGAGTATAATAAGGGTGAAAACATGATCTGAATTTTAGAGGCACAAATAGTTGAGAATTAAAGATTTATTGACTTGATAAACTAGTATTTATTTCTTGTTCTTGGAGTTCAGTCCCATCATAAAACTAGACTTATTATTCTTATTGATAATAAGAAAACAACATTCCTAATAAGATTGAAATCATTGTACACCAAGGATTGGACACAGACAATGAAAGTGAGTAAACCTTGTGAAAACAATTATGAAATTTTTTTCTGTCTCACTATTTCTCTCATCATCACATCATTTCATTTGATATCTAATAACACTAATTGGTGATTGTAAAATTATTTCGAGAAATGGTATTTTTGGTAACCACTAATTAAATCCTCATTCGCAGTCTACTCTCACCTAGGCCTCACCCTTGGTATTAAATTTTTAAGTTGTTATTGTTATTTTACAATGTATATATGTTTTTTCATTATTGTTAACATCTTTTAATTGATGATACTTATGTAAAAAATGAACAAAATCAAAAATAAAGGAGTCAATATGTTTTTTGGAAAGGGATTCCATCTATGGTAGGAGAGTGTGGTTCTATATATTCTTTCTATTTGATTGTATTTTATTGATATTAAAAACAATGGATTATATATTATTGATTTTGGGATGACATAAAACTTACTAAAAAATAATAATATTTCAGTTTATGGGAGAGGGAATAATGTGTTTATTTTATCAATCCCAAAGAAGGAGTTGACATGAGTGAAGAGTATAAAAGTACACAATATAATTGGGAGGAAAATTAATGATATCCATTAAAAAGATTATAAAGTTAATGATTCACAGTAAAAATCTTTATAGGCTATATTATAGGAAGTTAAAATGGGGTAATATGAGTTGGTGGATGAATTATTCATTTGGGTGAACAAAATTATAAGCTAAATTTGATATTATGGATAAATTATTAATGTTTTTATGGTGGTGAAGAAAATAACAGGGATTATACTATAAACTATTGATGAAAATGTTTATACCCTAGAAGACAAATACTTGGATGAATATACCATTGATAAATTCAATAACATCACAATTTCCTATGAGATAAATAGAGGGAAGATTTTAAGAAGAAAACATATATATGTAAAGGATACAATATTCAAAGCTTTACTGGTTCCAAAAATATTGAGGCTAAGAAGTCTCAGGTGGATTAAATTGATTCCAAAGATAATTTAATGCATTTTTATGAATATATATCATTTGTTTAAAATAAAATTTAATGAGTGAATAGTAAATACAAGGTTAAAATTACTTTTAAGTGTCTTAATTGTGGAAAGATTGTACACTTTTCAACTAGTTTACGTAAGAAATATGTAGGTGAATAAATTTATTATCAATCCCAAAGACTAACAATAAGAAGAAATGTAGAAATATAAATAAGAGATGAAATTTATTTAATAGGGAGGGAAAGGTTAAGACACCAATAAAAATTATTTTGTATCAAAATATGATTCTGTATCTTGTAATGAGGAAAGTGAAAATGAGGATTTTGGATCAGAGGATGAAGGAACTATAACTTTTATAGCTAACAAAATCAGTACAAAGAACCCTATGTTGAATAATAGGGGACTACCAATGATGAAAGTGAATATGTGGTGATAGTAATAGAATTATAAATAAGAATTCAACTTTTATTTTTCTTAAAATAAGACAAGAAACTCAGAAAATAAAAGTATTCTTTGAGGTTATTTATTAAATATCTTAAAATATTCCTTGAAACATAAAAATTTACAGAAATTAATGAGATGAAAGTAGAGGTCAAATGAAAGATTGAAGATCTCAAATTTATTATTGAATTATAATAATATATTCTTGATATTACCATAAAAAATATAATCTCTAATATAGAAAAAGTAACGACTTATGAGACAAAATTGGTTGATTCTAAAAATTACTTCAAGAAAACAGACATTGAGATTCATAATTTAATTAAATTTGTTGGTGAGAGATATAAATTAGTTGATAAAGTTATTTATGCTGCCAAGAAACTTTTATATTGTTCTATGATTCTATTAACTATCATATTGGATTCCCTAGACTACCTTCTAAATGGTTACAATATAAATAAAAAAGGAAACAAGGTGATTTCCTCACACAAGAAGGAGAAAAAAAACATTTATAAAATAAATATTGATTCTTAGAAACCTAAAAATAATAAGGAATAGAAGAAAATAGTGTTGAGGATAAAAATAATGGAAAATAAAATATAAAAGTTAGTGATTCTAATAATGGGGAAATTGAAAGTATGTGGAAGATTTCAAATTAGAAGGAAAATAAATAGGAAGATCTTGATGAAATATATTTTTAATATATGATATTTAAAATTGAAGGAATATGATGGTGCTGTGAAGTCCATAAATATAAATCATTTTTGTTTCGGTATACTTTACCAAACCCTAAATCAAAGATAGGCCTTGAATCAATGAAGAGTCAACTTGATTCTCTTAGAGGCCATCGACAACAACATTTAAAAGAGAAGGTACCATTTCAGAATTCATTAAATACTCTTAAGTAAACTTGTGGGTTTTGTGATTAACTATGTAACACCACCAACAATTGTATCACTATAATAACATAATAATTAGAAATCCAAATCTATCAATAGGAAGAGTGACTATGATAAATCATTGGTTGTTGAGGTGTCTTGCTAAGTAAATAATGGAGGGAATCCTTAGATAATTGATAGTGTTAGATCAACAAATAGTAACGATATTAAGAAACTATTGAGAGATATTCAAATCTATGATATAGGATCTATCACTATGATAAATTATGGGTCACTTATTATCAATGGAGTTGGAAGCACCTACATTTGTGAGATGAAACTTGAATCTTATGATGTTGAATTTGTTGTTTGGTTGAGTTACAAACTATTGATTATATATCAAATTTGAGAATATTAAAATTAAACGACCTTTCAAAATAATGGAAATTCAATAATAATATTTAAGGATCACCAGTAGAAAAATGGTCTTTAATATTAGTTTTTTTTAATTTTTGACGTCAGTTTTTAACTGACATTAAAGATTACAATGTAACAAATATGACTTTTTTAAATTTGTTTTTGTAGACCGATGCAAAAAATTAAATACATTTGTTTTATAGCATTGATTTTTTTGAAAAATGATGCCAAAAAATCTCATTTGTATCATTATTGGCATCAATTTCCTTTAAAAACGACCCCAAAAAGTAATTTTTTCTTCTTCTATGTTTTAGAGCATTTTAGATTTTATTTGACTAGTTATTGAGCTAAAACAATGTTATGGATAAAAATTTATAGTCATTGGATGTTGAACCTATTAAATTCTCATTGATACAACTCATTTCAATGAAAACATGATAAATATAAATTAAAATCATATACAACGAATGAAATAAAATAAACACAATACTTCAAACATATTTCAACAGTTTTTGGAGATTCCATTGAAATGATATGTTGTTAATCATCATAAAAATTATATTTAGAAATCAGAATTAATAATCATTATAAGAAAGCTAATCGAATTTTCTAGAAATGATGGACAATAATAATAAAGAAAATAAATGAATAGAATATGTACCATGTTCAAATTAACTATTGAATCCGCATTGAAAAAATGATTTAATAGAAGTGGTTGAAAATGATTAATGAAGGATAAAATGGATATATATATATATATATAGTAAATAAAAATATTTTGATTGCATTGTATGAAAATGTAGGTGGAATTTTAAAAAGTTCAACGCATGTTGTGAAAAAATTGAAATTCTGATCTCGCATTACTTTGTGGCATTGTTTTTTTTGAAACCTATACAAAAAAGGATTTACATTGGTCTTTTGGCATTAGTTTTTTAGAAAATTAATTCCAAAAATTCCAATCGATATCCTTTTTGGTATCAGTTTTGAGATAAATCGATGATAAAAAGTTAAAAAAAATATTTTTTGCATCATTTTTTTAAAACCGACGCCAAAAAAATAAATAATTTTCACATTGGTTTTTTAACATAAAGAAAATAAAAATATAAAAAGAAAGAAATTTTAACATTTTTTTAAAACTTATTCCAAAAAAAAAATTGTTTTGGAGTCGGCATTTAAAAAAATCGACATGAAAAACTAATTTTTTTCTAGTTTGTTTTTATAAAAACTGACATCAAAAAATTTAAAAAAATATTACAACATTTTATAAAATTCCTTAAGATTTTATTTGACTAGTCGTGGAGCTAAAAAAGAGTGATGGGTTAAAAGTTATGGTCTTTGAATGTTTGAATTCTTTAAGACTTTTCTTAAAGAAGATCAAATTTTGACATCCATAACTTCTAATCCGTAACTCCAATTTTGCTCCACAAGTAGTCAAATTGAAGCTCAGATAATTATATAAAACATTATAATTTTTTTTTAATTTCTTGGTGTCAGTTTCCTTAAAAATTGACCCCATTCGTTTAGTTTTTCACATTGGTTTTTCTAAAACTGACGCTAATACAATTTTTTTTGGTTTTAGGCATCCATTTTAAAAAAAAACGATGCCAAAAATTCATCACAAAAATTTTATATATCAGCTTACAAGAAACTGATGTCAAAATGATAATGTAAAAAATTATTTTTCTACTAGAGGATGATACTATCATCATGATAGGGAAATTGACTAATGAAAACCTAATTTTATATTTTCAATGATCTATGTTCATGTTTTTTGAGAACATAGAAGAATGAGTTTTAACATAAGAGACTTATCCGTTTGGGTAAGAAATATGAAAAAATATTTAAGTATAAATATATGACGAAACTAAGAAAGATTAATCATGGAATAACTAATGTTTGTAACATATCCCATGATGGAAAAATGACAAATAAGAGTCACAAGGCAATGGAGATCGAAACAAAGAATCCTTTTCTGTTAATTCACCGAGATATGTGTGGTCCAATGATCTTAAAGTCAATAAATGGATATAAGTATTTTGTTAATTTTCTTGAATATTCCCCTAATATGAATTATTTATTTTTTATATCCAGGTAAACCAAAATCTCTAGATATATTTCATAATTTTCATAAGCATACTAAAAATCAAATAATATGTTCCATCAAAAGTTTTTGTTATGAAAACAGAGCCAAATACTATAATGGAGACTTTTAATAATATCTTTAAAGTCATGGAATAATACATTAATATAGTTCACATAAAAACTACACAAAATGGAATATCTTAGAAGAAGACCCAAAGTTTAGTAAACAAGGGACAAATTGTGTTATAGGATCATGTCACATCAAAGTACATTTATATACAATACATAACTACAAATATGTATATTCTCAACCAATGATTATTTTAACCAAATTCACTTAACACACATTAGGTTTGGTAATTATACCATCCTAATAGGCTTAAAGTTATTCAAAATCCCATGTTACATCATGATCAATTGTGTACATTTGAAAAATTTGATGAAAGTTATAATGAGGTGATATTAATTGAATATATGCCCAGCAGAAGAATTTTACGTTAATTTAAAAACATTTTGTGGGTAAACATTGATAGATATGTTTTTATTATATTTTAAAATAAAAATTAAATGAAAAAATCATTTCTTATTAATAAGAAAATTAAATTAAATCTCATTAAAGATATTGGAAAACATGAGAGTGATTTTTTTGCATGATTTTTTTCATCAAATTTCTCATGATGATTCTGAAATTTGTAGTAATTTGAAAGGTCTAGAGAAAGAAGTATCAAATATCCCAAGGATTATATTATAGTTTGAGAATGAAAATATTCCTAGAGATAGTAGTAAGGGCATGTAAACGCATAAAAGTATTAGAATATCCAGTCACAAAATATTTCTTTTGCAATTTGGTGCAAAAAGTGTTGAAGAAGCAGTAATAGAAAATTATTGAATTATAGTAACAGAATGATGGATAAATTAGATTGATAATAATTTTATGTGGGAATTGGTATCACATATTAAAGGGAAAATTTTATAGGGGTAAGGTGAGTTTTTATAAATAATCTCATTGAGAAGGGAGAAGTAGCATGAAACAAATCTCATCCTGTATGTAATGGGTACTCTTGAATTAATAGAAAAGAGTCAGTTGAGACTTTTTTTCCTACATCAAGGACTAAAATGATCCATTTTTTATTATGATATATTCCTAAAAGAATTATTATTTTTAAATGGATATAAATTCATCATTTTTAGTAGATAAATTGAATAAAAGGTATATATTAAAAAACATGATGGATTTATTCTTGATGGTGTTGGTTCTTGAGTATGAAAGTTGTTGAATTCACTTTATAGGATAAAATAAGTTCCCCAATCATGGTATTAAAAGTATTAAAATATATTAAATAGTATGAAATTCATGAAAGAAAAAGATTATTATTATCTCCATGTCAAGGGATATGATAAATATTTACTCATTATGATTTTGTATGTTGATGAAATTATTTATTCTAAAAACAATTTGGCAACATCTGAGAACACTCCTTCTTAAATTAGAATCACTTTGGGATACTAATGATTGGGGAGATGCAATTACTTTTAGGGTTTCAAGTTATGAACATGGAAAGTCATATCTTTCACTCACAATAGAAATATGATCTTTTTTTGCCAAAGTAGTTTGGAATGAAATAGTTGAGAGTTGTATCTACTCTTAAATCACTTAGGAATAAGATTTCCACTAATGAAGAAAGTTTTTTTTTTGAAAAAGTGGAGTTTTATAGGATTATTTATAGATTAATATGTTTTACAATATCAAGTTCCAACAACATGTATTTTGTTACTCATTGTTAATGATTCTATAGAAATCCTAAGGAGTTACATATTATAGATATGAAAATGACCTTACACTTTATCTTGACATGTAAAGAAGGTACATATTTTCGGCATTAATGATAATCTAATTTGAATTGGATAAGAAACGAAATCCTATTTATAGTGGTTCATTATTTAAAGGAGGTAGAAGAATTTTTGTAAATTCACAAAGAAAAATAAAATTACCTTTATAACAATAAAATATGAGTGTATTACAACATGGAAATATATAAATCAACTTATTTGGGTGAGGTCGTAGCTTGAAAACATAAGGGTTAGTGTTCAAAAAATAATTTGATAGAACATTAAAGGTTGAAATATATTGATATTATGTACATATTCATCAAGGGAAAGATATAATATAGTGATATTTCATTAGAATATGTTTCAGAAAATGAGAACGCTATGTTCATGTTGATAAAACCATTTATGTAGGATACCTTTTAAAACTTGAGAGTATTGTTAGGAGTCAATTATATCCCAAATTACCTATAAAATTTCTTACTTATTTTCGAATTTCCATTCCATTTAATTTATTGGAAAAATGGGTAGAATACGAAAGTGAAATTCTGGTAATGGGATAGAGAGTCTATTTAATGTTATAAATAATTATCAAGGGGGATAAGGGAAGAGATTTTTTCATTAAAGGGGGATACATGAAGAGGTGGTAGTAGTATGTTTAAGAAGATATCATAGGTTAATTTTAATTTTTCCAACAATTTTGAAGGGGGGTATTGAATAAGAATTAAGAGGTGATTGAAGTTACCTTAATTATTAGGGAGTTAATGATCTCCATATATAGTAAATTTACAAAGGGGATGCTAAGTATTGATCTCAATGGACATATGGTCAATATAGTATTCTTATTTAACCTAATAGGTTTGAGAACTCTTAAAATCACCATTAATCATATTATGTGGTGTTTATATAACCTTGAAATTGGATTCATGTTATGTCTTATTTATTTAGTAAATTCATTACTAAGTCATGAAGGTGTTTTTGTTTTTTATTTATCGAAAAAATTCTCAAGTGTGAGTTTTAATTTTATTAAAGATGAGTTGTATTTAACTAAATAAAGGATTATCTAAATTAGGGGATGTCATGGTGGATTAGAGATCACTACATCATGATGAGTTGAGTCAGAGGAATATTTTACTCTTAAAAAATTTGTATCATGTTTCTACCAAAGATAATTATGTCATGAAGTTACTCTTGAGGATTTGTGGGGAATATATTGAACCATTATGGGGAGCCCATGAAAATTTCATGAAATAATATTTATGGAGTTAAATTATATCACGCCTCAATCTAGGAATCCACAGTTCTAGATGACAGTTCACATTATAGTGAGATATATAACATGATTTCTATATCTCACTATAATTTAAAGAAAAAGTGATCACACTGCATGTACCATGGTTACGCCACAATATTTCTTCTATATATATGAATAAATAAAAATTCCACACAACAATATAGATGATCAAACTATAATAAGTTGAATGATTTTTTGGATCTTTTGAGAGATATAAGAAGGGTACTATATGGATCTAAAGAACATGCTATAATCAATGGAGTCATGCCACATTGCATATAGATTCTATAAGTATTAAATGAATCTATATAAATCAATTTTTTAAGTATAATAGGAAATCCATATTAAGGGAGTGTCCACTATAGTAAAAACATTAAACAATCAACAACTAACCAATAACACAAGGTTATCCTTATTACCCTTCCCTAATAAGTTCATCAAAGATAGAAACATCCACCCCAGACTAATAATAAGACACTGTAAAGACCAAAAAATTTCAAGGAAATATTTTTCTTAATTTTATTTAGAATATTACAAGAACGCAGTTTCTGACGGTGCCTGATTCCGAGGCCCGGTGTGCCGGAAATATTTTTCCGAAGTTTAGCTCGGGTACGTTCAGGGAACGAACGAGCGGGTTTTACTAAATTTTGAAACGCTGCTAGGAATCGAATTCCGAGGGCACCGATGGAATCGTAGCGCTGGTATTTGCTTAGAAACGCCTTTTCCATAGTTGCGTTTGCTCGGGTTTAGTTTTAAATTTTTGGGGTTAAGTTAAGAAATAAAATAAAGTAGTGCCACAACATTATTTTATTTCACTTAAAGCCACTTGAAGCCACTTAGGCTAAGTTAAGCGGATATGGTGGAACCCAAAATATCCTACCCTCTTGGTAAGATATTTGTGAGGTGGGGCCTGCACGAGCCCCACCGTTTCTTTTCCTCTAAGTAACGCACCCGCAAAACCCCTTTTAAATAAAAGTCAACCGATGTGTTTTATTAAATTCTTAACGCCCCTATTAATTAGGCAGTTAAGCCATTACCATTAATTCATCGAATTAATGGTTCGTTTCTTAACATTGTTTTTCAAATTGTTGGCGTAAGAATAAAATAAGACCGACGCATGTTTTACTTGTGGGTGCTTGTTGAGAGGATTTAGAGAAGATCTAAGTTCTTCATCCTCCTTCGCGAAGAACGCAAAGAATGCTGGACTCGACGATGGGCGACGAATAATGCCAAACCCTCAGAGATCGACGACGCGACGCTGTGTACCTCGACGCTGACGATTCTTCTTCCGCGATGTTCCTTCCCCGCGACAATCTTCAATCAACAACTGATTGAGGTAGGGGATTGCAGTTCTTTAATTTTTTCTTTGTGAATTCTTTAATCCTCAACATGGGTTTAAATGGTGCGATTAAATCTGTGTGTTTTAAACCCTCGGATATCGTCGACAGCGACGCCCCTTCCGCGACGCGACGATCCTCTTCTTCCGCGACGGTCAATTCTGCGACGAACACACGTTCAACGACAACGCTTGAAGTTGGGATTTATGTTTGAGAATGATTTTATTCCCTTGAATTCTTTCTTTCTAAAGAAAACAATGAACACGAATCAACTTATTACCTAGTTGATCCGCGAACGTTTTCCTTGTGGGATGGGAATAATCTGTTACGGGAAAAAAGAAACTATTTGGGTTGATCATCTTTTGTTCGTGAAAATTCCTTGTTTTTCTTCGTCTTTTGGGCCGCATGTTATCGTAATAATGGGAGGAGGTCGGACCACACGAACACGGACAACCCTCCTCCCCCCTTGTTTGTTTGAATTTGTTGCGGCACATGAATGGAGGAGTGGTGCCATTGCACCGCGCAGAAATTATGAGGAAGGGCTAAGAAGCCCGGCGCCGTCGCGCCGCGCTGTTGAAGTTGAACAAGCCACGGCGCCGTCGTACCGTGCCGGAAAACCACGAAGAGGCCACAGTTTGATTATTTGATCGTTGAGCGCAGATTGACAGGCGACGACAAACAATGCAGCAGGGTAATTTTGAAGCCTCCGCAGTGAAGGTCGGGTCCCGAGAGGACATCTGGCGAAGACCGTGCACAAATCGGACCACCGGAGCGCGTCCGGTGG
Source organism: Viscum album (assembly GCA_963277665.1). Classification (NCBI taxonomy): domain Eukaryota; kingdom Viridiplantae; phylum Streptophyta; class Magnoliopsida; order Santalales; family Viscaceae; genus Viscum; species Viscum album. Next base: position 1,589,925,111 of record OY728145.1, on the reverse strand, counting down.
TCCACGGAACCCCCGCCAGCGCGCTGCTGGGAAGACCCGCCGCAGCTGAAGCCGCGACAGCACTGGACGGTCCCATGGCCATGTGGGACCGCAGAGGAGGGACGCGGCTTAAGCCGCGTCCGGGTGTCACGGAGCGGCCCCCGCGCGGGGGGCCGCGGCTGCCTTGCGCGGTGCCTGGCCAGCGCCAGCGCACCGGCCGAGCCGCCAGGCCAGGCCGCCCCGGCCGGGTCGGACCTGGACCCGGGTCTGGTCGACCCGGTTCGGGCCGACCCAAGGGGGTTGGGCTGGGTCGGCCCGGGCCCAGACCCCCCGTTTTCGGTCCCTTTTGGTCTTTTGCCTATATCTTGGGCTACGGACCTCCGATCGACGCGCCGTCAGCAGCGATGAGATCCTTAGATTGAGACGTTCGATTTGGTATATTAAACTCAAGGTTTATGAATACTTTGGGTTCGGCCGGGTTGGTTCGTACACGAAACCAACCGGGCCGTCGGAGCGGAAACGCTCATAACTTGAGCTCCGGACGTCCAATTGACGTACCGTCGACTTGGTTGGATTCCTCTAAGTGAGTCGGAACTCTTGGCTTACTACGCTCGAGGTTTGGATGCTGTCGGAGTGCGGTTAGGTAGGTTCTCTTACGAAACCAACCGGGCCCCTAGAATGAAAAAGCCAATAACTCACAGACCGAGTGTCCGATTGACGCACCGTCTGTCTTGTTAAATTCCTCTTGATGAGACAGAACTTTTGTCTTACTCCACTCAAGGTTTGGATGACGTCGGAGTGAGGTCAGGTTGGTTTGATCACGAAACCAACTGGGCCCCTAGAACGAAAAAGCCAATAACTCACAGACCGAGCGTCCGATTGACGCGCCGTCTGTCTCCTTAATTTCCTATTGATGAGACGGAACTTTTGGCATGTTTCTCCTGAGTTTTGGTTGCTATTGGATAGTGGCCGGGAAGGATTGTACCCGAAATCCAACCGGGCCCCTGGAACGGAAAAGCTGATATCTTTCAGACCAGACGTCCGTTTGACGAACTGTCAGCGGCGTTAGTGATCACGTTGAGAAACGGTCCCTATGAGTATACCCTATGAGAGTTCGGGGTACAATTCAGATACGGCCAGGTTGGTTTGCTCACGAAACCAATCGGGCCCCTAGGACGAAAAGGCTAATAACTCACAGACCGGGCGTCCGATTGACGCGCCGTCTATTGAGTTGAGACCACTATGACGAGGAGGTCCTTTGAGATACTTCTTTGTGGGACATTGATATACTTAGAGTATCGACCTATAGCTCGTCGAGCGGACCCTCCCAGAGACGAGCGTGAGGAGTACGGAGACCGTGTAGCTGACTGAGACCTGACGACTGCTTGACCGGCTCGACTTGGAGTGAGTTGACTAGAACAGTGGACGAAGCACTACTTTGTTTGGGTGCATACCCATGGCGGATGGAGCACTACCTGTGTGACAGTGCAGACCCGCAGTACTCGTCCGGAGAGTACCTATTCAGGCTACTAGGGGGTGTACACTACTGTGTTTGGGTGGCATACCCCGGCGGGAAGAACTACTATGTTTGGGTGGCTGACCCGCTGTACTCGATAGGAGGAGTACCTCAACAGTCTTAGGTTAGTGAGAAGTACCTCAGAGTTGTGCAGGACCACTGTACACTCCAGATATGGGGCTCTTCAGCAGTTACGGTTTTGATAATGAAAATCTTGGTTTGAGCTGAGTCTATGACCTTTGTGTTTACCTCATGATTGAGATGGGTCACTTGATAACTTAGGTATATGTATGGGCATGTACCTGGGTGGTGGTTATCCGTTGACTTCATAATCTTTGTGTTTCCTCTTGATTGAGATGGGTTACTTGATAACTTAGGTATATGTATGGGCATTTACCTATGTAGAGGTTAACTGTTGAGATCTTATTTGTGGATATTCATGCTGGTTTTAGTGAGACCTTGAGGGTCTTGGGGTCCCTACTGAGTATTGTTATACTCACCCCTGCACGGGTGTTGACGCTCCTTCCGTCACAGAATCAAAAGATCGGAAAAGTGGAATATCTGAGCTAAAAGTGATTCATCCTTTGAAGAAACATCAAAAATCGGCAAAGGTATGAACAAGGAGAACATTTCCCATAGGTCGCGCAAGTTCCCTCATGGTCGTGCAAGTACACTTGTGCGCCGCCTAGTGGTCGTGCAAGTACTTGTGCGACGCCTTATGGTCGTGCAAGTGACTTGCGCGACCTAAGTGGTAACCGCCTGGTAACCGCCTGGGGTCTTCTCCTGCCTATAAATAGACCCTATGGGCCCCCCATTCGGGAGGATCTTTTTCTAGAAACTCGGATTGAAGCTCCCGACGCCCAAGTCCCTTCTCAAAGCTTCCGGAACACTTCTAAAGGTAATTTCTTACCTAGAACGGAAGATTTAAAGAGAAGAAGGAAGGCCTAAGTGTTGAAACTCATCAATACTTGCGCGCCGCCTTGATTTCATCAATAGAACTTGCGCGTCCCTTTTCTGGAAGAACCTCAAGAGGATTCTAAAGGGATTTATAAAGAGTCACTCAAATATTCTAATGCTGTTTGAGAATCGCGCAAGTACCCCTCATGTCGCGCAAGTATACTTGCGCGACCAATACTTGCGCGCCGCCGCAATACTTGCGCGCCTTTCAAGACTTGCACGCCCCTACCTTTTTGGGTGCCCATCTTGCCCATTTCACCCCTCTTAAGACATCACACCTTTCCTTTTCAAGATTCAGTCTTCAAGAAACTCTTCAAAGCCATTTATGGCATGATTTCTTGATTTGACTTTCTTATCTGAAAGGAATTCTGTAGAATATCTCTCAAAACCTACTGATTTAAATATCCTTATGTCACTAAATATGGAGAGTTCATTCATTCAACCTCATCCTTTGAGATGAGAGAATCCTTAACCTGGGTCTCCTTTTTAGGAATAATCCCCAGTTATAAGTCCTTTAATCTGGGCATCTTCCTTAGGAGTAAGCCCCAAATTCTTAAAGTTCCCAAACTTGGGCATCCTCCTCAGGAGTAAGCCCCAAAACTTAATTCCTAACCTGGGTCTCCTTTTTCAAGTATAAAACCCAGTTATAATCTTGGGCTTCCTTTTCAGGAATAAGCCCCAAGTCCCCTAATTTCTCTTTAACAAGTCCTAATTTACCCTTGGTTTGGGTTTCCTTTTCCGGAGTAAATCCCAATCATAAGTCCCCTCCTAACTTGGGCATCCTCCTTAGGAGTAAGCCCCAAGATTAGAGTATTCAAATCTCCATGAAGCACATATACCTTTATGGACCCTGTTCATGGATTTTCTCCCTAAAAGTGAATCCTAAACCTTCATCTATCTGGGCAGTCATACATACATAAGCCCCAAACCAGTTCTTATGATTGCATCTTTTCATGGCACAAATTGTCTAAATTTTACTAATACCTCTTGTTTCTCACACCGAGCATGACTCACGTGAGCTTAGAGTGTAAAAGTAATTGTGACATCCTGCTTTGAGCCATCAATCATAAACATCATACCCTTACTCGAACTACGTGGGTTCTGATTCCTTTTCCAAAACAAAGGATACGTAGGTAGCCCATTTATGGGTTCGATCCCAATTTTGAGATAATCCATGTCCTTATGAATGACGATAAACTTCAAGTGCCCCACTGAGTGGCTTTAAAACCATCCTGGTCATCATAATGACCAAGAGACTTTTATATAAATGTTTTGAAGGATACCATTGACTAAGAATCTCTAAACAGATATAGATGATTCTCTATTGATGAAGAACCTAGAATACATATAAAAGATTCTCTAAATTTCTTGCATATTTAATCATTGATTTTTAAAACTAAAGGAAAGCACATTTTATACTTGGTAATGTAATAAGAATTCACGAACATAACTTAAATCTATAAAGAGAGTCCCGGAGTAGACAATAATTCCCCTCAAAAAGGTGTGATGAGTCCGACCTCCCATCCTCTCGACCAATGCAAATTCCTAAGCCTCATCAGTCCATAAGCTAATGAGCGCCTGCCTTTGGAAAGTAGGTCCAAATGGATGTGTAATCATTGGATGTTTCCGGTTCTACTAATAAACCCTCTAGAAACCGATCAGAACGTTTGAATCTCCCGTCCAGGAGGTCATCCCCGAAATCCGTGCAAAACAAAAATGGTGAACTCGACGTGAATCCTTAACCAAGTTAAAGTGATGTTATTTTTATTTGTTAGGCCCCTTGGGCCAATAAAGAAATCATTGACATGTGCTCATCCAAAAGACGCAGTGGCCGGATTCATCTTGATTATGTCTGTTATATGGAACAGGCACTCTTTTCTCAAGATCTTCTGCAAAATGGATTTCCTTAAATTCACCCCTGTGAATACTGCTGCTGTAAACACCTCTACTGTGAGGTCTGCTACTGTGAAAACCAATGCTGCTACTCCTGCAGGAACGTCGTCCGCTCTGAGGATGACATCACCAACTCAGCGTCTTCAACGCTGGGTTTCTAATGCACTGGTTAAGGAGTACCGTCGCAACGGTACTATCCCAACTCTGGAGGCCGCTCGTCAAGCCCTCAAAGTTAACAACTCTTCCTGGTCGTCCGGACAACGGCGGCCATCGATAAAGAAGAAGGCGGTGCTGACTACCGTCTCCAACCGTTTCGGGTCGTTATCCCCGGAACACAATTTCAATTCACTCCCTTACTCCGAGGAAGTGAATGAGCAGGTCCCAGAGGGCCTTAATTCAAAAAAACAGGAGTCCTTCTCGAGGGATCCCATCAACAATCGCCGCCAGACTCCTGCGGTAGTGCGCCCTCAACATGATGAGGGTACCGAATCCAGGCATTCAGCTCAGGTTCCTCGAACCCGAGCAGGCAAGATGAACCGCTAGAGACGGAATCCGGTTAAAAATGGGCAGGTTGTCATCCCTGCCATCTCCGGAGAAGTCCACCAACCTAACTTGGTGGCAAATAACAAGCAGGCACAATCACCTGTCCGTTTTAATTCTGCTGTCCAGCAGACTCGTCTGGCAGCATCAAGTCAATCCCGCCAGGCAATTCCGGCGGAGTACTATAGGCAAGAACATACACCTGCTTATGCATCATCAGTTAGTCAGAAGGCTCGCCTGAATACATATGATGGAGTCCATCAACATAACTTGGTGGAGAACAACGAGCAGGCATACACACCTGCCCGTTTTAATTCCGCTGTCCAGCAGACTCGTCTGGCAGCATCACGCCAATCCCGCCAGGCAATTCCGGCAGAGTACTATAGGCAGGAACATACACCTGCTTATGCATCATCAGTTAGTCAGCAGGCTCGCCTGACTACATATGACGGAGTCCATCAACCTAACTTGGTGGAGAACAATGAGCAGGCATACACACCTGCCCATTTTAATTCCGCTGTCCAGCAGACTCGTCTGGCAGCATCACGCCAGTCCCGCCAGGCAATTCCGGTGGAGTACTATAGGTAGGAACATACACCTTCTTATGCATCAGTAGTTAGTCATCAGGCTCGTCTGACTACATATGATGGATCTCGTCAACCGCGTTTGGCGAAGTGTAATCAGAAGGCACATACACCTGCTAATACTAAACAAGCCTACCAACAGTCTCGCTTGGTAGCGCACGGAGAAGTCAGTCGAAAAGCCCCGACGACAAACAGGAGGCAGACTCAACTCTCTGCCTCCACACTTGAGTACTGTCAGGATTCACTGACAGGAAAAGGAGGACAGGAGCAGGCACATACACCTACTCCAAGCCCGGAATGGACGTATATCCCCGTTCCAGCGGCTGAAGTCACCAAACATATTTTTTCAATGGTGAAAGAGCAGAAGCAAATTCCTTCTCATATTCTGGATGCTTGCCAGGATATCGTAACAGCTTCAGCATCATCTTAGGGACAGACACATAAATCTATCCCTAACAGTGGAGTGACACATCAACGATTCACTCCGGAACAGACACACACATCTGTTCCAGTCCAAGAGGGTTATGGGGCATACTCCCCCATATCATACGGACAACCAAGTCAGGCACATACACCTGATTTGAGTGGAGATCATCAGCATAACCTGACCATCCTTCCTGATCAGGCACATACACCTGCTCAGAGTAACCACTTTCGTCAACAAGTGGTTTCTAAAGTGAGTAAGAAGGCATCTATGAAAAAGATCCGCCCAGCACAGTCAGGAGATCAAAGGCCAATCTATAACAAGGCCCTGCTCGATGCTGGAGTTCTTGAAGCCCTCAGACATTTATCTATCGGAATTCAAGATTATACTCCCTCAGTTCTCAATAACGGGAACATTAATTCTGAAGGTCTTCAACAGACACTTCCTTATGAAGACTTGCTTCATGAAAATTCGGTCAATCTTGAAGTTTCTTCTTCAGATGAGAGCCACAGGAACCCTCTGTGTGGTCAGAAGACCAAGGATCAAGAGATCTCATCTTTTGCTGTAACCCATTATGGTGGTCCTCCCCATGATGATGAACTTCGCTGCGAAAGTCCTCTCCGTAGTAGTGATTCACATTGCCTGGAAAATACTCCAGTGGATAATGTAGTGCCGAGAAAGCCCTCTTATCTTGAGGCACTTGAAAATGCGAAACCAGTCATGTCTGATGCTTTATCGCTAACAAGTGAAATACTTTCTCAATCAGAAGATAGCCCAGGGTGTAGGTCGTTCTCTGAACCACCCCTAAGTCATGCATCTTCTAGTTTGATCAATGATCTCTCTACCAATCTTGTTGAATATGATGAAGCAACAAGGAAACACCAACTCTGGTCAAAACAGGTAGAAGAATCTTCATTTAATGATAAAGAGGAAATGCTGAACATGAGGAAAAACTGGCAAAAGGTGAAGTACCAGTCATGTTTTGGCCTTTGGCTGACTCCCAGTACGATATTCCAAAGATGTTGACGGATGATGGAATCCATGATATCCGTCTCAACATATGGAAAACTCTTTGTCTATTAAAGAAGAAGGTATTATCTTATGATGAATATGAAAATAATCTTAAGATAATAGAAGGGCTAAAACGTCAGATTGATTTGACATCTCTATCAGTCTCTCGGTATCCGAAGGCTGAAAAGCAACAGAGAACCCTTCAACGTTCATGCCTTGGCGCACTAAGAAAATTGCGTCAGTTAATTGCCAATGCTCCATCTGTTGTTCATATCAGAGGATGGGGTGTTCATGGAGCACTACATTTTACAGTGCTTTCCAGTTAGCAAAGCCCGCCGAAAATGGTCTCATGCAATGTTATTGCCCATGGCCGGCCACAGTCAATGGGCTTTGTTCATAATCAAAAGTTTTCTCAAGAACAAGCTTCAACTAGTTCCTCTCAAAATCAAGTATATAGAGAACAAGTTGTTGAATTACTCCTACATCAATCAGGCGAGAATATTGTGCAAGCCTCTCATCTGGAGCAAACACGTCATCAAATGACCGAAGTTTCGGAAATCATCCAACGGTCTGTTGAACCAGGTGATAAAAGTGGATACAGGTTAATGCATCCAGCCAATTTCCGAACTATGATTCGCAAGATCAAGAGAGATTTTAAGAAGATCTCATACATAGCATGTCAAGAGACACCCCAGCTTGTCAGACTGGGGACTTCTCTAACCCAGCCCTTAGGGTCAACAAATGGGTTTCGAGGAGTTGATCGGAAGCAGCAGGAACATCCCCAGTCCACCGGACTGGGGACTTTTTCAAATCCTCAATCCCTCCCTCAGAGAAAGTCAGTATTCTATCGATTAGGGAATAAGCCTCAAGAGGAACGAAGAGCCAAGCTATCAGGAGATTCTCTCCAAGTGACGGTTCTCCAAGAAGTTCAAGAGGGATCAAGTCAACAGAATGCCATGTCTCATCATGGACATGGAAGAAGACAATATCACAGAAATGCTGATAGAAAGGATTCCATGCAATATGCATCCATTAATGTCATCAATGCCATTGCTGCTGATTCACCAGATGAGGCTCAATCAGAGGGATCAGACGAAGAGGTTCCTACTCAAGAAGTTGCGCACACAGACCTAAATGAAGAAAGTGTGCGCACACGTAATCAAAAGCTTACCCAAAATCTGGGTATTCCTTCAAGTAACCCACTTCCCCCTCTCCGAAAAGGATCCAATAAGGGGAAAGGAAAGAATCAGGTTACTTCTCACCCTTCCTCTGAAGGAGGTCAATCGCTCTCATTAGAGCAAAGGTTTTCACAACAGGAGGAAGAAATGAAATAATTAAGAAGGTTGAATACAGAACTACTTCAGAGTAGTCTTCTTCTTAAGAATGCTGAAGTCCTACAGCCGAAGGAATTTGTTGTAACTACTGAGATGGATCAGGAATATCCTCCTTTATCAGTACACCCTCAGAGGTCTAATCCTACGGGTCAAACACAACAACGGTTGGCAGCACTACCATCAGTTGCAGCACCAACCACCACGTCTGTCCAAGCTCCATTCATTGCACCTACCCAAAACCAAGTTCAACCTGATGTTTCTCAAAAGTTAATAACTACTATTGAGTCATTAACAGCTCGGTTAGAAACTATGGAAGGGAAACGGGCGCAAGTTCAACCTGAAAAGAAAGTTTACCCTGAATGGGTAGATTCAATTTCTCCTCTATATAGTTTTGGAAACCATATTTTCCCTACTGTCAATGGATCAGGCGACCCTGAACAACATTTGACGCATTATGTGTCTTGTTGTGATCCTATGATGGGAACTCCAGAGCAGCAAGAAGCAGTGAAACTCAGATGCTTCGTGCGAACCTTGCAAGGACCAGCTTTTGTCTGGTATACAAGCTTGCAATCCCGGTCAATCATCGGATGGGAGGATCTTTGTCAAAAATTCCTTCTTCAGTTTAGCTCAACTTTTCCAAAAACGACAGTTTTCGATCTTACAAACTGCAAGCAAAAGGATAATGAAAGAGTCTCTGATTTCATTGCTCGTTGGAAGGGATTAACGTATTCCCTGAGTTTAGCACTCCCTCAGGAGGAATTGTTGTCAATCTGTGTGGCAAATTTGTGTGACGAATTACGCACGCCATTAATCCCTATGAAATACACAGGATGGTTTCGAGACCTTACTTCAATCGCTCAACAGATTGAAGATTCCCTTATACAGGCTAAGGTTAAATCTAGTATAATTCCATCAACACCAGGAAGGAGAATGGGTAAAGCAGAAACTGCTACAATTATGCTTAAACAAGCACCTGTACCTATTTCTACTTCAAAACCTTCATCTTCTCGAAGGGCTCCACCTCCTGAACGCCAACAACAAAGGTTGTTTCGTCCAAATGATCAAAGAGATCAACGACGAAAACAATTTGAGGATTTTAAGAGTAAAACATACTCTTTCCAAAGTGATCATGTTCCTGGTTACTTCATTTCAGCTCTGGAAAATAATTTGGTTCAATTACCAGTGCCCAAGAGGCCAAACAAGGAAGGAGATGAAGATCGTCCCAATTATTGTCCCTTTCATCAAATGTTGGGGAATCCCATCCAGGAGTGTTTTGTCTTTAAAGACCTCCTGCAAAGGATGGTCGACTTGGGACAAGTCAAGTTGAAGGGTTCTTCAGCTCATGTAGCGTGTATTACCGCTACAGATACAGAGGAAGGAGGCGAGTGGCAGGAAGTCAAAAGCAAAACTGCCAAAAAATATGATGATTGAATGGTCAGAAAGACAATCAATCGGACCCATTCCATTTTGTGAACACAATTGAAGAAGCCAATTTTGTCTCCTACAAAATCTGCAGTAAAGCTTCCATCAAAAGACAAATCCTCAAAAGGGCAGCGCAATTCAAAGAAGAAAGAGGAATTAGGAGAAGATGAGTATGTATAAAAGCCTAAATTTTCTTTGACTCTGGAAGATTTCATGCCATCTACTTCAAAGCCACGGGCACCGCCCCATCAAACGGCACCGCCTAAACAGGCTAATCAGGCAGAGTCTTTATCAGACGAAGAGTTAATATTTGGTTCTGTTTAATCTCAATGGATGGAGAACTCATCACGACTCCAACCAATGCCAGATTTCTGAAGAAATATTTTGTATAAACACAAAATATGGTCCCCAGAACCAAGACTCTTACAATTGGTTCATACAGCAATGGTCCAGTATGACCTTAAACTGCAACTTCGTCCAACATGACGTTAAACTGTAGAAAAGAACTTAGTCCTAGCTACATGAATTTAAACTGTACAACACCAGTTCATCCTTTCTATATGACGTTAAACTATACAACAATGGTCCAGTATGACCTTAAACTGCAACTTCGTCCAACATGACGTTAAACTGTGTCACCTTCAATGTCCTACATGACAATAAACTGTATTATGTCCTACATGACACTAAACTGTATTATGTCCTATCTACATGACATTAAACTGTATAGAAGTTCTTTATTTGTCCGAGATGACATTAAACTATATTTTGTCCTAGCAACATGACATTAAACTGTGTGGCACTTTCATCGTCTAGCATGACGTTAAACTGTGTCAGTTCCCTTATCGTCCAACATGACGTTAAACTGTCACATTGGTTACTATTATGTCCTACATGACACTAAACTGTACAGAAGTTCCTTATTTGTCCGAGATGACATTAAACTATATTATGTCCTAGAAATATGACATTAAACTGTGTGGCACTTTCATCGTCCAGCATGACAATGAACTGTAAAAAGTCCCCAGAACTGATATCCTAAAATTGGTTCACCTTAGTCCTAGCTACATGACTTTAAACTGTACAGCACCAGTTCGTCCTTGCTATATGACGTTAAACTATACAGCAATGGTCCAGTATGAATTTAAACTGCAACTTCGTCCCACACGACATTAAACTGTGAAAAAGTTCCCTAAACCGTCCAGCATGACCTTAAACTGCATCATCCATGGTCCATGTATATGACTATAAACTATTTGCAAATCCCTTATGTCCAGCAAGACGTTAAACTGTGACGTCCTAACTACATGACGCTAAACTGTATAAAATTCCCTCACGTCCAAAAAGACGTTAAACTATATAATCCTCAAAGGTCCAGCATGACATTAAACTGCACCATCCCCCTTTCGTCCAATATGACGTTAAACTATTTTATCCCCATCGTCCTAACTACATGACGCTAAACTGTACAGAAAATCCTTGATATGTCCTACATGACATTAAACTGTATTTTTTCCCTGCTACATGGCACTAAACTATGCATCGTTAAGGTTATTGTTACCTCTTGTTTCTCACACCGAGTATGACTCACGTGAGCTTAGAGCGAACATCAACCATAACACTCCCTTTGGGCCACTAACCATGTGTAAGTCCCAACAACATTTTTTAGATCGTTGTCCCCAAGAACAACTTGATCGTTAATTCATTCTTTAATTGAACTACACGGACTTTGATCCTTGCCCTCCAGGCTGGGTATGTAGGCAACCTCCCAGGGTTCCAGCCCAAAAACAATCTCTTCACATCGGTTCACCACCATCTCATATGATGTTGATTCGTGAAACCGCCCCTAGAATCAATATTTTTTTACATTGATTCACTTTCGTCCTTGTTATACGACGTTAAACTATACAACAATTTTGTCCGGTACGACAATAAACTACAATATTCTTTGATTTCCCCATTTGAGATATAATTATTATTGACATCGATTTTTTAAATCATGTTCCATTTTCAAAAGACTACGTGCATACATGGTAATTCCTGAACTTTTTATCTTAGGGTAATCCATCATTGCACTAAAGTCCCCTTTCACCCTTCACATGTACGAACCAAATTTGTACAAAGAGTAATTCTAGAACTACGTGGACTTGATTCCCATCCTTATGGGATACGTAGGAACATTCGAGTATCCCTCGAATCTAGTCCCAAGTCTTTTGGGCCTAACCCCAAATTTCACTTTCAGTCCCTTAGCTGAAAAGTCCTCATGAAAACACACACTATGTATTCATTATTATGGTCCGAATTCTATGACCCTAAACTAAGATTTCTCATACTTTCATCCTGTAGGACGTTAAACTACATTTCAAGAACTACGTATGGCTTGATTCTCATTCTTATGAGATACGTAGTGAAGTCGAAGTTTCAATTCAGGACCCAGCCACAACATGATTATGGTTATCATTGACCTATGTATCTCTATATACATTGGAAAATACCCATCTTTATGTGTTATAATCCTAACCTTAAATATTTTCAGATCTTCAAAACCCTTTTCATGACTTCTAGTCACAAAAATGTCAAACTTCTGAGAATTCTTTTGCCTGACTATGCAACACGTGCCCATAGGTGGCCTTGCATAAACAGTCCACATAACAGACTTGTCACCCGAAAGATGCTATTTATTTGACCATGCAACCAATGCCCTTAGGTGGCCCTGCATAATTCAACCCCCTAACGGGTTTGTTAAATAATGGTAACTTCATTCCTGGGAAGACCTTATTTGTCTAAAACGACAGTATGTAGGGATTCGAAAAAAATAGCCATCCTTAACATATTTGTCCCATATCCTTTTTCATGATCTGAAAGTATTCAAGTCTATGGTTTATTCTTCTTCCCTATGTTTGGGTCAGACCTTCGTAGGAGTGATATTCATCCATTTCTTCGATATTCTTGTTCGGAAATATCTTCTCCATATTCAAGTACCTCTTTCCATACAAAAAACTCTATACTTTAGAAAATTTGAATCTCCATAAACTTTCACTGGCTTTTAGCACTAGGAAAGTAAATTTCTGGGAGTTCTTTTGCCTGACTATGCAGCACCTGCCCATAGGTGGCCTTGCATAAACAGTCCACATAACAGACTTGTCAGCCAAAAGATGCTATTTATTTAACCATGCAGCCAATTCCCTTAGGTGGCCCTGCATATTTCAACCCCCTAACGGGTTTTGCTAAATAATAGTAACTTCATTCTTGGAAACTACTTCTTCTAATGCCTTTTAGCTCTTTTTCATATCATTCCTCAGATTCAAATATTCTTAAGTCATAGTTTACATATTTTCCCTCATACTTGAGTATGGTAATATGTTTTCAGATAAATTTTCAAGGAATTGAATCAATTTTAACCCATTTTTGGTCAAAGCTATTTCGACCTTAAACATTAGCCCCTTTATGTCCGGCATGCATGACATTAAACTGACCACAAAAGACAAAGGAACTCTGAATAAAAGTAAAGTCCCAGCACACTTGCGCGCTGCGCTCTGTGCCCTGAAGACTTGCGCACCCCCTTTTCCTTTGAATGTATTCGATTTCCTCAGAGTCAAATCCTCATTTCTCTCTGGATCCAACTCTGAGGGGGGACTTTTGTTGACGCTCCTTTCATCACAGAATCTAAAGATCGGAAAAGGGGAATATCTGAGCAAAAAGTGATTCATCCTTTGAAGAAACATCAAAAATCAGCAAAGGGATGAACAAGGAGAACATTGCCCATAGGTCGCGCAAGTTCCCTCATTGTCGCGCAAGTACACTTGCACGCCGCCTAGTGGTCGTGCAAGTACTTGTGCGACGCCTTATGGTCGTGAAAGTGACTTGCGCGACCTAAGTGGTAACCGCCCGGTAACCGCCTGGGGTCTTCTCCTGCCTATAAATAGACCCTGTGGGCCCCCCATTCGGGAGGATCTTTTTCCAGAAACTCGGATTGAAGCTCCCGATGCCCAAGTCCCTTCTCAAAGCTTCCGGAACACTTCTAAAGGTAATTTCTTACCTAGAACAGAAGATTTAAAGAGAAGAAGGAAGGCCTAAGTGTTGAAACTCATCAATACTTGCGCGCCACCTTGATTTCTTCAATAGAAATCGCGCGTCCCTTTTCTGGAAGAACCTCAAGAGGATTCTAAAAGTATTTATAAAGAGTTGCTCAAATATTCTAATGATGTTTGAGAATCGCGCAAGTACCCCTCATGTCACGCAAGTATACTTGCACGACCAATACTTGCGCGCCGCCGCAATACTTGCGCGCCTTTCAAGACTTGCGCGCCCCTACCTTTTTGGGTGCCCATATTGCAAATTTCACCCCTCTTAAGACATCACACCTTTCCTTTTCAAGATTCAGTCTTCAAGACACTCTTCAAAGCCATTTATGGCATGATTTCTTGATTTGACTTCCTTATCTGAAAGGAATTCTATAGAATATCTCTCAAAACCTAGTGATTTAAATATCCTTATGTCACTAAATATGGAGAGTTCATTCATTCAACCTCATCCTTTGAGATGAGAGAATCCTTAACCTGGGTCTCCTTTTTAGTAATAATCCCCAGTTATAAGTCCTTTAATCTGGGCATCTTCCTTAGGAGTAAGCCCCAAATTCATAAAGTTCCCAAACTTGGGCATCCTCCTCAGGAGTAAGCCCCAAACCTTAATTCCTAACATGGGTATCCTTTTTCAAGTATAAAACCCAATTATAATCTTGGGCTTCCTTTTCAGGAATAAGCCCCAAGTCCCCTAATTTCTCTTTAACCAGTCCTAATTTACCCTTGGTTTGGGTTTCCTTTTCAGGAGTAAAACCCAATCATAAGTCCCCTCCTAACTTGGGCATCCTCCTTAGGAGTAAGCCCCAAGATTAGAGTATTCAAATCTCCATGAAGCAAATATACCTTTATGGACCCTGTTCATGGATTTTCTCCTTAAAAGTGAATCCTAAACCTTCATCTATCTGGGCAGTCATACATACATAAGCCCCAAACCATTTCTTATGATTTCATCTTTTCATGGCACAAATTGTCTAAATTTTACTAATACCTCTTGTTTCTCACACCGAGCATGACTTACGTGAGCTTAGAGTGTAAAAGTAATTGTGACATCCTGCTTTGAGCCATCAATCATATACATCATACCCTTACTCGAACTACGTGTGTTCTGATTCCTTTTCCAAAACAAAGGATACGTAGGTAGCCCATTTATGGGTTCGATCCCAATTTTGAGATAATCCATGTCCTTATGAATGACGATAAACTTCAAGTGCCCCACTGAGTGGCTTTAAAACCAGCCTGGTCATCATAAAGACCAAGAGACTTTTATATAAATGTTTTGAAGGATACCATTCACTAAGAATCTCTAAACAGATATAGATGATTCTCTATTGATGAAGAACCTCAAATACATATAAAAGATTCTCTAAATTTCTTGCATATTTAATCATTGATTGTTAAAACTAAAGGAAAGAACATTTTATACTTGGTAATGTAATAAGGATTCACGAACATTACTTAAATCTATAAAGAGAGTCCCGGAGTAGACAATAATTCCCCTCAAAAAGGTGTGATGAGTCCGACCTCCCATCCTCTCGACCAATGCAAATTCCTAAGCCTCATCAGTCCACAAGCTAATGAGCGCCTGCCTTTGGAAAGTAGGTCCAAACGGATGTGGAATCATTGGATGTTTCCGGTTCTACGAATAAACCCGCTAGAAACCGATCGGAACGTTTGAATCTCCCGTCCAGGAGGTCATCCCCGAAATCCGTGCGAAACAACGGGCTATGCCCGCACCTCGTTGTGTTGGTTGCAGACGACAGGCAGTGATGATGGAGGCCGAGTGTTCGAGGACTAGACGGTACCCGGAGGTGGACCACACGACGAGTCAGTATCCAGAGGTGGACTTCACGGCGAGACGACACTCAGAGGGGGTTGACGGGTGAGATCATCGAGGTGCTGCGCTATCTGTACCTACCCTTCAGGTAGGATCCGTGGTGGACGATCAGGGAGCTGCGCTACCTGTACCTACCCTTCAGGTAGGATCTGAGGAGGACGACCCAAGAGTTGCTTCCTTCCTTCTAGCTATTTGTCTTTTTCTGTTGTACTTACGTTCAGTTGTAGTTGTAATTTCAGTTGGGTTTGTATTCTGGTCCATTTACTTTTCAGCACTTCTTTTTGTACTTAGTGTTTTACTTCCGCTTGTACTCTGTGGTGTTTTATTTACTTTTATAAAGGAAATTCCATCCTAGTCATCGGGATTTACGCCTTTGGTGCTAGTCGCCAACCCCTGGCCTATGGAAGGCGGTTTTGGGGTAGTCACGGCATGGGCCCCGAGGACGGGTCGTGACAAATTGGTATCAGAGGAGTCGGTTCTACCGCAGAACTTATAACTCTGATATTTTCTTTCTGTGAAGCAATAGTGTTGAGGGTACTGAGTGTGGTCTTCAGTTTAGGGAGTCTAGTGTTGGTGCGGGCGGCCGACGTATCCATACACCAGGACCCTGACAATTGATTTCTGAGTTTGTGCACGAAAACACTGATTGTGTGTGTGTTTCCAGAAGTTTTTAAATGTCAGATCAAACCAGGTCAGCTCACCAGGTATAATCGTTTGACCATGTCACGATGTTTCTTTCAGGATGCCTTTTCACGGATGACCAGCTAGAGCCCAGAGGGATGTGCGTACTGACAGCCTTCCGAGCGACGAGGCTTTGGTACAAGGCCCTCTTGCAGTTGAGGCACCATTGGAGGCACCATTGGAGGCACCAGCGGTACTACCATATGTTCGGTCACCGATGCCACTAGCCCCAGCAGTAGGCGATGCACGCCACTTGAGCGCGCTGCACGAGTTCCAGTGCCAGAGGCCACCTAGGTTCCGAGGAGAGACAGACCCATAGGCGGATGAGGATTGGCTGGAGTCTGTGGTAGGAGTCTTCAGGCTAGTGGGGACGCCTGCGGAATTCATGGCGATCTTTGCTTCCAGCCTTCTTCAAGAAGTAGCAGGCAGGTGGTGGAGCCACTTGGTCCAGTTTTTCAATGGGATGAACTTCACATGGGAAGACTTTGAGACCTTCTTCAGGGTGGAGTTTGTGCTAGTAGCTCTACACCCTGAGCGTGTGCAGGAGCTTCTGCCTTTGCCGCAGGGTTTTAGATCAGTAGCCGAGTCATCTGTGGACAGTAGACAGATGATGCAGAGGTCCAAGAGGACCAGATCTAGCAGTACGAGGAGCAGGAAGTGTTATGAATGCGGCAGGAAGGGTCACCTGGCATGTGACTGTCTGACCCCCCACACAGTCGATCCACATGTTTTAGAGGAGCCACCAAGGCGGAAGTAGTGGCAGGTGCTTGAGAAACAGCCAAGCAGTGGACAAGGCAGTAGAGCTCTGGAAGCAGGTGGACAAGAGAAAAACTAGTGGATACGTCTCTTGTACTTCTATTTCCATGTTGTTGTTGTATTCGTGTCTTTGTACTATGAGCTGCAATAATAAAAAAGGCACTTATCTTTGTGATGTTTTCTTTCCTGTCCTTTTTTTTGTTGAAACTGAGAGGTCCTAGTTAAAACTGTTGACTTGACCCTCACTTTCGAGATTTCTACTAGAGGAGACCCAGTGACCTCACACTGATGCCGACAGCGTGACTCGACCCTTGGAGGCGAGAGTGACGGTTGGATCTCTTAGTAGTTATGTCGATGCCTTACGACGTTATCCACGAAATGAATGCATCATTCATGTCAGGAATGACTGTATTAGGCAATGGGTGTGGTTCATCCATGGGATGGGACTTAGTTTCTCTTTTCGGCAAAGGATAAATTTTAGCAGCTCTTCAGTTCGTAGGCAAAGAAGGTGCAGATCATCCAGGAGGGGATGAAGACTGCACAGTGCAGTAAGAAATAGGAAACTGCGTCAGTCTTAGAGACTCAGGCACATTAAATGTTTCAAGAAGTGGAAGCTTTAAGGAGAGATGAGTCTGCGAAGCAGTGGACGTGGAGGCAGAGCTAGGAGAGAAGCATGAGGTGGTGTAAATCTTAACATACTACAACCACCCACCTTAGTTGTCCCCACCAGGCTCAGGGAGCTAGAGGGAAGGGGGAGAGAGTAGCTGCTTGCGGTCAGGGAGAGTGACCCAATGGCTCTAAGAATGATTCAAGCGATAGTCTATGTCCATTACTAGCTGCCGTAGAAACAGAAGTTGATATGAATCATTCATTCCTTTCACGAATCTTGTCCTGGACCTAGAGTTTCCGGTAAGCCGTAGACTTGACCCTCAAATCTGGAGATACCTTGGGAGAAGACTCAATAATCATACTTACGCCGATGGTGTGGTCAGACCCTCGAGGCGAGAGTTTCGGTTGGAATCTCTTGGTGGCAGCGTTGAGGCCTTACGACGTTGGTTTGAGTATGGACTAGGCAATCATAGTTCATACACAAATTGACGGTATTAGGAAAAAAGGTTGTGGTTTAACTACGACGTCGGGATGGGTTTTCCTTTGTCGAAGAAAAGGAAACCCCAGGCAGCACAAGATAAACTCATGCACAGGAGGGTGAGACCGATCACTCTTGAGTCGGTCAACCTTACCCTCATGGCAGTCGTCGTTTTGAGTTTCAGTTCTACCAAGAATTGGAGACCTCTAGAGTTCGAGGATGACGATCACGTCTTTATACAGGTCTCACCTCGACGAGGTTTACGGAGATGTGGCCAAGGTGGAAAGTTATCTCCGAGGTCCAACGGACCTTTCTAGGTCCTCATCTGGGTAGGCAAGGTGGTTTACCGCTTGACCCATCCACCTCAGTTGCACCAGGTGCACGACGATTTCTACGTATCTCAACTGAGGAGATACATGCTCGACCCTTCGTATATCATCGACCCTGAAGAGCTGGATGATGACGATGGTGTGACTTCCACGGAGGTTCTAGTGGGAATCGAGGATCGACAGGAGCGGATCCTTTGATGATGGTCGATTCCTCGGGTGCGCTTTCACTGGCAGTACGGGAGTCTCCATGTAAGCACATGGGAGCGGAAGGCTCAGATGCGTACTCAGTACCGCTTTTGTATCCCTAGTTTATGTTAAAGCTTTACGAGGACGTAAAGCCCTGAGGTGGGAGTAATGTAAAGACCCTGAAATTTCAAGTAATTTTTTTTCTTAATTTTTTTTGGAATTTTACAGGAATGCAGTTTCTGACGGCACCTGATTCCGAGGCCCGGTGTGCCCGAAATCTTTTTCCGAATTTTAGCTCAGGTACATTCAGTGAACGAACGAGCGGGTTTTACTAACTTTTGAACTGGTGCTCGGAATCGAATTCTGAGGGCACCTATAGAATCGCAGCGCCAGTATTTTCTTAGAAACACCTTTTCCAGAGTTGCATTTGCTCAGGTGTGGTTTTAAATTTTTGGGGTTAAGTTAAGAAATAAAATAAGGTGGTGCCACAACTTTATTTTATTTCACTTAAAGCCACTTAAATCCACTTAAGCTAAGTTAGTCGGATAGGGTGGAACCCAAAATATCCTACCCTCTTGGTAGGATATTTGTTAGGTGGGGCCCGAACGAGCCCCACCATTTCTTTTCCTCTAAGTAACGCACCCGCAAAAACCCCTTTTAAATAAAATTCAACCAGTGCATTTTCTTAAATTCTTAACGGCCCTATTAATTGGGCAGTTAAGTCATTACCATTAATTCATCGAATTAATGGTTCATTTCTTAACATTGTTTTTCAAATTGTTGGTGTAAGAATAAAATAAGACCAAATCATGCTTTACTTGTGGGTGCTTGTTGAGAGGATTTGGAGAAGCTCTAGGTTCTTCATCCTCCTTCGCGAAGAATGCGATGAATGCCAGCCTCGACGTAGGGTGAAGAAGAATGCCGAACCCTCAGAGATCGACGACGCGACGCCGTGTACGGCGACGCCGACGATTCTTCTTCCGCGACGTTCCTTACTCGTGACAATATTCGATCAACAACTAATTGAGGTAGGGGATTGCAGTTGTTTAATTTTTTCTTTGTGAATTATTTAATCCTCAACATGGGTTTAAATGGTGTGATTAAATCCGTGTGTTTTAAACCCTCGGAGATTGTCGACAGTGATGCCCCTTCCGCGATGCGACGATCCTCTTCTTCCACGACGGTCAATTCCGCGATGAACACACGTTCGACGACAACGCTTGAGGTAGGGATTTATGTTTGAGAATGATTTTATTCCCTTGAATTCTTTATTTCTAAAGAAAACAACGAACACGGATCAACTTATTACCTAGTTGATCCGCGAACGTTTTCCTTGTGGGATGTGGATAATCTGTTATTGGAAAAAAGAAACTGTTTGGGTTGATTCTCTTTTGTTCGTGAAAATTCCTTGTTGTTCTTCGTCTTTTGGGCTGCCTGTTATCGTAATAACGGGAGGAGGTCAGACCGCACGAACACGGCCGACCCTCCTCCCCCCTTGTTTGTTTGAATTTGTTGCGGAACGTGAAAGGCGGCGCGGTGCTGTTGCACCGTACGGAAATTATGAGGAAGTTCTAAAAAGCACGGCGCCGTCGCGCCGCGCTGTTGAAGTTGAACAAGCCACAGTGCCGTCGCACCGCGCCGGAAAACCACGAAGAGGCCGCAGTTTGATTATTTGATTGTTGAGCGTAGATTGATAGACGATGAAAAAAGAGGCCGCAGGGTAATTTTGAAGCCTCCGCAGTGAAGGTCGGGTCTCGAGAGGACCTCTGGCGAAGACCGCGCGCAAATCGGACCACCGGAGCGCGTTCGGTGGTCCACGGAACCCCCGCCAGCGCGCCGCCCCGGCACGGCGGCGCCGGTGGCCGGAAGCGGCGGCCGGCCGCCAGGAGGCGGTGGCGCCCGGAGCGCTGGCGGGAAGACCAGACGTGGCTGAAGCCGCGGCGGCGTTGCCCGGTCACGGGGCTGCGGAGGAGGGACGCGACTTAAGCTGCGTCCGGGTGTCACGGAGCGGCCCCCGCGCGGGGGGCCGAGGCTTCCTTGCGCGGTGCCTGGCCAGCGCCAGCGCGCCGGCCGAGCCGCCCGGCCGGACCTCCGGGCATGGCCACGCCGGCTGGGTTGGACCCGGACTCGGTTCGGGTCGACCCAGGGGGTTGGGCGGGGTCAGCCCGGGCATAGACCCCCCGTTTTCGGCACCTTTCGGTCTTTTGCCCATATCTTGGGCTACAGACCTCCGATCGACGCGCCGTCAGCGGCTATGCGATCCTTAGATCGAGACGATCGTTTCAGTATATTACACTCAAGGTTTAAGAATACTTTGTTTTCGTCCGGGTTGGTTCGTACAGGAAACCAATCGAGCCCTCAGAGCGGAAACACTCATAACATGAGCTCCGGACGTCCGATTGACGTTCCGTCGACTTGGTTGGATTCCTATAAGTGATATGGAACTCTTGGATTACTCCGCTCGAGGTTTGGATGCCGTCAGAGTGCGGTCACGTTGGTTCTCTCATGAAACCAATCGGGCCCCTGGAACGAAAAAGCCAATAACTCACAGACCGGGCGTCCGATTGACGTGCCTTCTGTCTCGTTAAATTCCTCTTGATGAGACAGAACTTTTGACTTACTCTACTCGAGGTTTGGATGCCGTCGGAGTGCGGTCAGGTTGGTTCGCTCACGAAACCAACCGGGCCCCTGGAACGAAAAAGCCAATAACTCACAGACCATGCGTCCGATTGACGCGCCGTCTATCTCGTTAATTTCCTCTTGATGTGACAGAACTTTTGGCATACTTTGCCTGAGTTTTGGTTGTTGTTGGATAGTGGCCGGGATGGATTGTACCCGAAATCCAACCAGGCCCCTGGAACAGAAAAGCTGATATCTTTCAGACCGGACGTCGGTTTGACGAACCGTCAGTGGTGTTGGTGATCACGTTGAGAAACAGTCCCTATGAGTATATCCTATGAGAGTTCGGGGTACAGTTGAGATACAACCGGGTTGGTTTGCTCACAAAACCAACCGGTCCCCTAGGATGAAAAGGCTAATAACTCACAGACCGGGCGTCCGATTGACGTGCCGTCTGTTGCGTTGAGACCCCTATGACGAGGTGGTCCTTTGAGATACTTCTTCATGGGACTTTGAGATACTTAGAGTATCGACCTGTAGCTCATGGAGAGGACCCTCCCAGAGACGAGCGTGTGGAGTACGGAGACCATGTAGCCGATTGAGACCTGACGACTGCTTGACCGACTCGACTTGGAGTGAGTCGACTAGCCCAGTGGACGGAGCACTACATTGTTTGGGTGCAGACCCATGGCGGACAGAGCACTACCTGCGTGACAGTGCAGACCCGCGGTACTCGTCCAGAGTGTACCTCTACAGGCTACTAGGGGGTGTGCAATACTGTGTTTGGGTGGCATACCCCGGAGGGATGCACTATTGTGTTTGGGTGGCTGACCCGCGGTACTCGACAGGAGGAGTACCTCAGCAGTCTTAGGTTAGTGAGCAGTACCTCGGAGTCGTGACAGGACCACTGTACACTCCAGAGACGGGGCTCTTCAGCAGTTACGGTTTCGATAATGAAAATCCTGGTTTGAGCTGAGTCTATGACCTTTGTGTTTACCTCATGATTGAGATGGTCACTTGATAACTTAGGTATATGTATGGGCATGTAACTGGGTGGTGGTTATCCATTGACTTCATAATCTTTGTGTTTCCTCCTGATTGAGATGGGTTACTTGATAACATAGGTATATGTATGGGCATATACCTAAGTAGAGGTTATCTGTTGGATCTTCTATGTGGATATCCATGTTGGTTTTAGTGAGACCTTGAGGGTCTCGGGGTCCCTACTGAGTATTGTTATATTCACCCCTGCACAGGCTATGCACGCACCTCGTTGTGTTGGTTACAGACAACAGGTAGTGCTAACTGAGGGCGAGTGTTCGAGGACTAGACGGTACCCGGAGGTGGTCCACACAACGAGTCAATATCCAGAGGTGGACTTCACAGTGAGATGACACTCGGAGGGGGTTGACGGGCGAGATCATCGAGGAGCTACGCTATCTGTACCTACCCTTCAGGTAGGATCCATGGTGGATGATCCAGGAGTTGCGATATCTGTACCTACCCTTCAGGTAGGATCCGAGGAGGACGACCTAGGAGATGCTTCCTTCCTTCCAGCTGTTTGTCTTTTTCTATTTTACTTACGTTCAGTTGTAGTTGTACTTTCAGTTGGGTTTGTATTCTGGCCCATTTACTTTTCAGCACTTCTTTTTGTACTTAGTGTTTTACTTCCACTTGTACTCTATGGTGTTTTCTTTACATTTATAAAGGCAATGCCTTCCCAGTCATCGGGATTTATGCCTTTGGTGCTAGTCGCCAGCCCCTGGCCTATGGAAGGCGGGCTTGGGGTAGTCATGACACGGGCCCCGAGGACGGGTCGTGACAGACACATCCTACATGACATAAAAATTTTATCTGCAAGATTGAGTAAGGATTCATTCTAAAGTGGATGTTATGTCATGTTTGAAAATGATGTTAAGAGCGAGCCCCAGGTTTACCATCTGCATAAAATTTACTAAATTCCATCCTTTCGACAATATGGTACATGATTAGTACTACTTGTATCAATAAAATCCAAAATATCAAAGTAATTTTTAATATTAAAAGATAAATATTGTTTTTAAAAATCCTACACATATTCATACACTTTAGTGAGTGTCCCTTTCATGAAAAAAACATATAACATGAAACTATATTTTGGGACTGTGGTGATTTTTTTTCAAGTTACTTGATTTGGTTTAGAGTAAGGAGGAACTGTGGTATACTTATTTTTATTACCAAGGTAGTGAAAATATTTGATATTACTATATAAGAAATTTTCCTAGAAAATGGTGTTTCTATTGATGGGATGTGGAATATGGAATATCTTTGTAGAAAAATTACATATTTTGGAATCAGTTTACTATATGGGGAGTTATAAAAAGTTTCTTGATTGCATTGGCTAAGGTGGTGTTGGCTATATGAGTTTTAAGGTGTGAAAAAATTTCAATAGTGTTTTTTCTTTGAATAATTGATGGCGTTCCTACCAGATCAACTAGCCTAGGGCCTCTATAAAATAGTGGTGAGACTATATTATCAGTAGTACATGTGATTAATTTGATATATAACTAATTGAAACTAAGTATAATTATAAAAACTTTTTCTACAGTGAATGTAATCCCTATATTTCTAGAAAAATAAAAACTAGGCAGTGTTCCCCTAGATGTGGGATTCAATTCCAAACCACATAGTATTTTTTTCACAATATAATTATCCCACTATTTCCTTACATTAATGTATTTATGTCAGTTGATCAGATTAGTGTGTGTGATGATTTAATTAGTGGTGGTGATTAGTGTGTATAATACTTCCAAATTCCTATACTTTATGTTACAGTGGGTTCTACTGGTTTGATATCAATAGTACAATATCTCGATGAGTGAAATATTCTAGTGAACACATGTTATTTTATTCAACGATTACATAGATGAACAACTTCTCAAAAAGTGGAATCATAATAGAGTTTTACACCATGAGTTGATTAGTTATTATACATAATTAAAATGTAATTATATTTCTTTCAAGTGAGTTTACTTTCATCAGAAGATATTCCATAAAAATAGATAGAGGTTTTTATTGACATGTTTTATGGAAGTGACATTAGCTCCTAGTTAATGAAAATGGAATATTATCTCATACAAATGGATTTATAAATTTCATTGGGTGGGGTCAATCCAGAAGATATATAGAAAGGTGAATGGGAAAATTTAGATAGAAAAGATCTTGGATCGATGAGTATGTAGTTTGCATGAAATGTTTCCTTAAACTTATAGGACAAGAAGGCCACAACTGAACTGATTGTTATCTTGTTGGATATATATGAGAAACCCAAAATAATAAAAAAATTGTTTTTGATTTGTTGAATATTTTCACGGTTTTATTATAAGGGAGGCCAATAGAACATCATTCTAATGATTTCAACATGATCAATAATTATCTTTAATTAATAAATGTTACTTTCCCATATGATGCATTAAAAATCCTTCTACATTAAAATTTAATATAAATATGGGATATAACAATTACTATGGCATGTAATTCCTATAGAAAGACCAATATGCTATTTTAGGATATCTGGACTTTGATCCTCAATGAAGAACTCTAGAGAAGGGAGGTCCAAATACCTTGGAAAAATTATTTGAATACTGAATGAAGGGGACACTCATCTTAGAGAATAAATCTTCAATAACTAAAATATAAATAAATTAATATGTTTCAAGGAATATTGATTCGATAAGGTATTACCTTATTTCTTTGTGGGAACCTTGAACACCTGTATAGAAACTACATAAATCATAAGGAAGCCACCAATGGGACAACTTCCAAAAGTTCAAATTCATTTAAAATAATAGATGGAGGAAATAATATTTTTTATCCATGTTCACATTCCAATGGAGCAATGGGTGGTTGAATTTTGTGAATCCTTTCATTTAAAGACTAAATGGGGGTTCATGGTCGAAAATGTATCTAGAATCTTTGGGAATGTTTATTTAGTAGATAAAAAATCATTGTAACTCATGGGAAAGGGATAATTAAACATGTAGTTATTGGATGGTTGTATCCTATGATTAATGGATGTACAATGCATTCCTGGTGTCTAGAAGAAAATGATTTCAATGGGTGAGTCAACTGATTTATAGTATGGCACTAACTTTTATAATACAGTATAGAAGGATACTCAAGGGTCAATGATAATGGCATGATGATTAAAATATAGAACACTAAAATTGATCAAAAAATTATATGGAAGTGTAATGTTTGAAATTTTATCACTGTAAGATCCATAAATATGGGATTGTAGGCTCGATAACCTCAATGAGAGGAACATGAAGGTTATATCCAAGAAATACATACTAATGAACAACCAAAAAATCATCATACGTTCTGAGAGTTATATTTTGGGGAAATAAAATAGGATTTTATTCAATTTGAATGGAGATATTCCCAAATCCATGAAGATGGGATTAGTTTACTTAGATGTATAGGGGAAATCCCAAATCTAGCCACATTTAGGATCTCTTTATTTTGTCACATTCATCATTTATGTGATAAGGAAGGTATGGGTGCATTTACTTAGGCATACATCTGATGAATTTGGTTAATTTTAACGGTGGAAATCAATGGTCAAAAGATAATGTTTCTATATTTTAATGTGATTAAAATTAAATAATGGATGAATGTAAAATTATAACAACATTAGGAATGTTTTCCAGAAGAAATTCATCATGTTAAAAATAATTGTACCCATAACCCCACAACAAAATGGTGTGGTCGAGAGAATGAGAAAAAAATTGACTAAAAAGGAATTATTCATGCGTGTGAACTATGAAATTCCCAATACTATATGGGTGGATGAAATAAATCCTACTATATATATTTTCAATATAAGTCTAAATTATTTAGTGGGGTGAAGTCTACCAGAAGATCTATGGCCTTTTAAGTTACTAGAAGTTGGTTATCCCAAAATCTTCAGAACTTTGTCAAAAATTCATATAAATTATAAGGATAGAAACAAAATTGAGTCTATGTTTGATGATTTCTTATTATTGGACATGGGATTCAAGATTTTGGTTTCAGACCATGAGATGATGACAAGTGCTAAGTCATCAGAATTGGAAACATTCTATTGATAGAAAAGATCCCATGAAAGGATTAAAAATTGGACAAATTAGAAGTTGAAGGAATGAATCTAAAAACGAAAGTTCAGGTCTAATTGGAGGAAAGAACTAAAAGATCATTAGTTTTAGTGACACGATATATCAGTACAAATTCAATGGATGTTCATATAGTAGTATATTTTCTTAAATTCTCAAGGACTGTTGAATCCTGAGGGAAGGCTATAGATATTGAGAAATTAATAATTTGGGAATTGGAAGTTATGGCTCTAAAAATAATAACACCTAAAAACATTTGAATATCAAGTTGAGTTGTGAATATATTCTAGAGGTAGGTAACTAGTCTACATATATATAGATTACTTGAATTTATTACTTTTAATTGATTTTCAGGGACATGAATACCTAAAGACGTAGTGAAACTCAATTAATTTGAATAATGGGAATTAATAATGAAGGAAGAAATGAATTTCTTGATGTTTAATAAATCTTGAAATCTGACTAAACTACCAGTTGGTCGGAAAGAACTAGATAAAAATGTTTCTTTTTTTAATGGAAGTAAATTAAATGAAGGAAAATATACAAGGCATGTATGGTGGTTAAAGTATTCCAAAAATAAAGAAGGATTTTATTTCTCAGAAATTGTTTCATTGATATTTAAGCATACTACAAGCCAGAAAATGATGAGTTTAGTTACTTTTTATGATCTACACTTGGTGGAAATGGATTCTAAGACTACCTTTATTCATAGTGACTTGTAGGGGAAGATCTATATGAAGTGACCTAGTAGTTTTCATGATCATTTAGTTGGGGGCCTTATTTGTAAGCTGAAGAGAAGAAACTATGGATTGAAATATCCACCTCAATAGTGGAACCAAAATTTTGATGCATTAATGAATACATAAAATTTAGATGGGTAAAATATGATCATTGATATTATTTAAAGTAGTGGTATAATGGGACTTACATCATAGTCCTAATATATGTGGATGATATGTTGCTCAAATATATGTAGTTTTCATAGATTTAGGATTTGAAGATTTAATTGTTTCGATATTTTTAAATTAAGGATCTTGGAAAAGATAATAAAATATTGTGGATGAGGATTTAGAGGGATATAAAATTCAATACGATGGTGTTATCCAAGAAAAACTGCATCTGAATAATTGTTTAAATTTTTTGAATGACTAGATGTAATCTTGTCTCAAGGAATATTTCTTAAATTTTAAAAGTATCTAAGGTGCATGAACTAACAATGAAATATAAGGCCTGATACAAAGTGAAAGTAAAATTTTTATTATCTTATCTATGTTTTATATACATTATAATTTGTATGCTTCCATACATTGCATTTATAGTTGACACGATATGTCTTTTTTATGTTAAACCCTAGAATGGAGAACATGGAAATTGTGGAGTGGATCATCTGAAACATGTAAGGATCAGAAGAAAATACATTATTATTTGGATAATATGATCCACTATAGGGATTCATAAATACATATTTTTCAATGGATTTAGACACCCAAAAGTGAAAAAAAATATTTGTTTTCATCTTTGGTGAAACAAAAATCTGTTAGATGTGTCAACTACAACTTGTGGTCACATTATCTACAAGGGGATTAAAATATATAGTTGATATGAAATTCCAAAAGGAGTTAGTTTAGTTATGTTCTTGAGGAAAGATATCTAGAGGATCTTGGATGGAGGAGTGTTATTATGTGGTAGTTAGAGTGAAATTCACCATTCTTGAAATATGGTGTTTCATCTAGGAATTAAACACATCGAACAAATATTCCATTTTATAAAAAATCTTTTTCAATATAATGCATTAGAGAAATAGAATATTGAGGGGAATCAAAATACTACTGAGAATTTTAAAATTTTTTTTTCCAAGAAATCATAAGTATGCACAGTTGGAATTGGGTGAATGAAAGGTGGTGAAAAACATAACAAGAATGTGGAAGAGGAATAAAAACTCATTTTTTCCTAATTACTAGAGGATGTAAAAGAGATCCTTGAATAAGTCTTCAAGTGGTAGATTTTTGGTAGTGTGAAGAATTTTTTCTTGTTATTGGATTCATTTTACTCAAAAGAGGAACTCCAATAGAATATTCAATCTTATTAAGGTACAATAACAATAGAGTCCAGAATATATATAAGTTTTCTAGAAGATTGAGTTTCTTCTAATGGGCCATGCCAGATGGTATATGTTCACCAGTAGATAAACAATGCTAGAATTAATTTACCAGATAGATATCTATGAATATTGTACTAATTATAATGGTTGAGGTGATACTATATATAGGATATTGGAGGAGAGATCAAATTATAATGGGGGGGGGGACGTGAATCTTGGATGGTGGTGGAACTAGATAAACCAGTTGAGGACCTCTATAAAATAGATGTCAAACTAGATTCTGATCAGTACATGTGAGTAAATTGAAATATAACTAATTGTTACTATGTATAACTACTAGATATTTTTATACATATATTGTAATGGTTTAATTTATGGTTAAATAGAGACCTGGAAATGTTCTCCCTTAAACGTATGATGAAATTTCAAACCAAGTGATCTTTGTGCTTTTTTTTAAAAAAATTCTAATTTTATTATTCTTGATAGTTTGGGTTTGAGTTTTAAAAACATAGTATGTGAGAGGTGTGACTTAGTGATGATTAATAGGGTGTTACCAAATTTAAAATTCTAACACTCTATGGAACATGGAGCTTCAGGAGTATGATTCTTTCAACACATGATTACTAGTGTATGTGATCTTTTGGTAAACTCAAATTATATCAGGTCTTGATTTCTTGTATGTTCATCCTCTCATTTTTATACCGATTAACAGATTGAAGAGAATTAAATACCCTAAAAGGGATAATTTTGGTACATTTGTGTTCTAGCCTCCAAATTTTTTTTCCATCTTATAACCACCAAGAGTTGGATGGATTGTAGGGAAGGAGAATCCACCCGATATTATAGGAAACCGCACTTTTTCCATCCTTACTAATATCAGACTGTCTATGTTACCAACCCAAGTAGATGTTATCTCATTTACATTTAAAACATTTTCTACCTATATATTATGATTAGGTACCTTTTCACCCAACCCCTCCACATAACCCATTTTGAGGACCTTATTACCAATAGAATGGACCCCAGTATAATGATTGACACACTCAATAACTTTTATCTTTTATAGAGTTAAGATTTTTTGCCTATATATTATATGAAACCTCTCATTCACACATGTCCTCTATGCATTTTAAAAATAATTAATAGGGAGGATGAACCTAATCTATTATTCCTCGCTAACTCATGTAACTATAGTGAACACTCCATTTCCAAAAGTTCTAACATGAATCTCCATGGTATCTGAGGCCAAAATCATATTGTGTGAATATTCATTAATAGTAATGAATACTTCATCTAAATTCAAGTTAGGAATATCATAGATTAGGTCCACTACCAAATAGGTTGAATCCAACCACACCTCAAGCTCTTGAGCTGAGAATCAAAATGGATACCCAGCCACTAAAATAATATCCTTACTCCCTAATTCAAATTAAAAATATAAGATACAGTATATAAGTTTAAATATAACTTATAAATGATATTTATTTTATAAAAATATTGAAAAAACTGTTCTAATCTAAAAAAATTATGAAATTGTGGGAGAGAGATATCCACATAAATGAAAATTTTTAGATGAAATATAAGAGATTCATTGCGATTTATATGATCAATACAACAAAATCACTCAATGGAATCATCCCAAAAAAGTATAATTGTAGGATTTTGGATGTAGATCAAAAGAAATAAAAAGATAATGTATACTACTTCCCATGAAAAATCTATCTTATCATGAACCATGATTGATCAACACATCGAGTGGAATTAGTTATAGATGGAGTGAAATGACTAAGACCATACCAAAGAAAAACCACCTATATATGTGCAATGGATAGTAAATAGGAAGGGACTTAGGAGGACAACCACTGACTTATAATTCAATCCCCACTCTAAATTTTTGTGTCTATCAATAAAATTATACAATAGATTCCACTAACTTTTTTTTCACAAGAGTGAATGCACGGAGGTTTATGGAATAAAAAATTCCCATAAGAGAGAGTCAAAATGAGGGGATTCCCTTGATCATCTGAGAGGAACCTGTTTGAAGGGGAACATCTGAGATAAATGGTATAGAATCGATATTTATTAATGATAAATATTAAGAGAATTTACTATCATCACAAGCCCTAGGAAAACATTCACTCTTCCCAAACAGAGGAGGGACCATGGTCTCTACTAATGCCATACCTAAGGTTTTAGTGAGAGATAAATTTCCACCTATTCCAGGGAAAATTCTTAAGGACTTTTTGTGTTGTTGAGGATAAGAATAAGGGTTCAAAAATGATCCAAATTTTATACGATCTTCAGGTTTGGAAGAAATGATTAATCAAATTATTGAAACTCATATTTATTTATTGTAATTTGAGTTTAATACTACCTTCCTTCTCCATTATTTGTCCTTATTGATAATTATATGGGAACATATATAACTGGATCATAATTGTTGTTCACTAAGTATTATCCACTCGAGAATAAGAGTTAGTGAACCTTATAAAAATCATTTTGTTGTTGGTGTTCATCGTCACTCTATCTCTCTTCATCACATGATTTTATTCAAGACCAAATCCCACCAAATAGTTATAGGAAAACAAATTTAAGAGTTTTTTTTTCAGTAACAATTGATCCCCCCTCATAAGTGGTTTACAGTCACCTAGGCCATATGTTATCAAACACGTTGGGTGAGATATATTATAGCCTTTTTTATATTTACCTTATTATAGAATAAAATATCATACATTGGTTTTCATTAAAATTTATCGCACTTGAAGATTAAAATTATTATTAGTATTTAAAGGAATACATTATAATATTAAGGGGTTTTTGATATTATTTATCAAAATTCATTACAATATTAAGGTGGTATAAATTGTAGGTACTTTTATTTTGCACTTTTCAGTTATTTCTTGAATTTAAATTTGAAATTTATCAAACCTAAAAGGTGAGATGTATTCCATGTATTTCATTAACTGGTTATTATTTAAAATTTATCTTAGTATTTTTCGGAGATAAATTTTAGACAGGAACCCTTATTTAATTAAAACTAAACTTTAACCTATTCAAGGAATTTGTTAAATTATCATAGTATAACACATAAAATGTTTTTTACTTATGTTTGTCAAATGTTGATAGTGAAAAATATTAAATTATGTAAAAACATTTATTACTTGATATCTTATAATTTTTTAATATAATATGGAAAGATATATATACTTAGATTAAATATTCATCTAATGATATAAACACATATAAATTGATAAACTCAAGAAACTTTATTCCTTGGATACTAAGATACATTTTCTAGAAATGAAAAATAGGTGTACCTTTATCCTACAAATATCGATGCCGATAGTTATTGATAAATATCATCAAAGGAACAACATAAGGGTCGTTCCCTCTAAGGTGTATTGATGGGTTACATTGAATAACTCAAACATTTTGGATGAGATCAATAAATAATTAATGAAATATGCTAGCATCTAGGAAATTGAGATGGGAGGGAGAGAGATATAGAGATTAAACTAGAAACATTACAACGATAGTAACCCAAAGACTATGTTCTATGTATTCTTCATAAATGATGTGTGAATTATCCCAATTCCAAGAACCATGTCATTCCATTACTCAAACATTTCATAAAAATACAAGTAATGAAATAAGATACATTACACATAACTCATTGATATAAATACCTTGTAATTGAAAACTTTAATGAATAGACATAACTAAGCATTAACATATTAAGTTTTATAATGATTTAGAGATTGAGATGGTGCTAAAAGTAACTATAAAATCAATACTTGGAACTATGATTGGATTATATAAAACACTATGTTAATCCCAGGTAACCTATGTATCCCTTCCATATAATTCATCCAGAATCATATCTATAGATTAAAAAGACCTTATAAAGAGACATAAAATATGATATACATCATATAAAATGATATACACCAATATGAATAAAAATAATAATTTATATAAAATTTTTATTCTATGACCAGTTCACCGTACCATAAGTTATTTAACTTATATAAATATCACACACACACACATATATATATATATTTATAATGGATTTAAGTAAAATATCCTTTATCATATCTCAATTAATATAAGACTTTATTCTAAAATATTTATAAAAATAATTCATTTTAAAAATTACCCAATAAAATCATTGAAAAATATATTTTCCTTGATTAACTGAGTAAACTGGATGTAAATATTAATTTATTAATAAAAACATGTAATTTAAGAGATTAAACAATTAGAATTGGTAGATACCATATACAGTTCACATAAAAATTTATTTTTATATAAATTACGGTGATGTGATTTTAAATTATTAATATAGTATTCGTCTGAAGTATTTATCTTTCTATTGAATATTTTTCCACATAAATCGAATTTGACTATAGTGAAGGGATATCTCATGGTAAAAGTTTTCTTAATGGGTGATTGGTCAATTGGGATGCATTGAATGACGCCAAGAACTTTGGTTCTCAATCTAACAAGGTTCACTTGAAATGAAATTTGTAAAAATAATATTTTTAATATATATTTATTTTTAAATAATTTTATCTATACGATATCTTGCAATACACATAACATTTAGTTTAGACGAACTACATTCCAGGGTTAAAATATTATGTGCCTTTTATCTCCTAGATGTTGGATTAATGGGTATGAATAGTAATAAATAAATTATAAAATAAATTCCCAATCTGCATATTTTTAAAATGAATTCATTAGTTATCAAAATATTTTAACTGAAAATAAAAAATATTTGAAAACAGAAGTGTTGTTTTTCATGAAAATTTATTTTTATGTGAACAATGTATTTTTATTAAATTAATCACTATTGGTGAATGATTTTAATGAAATTTATTTATTATTTTATTGATAAAATATTTTAAAAATCAACAAATATTTTTACTGGAAGTGGATATCAATAAATCATGTTTTATTCTTAAAAATTATTTTTTTCGCACTTTCTACAAATACATTAAAAATAATTTATATCATTTATATGTATTAAATTAGATAAAATTAATTACATATTTATAATTTGGATGCTTAAATTTGGTAAATATTTCCTTTTTATTTTTGGTTAATATTAATAGCATCTATGGTAAAATTCATCAACTCGGAAAAGGGTTAATCAAGTTAATCAAGAATAAAAATAATTGATAAGGTCATATTTTTTCATCATAATACTTATAGGATAAATGTAATTCAAAACTTATCACCTTAGGCATGAAATTGGGATTCTTAATGTACATTTTCCTTTAAAATTACTTATATATTATTTAAATCAAAGAATGCTAAAAAACTTCACTCTCTTAGTTTTAAAAATACTTCATGTGTTTACATAGGGACTTGAATTATTTATGAATGAATATTAATATTCATTTTTTGAATAATGAAATTGTATTTATGAATGTAATTTATTTATGACTTTAAAGTATTATATAATTACCTTAAATTCTCACACAATGCCAAAACAATATTTATTCAATTATTTAGAAAATTAAATAAATGATTTAAAAAATTTAAAAGTGATATAATTTGAGAAATTTATAGTGTTAAAATGATTTTATAGGTGAATATGAAAAACTGGTGTTGTGTTAAATGATTAAATTCTAATTCAAAACCTTTTATTTTTTTTCTTTTATGTCTAATTAAATAAATGGTGTCAGAATTAAAAATAATGTTATTTTATCAAAATAATATTTTATTAAATTATTTAAAAATAAGAAAAATATCTAAAAATGATAATTACGGTATTATATGGCTGAAATTTTATAACAAGGTCATTTAGGGTCCAATTATCAATTTATTAGTAAAAATTACAACACTTTTGTACTGAAATAGTTGTCACTGTAATTAAAAAAATTAGTTAACTAAGGTTTAATCAAAACGATAAGGTTTAAAATAAAACAAAAAATTTTCTAAATTCTATTAGATGATGAAATTATAACCCTATACTAAATTATATTATAATACCTCACAATTTAGATGAATTTTTCTTAAGAATTAATTTATTATAATTTAATCATTTAAGAAATTCTAAAAGTGTCCCTCAACTTAATTATAAATTAGAACCTCCTCCATCAACTATTTACACAACTTTGAACCTTCTATATTGACAAAAATATATCAATTTATATTAAAAAACTGTCAATACATATTCCAAATGTTCTGGTCTTCCCAAAAAAACGAAGCCTAAAGCCCTTTAGAGGATATCTAAAGTAGTGGTTTCAAAGAAGTGGTAATTATGTTAACAAATCACTTTATTTTTAATTATTCCATTAACTCCTATAAATATATTATATTATTAATATAATAAAAAAAATTAAGCATCTTAAATATACAAAAATTTTATTATGATTATGAAACCTCCCTTATTCACCATCTTTCCATCAAATGGGAAGTGAAAGCATCACTCGTACGTACCTACGACTTATTGTCTCCACCTAGCGATACAATTAGTAATTCATAACCATATTTTAGGGATGTGTATTATGATGGGTTTAATGTTTATATGTGATATTTATTACATTATTATACTTACTGAATAATAATATCACATCTACCTATATACTATCAAATCCTATAGGAAATGTTAACATCGTTCGTGTGTATTTGTGGACAACCACCTCCACAAATTAATGTGATTTTTTATTCACTTATATTTTACATCTATAGTAATGAAAAGAAACATGATGAATATATATGATATATATTTTATAATAATTATCCTATAAAGGCATGTTAATATTTACCTTTCTTTTATTCGATCAGTAGAAAAATGAAAACAATATTCACATGTACATATGACCAACCATACCTTTGAATGCTGTAATTCAATTTTCTATATATAAATTTTATAGAATGCGCTAAATTGGAATATAATTAATATTTAGTATATTTATATCATTATAAATTTTATTTATATGATTGAATAATGATAAATAAAAAATTATTGGAACTACTGGGCATAAATAATCATGATCAATGAAATAGTTAACACCAGGAAATAACGATTTTAATAAAGGACTATTAATAAAATGGGGTGTAAAAATGTTATAAAGGGATCATATATTATATTAATAGTATGAAAAATACTATTTTATATAATTATAATTTATATAAATTTATTATATAGGTGTTTAAAGTGATTTCAAAGTAAGGTGAACTCAAGGTAAGTGTTTTTCGTCTCACTTTTATCTCTGTGGGGCACAAGCCTTATACACAAATTGTTTCTTTTTTGTGGTGTATATACTGAACATGAATTTATATTATTATTATTATTATTATTATTGGAATTTACACATCCATATTAGGCTATTCTTTCAAGGGGATTTTTATTCAAAAGTTACCAATGTGGTAAGGATTTTATGTTACAATCTCATTGTTTATCAGAATTGATTATGATTATTTTTTTGATGATAAAATATTTTGATATATCTCTCAAGAAAACCATTAATATTATTCTCCTAAAGTAATTTATTGAAAATAAATATTTTTCTATCATTTTCCACACTGTTGGTGATCAGTAATTCGAAAATATTTTATAATTAAAATAGAATTAATTTCTCTCGTTGGATAAGAAACATTTTTTGTTCCTTATTCAGGTTTTATAAATATGTTTTAATAAAGGTTTTTCCTATTATCTTATTTTTTTTAAATTCACTTTTACCCATGTATGACTTTTTAATTTTTTTTTTGAAAGTATTCTTCTTTTTATTTTCCAAATTAAATATTTTGCTACTTTTCTGACAAAAGTATTGATGGAATTTTTTTATCTTATACAACTTGAATGGATTTTACTAACACCATGAATAATTTTTTATTTTAAAATTACTTTACATGTTTTCATGGTTCTTTTTAAATAAATTAATTTTCTTTATATTTGACTATTTTTTTAATAAGTGATTTCAAAATGGAAAGGTTATTTTCCTAAAAAATGTTTAATGGTATTTTAATAGGATTTATATTATTAAGAACAATAGAATTTAATTTTTCTTAAGATTTATTGGGAAAATGATACAATTATTCCATATATATTCCTTTCTGAATGTCTTATGTTTATGATGGAATATTCTTTATGAATCCTATTCATTTTCCATGGGTTATTGTATGATTAAATGTTTATATAACCCTTTTTACATGGTTTTTGATATGTTGAATGGTTTATGATCTCATGGAACACATATGTATGATTTTCAAAATGTAATAGGTGGGACCTATATCAACCTCCAATGAATTTGGTAAAGATTGATATCTCAAGAGATAAAAAGAATGGGAATGGGGAGTAAGCCTAGTTCAGTAAGGGGAAAATCCAATTTGACAATCTTATGAGTCAACCCTTACTCTTACAATGGTTTGGGGAGTGAAAACCTTGCTCTATAATATCATTGAAAATGATCCCTAACTACTAAGAAAAATATTTACTATACTTTTGTGTATACTACAAATCAATGTTTTTTCCCATGTTAAGATTTTATAGTTCAGGTTATTTGATTACCTGATAATTCATGTCATATGAACTATCCTGATTTATACCATGACTCAACATTATGATCTATGATATGTAGGGTACGTTTTTAAAATATAATGATCATGTTTTCATACCCTTATTCTCATGTTTTTCTTATGCGATTATAAATATATTCCTCTATTAACATTACTAATCATTATAGCTCACACTTTTTATTTTTTATTCTCCCAGGTTATTAATAAATGTATTATGTATAATATGTCTAAGAAGGGTTCTAGTTATAAATAAATAAGTGTGAGAATATGTATATATTTTATGAACAATTTATTTATATTTAAAAGTTTTTGAAGATACTAGACCTAAATGATTCTATCATGGATCATTATTTTATGTAATAAATATTCACCTATTACTATATAATATCTATATATGAAACATATTTGTCACTGTATTTGGCATCTAAGAAAGGTTTAGTTAATATTTAGAAACTATGATAAGAAACATTTAGTAATAACCATATAGATAAGTCTAAGTATAGTATAAAATCATAATATTTTTGTAATGGTCAATAATGAAAGATATTTAAACTATGTTTTAGTAGAATAAGGTGTCATGATTTAGACATCCTATAAATATGTTTTGAAGTTCATGTGGATTGACACCATGATTATTGTTTCTCACACTATGATTTTGGTTTTAGTCAATGGTTAGAACCCAAAAGAATCATGTTAATGCTGAATGTGATGGATAATTCAATGATTATCCTCCTGAACAACCGAATATAACGGAACATGATTGATAAATCTCATTTCAATTCATAGACAACTTTTTCAATCTATGAATCATGCTGAACTTCTAAAAAAGAAAAGAATGTAACAATGATCTATTGAGTCTTTTATGAAGAAACACCTACTTTCTTTTAGTGGGTCCACTAATAAAATAGTCTCTAAGAAATATATGAGCACCACTAAAAAATATTTTCCAATCTCCAAGGTTCATAACAGGATAAATATATTTTGACTACTTATCATTTGGAAGGTGAATCATATCATTGTTGGACTCTTATCAAGAATATGAATCAACAAGAAGGAATTGAGTATATGGAGTGGGATGAGTTTAAGGGATTATTTGTCAATATTTATTATCCTTTACTTATTCATACAAAAATGGAAAATTAAATCCTTGAGTTGAAACAGAAGTATGAGGAATCTTTTAGTACATATGAGGAAACTTTTATAAGACTTGTGAGGTATAATTCTTGTATTAGAATCTAACCTGAAAGTAAGGGTGATTGATTATTCAATGGATTAAAACAAAAGTCTCCAAAGTGTGTTAGCCATAAGTGACTTTAGTATCTTTGAGGAAATCATTCTATGTTCTCTTAAGTTATAGTTTTAGATTAGATATTCCCATAAATATCATGCTATTGACATGAAAAGAAAAATTAAATTCAAAGGAAATTCTAAAAACTATAGAGAGAAGAGGATGCTCTTTCCTTTATGCTCAATGTCTGGGAGGAAACATCGGGGAAATTTTCATAAGGGAATGAGTAAATGTTTTAAATATGAAAATAAAGATCATCAATAAAAGAAATACTTAATAGATAATAAGAAGTTAGATAATGATTTAAATAGAGAGAAATATATATAAATTACACCACCCACACTCCAATGTTTTAAATGAATTGAGTAAGGGAATTATGTTAACCAGTTACCAAATTCAAATGTTAATGATAATGATCAATGTTAAAAACCAATTAAGGATGAATATAATGAGAAATCTAATGAAGTCACTATTTCTAATGAGGAGAAGGATAATGATCTGGGGAAAGGTAAGATTATCATCCACTATAGAACTGCTAATGTCATATTTGATTCTGGATCTACCCACTCTTTTATATTTGAATTTTTTTTAAGGGTATCACAATGCCACCTAAAAAATTAATTATTGAGTTAGTAGTAAAAAACACCAATGATATGATGATCTAATCCTAAGTATATTATTATTGTTCAGTTTATGTTTATGGGAATCTGTTTCTTGAAAATATTATCATTCTTTATGAAGTTTCAATTGATGATATTTTTCATATATATTTTATTTATATATAGAAATACCACATAAATTGATGAGGAAGAGAATTTATGTTTGGTATTTCTAATAAATTTATGATGTCCTATCCTTGTGATGAAAAAATAATCTTCTGATGAAAATTACATCTATAATATGGGTGATGATTCCAATTCAAAGTGGGCATTTATCTTAGATTGTTGGGGAGAAACTCAACATTTAATATATTCCTATTATGTGTGATTTGATTGATGTATTTCAAAAATAATTTACCTGTCCTCCACTGAATCATGAAAGTGAGTTTTTAATAGAACTCATTCATGGTTCTACAACTATTTCCAAAACATCATAGAGAATGGACTTGATTGAGTTTCAAGAATTTAGGAAAAATCAAAGAGAATCATAACAAGGGATTCATTCAGTCAGGTGTGTCACCTTATGGTGCACCTATTATGTTTGTTAATGAGAAATATAGATTGATGTGGCCTGACTTTGACTATCCAGAACATAACAACATCACTATCAAGAACAAGTATCCTCTACTCTGTATTGATGACTTGTTTAATCTATTACATGGAGATCAATTCTTTTCAAAGATTTATCTTTGTTCTTGATATCATTAACTGAGGGTCAATAAAGAGGATTTACCTAAGATAGTAATCCATACATGGTATGGAAACTATGAATTTATAGTGATTACATTTGGTCTTACTAATTCGCCTACTATATTCATGGATTTAATGAATAGAGTTTGCAAATATTAACTTGACCAGTTTATGGTAATATTCATAGTTGATATTATTATTTATTTAAATAGCATAAAATTTCATAAATATCATTTTAGAATTGTGATGAATCCACTAAGGAAGGATAATATTTATGAAAAATTTACCAAGTGTCAATTTTTTCTTCATAAAGATTCACTCTTGGGGCGTATAATCTCATGTGAGGGTCTATCAGTAGAAGCTTCAAAGATAGAAGTTATTAAACATTGTACTAGAACAATCACTATATCTTATATGCACAGTTTTCTTTGTTTAGATATATAATGTCAACACTTTGTGTAGAATATTTCATATCTATTGAATACATTCACCTTGTTAACTAAAATGAGAGCTAAGATCCTTTATATGGATGGATGTGAGGAATTTTTTAAGTAACTAAAGAAAAGACTAGTCATATCACTTGCGCATATACTACCTTATAGTGGATAATGGTTTATAATCTATTGTGATGCATCAAATAAGGGTTTGGGATGTATACCCATGAAAAATAATATGGTTATACCATATTACTGAATACTATTTTAGGCCCATGAAATAATTTACCCTACTCCATGATTTCAGTTAGTTATTTTATTTTTTGAAATAAATATATAGAGGTATTATCTCAAAAGAGAAAAAAGGCACATATATACTAATTAAAATAAATTTAAAGTACATTTTCAATCAAAAAGTGATAAACATGTTCCAAAGATTATAATTGGAGTTTATTATAGATTATGAATACTCAATATTACCACTATAGGAAAGTAAACAAGGTGTAAGATTATCTGAGTCGAAAGGATCATGATAACATATCAATGAGGAAGATAAAAAAGATCTAATATTTCTAGAATTAAAAATGATGGATCTTGAAATATTAAAGGAAAGGGAAAAATATTTTCTTTCTCAAATGAGTGTTCAACCATTTATCTAAGTGAAGATTAAAGAGGCAGAAAATAAATATATAGATCTATAGAATAATATGAGAAATGTTCTTGAGTTCAGCCTTAATTGTGATATAATAATATTATTCAAGAACAATGTATGTGTCCCTTCGGTACCATATTTTAATGAGATGATAGATGAAGATCATAGTTATTCATGATCGTTTCATCATGGAAGTACAAAGATGTATAGAATCATGAACGAGTATTTTTGGTGGGATGACATGAAGAGAGATATTATAGAGTATATTTCTCGGTTCTTGGTATGTTTCAAATTTAAGGCTGAGAGATATAATTCTAAGGGGATGTTGTAACCATTACCCATACAAGAATGGAAATGGGAACACATCACCATGGATTTTTTCATCCAACACCCCGAAACATCTAAAGGGAATAATACTATTTGGGTTTTAGTTGATCCCTATAAAAATAAACATACTTCATTTAAATTATAGAATATTTATCTCTTGATAAATTACTTAGTTATAAATTAAGATAGTTGTAATATTTCATGGTGTACCAATATCAATTATATATGATTTGGATATGAGGTTTACCTCTATCTTTTGGAGAAGTCTTCAGCAGTATTTGGATATAGAGTTGAGTATTAACACTTTTTATCATCCTCAGATATATGGTAGTCTTAGAGGACCATTTAAAATTTAGAATACATTTTGAGATATTTCTCTATGTATTTGAACGGTGGTTAGGATAAAAACCTTCCTTTTGTTGAATTATCTTACAATAATAGTTTTCATTCAAGTATTCGGATGGAGCCTTATGAAGTCCTCTATTGTAGGAAGTGCAGAAATTCATAATTATAAAATGAAGTTATAAAAATAAATCTTTTGAGACCTAATGTTGCTATTTAAATGGAAGAGAAGGTTATATCCATTCAACAACACATAATAGAAGTTCATAGTCAAGAAAAAACTAATGGTGACAACCATCATAAAGATCTAGAGTTTAATGTTCATGATAAGGAATTCCTATAAATATCTTACTAGAATTGGGAGATTATATTTA
This sequence comes from Viscum album, assembly GCA_963277665.1. NCBI lineage: Eukaryota > Viridiplantae > Streptophyta > Magnoliopsida > Santalales > Viscaceae > Viscum > Viscum album. Next base: position 1,589,883,346 of record OY728145.1, on the reverse strand, counting down.
AAAATATGTGCTAGATATTTACAAGGTATATATGTACCTTTGATATCCTTGATCATATAAGGATAGTAGCTTACCTATTTCTTACATCCACTGAATATCCCTCAGGTTTATGATGTGTTCCATGTATCTCTCCTGAGGAAGTACATACCTGATCCATTATATGTACTAAAAGTAGAGGTTATAATGATGGATAAATTTATTTCATATAAAGAACAATCAATAGATATTCTATATCATAGATCAAAAGTTCCAAAAAACAATACCACTAACTTGGTCAATGTTTTCTAGTGAAACCACCAATTTGAGGAAGTTATAAAGGAACATGAGGATATGATGAGGCATAATTAACCTTAGTTTTTTTATTACAATGATGAATTTTGAGGGATCAATTACTTTTAATATGGGTATAATGTAACACCGCAAGAGTTTAAGGAAATATTTCTATTTATATTATTTAATTTCTTCTATATTCTACACTACACGCAAAAACATGTGTAGGAAAACCTCATAAAATTTTAAAATATCATGTGTCCATTATCTCTTAGTTATGGATTGGTAAGAATGGATAGTAATAAATAAATTATAAATAACCCACAATCTACATATTTTAAAAATGAATCCATTATTTATCAAATTATTTTAACTAAAAATAAATATTATTTTAAAATAAAATTGTTTTTCCTTAGGAAAAAATATTTTTATCCAAATAATATATTTTTATTAAATTAATAACTATTGGGAATTTTTTTAATGAAATTTATTTATTATCTTTTTGATATAATGTTTTAAAAATTAAAAAAAAAATTATTGGAATTAGATGAAAATAAATCCAGTTTTATGCCTAAAAATGTTTTTTATATAAATTTTTTTGTCTGTTTTTGTGTACTTGAATTAAAATTAATTTCTTCCACTTAAAAGTATTAAATTATAAAAACTTGGTTCCAAAGAAGCTTGCTCTTTATTCTTTGATGAACTAGGGGGCGACGATGGTCACCGCCCCCATCCCTTCCCCATCAGAGGGGGAGAGACTTCCAACGTGCCCTGCCTTTCTTTCTTTTTCCAACCCAGATTTAATCCCTCCATTCCTCAACATCACTCTTCTACCTAAAGTTGGGGATCTCTATGATATATTTCCTCAGCTCGCTTTATCAACCTCTGAATTACAGATACCTTAGATCTACTGAATCTTACATTGGTGGCTTGTTTCGTAACTCAGCAACCTTTGGTGGACACCTTCGATCATTTCACATTCGCTTCATGGGGAATCAAGGAGTAGGTGATGGTTGGCCTATTGGATAGGTGGAACATCATTGTTCACTTCTTGTCTGTGAATGATTTCATCATTGTGTGGTAAATAGATCTGTGATCCTACAAAAACTTTCAATTATTCCTTCTTAGATGATCCTATGATCTTTAGATTAACTGAGTTGATCCATCATCATATATGTGGGTAATATTTCATGAGCCTCCATTGACTTTTCTAAATCCTTCAATAATACGTATGTTGGTAAATTTAGTGGATCATTACCTTTGCTATGACTCAAGAACTATGTTTGTTTGTCACCCAATTTCCCTTAGGGTGTGTGTTGATGTCGATGTATCTAAACCTTCAGTCGAGTGGGTCTGGATATCAGTTGGGGATGAATTTAGATATAATCAGCCGATAGTCTTATTATCCTGGAAGAACTTCTGAATCCCTTGTAAGCATCTAGGGCACTCATATTCTTCATGTCGGTGAGGGAATAAGGACGAGCATGGAAGGGAAAATCCGAATGTCTCTATCTCTGAAGTACCTCATATGGTTAGTGAAGACATATCTAATATCGATCCTCCTTAGAATAGTTTGGATTCGGTGTCTACAATTCCAAAAGTGGTAGACATCTTTGAAATCTTGAATTGAGGCTTAGGGATCCCATGTTCATCATGTCAAGTCCAGGAACCCATGGTCCAGCCCCCTCCTAGGATTTCTCCCTCATTCACATAAGTGTTTAAGGATGGGGGGGGGGCTGGAGGAAGAATTGTGCCTAGCCAATAATCCCCACTATAAGATAATTCTGATCAGCTTCTGAGCCTTATTCAATGATGGTATCCGAGTCATCATGTTCTCGTACAATAATTATAGATTAGTGATAGTTTTAATCCTCTAGTTAGAAAAGATAAAGATAATTTTAATCCCGGAGGGTGGAAAACAGTGATTCTAAAGTGGAAAAGGAAGTCGATGGAACAAGGTCAATTGAGGATTCTGAATTGAGCGTGAAATAATTGGTTTCAAAGTCATGGTTGGTTGATGAGTAAGACATCCAGGGGTACGAAAGCAATGGATCTGGGCCTAATAAAGGGAAGAGGGAGCTTCTTCTCTTGGGTAATTTCCCAGTTAATAAGATTAACGAATCTAAGCCTCACAAGGACTAATTTTTTTTTTCAAAAATTGTGACAATTAGGTCTATCATCAAAGATAATAACACAAAGAAGGAAACCAAGCCATTCCATTCCCTATGAGCTATACCAGTAGAGAAATCCAGGGAGTTTTTGTTGTATTTTGGTGTTGATGTTGTTCCTGTTATGGTGGGTGTAGAGGGGGAGGAGGTTCATGATAGGGAACCAGTGGAGTTAGGCTCAGAATGGGAGGAGAGGCAACCAATTGTAGGCAGTGAGAGAAAATTGGTTCTAATTTATCCTACCAAGGAGGGAGTAGAGGGGATGCCTGGTGAGTCGAATGGAGAGGCTGAGATTAGGGAATCTCCATGGGAGTTGCTAATACAATATGAGGAAGAGATGGTAGAGAAGGTGTTAACCATCCGCACTTCTTTTTAGGATGTGAAAAGGATGAATGGAATATTGATTGAAGTAGAATGAAATAAGGATCAATGAGATTATTTTGACAAACAACACCAAATTCTAGTTATAGGTTTCAATAAAAAGAAAGTAGGGGTGGAGGAGTTCTTGTGAGCATTGGAAAATATGGAATCCCATTTTGAAGACAATATCATGGACGACCCCATCAAAAAGGTACCAAATCTATCCTGAAATTTATTTAAGGGAATTGAGTCTAATGGGTTTAAGCTGGTATTTGATAATTTTGTTATGTGCTAATGTGTTTTATGGCTTGGTTGGACTTGAAGGTTTCACACTTTTTCCATAAAAGTTTTCTTTAATAGAAAATATATTTTGTGGTTGTAATAAAGGTATTAAATTAGATAAAATGAATTAAATATTCATAATAAGGTTTTTAAATTTTTCCAAATATGTTCTTTTTAGTTTAAGTAAATATGAATAGTCATCATGGTAAAATTTACCACCTCGGTAAAGGGTAAATAATGTTAATCTAGATTAAAAATAAGTGATAAGGCTTTACGTTTTCATCATAATGCTTACTGGGTGAAGGGAATTCAACCCTTATCACCATAGTATTGAAATTGAGTAGTTTAATGGGAACTTATCCATGAAAATGACTTATATATTATTTAAATCAAAGAGATCTACAAAATGTCACTCTCTTAGTTTTATATATCCTTTTTGTGTTCACAGAGGGACAATCTAACACCCTGAGACTTTACAATATTTACCTTATAAAAAAATTTAATTTTATTCCTAAATTTATTTATACAAAACACCAAGGTAAGGTTATGATAAAAAAAATTAAATTTATCTTCTGTTACAAGAAGAATTATTCTTTGCCTTCTCTACATGAAACCTTGAATTTATCTTGCATTAATTACAACAACAACTTTCTTTGATGGCTTGCATTACATACAAGACTGAGTTGTACCAAGCAACAATATATTACTATAATATTATTATTCAGTATAATAATATATAACATATCCATTAAATTGGTGGTTATGAATAGGATTAACTAAATTATTATAATTTATCATCAAATTCATTGTTTACAAAGTAATTAGAAATGAGTATAAAAACCAATTCAATATAAATGAAATGTTTTTAAAAAGAACTATTTTTATGCTCCCAATGGTGCTTTTTATTAAAAATTAAATTAATCACTATTAGTTAATAATATTAATGAAATATTTATTTATATATATTATATTGAATCCAATATTTTTAACATTCACACAATATCTTCGTTAGGCATAAGATATGAAGAAATCCAATTTTATACATAAAAGCTATATTTTTCTATTGGATTTTTTTCCGCCTTTTAATAGCGCACTTATTTTAAAAATAAATTTTATAAATTTTATAAATTTTTTAAGAGAAAATAAACTTAATTTTTGATATTTTAATTACCAAAATATCTTAGGGTTATTATTTGGTATTTTTCTGTAAAGTTTTATTTTTTGATGAATATAAAAAATGTTGAATTTTAATTAAAAACTACATTTTAATATAAATAATTTATAGTGTCAAAATATATTTTATTTAGTTTTAATGTATTACTAAATAAATTTTAAATCTATTAATAAAATTTATTTAATTTTTATCATTTTTATATAGAATTTAGATATAAAAACTTTGTTAACTTTTTAACATTTTCACTTTAAAAATATGCTTTCCTATCCTATCTGTGGGATTAAATTTAAATTAATTTATTCTGATTGTGTGATTTGAATTTAGTAAAATGGATTAAATATTATTAATATTAATAATTTATAATTAATATTATGTACAACTTATAAACTGACTAAAAATATTAGTTGAATCAATTAAATTTTATTGTAGTGATTAAGGTGAGAATGAGTTTACTTAGTGTTTTAACTTTAATCATAAGGGACAAAGAAATTAAAAAATAATAAAAAATCCTTTTTTGGACATATTTTAACAATATAAAATATTGTATATAATTTGTTTTTATTATTTTAGGCACAAAATGTAAGGGAAACCTCCTAATATTGTTTATAATTTTATATTTACAAAAATGTCACTCCTCCAACACTATAAAAAGATACTCACCCCTCCCGCTTATTCACACCAACAAATACATTTGAATCATAAAAACCTGGAAAAAATAATCTCCAAACATAACTCCCTTAATTCTAAAATCCTTACTGTTGGTATAAGTCAAACCAATGAAGATTTTTGGAACAAATAAAAAGGAGTTACCCGAATAAGAGGTAACGTTTTTCAACGATCACTTTTATTTCATTTATTTCTTCACCATTAAATTATTTATATATATTTATTATATAATAAAATAAGTATACTAAATTTACTAAGATTATTTTATCTTATGGGTAATACCTTCACATACACACACTCTCATCAAATAAAATACATAATCATCATTCGTGGGTATGGTGGACTACCACCATGCGAATCGATGTCATTTATTCTTGTATTACCACCTCTAAAAGTTGTAAATAATGATAGAATTATATTTTATATAAAATATATACAATATTTATAATTTTATTATGCTTTTTAAATTTTTATATAACACATAACTCCATGCTTTCCATTTTGTGGCAATACAATAACATCTTTTATCGGCGTGTGGACTACCACCTCCTCAAAGCAATGTTATTTGTTCACATGTAACATGGAATGTATTAAGGATGGTTTTAATAAACATATGTGATATATATAAAATATATATTATAAGTTAGTTATCACAAACATATATATGATTTATTTTTTATTCTTTTAATGTGACAATAAAATAGAAACATTGTTCATACGTATGTATGACCTATCATCTCTCTGAACCGTTTAGGTCATTACCTATCTCCAAATTTTATGGATTAATATAAATAAATATATAATAAATATATATGATATTTACATAATGATTCAAATTATTTAGATGATGAAATCATGATCTATTTAAGAGGAATAACAAAACATGATAAAAGATACTCGAAAAACAAGGAAATTAACACTCAAAATAATGAAAATAGAGAAAGATTATTATGAAATGGGTGATAAGATTTTATAAATGATCATATATGAAATAATATATCTTAATATAGTTATGGAATAAGTTATTACACTATTTAAAAAGATTATATTGGAGTTTAAATGGTGTTCAACCAAAAGGAGTGTATGGTAAGGGGATTTCCATTGTAACATTTATTTCAATGAGACTTATGCCATATTCACCACTCATTTATTTTTTGTTGTGTATATACTTAAATATTATGTTTTATATCATGAATTTTATTTATTTAATTGTATAAAAAGATTAAATTGATTTTATTATGTCATTTATCTCATGTTTGAAAACTTACTCATGTAGTAAGGTATTTCGTCTCAAATTACATTCCATTGAGACTTATTTGTTATTATATACAAATTAACATTAATGTAGTGTATATAATTCAAATTTTCCATTTTATATTATTATTCCTTCATATTTAAAGGTATTCTATGTTTCAATTTTAATTATCTCATCCAATAGGGATTGGATTGAAAAATACCAAGTGGTAAAAGTTCTTTTTGCAATCTCACTTTATTTTGTGATTGTTAACTTTATCATTTAATAAAAAGTTATTAATATTTTATATTGTACATATCATTTATTTTATATATCCATACCCCTATGTGATGGTTATAATTATTTCCTAAACCGTATAAAATTTTTACATATGGTGTGTACTAGAAAATTATTTTACTAACATGGAAATATTGGAAAATCCATATCTTTTACTAAATATAGATATTTGATAAGGCACATTTTTCATGAACTAAATCAATTATTTGATATATGATGAATCATTTAGAAATGTAAAAAACAGGTGGGAACCGATTATAGTTATCCCCTTATTGCATCAATAGTCTCATGATATAGTTCATTTGGCCAATCATATGTGTTCTTACCCGATATGTTATAAACCATCTTGTCAAAGGTCTTGATGGTAAAGGTATCATGCCCAAAGGAAATAAGGAATAAAATAATTAAGAATTGATTTTATATAGATTTAGTTATTATTTATCCATGAGATTTTTATATTTACATAATCTATAGATGTAGTTTATTCTCAGTTTATTGATTAAATTGAATGTGTTTAAAACATTTACCTTTCCAAATTTATTATAAATTATTGATTCATGATGGATTCTGCTATGCTTAACCTTTACTATGTTTTTGATCTTACCTTTATTTTTTTCTTTCCCTATATAATAAATAAGAAATATTTTAATGAGTTTTCAAGGATTATGATCATTTAATTTCATTATGTATCATGTTTTATTTTGTATTTACCAATACAATACGGGTATCATGTATGTAATATGGTTTTCCAAAATCGATAAACTAATCATTCCTTCAGGATTTGATTCCTTATAATCATACCAGTGTAATAATGTAGTGTACTGAATCTGGTCTTCTCGGGTTGTGGAATTTCATTTGGTATGATAGAAAGTTTTTTTATAAACCATAGAAACTATATTTAGGGAAACATAGTTTAGGGTCCATAACCATAAGATATAATTTGAGGATAATTATAGAATAACATCCTAAACATTTTGCAAGTTAGTTATTGTGTGGGTCTTCCTAACAATACATCCCTTTATAGATATTACAAGTAGACATAGTTCTTGGATTGATGTGCGTAAGGGTAATAACTTTGATAAGGTGTGTCCGTCTTGACTCGAGCATAACCAAGTACATGAAAATGTGGCTTAATTCACACCTTTTTGACACTCCTGAGGGATATATAAAGATAATTCACATTTCTTTAAAAACACTTATTAAGGATTTTAAATTAAGGATATCCCCAAAGAAACCATGTTTATGATATTATTTATGGATAATTTTTTTCAATTTATGATAAGTATTTCACTAATTTTTGAATTCAAATATTTTTACATAATGATATGATCTAATATAGTGTATTTTTTATTTAGAAATGTAACCAAGAATATGGAATGTGAAACTCAACAATTCACGTGATCAAAAGTGTGAGAATAGTCATGTATTCTTCGGGTTCAAGCAAATATTCCAAAGGGAACTTGTATCCAAAACATTTTCATCATATGAAGACAATGTATAATGTGATAATGAGAAAGAGATAGGTTTATCTAAGTATTATGGATTTTAAGGGAAGCCCTATAAGTATAGGAATTTAGATCAAAAAATGGATATGGTAAAGAAGAGAATGAAGGATTTTCCTTCATGTGATTGTTGGGTAAAGAAACTCCCAGGTACATTCTTAATGGGAATGTATGTTTTTTATAAGTGTAGAGAAATAGTAAACCACGTTTATAATTTCGAGGTAAATAAAGAAAATTATAATGAAAAATGTTTCCACTATAAGGATATTGGGAACTATGAAAATTGATTACCCAAACATCAAGGGAATATTCCTAAAGAATCCAAGGGATTAAGGTAAAGTTTTTCTTATTATTACCATTGAAGTGGAATAATTGGCGTGCCTATGTATTTGGGTCCTTGAGAAATTTTGTAAAATTATTTTGTTAATGATGTATTGGTTATATGAATAATGAAGTATATACAGATTATATTATAATAGTTTTCATTAATTATTTGAAAGTATATATTTAATGGTACTGATAACCAAGAAAAATGATTCAGTGACAAGTTTAACAACTTGAAAAAAAATGATTTTTGGAAAAACAACCCAAAATATATTTCTTATATTGAGACAATGATGGTTGGATAAAGAGATGATTGATACGGACAATGTAAATTGGATATTTTATACTACCTTGGAGATGATTAATAATTAATTGTAATAGTCTTTATTTTATCATTGATAAAGTCTATAAATTTTTTAGAATTATGTAAAATATAAAATAACCTATATTTTACATATGGAATAAATAAGCATGAATCGTTTCAATAAGGTTAAATGGTTTTTTAGGTTATTATCATGTTTCATAAAAATACATGATAAGAGTATTCACAAGTTTGGTATATGATAATTAAGATCTAATTCCTGAATATTAATAGGATCATTTTAAAAATTCAATGAGATAAATTTTTTGGAACATGATATTTTGGAAGGGATATAAGGTTTTTGATTTTAGAAATGGTTTAAGTTGATATTTATATAAGTTTTTAGAGATTAGTTTACTACTACACCATATGATGAAATCAGTGTTGTAGAAATAGTTCAATTAACAACCAAAGGATAATATTGTTCTTATGAAATATAAATGTATCAATTAATTATATTTCCTTATATTATTAGAGGATATTGAAACAAAAATGTTATTATAATACCATAATGTTCTTAAACCTATGGTCTTTAAAATCATCCCAGGTTTATGGATTTGAGGCCTCCAAATTTCCATTGATCATTTACTTATTTATGGTCAATGACCTTAATCACTCTTAATAAATATTTACATTTTCCCTCCAAGTCCATGTTTTCACCTTTCACTATTATTCCCTTACTTAGAGACCTAGTTATTTGATTTCGGCACTTCACTTTTCCTTTTATCAAGGGTATTTTTTTAATTCTATTATGATGCAGGGTTTTTAAAAAATTGTATTTATAAATATTAAACCTTTATTACCAAGATAAAGTTTTAATTAAAAGCAGGTAATTTATTTAATGTGGGGAGAATTTAACACCCCAAGATATTACAATATTCTCCTTTTAGAATAAATTTTTATTTTTTTCCTAGCATGATTTATACGGACCACCAAGTTAATATTGTGTTACAAAAAACATTTAGTTTATCTTGAATTACATGAAATAATATTCTTATATTTATCTACATGGAACCCAAAATTTAGCTTGAGTCACATGAAATAATGATTTTCTTTGATGGCTTTCCTTACACGCAAGACATAGTTGTACTAAACAATAATATATTATTAAAATATTAGTATTTAATATAATAAGATATAAACTATCCATTAAATTTGAGGTTATTAATAATATTAACAATATTATAAGAATATATGGTTTAATTCATTGGTTACTATGTAATTAAAATTTATAAAAAATTAATTGAATAAAACAGAAAAGGTTTTATAAAAAACAATTTTTATGCTCCCAAAGGAGCTTTTTATTAATAAATTTAATTAATTACATTATATGAATGATATTAATGAAATATATATATTAGATATTAAATCAAATATTTTTTATATTCATCAAATATATTTGTTAGGCATAAGATAAGAACAAATTCGACTTTGTGTGTAAAAGTTATATTTTTCTAAAGGTAGTTTTGCATCCTTTTAAAGGAACAACTATTTTAATCTAATTTCTGTAACTTTTATAAGTATTATAATAAAAAATAAACCTTATTTTTAAAATTATTATGTAAAAATTATCTTAGGGTGAATTATTGGTATTTTTATGTGATGTTTGTTGTTTTGATGAATTAGGAAAAATACTGATTTTTAATTGAAAACAGATTGTGGATCTAAATGATTTATATTGTTAAATTATAATTATAATATTATTAATTATTATTAGATAAATTTTACATCTATTAATAAAATTCATGTCATTAGAATCATTTTTATATTCAATTTATTTATAATAACTTAGTGAACTTTTGAACATTTTCACTTTAAAAACTCATTTTCCCATCCCTTTGGTGGGATTAATTTTAAATTAATTTTTTATAATTATATGATTGGAATTATTTAAAATGTATTTAATATTTGGAATAATAATAATTTATAATATATATCAAGTTATACTTATATTTTGTCCAAATATATTATTGTAATCAATTAAAATTAATTACAGCGATAAAGGTGAAAACAAGCTTACTTAGTGGTTAAGCATTAATCGTAAGGGAGAAAATGACCTATAAACTGGTAAAAACCCCAATATTTGGACATATTTTGACTATATAATCTATTTTTATAAAATTATTTTCATTATTGGAGGCAGATTATGTTAGGTAAACCTCCCAATAGTGTTTACCTTTTTATATTTGCAAGAATGTCACTCATCCTCCACTATAAAAAGACATTCACCCCTCCCACTTATTCAAAAATATAAACCCATTTGGATCATAGAAAACCTAAAATTACAAGTTAAAAACATCTGTAAAATAATTCTGGAACCCTATATTTGGGAATATTGCAAAACAAAGAAGGATTTTGGTAAAAATCAAAAGGAGTTACCCGAATAAGAGGTAGCATTCTTCAACGTTCACTTTTGTTTCATTTTTTTCACCCATTTAATTATTTATATATATTTATTGTATAATAAAATAAATAGCCTAAATATAGTTATATTTTTTTATCACAATTTTAGGAACATAACCTATACACACTTTAAAAAAATTGGATACACAATCATCATTCGTATGTACAATGGACTACTACCTCTCGAACTGATGTTGTACATTCTTCCATTACCAAATTTAAAGGTTGGAAATAATGATGGATTTATATTTTATATATGATATATATAATATTTATAAATAATTATTCTTATTAGTTTTTATATAACAAATACCTTAATGATTTTTATTTTGTAGGAATACAAAAATATCATTTGTGGACGTGTGGACTACCACCTCCTCAAAGCAATGTGATTTGTTAACAAATTACAAAGAATGTATTAAGGATAGTTTTAATAAGAATATGAGATTTATATGAAATAAATATGATAATTTAATTTTAAACAACATATATATCATTAATTTTTGTTCTTTTAATTCGATATGAATATGGAAATAACATTCCCATGTATGTACGATATATCATCTCCATGAACAATGTATTTAATTTCTTATCTCCAAATTTTATAGATTACTATAAATAATTATATAATAAATATATATGATATTTACATCATGGTTTACATTATATATATGATTAAATCATGATATTTTTAAGAGGAAAAAATAACATGATAAAATATACATGAAAAACAAGGTAATTAACACCTAAAATACTGCAAATAATGAACTATTATTGACAAATGGAAGATAAGATGTTATAAAAGGATAATATATGATATAAGAAATATTAATATTGTTTTTGAATAAGTTTTTAACCTGTTTAAAACCGGTATAAAATATTTTAAATGGCGTTCAACCAAAAGGGAGTGTAATGTAAGGTGATTTCTATTTTCACTTCTATTTCTGCGAGACTTATGCCATATTCACCACTCATTTCTTTTGTGTGGTATATATACTACCCTATTACATTTCATTTCATGAAATATATTTATTTTATTGTATTAAAAGTTTCAATTTATTTTATTCTTTTATGTTTCTTTATTTCATCTCAATTTGAATTCCATGGAGACTTATTGGTTATTATACCCCAATTCACTTTAATGTAGTATAAATACATCCCATTTTCATTTAATATCATGATTAACTCATATTTAATGGTATTATATGTTTTAATTTGAATTATATCATCCAAATGGGTTTTACTTGAAAACAAACTAGTGGTAAAAGTTATCTTTGGAATTTCACTTTATTATATGATTGTTAGCTTTTTCTTGAAACAACAACATCATTATTGCCATTTTACATTGGAAATAAAAATTATTTTAGATACCCATAATATTATGTAATGGGTATAATCATTGCGTAAATTTTATTAAATTTTTACATACAGTGTGTACATTATAATTATTTGTCTAATAAGGGAAATATTTGTAAATCCACATATTTTACTCAATAATAATATTTGATAAGGAAATTTTTTCACAAATTAAATCGATTATTCAATATATTAGGAATTATTTGGACATGAATAGAATATGTGGGGATTTGTTATATATAGCCCATCGATACATCAATACTCTTATGAGATGAATCATTTTTCCAATCAGATTGGTTTTTACTTGATATATTATCAACTATTTGTGAAATCTTTTGATAGTGAAGGTACCATGTACATAGGAGACGTGGAGTCTAATAATTAATCATTACATTTCTTTAGATTTAGTTTTTATTTATCCCATATTTTTTTTGTTTGACATTATCTATGGATGTATTACATTATCTATTTATTAGTTAAATGAAATGTGTTCCAGTTATTTACCTTTCTATATTGATTACAAATTATTGTTTCATGATAGATTCCACTATACTTTACCTTTAATGAGAATTTTAGTGCACCATTATTTTGATTCATTTCCCCAGGTTATGAAGAATAAATATTTAAATGATTTTTCAAGGATGTTGTTTTTTCATTATGTATCATGGTTTATTTTATATTTCCTAATGTAATAATGGTATCAAGTATGTAATCTTTTTTTCCAAAACTGTTAAACTGATTGGTCCTTTGACATTTGATTCCTTGTAATAATGCCGGCATAATAATGTAATGGACCAAATATGGTTTTCTATCATCATATAATTACTGAAAAAATTATGAAAAAAATTAAATTTTTTCGTAATTTAATTATATTTTGATAGATATTTATTTATAATTTTCAGGTTGTATATAATTACCTTAAATTATTACATAATTCCAAAACAATATTTATTCAATTAATGAAAAAAATAAATGATTTTTTAAATATTAAAAGTGATATAATTTGACAAAGTTATAGTGTTTAATAGACTTAATTGATGAATATTATATATTATTTCTATGTTAGAAGATTATATTCGAATTTAAAACAATTTCTTTTTTTCTTTTATGTCAAGTTAAATGAATAGTGTGAAAATTTAGAATAATGATATTTTATCAAAATAATATTTTAATAAATTATTTAAAAATAACAAAAATATAGAAATACTATAAAGTGAATATGATATGGTCTAAAAGGTCATAAATATTACACTTACGGTCCAATTATCACTTTATAAGTAAAATTTAAATTCCTTTAATATTTAAAAGATTGCGACCATAGTCAAAATTAAAATTGGTTAACTATTGGTTAATCAAAATTATCTATTATAAAATGGCATAAAAACTTATCTAAACCCTATTGTTTTATGCGATTAAAAACATACCCTATATTATCTTCAAATACCTATCCATTTGGATGTATTTTTTTGATAATTAATTAATTATAGTTTAATATTTTTGGAAATTCCAAAAGTGATCACCGCCTCAATTATAAAAGGGAACCTCCTCCCTCACTTATTTGCAGCACTTTAAGCCTTATATCTAGACTTAAATCATTAAATTTATATTTTAAAATTACCTAGACATATTCTAGAGAATATGGTATTCCAGAAAGACCAACCCTAGATCCCCTTATAGGATATCTAATGGATTTGTCTCAAAGAGGTAGTGATCTCTTTAACCGATCACTTTATTTTTAAATATTTATTTATCTTTAATATATATATATATATTAAACTTTTAATAAAATAATAATTTATGTATCCAAAATATAATGAAATATTATTATTATTAAACTACCTTAATTTATTATATTTCCATCAAGTGAGAAGTGAATGTATCGCTTCTGCTTTGGAACAACTTACGATCTTCACACTGTAATATAATTCATTTTTCATAAAGTTATTTTATGGATAGTTATTTTAATGGATTTAGTGTTTAAATATTATATTTATTAAATAATTATAGTCATGTAATTAGAGTGTCACATTTACCAATTTACCATTATGTACTTTGGGAAATGGTAGCATCGTTCATGTTTTTGTGTAGACTACCATCTCCCCGAAGTGATGTGATACCCCTTTTATTTTTATTTTACTTTGTCGGTGATAAGGAATAATTTTATGAATATATATGATATATATGATATAATAATGATACTATAATGTATAATTAATAATAAACTATTTTTCATTCCATCCATCGAAAAATAAAAACATCTTTAATGTGTATGTATGACCAACCATCCCCATTAATGGTGTAATTTATTTCTCTATATATATTTTTATAGATGATTATAAATATGAATATAATGAATATATATTATATTTATATAATTAATAATTTTTTAGAGATGATATAACCAAGAGAAATATACAAGGACTATAACTAATGAGAAGAAATATTCATGATCAATGTTAACACCTGGAACTGACCGTTCTCGTAAGGAATTATTAATAAAATGGTATGTTAACATGTTATAAAGATATCATATGTTATATTAGAAGTATTAAAATTAATCTTTTTTATAGAATTGTGAAAAAATAATATTTTTTATAGAGGTGTTTTGGGTGCTTTCGAAGTAAGGTGAACTCGAGGTAATAGATTATATTCTAACTTATATTTATCTTAGACACATGCCTTATACCCCACTTGTTTATTTAATGTGGTTTATTTAATTCCCATTACCATATTTTATAATGTTTATTTTAATTATGCAGATTTAAATATCCATATCAGAAAATTTATTTCATGGGGATTATGATTCAAAAGTTTAAAAATTGGTATGTTTCTTATGTTATAATCTCATTGGTTATGAGGATTTTTTACGATTATATATTTTATGATGAAATGTTATGATATATCTATCAATAAACTCATTAATTTTCTTATTATATCCTTATTTCATAAAAAAACATGTTTACCTTTTATTTTTATAGCTTATGTTCTCAATAAATTGAAAGTATGTTTAATTTAAAATCGACTTCATTTCTCTCATCGATCAATTTTTTTCATCTTCCATGTCCATGTTTTATAAAAATATTTTTAAGGAGGTTATAAATATTCTCATATTTTATTCTATATTCATTTTTAATTATGTTTTACTTTTTAAAAAATGGTTTTAAAAGAATATTCTTCTCATTTTCCAAATGAGGTACTTAGTTTATTTTTATACAAAAGCATAGAATGAATGTTTTTTGACTTATACGACATGAATGAATTTTCCCACCTATATGAATAAATTTTTCATTGAATATTCCTTTAAAATATTACTTGGATCTTCTTAAATAAAATATCTTCCTTTATATTTGTCCAGTTTTTTAATAAGTGATTTCAAAATAGAATGGTTATTTTCCTCAAGAATGTTTTAATGATATTTTAATAGTACTTATATTTATAAATGGAAAAACACCTTCAATATTGCATATTATTTATATAGAATATGATGCAAGGAAACCATACTTATTCTTTATCTAGATGGTATATGTTTATGATGGCGTGAATTTTATAAAACCCATTCCTTATCTATAGGTTATACTAGGATGAACTTTTTGTGAAACTCCTTTATTTTTATGGGTTTTAATATGTTGAATAGTTTATGATATTGTGGAACAAATATGTATGATTTTAATTATGTGATGGGTGGGACCTATATCCCCCTCCAATGCATTGGGTAAATATTGATTTCTCATGAGATAAACAAGGCTGTAATGGGGAGTAAACCCAGTTCATTAAAATCCTTTGTACACTATGATAGTCTTGGGAGTGAACCTTGACTTCTACAAGGTTTGGGTAGTGAACCCATTCAACTATAATATACTTGGAAATGATCCTTGAATATTAAGGAAATGATTTTATATACTTATTTGTGTATCACAAATCCAGTTCTTACACCAATGTTAAGATTTAATGGTTCATGTTCTGGGATTACCTTATGATTCATGTCTAACGAATTACAGTGATTTATGTCATAACCCTAGATTATGATATATGGTATTTAGAGTGTAGTTTTCAAATTTTATTCTCATATTCACATACCATTATACTCATGTTTTTCTTATTACATCATAAATTTATCCTTTTTACCCTTACCGAGCATTAGAGTTCACCCTTTCTTATGTTTTATTTTACCATGTTATAAAGAAAGGTATTATTTATGATATGTCTTTGAATAGTTATAGTTATAAAAAAATAATTGGGAGAAGGTGTAGATATTTTATGAACTAATTATTTATAATTCCAAGTTTCAATGATACTAGAACTAAATTATTATGGCATGGATCATTATGTTATATAATAAATATTATTCTATTAAGATGTAATATATTTGTATGAAAATTATGTGTCACTATAACTAAAATAATATTGTTGATTTATGAGTTGTGTTCTCAGTGTACATAAAGCTCCTCCACTTTACCGAACATTCGGCCATACTACCCTTGGACCTATAAAATCTCACATGGGATGGAGCAGGGATAATAGGTGTCTTAGAAGGTGCTAACCAGGGATTTAAATCTATCATCCATAGTGGTTAATATAATGGTATCATGCATGGGGTGGTCTCATTAATGACATTTATGGGTTAGTGGTGTTGGAATTTAGCAAGTACTATAGGGAAGGTAGTTCACTCATCATATAAGAATGAACAATTCTCAACAGTATTCACATATATAGAAAATATAACATATATCTCCATTTAATTGAATTTGACTCAGTGTTGCTTGTTAATTTTATTATTGGGTCACTCTCGCACCCATTATTCCATTTAGTATCTGATTGTTCCAGATAGAGTATTTTTAGGTTATATATCATCTTATAGGAATCCATGGTCTCATCTATCATCTTGGACATATCTTACATGGTTACAAGAATGAGGGTAGAAAATTATAATGAATCCCTTATTTTTCTATCACATACTTCTATATATGATTTTTGAACACCTTTACAATTTGCTTACTTCTTTAGAAATAGGTTTTCGTACACATAGATATTTCCCTCTTGCTTGTGAACTATTATATAGTTTAAATAAAAGACATTTAAATTTATACAAGGTAGTTTTTCTTTATCATGAATTGATCGCAATGTAAAAATAAATGATGATGAATCTATTATCTTAAAAATAGTATTTTACCAAATGAGTATCAGGTTTTACATTCATTTAATATGGAATTTTATTAAATCCCACCCACTAAAAATTTTACCCAATAATGCCTATAAATTTAGTGAACTAAGTCACATATTTCATCATAACATATACTAGTTGAGCATATAAATAATCCATTACTATATCAGGTAGAAAAATATTTTTAATCATATTATATATTGTTCTTGAATATTTGAGTAAATAAATTTTATCTAAATCCTTTATATAGATTTACTAAAATCTATTCCAATAGTATCTTAACTGATAGGGGTACAAAGATATGTGTATCCTAAGAAAACACCATAGAAAAAGAAACCTAACCTTTAGGGTTACCTTGTTTCGTGTATTCCTTACACATGAAAATTCACGGGATACTAACTATTAGGGCCCCCATACTGAATAATCGAGATCTTAACAAATTTCACTATGGAAGGAATCCCACACTTAGTATTTGTGTATTTATTTTAATATCTCCATATTAACTCATGTCTTTTTCTTCATGTATGCATTATTTTAGTGCATTAGTTTTGGAATCCATATTTTGTCTACTAAATTAATATGTTCACACCATATTAATGTGTAACTCTTTACACAATGCACAAGTATTTTTTACTCACTCAAAAATATATTCCAAACATATTACATATCCAAATGCTTCTCATTAATAAGGTAAATAATCTTTTCATGTAAATATTTAAAATTATATAGGAATGAAAAACTCTATAAGAGTAAGCCTGAAGTAAAAAATATCCAATCCCACCTTTCAAGAACAAGTCATAGATTCCAGGATAATGGGAAGTCTAGAAAAAAGTCCCTTTACTTGGAGAAACTTTTCTCAGGTGATAATATGAATCATAATAATTCTAAAATATAATATATATAAAAACTACACCTAAATATTGAATTAAAGGTTACAAATTTAATAAAAAACTGATGTCTAGGTAGATGAAATCTAAATCTTATGTTTTCATGCGTGTTATAAAATGAAAATTCATAAGGGACAACTTATATCATAAAATAAGTCATACATAACCATTCATACTATAATAATTATATCTATGAACTAAATACGAAATTATAATTACAAGAAAAATTAATGAATTTCCCCTGATAAAAATGTTATAAACAATTCATTAAAAAATGATTATAGAAATTTTATAATTCATCCCGTAATAAATGTAAACATTTTACTTTATTTATAATATGAACTTCATAATATTAATAATATGTAATTTTATTTTACTATATTTTTTTCATGAAATATAAAAATTTTATATTTCAATTTAAATTATGTAAGCATTTTACATAATATATAATTCACATATTAATATTATTTAATCCTTTGATTATATTAAAATATAAAAAAATTGATAAGGTACAAATAATTTCCAAATAAATCTATTTTAATAAGAAAATTTTAAATATATTCATTATGAACATTTCATAATTTTATAATTATAAACACTATATTTTTCCTTTTTTGGTAATTACCAATATCTTTATAAGTTACTCAAATAATTTGTCATATAAACACTATGAATTTATATTATAAGAAATTAAATTTAATATTTTAAAATATAATTTATTATTAACACTTAATGTTAATGAAATATTTATAAATATCTCAAAAAAATTAATTAATTAACCAAATTTTTTTATGATTAATCAATATTTGAAACACTTTTATAAATTTTAAAAATATTCCAAAAATATTTTCCCAATATTTATAAAAGATTTTTAAAATTTTAAATTCAATTTATAATTGATAATAATGAAAACCAAATTTTATTTAATAAATCATATTCTATTATTCAACCTGAATCATTGAATACGCTTGGCCGTATAAAGTCCCCATGTTAACAACCTTATTTTACGAATGATATCTATATCACCACTAAGGATATCTATGATGTATTTAACAATGAACCTAGATATTATAAGGATAAATTGATGGTATGTTTTCCAAAGAATTTATTGGGAAATCATAGTATATGATATCCTGATATCATATAATACTATCAGAGAAAAATCAAAATTCTAAAATATATCATGGCATTTGTTATCATATATGATACACAATAAAATAGAACTATAAAAAATAATAATTAATTATATATTATATGATATGGGAAAAATTCATTTCTCTATGTTTTTCACAAATCAAAAAGTATGAACTTTCTCTGATACCACAAAAGGATCTCTATGCATTGATTAAATATTAATATAATGATGTAAATAGATAGAAATCAATAAACCTAGTTAACTATCTACATTTGAAACTAAAAAACATAAACTAAAAATGAATAAATGGTGCACCTTTCAACATTGAATGTTGTTGAAAATAGTGTTTCTTGAATATCTCTAAATAAACAACCTAAGGGTCCATCCCTCAGAGGTGTATATGAGATATCCCAAGAACTATGATCCTGGAGTTTTTATAAAAAAACATAAATAATTACATAGTTGATTTGAAACTAACTCAAGTAACCCTATTTTTACCTTTAATAATTATAACACTAGAGATTTCATTTAGACACTTATATACCCAAAAAAATTTAGGTTAAGAGTTTTCTAGAATTAGAAAAAAAACCCATTGCATAAAAAACCCATGTCATTATCAATAAATGGAAATTTTTACCATTATACCATAAACTTGTTATTTCAAATAATTTTTCAAAATATCCACTAAAATTTACTTCAAATGACACCATTATTGATATATACTACATAATATGATTATTTAAAACTATGAGAAATGGAATCATAAGAAAGGGTGGGATTAGATACTTAGTATGAGTATACATGAGAGATAACAATTAATGATCATAAGTGAGAATAAGATAAGAATAAGGGTGTGAGAGTATAATCAAGTGCATAACATAAGTGATTCATACCTCTAATAACACTACTCATATATTAAGGGTAGTGGTATATGCTTCATCAGAATAATAAGAATTGTTATAAAAACAAAACCATTATCACAAACCATGAACATATAAAATAAAAATGTGGAAAAACAGAAGAATATGGCATAATCATAATCATTAAAATCAAAATATTATGGATTAGAAATAACTATCATAATTCCATAACAGAATAGAATAAGAGACATCACCAATATACTATATCATTATCAATCATCCAACATTACCAGAATATTTCAGTATAATGGATCAATTGTTATTAACAGAATCACTTACTATATTTAATTATGAATTATTACTAGCATCACGTAGTTATCTCATGAGATATAATTTTTTCACCCAATACATTGGAGGAATATAATAGACCCACACCTTATATAATTATAAACCATACATATGTGTTCTAAAAGAACATAACATTCATGATTCTATTATAACTTAGTTAACCCATGGAAAGAAATGAGTTTTATGAGAACATTGATAATGAATCATTATAATAAATACTAAGAAAAAATTTGGTTGATATCATTTGATAATATCCCCCAAGAAGATTAATAATCCTTAAAGTATGTTGACATAGATAAAAGATATTTTTATAAAATCACTAGTACTCAGCCCGTGCATTCGCACGACACTATAAACTAGTTCTTATTATTAATAATAGAATACCATTTATGAAACAAAATATTTCATATTAATATTGAAAATATTTTAAATAAAAATAACATACATAATGAAGGAGTAAAAATTGAAGATATTGAGGATCAAAAGTTACATAATGATCAACCTTATCTATCAAATACATAATGAAGGAACAAAAGTTACAAAAAGACTGATTGAATGGGAACAAAAGTTACCAAAATTGAGGGATAAAAGTTTCATAATGAACAATATTAGTTGTAATAAGATGTTCTATAACCCATAACCAGATTTTCTATCAACATCAAATTACTGGTTTTTACAACACTATGGAAGAATTCAGAAGGTTGTTCATACTGTTGCCCACTAAAAAAATTCCTAGCTAGCCTGCCTATTTACCTTTAAATAAGGCAATGTGCCAATCACATTGTCATAATCCCTCCAGCTGATAGGGTGCATTTTAGTAAGATGTAGCCTCCTCTTCGTGTTGTTCTTACCAAGCAAGGGATGCTTCCCAGCTCTCCTCACGATGTTCCCACTACCTGTTTCCCTAAACCACTTCACATAATCCTTATGATATACAATACATGATTCAGTACTAAAAAAAATTACATGTTCTACTGCCCAAATAAAATGAATGAGCAGACACAAGATTTACTACTCAAAAAAATTACATGTTATACTACCCAAATAAAATGCATGAGCCACTCCTCAAAGAAAAAACATATTCCACTACTCTAAAAAATGATCCAATACTGATATACAATACTTGATTCAGTACTCAATTAAAATGCATGACCCACTACTTTAAAAATTGATCCACTTCTCTAAAACATGTAAAGTCAGATTTAGTAGAACTAATAAAATTTTGAATTTAAATTCTTGATGACCAATATGAAAACATTTCATTAAATTAATGGTATTGTAGTACCTAATTTTTTAGTGGAGAGAATGAGTTATAATGGTGGAATAAGAGGTAATAAACCATGAGATGAGCACCTTACCATTCATGAAATATGTTTACATGAAGATATAGTAATATTTAAAAATAAAAATACATACTATGTGTGACTAATAGGGAAACACTATAATAATAAATCCATAAATATGTATAAGAAATATTTTAAAACAGTTAGTATGATAAATTGGGAAACACTTCAATAAGAATTCCATAATTTAGTTGGCATCCCCAAAATTCCCCGAAGATCCACCATTACTAAAACAAAAATCATCCCCAGAACAGAATGAAAATTCAAAAACAGATAAAGACATGATTCACTTCAAAAACACAAAAATAAGAACATAATCAATAATATTTCGAGTGACTATTTTTGAACATTAGGATAACCATATTAACTTATCAAACCAGATATCATATAGGGAATCATTTAGTTTATTCTAATTCCAGATAAAAATCTATTCATATTAACCTATAATGGTGACTATAAGGAATATTGAAACTATTTTTCATAATCAATATGGAAACAGTTATGCATAAGAAGTCATTAAAAACACTATGTATGAGAAATTGGGAAATAATTGTATAAGAAAATATGGTTGAGTTATTCTTAAATAGGGACTACTTTTAAATGAACAGAGTACATGTAAAAAAAACAATCTCATATATAAATCTTAATAATGAAAGGGAAGAATATATAGGTAAAACTTGAAATCATTGAAGCACAAAAATGATGATTTATAGTTTCAGGGTGTTAATATACCTACACTAAATAAAAGAATACTGTGGATTTGAAACATTATATCATTGAGATTGAATTGAAATAAAAATAAATAATTCACTAATAAATACATAAAAACTCAACAACTTTAAATAGTTGTGATGATTAATGTATGGAAATTCAGTTGGATCCATAGAGTTGAACTCTTCTGATTCATTGTTTTTTGGAATCAAACCTCGTTAAACAATGTACTTTCCAGTAAAAAGTGGTTTGTAATTATGAACACATTCTCTAATTCCATGCTTCGTAAAAATTTAATTAAACATGAGCTAAATTAAATTTTTTTGTTATATGATAAAACCAAGAAACATGAAAAAATAAGTAACAAATAAAGAGCCTCTTCTATAGTGTAAAATGCTGAAAAATTATATATACAATCAAGAGTATTGGTCCCAAGTAATGTTTTCAAAAATAATTAATACTTAAGTACAATTAAATGGTTTTTTCAGCTACAACCATGAAAAGACAATATTTCTTATGATAAAGTATCCAAACAAAGTACAAAAGGATCCTTTCTGGAAATTTTTATTACCAACACAGCTCCTTGAAATAGTGAAGCGTGAAGGCATTAAGGACAAGGTGCATTGGGAGAACATGTGTGACCTGAAAAAAGGACAAAAAATAAAGCTACAATCATGAACTTGGTATAATCAAAACAATAATGTACAATTACTACTTGTAAAAGCACATTTATTTTCATGTGATTATTCCACGCATGTTACTATCAGGCATAAGACTAGCAGACATAAATGACATAAAATGCACCTCTATGGGAAATTAGCACTCAAAAGTCACAAAATTGACATTTTTGCGACAATATCAAAAATTAATAAAACCTTCTGTGTTCAAGGAAATCATATAGAGGACCAATTTGAATTTCCTCTCAAAGAAGATAATATCACTCGTCAATAATAATGAAGAGCATACTGGATGCGTGAAACATATGGTTTGGTAAACTATAAATAGAAATTCCATGTCATGTTGAAATTTGGATAAAAAAAATAGAAAATGGCATCATAATGTTACAATTCATTTTATGAAATACAGAAGAAAAAAATAATATTGGATGTGGAATGTGTTCATAAATTTAACATACCATCACGGTTAGTATGCCCAACTATTTGAAGAACAATAGAGTTTTATAAATATAATTTCCTAAGGTAAACAATATATATGGAATAAGTTAAAAAATAAAATGAATAAGGAAATGGAAATGGGAATGGGAATGGAAATGGATAATTAGCGGTTGAAGTGTCGACCTTATTCTTAATCACATCGCTCAGTCTTCTATTGAGACACTTCTATGGCTACTTCAAGTGGAAACAATCATGTCCAAAAGATTCTTCTGGTTATTTTTCTTTTGTATCTTATTTCTGGTAGAGTGATATGACTCTAAAACAATTGTATGAGTACACCAACCTGCTTGGTAAAGTGTATGGAAACAAAATAATATATTAATGTCACCCTAATAAAAACCAAAAACTGAGAATTGAAGTTCACACAGATGCTCATTACCAAGAATAGATGTTCCCCCTTTCTTGTGGGTTGCACGCCAATGTGGCTACATTAGAACCACCAACAACCACATCAACCTATGGTAGAAACTGTAAATTCCCATCCATTTATTTTAGAAATAAAAATTTCTCTAACACTATCTATTGAGTAATAATGCTTCTAAAAGGAGAATATTGATTTAAAAATAAAACATCCCATTTAATAAAATACAAAATTAAACACAAAAATTTATCAAATAAATTTCAGTCAACAAAAATTATTCAATTCACAATACACAATAACTATAATTAATTATATTTTTTCAAAAATTGTAATAATAAATAATTTTTTATCTAATTCCAAACAAAACATACAGCTATGATATTAAAAGAAAAAAAATGAAGAACATTTAATGGAAAACAAAAGAGCATGATATAAAAAATGATGAAAATATCTATTTTTCATGCATTCAAATACAATTCATATGGAATGTATTTAGTACATGAAGCAGAAATTTCAAAACAGATTTAATATTCCACATAGTTTTTATTTAAATACAGATCATATATATTTGTAAACATAATGAATATTTCTTAAAAAATAAGTTCAAATATAAAAATGTAACAAATTTACTTTCAAAATTAGGAAGAACAACATACTTGGAATGAATAAGAAGCAAAGCTGTTGAGTAGAACTTCTAATGGAATCAATTTTACCTGGAATATATGGGGACTTGTGCAAGGGGTTAATGAAAAGTTAGAAGAATTATATAATGAAAATTTATGTGAAGTAAAATAAAAATATAATAATCCTTTGCTAAATGAAAAATCAAAACCAAGGTAAATCATAGAATCAGTGAGATAAGAAATTGATTCAAAAAAAAGATAGACGATGGAACTAAAAAGTTGTATTGAAGGATATGAACTAAAGAAATCATACCAAACGACTGAAATCAAAGGGAGGATGACTAAAGTGATTCATTGTAGTTCAAACGGTGGAATGAGCAACTGATTGGACATGAAGGCATGAGGAAGAGGTGGCCACTTGAAAGCAATAGATATCACAAGATTATAACTTTAAATTTTCATATAAAACTAATTTCAGTATAGAAAATCTTTGATTTTATATCTCATCATAAAAAATATACCAATAATCATAAAACCATAAAGATAATAAGATTAGTGGTGAAGTAGACATGTAAACGACTATATTTTCAATACTGAGATACAAATCTAGAATGAGAGTCAGTAAACACAAGAAATTGATAAATAAAAGACGACCTCTAATAATTTAATCTACATTTGATGGCTTAGTACCACAACTTGCAAAAGTCCACCTCTTTATAGACTCTCACGCTTCATCTGACCTATTACAAAAATCTGGGCACTGAAGAAACAACAAATAAGTCATAATATTTTATCATGGTGAGAAAATTTTCAATCATACTATAGCCAAGAAACATACATTATCCATGAAAATAGTGTAGGTACCGTATATGGTGATGATATTCTAGAAAAGGTATAGGGAAGAGTAGCATGGTGCTGGGAAGTCAATTCATTTGGAATGTATTTAGTATATGAAGAAACAATTTCAAAATAGATTTAATATTCCATGTAGCTTATATTTAATAATAGAGCATATATATTTGTAAAAAAAATGAATATTTTATAAAAAATAAGATCAAATATAAAAATGTAACAAATTTACTTTCAAAATTAGGAAGAACAACATACTTTGAATGAATGAGAAGCAAAGCTGTTGAGTAGAACTTCTCATGGAATCTATTTTACCTGGAATTTATGGGTACTTATGCAATGGGTTAACGAAAAGATAGAATAATTATATAATGAAAATTTATGTGAAGTAAATGAAAAATATAATAATCCATTACTAAATGAAAAATCAAAACCAAGGTAAATCATAGAATCAATGAGATGAGAAATTGATACAAACAAAAGGTAGACGATGGAAGTAAAAAGTTGGCTTGAAGGATATGAACTAAATAGAGCATACCAAACGACTTAAATCAAAGGGAGGATGACTAAAGTGATTCATTGTAGTTCAAATGGTGGAATGAGCAACTGATTGGACATAAAGGCATGAGGAAGAGGTGGCCACTTGAAATCAACTTATATCAAAAGATTATAACTTTAAATATTCACATAAAACTAATTTTAGCATAGAAATGATTGGATTTCAAATATCATCATAAAAAATATACCAATAATCATAAAACCATAAAGATAATAAGATTAGTGGTGAAGTAGACATGTAAAAGACTATATTTTTAATAGTGAGATACAAATCAAGAATGGGAGTTGGTAAACACAATAAATTGATAAAAAAAATAAGTCCTCCGATAAGTTAACCTATATTTTATGGCCTAGTACCATAACTTTAGAAAGTCCACTTCTTTATAGACTCTCACGCTTCATCAGATCTATTACAAAAATCTGGGCACTGAAAAAACCACAAATCAGTGAAAATATTTTATCATGGTGAGCCAATTTTCAATCATACTATAGCCAAGAAATATACTTTTTTCAAGAATATAGTGTAGGTACCGTATATGGTGATTATATTCTCGAAACCGTATAGAGGAGAGTAGCACGACGCTTTGAAGTTAATTAATATAGAATGTATTTAGTATATAAAGAATTAATTTCCAAATAGATTTAATATTCCATGTAGCTTATATTTAAAAATAGAGCATATATATTTGTAAACAGAATGAATATTTCATAAAAAATAAGATAAATTATAAAAATGTAACAAATTTACTTTCAAAATTAGGAAGAACAACATACTTTGGATGAATGAGAATAAAATATGATGAGTGGAACTTCTCATGGAATAGATTTTACCTAGAATATATGGGGACTTGTGTATGGGGTTAAGGAAAATTTAGAAGAATTATATATTGAAAATTAATGTGAAGTAAATGGAAAATATAATAATCCATTTCTTAATGAAAAATCAAAACCAAGGTAAATCAGAGAATCAGTGAGATAATAAATTGATACAAACAAAATATAGATGGTGGACATAAAAAGTTTCCTTGAAGGATATGAACTAAAGAAATCACACAAAACGACTTAAATCAAAGGGAGTCTGACTAAAGTTATTCATGGTAGGTCAAACAGTGGAATGAGCAACTGATTGGACATGAAGGCATGAGGAAGAGGTGGCCACTTGAAAGTAACAGATATCACAAGATTATAAATTTAAATATTCCCATAAAACTAATTTCAGCAGTGAAAAGATAGGATTTCACAACTCTTCATAAAAAATATACCAATAATCATAAAACCATAAAGATATTAAGATTGGTGGTGAAGTAGACATGTAAAGGACTACATTTACAATAATGAGATACAAATCTAGAATGGGAGTCAATAAAAACAAGAAATTGATAAATAAAGGAAGACCTCAGATAATTTAACCTATATTTGATAGCTTAGTACCACAACATGCATAAGTCCACCTCTTTATAGACTCTAATGGTTCATCTGATCTATTACAAAAATTCGGGCACTGCAAAAATTGCAAATCAGTGAAAATATTTTATCATGGTGAGCCAATTATCAATCATACTATAGCCAATAAATATACATTATCCATGAAAATAGTGTAGGTATTGTATATGGTGATTATTTTCTAGAAACAGTATATGGGAGAGTAGCATGACACTAGGAAGTCGATTATGGAGGATGAGGGGATGAATGGGGCTACCAAAGCAGCTCGATAGTGAAGAAACTGTTGAATGGGTTGTGCGACTTGGAGGATGGAGCACTAAAAATATAGTGGGACCCTAAAATAGCTGAGATAAATCGTAATAAGGAGGGGCTTCAAATGTATGGATGAACCATAGAAGAAAAAGAAAAAATTAGTGAGGAAGAAATATTCTGTGTTTTGTGGGTACTGATGGTGGGAGGGGAAGCATGACCTGGAACCCTTGGAGCAGCCGTGACAGGTTGATGGAAGCGGGAATCATATGAGGGTCACTAGAGGGGAGAAGCTGGATATAGAGGAGTCGTTGGCAGGGGAGCCAGAGGTGGCGAAGTTGGAGTCATGGTAGCCAGATGCAGATCCAGATACAAAAAAAAGATAGATGATGGAAATAAAAAGTTGGCTTGAAGGATATGAACTAAAGAAATCATACCAAATGACTTAAATAAAAGGGAGGCTGAATAAAGAGATTCATTGTAGTTTAAATGGTGGAATGAGAAACTGATTGGACATGAAGGCATGAGGAAGAGGTTGCCACTTGAAAGAAACATATATCAAAAAATTATAACTTTAAATATTCACATTTACTAATTTCAGCATAGAAAATCTTGGATTTTATATCTCATCATAAAAAATATACCAATAATCATAAAACCATAAGGATAATAAGATTAGTGGCGAAGTACACATGTAAAGGACTATATTTTCAATACTAAGATAAAAATCTATAATGGGAGTCAATAAACACAAGAAATTGACAAATAGAAGAAGATCTATGATAATTTAACTTATATTTGATGGCCTAGTACCACAACATGCATAATTCCACCTTTTTATAGATTCTCATGCTTCATCTGATCTATTAAAAAAATATGGGAACTGAAAAAATAGAAAATCGGGAAAATATTTTATCATGGTGAGCCAATTTTCAATCATACTATAGCCATTAATGATACATTATCCATGAAAATAGTGTAGGTACCGTATTTGGTGATGATATTCTGGAAACAGTATATGGGAGAGTAGCACGGTGCTGGGAAGTCAATTCATATAGAATGTATTTAGTACATGAAGCAGAAATTTCAAAAAAAAATTAATATTCCATGTAGCTTATATTTAAAAATAGAGCATATATATTTGTAAAAAGTATTAATATTTCATAAAAAAATAAGATCAAATATAAAAATATAACAAATTGACTTTCAAAATTAGGAAGAACAACATACTTTGAATGAATGGGAAGCAAATCTATTGACTAGAACTTGTCATGGAATCAATTTTACCAAGAATATATGGGGACTTGTGCAAGGGGTTAATGAAAAGTTAGAAGAATTATATAATGAAAATTTATGTGAAGTAAATGAAAAATATAATAATCCATTGCTAAATAAAAAATCGAAACCACGGTAAATCAGAGAATTAGTGAGATAACAAATTGATAAAAACAAAAGATAGACGATGGGAATAAAAAGTTGGCTTCAAGGATATGAACTAAAGAAAGCATACCGAAGGAATTAAATCAAAGGGAGGCTGACTAAAGTGATTCATTTTAGTTCAAATGGTGGAATGAGAAAATGATTGGACATGAAGGCAAGATGAAGAGGTGGCCACTTGAAAGAAACAGATATCACAAGATTATAACTTTAAATATGAATATAAAACTAATTTCAGCATAGAAAATATTGGATTTCATATCTCATCATCAAAAATATACCAATAATCATAAAAATATAAAGATAATAAGATTAGTGGTGAAGTAGACATGTAAAAGACTATATTTTCAATACTGAGATAAAAATCTAGAATGGGATTCAATAAACACAATAAATTGATAAATAAAATAAGACCTTTGATAATTTAAACTATATTTGATGGCCCAGTACCAAAACATTCATAATTCCACCTCTTTATATACTCTCATGCTTCATCTGATCTGTTACAAAAATATGGGCACTCAAAAAACAACAAATCAGTGAAAATATTTTCTCATGGTGATCCAATTTTCAATAATACTATACCCATGAAATATACATCATCCATGAATACATTGTAGGTACCATATATGTTGATGATATTCTGGAAATAGTATAGGGGAGAGTAGCAAAGCACTAGGAAGTCAATTCATATGGATTGTATTTATTACATGAAGCATAAATTTCAAAACAGATTTAATATTCCATGTAGATTATATTTAAAAATAGAGCATATATATTTGTAAACAGAATGAATATTTCATATAAAATAAGATCAAATATAAAAATGTAACAAATTTACTTTCAAAATTAGGAAGAACAACATACTTTGAATGAATGAGAAGCAATTATTTTGAGTAGAACTTCTCATGGAATTGATTTTACCTGGAATATATAAGGACTTTTGGAAGCGGTTAATGAAAATTTGGAAGAATTATATAATGAAAATTAATGTGAAGTAAATAAAAAATATAATAATCCATTTCTAAATGAAAAATAAAAACCAAGGTAAATCAGAGATTCAATGAGATAAGAAAATGATACAAATAAAAGATAGAATATGGAAATAAAAAGTTGGCTTGAAGGATATGAACTAAAGAAAGCATACCAAATGACTTAAATCAAAGGGAGGCTGACTAATGTGATTCATCATAGTTCAAATAGTGGAATGAGCAACAGATTGGACATGAAGGCATAAGGAAGAGGTGGCCACTTGAAAAAAATAGATATCACAATATTATAACTTTAAATATTCACATAAAACTAATTTCAGAATAGAAAATCTTGGATTTCATATCTCATCATAAAAAATATACCAATAATCACAAAACCATAATGATAATAATATTAGGGGTGAAGTAAACATGTAAAGGACTGTATTTTCAATACTGAGATAAAAATCTATAATGGGAGTCAATAAACACAATAATTTGATAAATAAAATAATACCTCTGATAATTTAGCCTATATTTTATGGCCTAGTACCACAACTTTCATAAGTCCACCTCTTTATAGACTCTCATGCTTCATCTGATCTATTAAAAAAATCTGGGCATTGAAAAAATAGTAAATCAGTGAAAATATTTTATCATGGTGATCCAATTTCCAATCATACTATAACCAAGAAATACACATTATCCATGAAAATATTTTATGTACTTTATATAGTGATGATATTCAGGAAACAGTATATGGGAGAGTAGCATGGTGCTGGGAAGTCGATTATGGAGGAAGAGGGGACAAATGGGGCTGCCGATGTAGCTCGATGGTGAAGAAAATTTTGAATGGGTTGCGCGACTTGGAGGATGGAGGAATAAAAATTCCGTGGGACCCTAGAACAGCTGAGATA
Source organism: Viscum album (assembly GCA_963277665.1). Taxonomy (NCBI): domain Eukaryota; kingdom Viridiplantae; phylum Streptophyta; class Magnoliopsida; order Santalales; family Viscaceae; genus Viscum; species Viscum album. The sequence goes on along the minus strand of OY728145.1, from coordinate 1,589,851,921 downwards.
AATTTCAATAAGGAGGGGGTTCAAATGTATTGATGAACCATAGAAGAAAAAGTAAAAATTAGCGAGGAAGAAAGCTTCTGTGTTTTGCGGGTACTGACGGTGGGAGGGGAAGCATGACACGGAACCCTTGGAGTAGCCATGAAGGGCTAATGGCAGTGGGAACAGTATGAGGGGAACCAGAGGGGAGAATTTGTATATAGAGGAGTCGTTGGTAGTGGAGCTCGAGGTGGCAAAGTCGGAGTCACGGTAGCCAGATGCAGAGCCAGATACAACCAAAAGATAGATGATGGAAATAAAAAGTTTTCTTGAAGGATATGAACTAAAGAAAGCATACCAAACAACTTAAATCTAAGAGAGGATGACTAAAGTGATTCATTGTAGTTCAAATGGTGGAATGAGCAACTGATTGGACATAAAGGCATGAGGAAGTGGTGTCCACTTCAAAGCAACAGATATCACAAGATTATAACTTTAAATATTCACATAAAACTAATTTCAGCATGGAAAAGCATGGATTTCGCATCTCATCATAAAAAATATACCAATAATCATAAAACCATAAATGTAATAAGGTTAGTGGTGAAATAGACATGTAAATTACTATATTTTCAATACTAAGATACCAATCTAGAATGGGAGTCAATAAACACAAGAAATTGATAAATAAAATAAGACCTTTGATAATTTAACCTATATTTGATGGCCTAGTACAACAACTTGCATAAGTCCACCTCTTTATAGACTCTCACACTTCATCTGATCTATTACAAAAATCTGGGCATTGACAAAAGATCAAATCAGTGAAAATATTTTATCATGGTGAGATAATTTTCAATCATACTATAGCCAATAAATATACATTATCCATGAAAATAGTGTAGGTACCGTATATGGGGATGATATTATGGAAATATTATTGGGGAGAGTAGAATGGATCTGGGAAGTTAATTTATATGGAATATATTTAGTACACGAAGCAGAAATTTCAAAATAGATTTAATATTCCATGTAGATTATATTTAAAAATAGATCATATATATTTGTAAAAAGATATAATATTTCAAAAAAAAAGATAAAATATAAAAATGTAACAAATTTACATTCAAAATTATAAGAACAACATACTTTAAATGAATGAGAAGCAAAGCTATTGAGTAAAACTTCTCATGGAATCGATTTTACCTGGAATATATGGGGACTTGTGCATGGGGTTAATGAAAAGTTAGAAGAATTATATAATGAAAATTTATGTGAAGTAAATGAAAAATATAATAATCCGTTTCTAAATGAAAAATCAAAACCAAGGTAAATCAGAGAATTATTGAGATAAGAACTTGATACAAACAAAAGCTAGACAATGGAAATAAAAAGTTGGCTTGAATGATATAAACTAAAGAAAGCATACCAAATGACTTAAATCAAAGGGAGGCTGACTAAAGTGATTCATTGTAGTTCAAATGGTGGAATGAGAAACTGATTGGACATGAATGCATGAGGAAGAGGTGTCCTCTTGAAAGCAACAGATGTCAAAAGATTATAACTTTAAATATTTTCATAAAAGTAATTTTGTCATAGAAAAGCTTGGATTTCATATCTCATCAACAAAAATATACCAATAATCATAAAACCATAAAAATAATAAGATTAGTGTTGAAGTTTACATGTAAAGGACTGTATTTTCAATACTGAGAAACAAATCTAGAATGGGAGTTAATAAACACAGAAAATTGATAAATAAAAGAGGACCTCTGATAATTTAACCTATATTGGATGGCCTAGAACAACAACTTGCATAAGTTCACCTCTTTATAGACTCTCATGCTTCATCCGATCTATTACAAAAATCTGGGCACTGAAAAAACAGAAAATCAGTGAAAATATTTTATCATGGTGAGCCAATTGTCAATCATTATATAGAAAAAAAATATACATTATCTATGAAAATAGTGTAGGTACCGTATATCATGATTATATTATGGAAATAGTATAGTGGAGAGTAGCACAACACTGGGAAGTCCATTCATATGGAATGTATTTAGTACATGAAGCAGAAATTTCAAAAAGTATTTAGTATTCCATGTAGCTTATATTTAAAAATAGAGCATATATATTTGTAAACAGAATGAATATTTCTTAAAAAATAATATGAAATACAAAAATTTAACAAATTTACTTTCAAAATTTGGTAGAACAACATACTTTTAATGAATGAGAAGCAAAGATGTTGAGTAGAACTTCTCATGGAATTGATTTTACCTGGAATATATGGGGACTTGTGCAAGGGGTTAATTTAAAGTTAGAAGAATTATATAATTAAAATTTATGTGAAGTAAATGAAAAATTTAATAATCCTTTGCTAAATGAAAAATCAAAACCAAGGTAAATCAGAGAATCAGTGAGATAAGAATTGGATACAAACAAAAGATAGATGATGGAAATAAAAAGTTTGCATGAAGGATATGAACTAAATAAAGTATACCAAACGACTTAAATCAATGGGAGGCTGACTAATGTGATTCATTGTAGTTCAAATGGTGGAATGAGCAACTGATTGGACATGAATACATGAGTAATAAGTATCCACTTGAAAGAAATAGATATCATAATATTATAACTTTAAATATTCACATAAAACTAATTTCAGCGTAGAAAATCTTGGATTTCATATCTCATCATAAAAAATATACCAATAATCATAAAACCATAAAGATAATAAGATTAGTGGTGATGTAGACATGTAAAGGACTGTATTTTCAATACTGAGATACAAATATAGAATGAGATCTAATAAACACAAGAAATAGATAAATAAAATAAGACCGTTGATAATTTAACCTATATTTGATGGCATAGTACCAAAACTTTCATAAGTCCACCTATTTATAGACTCTCATGCTTCATCTGATCTTTTACTAAAATCTGGGCACTGAAAAAACAGTAAATTAGTAAAAATATTTTATCATGGTGAGCCAATTTTCAATCATACTATAGCAATGAAATATACATTATCCACGAAAATAGTGTAGGTATTGTTTATGGTGATGATATTCTGGAAACAGTTTTGGGGAGAGTAGCATGGTGCTAGGAAGTCAATTATGGTGGAAGATGGGATGGATGGGGCTGTCGAAGCAGCTCGATGGTGAAGAAAATGTTGAATGGGTTACTCAACGTGGAGGATATAGCACTAAAAATGCAGTGGGACCCTAGAATATCTGAGATAAATTGTAATAAGTAGGGGGTTCAAATGTATGGATGAAGCGTAGGAGTAAAATAAATAATTAGTGGGGCATAAAGCTTCTGTGTTTTGCGGGTACTAACGATGGGGGGGGGGAAGCATGACCTGGAACCCTTGGAGCAGCCGTGAAGGGATAATGGCAGTGGGAACCATATGAGGGGCACTAGAAGGGATAAGATGGATATAGAGGATTCATTGGCAGGGGAGCCAGAGGTGGTGAATTTGAAGTCACGGTAGCCAGATGCAGAGCCAGATATGAAAGCAGATGAAATACTGGAGGGGGGATTTAGTGACATATCCAAGGAAGTAGTCGAGGAAACCTAATCGTAGCCGATCTAAAACCTGAGTGGGGTAGGGGTATGGATATAGGGAACCCTAAAATAAATTGGAGGAGTGTAATTTTGCAGGTGACGTGGCCTTCCAATGTGGTGACACATAATCTTTGAGAAGCCAAGTTTAGTATAGATAATATATTTGAAATACACTTTCAAAAACAAGGGAAAACGTCTTTTTCTTTTAGTTAATTTTGAAAACTAGAAATTCACAGAACAAAGAGAATATTATTTTCTTTTGATTTTTTGGAAATCATAAATAAATATTCATTTTTAATAAATTTAATTATGTTGGTAAAGTCTATTCCTGTTGTATATGTTAAAAAGAACACATTCTTTTCAAAAAGTTTCTATAAATTTAATATTAAGTCACATAGGAATATTTAGAAAATATATCTTTTAATATGTTTTTTGAATTTAAATGGTAGTATTAAATACCTTTTAAAATTTCTCAGTTAAGATAAAAACATATATTAATTTTTTTTAAAAATATGTATATGATGGAAAGTATTCCTTACTAAAAGAATAGAAACCCTATGGGTTTTCTTAGAAACATTCATTCTATATTTTAGAGTACCAAAGAGGTAAAAATTATAATAATACATGGAAACCTTAAAAATAACCATATTAAAAGAAAATACCTAATGTTTTTATGATAAATCCCCTAAAATGTTATGCATTGTAAATTTAAACATAAACAATCCTAGTAAAAGTGAGATAGTAACAAAAACCCTTACAACTTTGGTAGTATTTGAATTAAAACCTAATGAGAGGGAGAACCATAGTAGAATTTATAAATTCACAAAATTTTAATTTAAATTATCATAAAATAAATTCATGGGCATTATATACACCACACAAAATAAAAAAGGTGGTGAATATATAATATATCTCTATGATGGGAAATTGAGATGACAAAACCCTTATAAAGATTCAAAATATTTGAAAAGGAATCCATAAATTAAATAATTATGTGAAAAAATGAAAATGAAAATAAAAAAAGTGTAAATGAAAAAAATCATAGGACATAAAAAACATGATCTTAGTATAACATAACTATTAAAGAAGTGATATAACCCAATAAAAATGGAATGATTTAAAAATTCCCTTACATATGACTTTCACTTGTTTGAACACATTCTATCATAATTTATATTAAATTAAGACTTATTATAACTATATTAAATAACCAGATACATACTTATATTACCATATATCATTCCATTATAATTTCTTACTACCCACCTAATAGTAATTATTTATTAAAATCAATATTTTGGTGTCAATTTTCAGTTTTCCATGCATGTTCTAATTTGGATGTTCTCGTCCTTAAACCTTTTTTAGTATTTAATAATCTCTATAATTTTTATTATTATTTAAATTAATATTTTCATATAATCATAGTGTTCCATAACAACTTTACGTATTGTATGTTAATGTTTTACAAAGAACATTAAAAAATTCCCATTTTCGATGATTATTCAATTTATCAAATGGATTAAATTTATATGTAAATATAATTTTGAATATTACGAATGTAGAATTATAAAACAATATTAAATTAATAATTTTTAAATAATATTACCAATATATTAAATTCAATAATCATTCATAATACAAATATTATAACAATGTTCATATACATGGTAAAATTGATAAAAACAAAAACATGTTATAACTATTGAAGGATATAGAAAATATTATTTTTTCAGGATAATATCAAATTTCTAGAATATTAATCATGTTATAAATATATAATTTATTAATTATATTTATTTTCTAAATCATCCATGTATGTTGGTGATGAAAACTGAACCACATCACTTTGAGGAGATGGCAGTCCATACGTACACATATGTGTTGGTTTCAATTTTTAACAGATAGAAAATTAAATAGTAATATATCATTAAAAAATCATAATTATATCATAAATATCACATTTATTCATTAAATATCTTTGTATTACCTTCCATCAGATCTGGTTATGAAAAATAAAATCTATTGCTTTTTGGAGACGGTAGTCCACACATACACATGAGTGATGTTTTCATTTTCTCTTAGATAGAAGGGAGATAGAAAATGGGAATATCAATAATATTTAAAACATTAATTATATTATATATATTTATTTCAATATTTAAGTATGGTTATAGAATATTTCAGGGTTTGGAAGAATAAATAAGTTTGAAAGATTTTAATTAGGATGATTACCTCTACCTCAAGTATCTTCCTTTGGATTACTCCTTAATCATTTTTTGGTATGGTCTTTTGGTTATACCATGACCATTGGAACATTGGAAGGATACTTCAGAAGGTAATTATGTATATTTTTGTGTTGATAATTTTCTTAAGTGGTGTTGGGAAATGGGAATAGGATGTTCTTTTTTATAAGTGTTGTGGAACCGTTATAAGTATTAATAAATTTAAAATATAATAAATTAATTTCTCATGGAAAGTCGATCAAATTGAGAAAAATTTAAAATATAAGGTTAGGGGAGGTATAAATAAACTCAAATAAATATATAATGAAATTTTTTTCATTATATTAGAGGCCTTATATTTTAGTTTAATGCCGTTTAATTCATTTTAAGATTAATTGTTGCAACAAAATGTTTACCAAAAAACAATTCATCATGGATAAAATATAAGATGGAATTATTTCATAATAACTATTATGAAAGTTAATTTTTTTTAATTCATTTTAGAATATTAATTTCCTTTATGTGATATAAATTAATTCTAATATTCGCAGAAAAATCCTGTAAAAACATTTCAGGAAAAATTATTTTTATGTATAGAAATGATTTTATACTAAAATAAATTATAATTTTTATTCCAATAGAATTAATTAGATTATGTTAAAATAATTAGAATTATTATACTTTCCAAAAAAACAGAAAAATAACCTTGTGGATAATTCATTAAAATAAATAGTGCACAAATAATTTTTATTTGAATAAAAACATTAATTAACTTTCCTAAATGTCAAAAAAAATTCTATGTTCGAAATTATATTTTTAACTTAATTATATAAATTATTAAATATATATTTTATCTAAATGAAAAGTTTCATTAAATTTCACTTCATTCTTATATTGTTTTTAATTGAATGTTTTATCAAAATTGATTTTTTTCACTATTCTCCCAAAAATCAATTATGTTTAGAAAGTCCAAAAAATACAGCCTAATCTAATTTTAAAATAATTAATTAAAAAAATAAGTTTATTTTTTAAAATAAAAATTAAAATATTTTCTTTAAAATTACAAATATAATAAAAAATAATATTTTTAAATAAATTAATTTTTCTTATTCATGAATAATTAAATCAAAATTATTTATAGTTTTATAAAAATTATATGTATTTTATTAATTTATTTATGTAATAATCATTTTCTTTTTATCAATAAATTTTATATATATATGTTTTTCAAAAGTATAAAATTAAAAAAATACATTATTCATAAAAACAATTCAAAGAAACTACTTTAGAATCAATTGTATTATTTTAAGTGAATTTAACCCCATTTTACAAATCCATTTCATTAAAATATTTAATAATGACTTCCATTTAGTATAGTAGTAAAGGATTATTCTTGTAAGTTTAGTGTTTCTTGCATTAAAAGCTGTCAATTATATAAAATTTCTTAAATAGAAAATATTATAAAATATCATGTTGTTACATTCTACTACTTAAATAAATTGCACCATCATAATTTGTTTGTCACTTACTATAATGACTCTATGCTGAAATAGTAATAAAATATGATATTTATATTTTATCATGATAATTAATTTCAAATTTATGACTAGGAAACCAAGTATTTATTAATTAATTATTCATAAAACCATATATGTTTCAATATAAGACAGATACATTTGAATGTGTTTCCAAAAATATTCTTAATAGCTATGAAATATTTTCATCATAAGGATTGATGGATTTGTCTTCCTATTTCTTGAGTTAATTATTTCTTTACTATTAATATAAGGAATATGATAAAATATACTTACTCAATTCATTCCATTTTCTATAAGCTTAAATTCATCCATTTGTTGTGTTTTGAGTAGTTTTACACCTCTTCTTAATCTCATATTCGAAATGATAAATAACCATGATGAAATTTTTATGCCAAATGAACTAAAATTAAAATTAAATAGATAATAAGTTCTAAAAAGGGGTGAAAGGTTATTCTACCTATCTCTAGATATTTATTAAAAACAAAATTGGTTAGAATAAATAAATATATGTAATAAAACTTTATATAAATAAAACATTCATTAATATCCAAAACCATGAATAAATTACCAAATTTAAACATAAATCAGTATTCTTCAAAATATTCCTAGCAAAATATTAAACCCATAAAAAAACTGATTACACATTATTCAAAAATAAAATTAACATTTATCCATAAATAAAATTAATCACTCATAAAGATACATACCAAAAATTTATATATGATAATTTTTTGTTTTGTAAAATATTACAATATTTTCCCAAATTTACCTAAATTACCCAAAAATAATAATATATTCACCCAAAAGTTTACTCAATCTTTATTCTTAAAATATTATAAACATTTTAAACATAAAATACTTTGTTATCCAATAACTTACCATTTACTATAATTACTATGATTTTATGAAAAATGTATTGAATTTCTTCCAAAATAGATTCAACCACCAAGTCACTAAATCACTTTTCAAAACATACATTCCAAAAATATATTATTCATTTTTCATAATTAACTATAATTAATAAAACATAAAATAATGTATTAACCATAAAAGTTATGTTTACCTTTCGACTTGTCTCTCTAATAATATTATTAATAAAAAATCTTCGCACTAAATCACATGAAAATACTAAGTGTTATATATTACAAAATAATCTATTTAAAACGACTCCAAAAAACCATCATTCAACTTAAAATCCCATCACAGAAAACGTCTGAATGATATTTATTCCTTTAAACTTATGATAACAATTAGTCTTATTAACTCTAGAAGGCATAAGAAAATATAAATAATATCCTCATATTATAACATTATAAACACTAAAGTTATCTTAACTATTCTATGATATGAAACGAGACAAATCAAGGCCAATACTCCTAGTTCAGTTATAAAAAACAAAAATCATTACATATTGGGTTTGATAACAACTCAAATAATCCATTTTTTCTTCCATAATTACAATATAAATAAATTATTTAGTACTAACATAGCCCATACCTTTTTATATTTAGAGTTTTAAAGAATTAGGAAAATCACTTTTTGTAAGAAAACTCAATCCTTTCTCATCACGTGATCATTTTTCTCATTTTACCATACACTTATTATTTAGTAATAAGTCTTCAAAATATCCCACAAATATTATCTTCACATGATACCATTATGGAAATATCTTACATAATATAATTGTTCATAATGTAGGTAAATACAAAAATGAGAATGGGTGAGATCAGAAACAAAATAATGGAAAACATGAGAGATATCAATCGATGATCATAAGTGGGCATAAGATAAGAATACATGTATGACAATATAATCAAGTGTATAAAATAAGAGATTGATACGCAAAATAATATATATAAAATCATAATGGCTAGGGAATAAACATTTTTATAAAAATAATCATGATTATTGAAACAAAACAATTATTATGATCTAGAAAAAACATAATATAAACATGTGGAAAAACCATAAGCATAGGAAATCATAACATTGTGGATCAAAAATCACTATCAGAATCCCATAACATAAAGGATCAAGAATCACCACCAATATCCTATATCATAATAGATCAAGAAACCGTACTAAAATACCTTAGTATAATGGATCAAGAACTATTTATAGTATCCCTTAGTATATTGGATGAAGAATTATTATAATGACCACATAGTAATCTCATGAGATATAACACGTTTACTTAATGAATTTGAGGTCTATAACATACCTAATCATCTCAAAATGATAAACCATATTTATGTATGCCATATGAACATGACATTCATGATTCTATCATTATTTAATGAACCTACATAAAAAACTGGTTTCATGTGAAAATTCCTAATTCCTAATTATAAGAAATCTAGAAAAATAAATGTGGATTATATCATTTGATCATAATCTTAGTGAAGAATAAGAAAATCTTTATATGATATTGACATATATGATAAATACTTTTATAAAAGAATTTGAAATATACATTGAAAAAAGGGAAAATATCATTTCTTTTATTAACTTTTAAAAAATAAAAATTCTCCAAAAAATAAAAATATGTTTTTTTAAAACCATTTAAACTCATAAAGTATTATGCATGAGAAAAGGGCATGATGGTTGGAAAATATTCCTTTTACATACACATAAAAAATAAAACATTTTCTCACACTTTTATAAAAATTAAATATTGAGTCATACAGAAAACATTTTAAAAGATTCCTTTTATTAATTTGTAAAGAAAGTAAATTTTACACCTTGACATTAAAATATATTAACAACATTAAATAAATCACTATATATGGTATCTTTCTTCACACGCAACACTGAACTTAAGCGAATCTTGAATATATTTAGATAAAAATAAAAATGTTTACTATGGCCTTAAAATCTAGTTGTTGAATTAGTAGAAATAAATATGAGTATTATATAAACAATATATATTAAAAAAATATAATTATTTCTTTAAATATGTATTAAATTCAATTTATATAACTATAAAAATTAATTCATTCAATTTATGCTTAGAATTTTTTCTCTAAATATTGCCATTTTATGCGATACATATTTCTATTTGAAGAAAAGTTTGATTAATCATGATAAGATATATTTGATATGAAAAATTGGTTAATACTAATTTAAATATTAATTTATAAGGAATAATATATTTAATAGTTAATATTATTTTAAATTCCTTCAATATATTTTCATGTTTTCATATAAAAATTAATATTTTCCACTTTTAAAAATTGAATCGAATAATATAATTTTTATAGTTTTAATTTGAATGATAAAGTTATTTATTGAGTTTAATTTCATTTTTAGTAATAAAATTATGTTTCCAAGGTAAATATTAGTTACAATGATAAAACAAATTTTTTAAAAAAATTATACTTTTCTAAATATTATTTTTTTAAATAAAATGTATCTATTTAAAAATAAATACTATAATATGAAGTTTAAAAATATAAAAAAAATGAACACTCATTTAATTTATTATCAACGTTAAATAAAATTAAAAACACTTAATTATTAAAACAATATTTTTTTACAAAAATAATTTTTAAAATCATAATATATTTTAATTTAATAGATAAATTTCTCATTTTTATAATGAAAATTAAGTTAAATGGGGTCCAAATTCATATTTATCACATTAGTATTTTTCAATAAGGGTCATCTTATATTTATATTAATGATATAATTTCCATTGTAATATTTTAATCATGATTAATAATGGTTAAAATGGGAAATCTATTATTGTTTGAATTTTAATAAATAAAATTGACACTTAGATCCTAAATAATACATTTTATAGTAGAAAATTCATACCAATGTGTATCACCAATAACTCCTCTCTTAAATCACATAACCATTATGTAATTCCATTCTTATCCCAAACCTAACATTCTTTTACAATGATTTATCCCTCTTTTTCGCATTAAAAAGAAGCATGCATAAACTAACATAAATCCACAATTCTAGTTCAAAATTATTATTAAAATATGAAAAATATAATTATTATAGATATGAACCACAACAAATTGTCTCATGTCCTTTATTTTTAAAGGATACTTCATGAGAAGATCCAAAATCTCAATGTATGTATTACTTACACTTTTACTTTCATTATTTATACTTTCCATCCACCATTATCCAAACACATTCTAACAAGAGGTATATAATTACATCAGTCTGAATAATATACTGTTATTATATTATATTAATGGTTTAACAATGATTAATTCCCCTCCCATTCAATTGAAAAAAATTAAAAATTTTCTCATGTGTTTGTGCAGACTACCACCTCTTCAAACAGTGCATTTTGATTTTCATCACCTCATTTCTAGGATGGTTATATAAATGAGTTTAGTGAATAGATATTTTATTAATTTCAGGATTTATATTATATAAAAAAATTTATTAATTCAATAATTAGTATTATTAATAATTGACCATTTTAGAATTGACCATCCAAAATAAGAATACTCATAGGAAAATATTTATATTCATATTTCTTAATGTTTTTATATATATTAATTATTATAATAATTCCTTAAAGTCGGAATATATCACAATAATAAAAACGAAAAAATGTATTTATACTTATGTTGGGATTATATTATAACTAAACTTCCCCCTATTCATTTATTAATAATGGTATGTTCATTTTTGGGTCACTATAAGAAAATACATGAAAAATACTATTAATTTATATCGTGGATGACTAATAAGAATTAATTAATAGTATAATATATTATAAATATATAAATAATCATTTGTTTTTCATTTTAAAAGGGTAACATTTTTATTAAAATCATTAATTAAGAAAACACCATTCATTCATCAAGAATCACCAAAGCATATATGTTATCAATTTCATCTACAAGGATAAAGATGAAAATACTATTGAAAGTAATTTTAAGCATCATAAAATATTATAAATTATCCATAAAACTAAATATAATTCCATAGTGAAGATAAAAATCATAATAAGAATTGATATATAAACTGATATTATGAAATTACTTCCAACCATGAATATAATAAACATGCAATGGATGGAACTAGGTAAAAAAGAAGGTAACTATAATTCATATATATAGTTGATATAAATTAAGATTATAAATGATAATGGATATGACTATGTTTCTTAATTAAGGGATTAATATAGTTATGTTTGTGAAACATGAGTTGAATGCATGTTCATGTATGTTTGGACAAGTGGTTAGGGTTTTGGTAGTCTCAATTCAGATTCTTTGAGATATATTTCACGTTTTCACTTTGTTTTATTTCTATCAGGTTCTATTGATTTAATATCCAATGAATGATCTATAATTTATTTCCATGTAATTATTGGATATAATAATCCAAATAATGTTATTTTAATTAAATATCTATTAACTTAAGTGTAACACCCCAAGCTTCTACGGTACGCTTCTCTTTGAATAATGTGATAGCGTGTGTTGTACGCAACACCGAGTTCTAACACACCATAACTAATCAAACTAGCCGTTATGAATAGTAATACCTACTTTTTGAAATTATATATATTTTATATTTGAAAATGGACTTCATTTTTGGATTCGGAATATTGAATTTAGCCTAAGGTGAAATTTTGGTCCATTTCGGATAACTTTCATATTTTGATGAATAGTGAAAATTAATAAATTTTAATTAAAAACAACTTTTTTAATCAAAATAATTAATAGTGATAAATTATGAATTTGAGTGGTTTTAAATTATATTTAGAATATATTTTTACCATTTAATATAATGTTGGTCATTGGACATAATTTTACAATTAAACCGAACATAAACAAGTTTCAATCTTTTTATAGTTATTATCTCTTAAAAACACGCTTTTTGTTTTGACAGCGGGAATTAATTTTAAATTAATTTCTGACACTTCTGTGTTTTGAATTTAGGAAAATGGATTCCATATTTGGAATCAGGATGTTCAAATTGTGTAAATAGGTAACTTTTATTTTTAGACATTTTGAATAGTTACTGTGGTAAATATTTTATTTACCATGGTTAAAGGGTAAATCCGGTAAATAAGGGTTAAAAAATAATATTATAATAATACAAAATTAGCCTAAAACGTGTCCTAACCTTATTGGTGGACACATACCCGACCATGGGCATCCTTGGGTAAATTTGGGGACCCCTTGGAGCCACTTGTATGTGGTAGGGACACATTATATTAATAAAGTTAAAATAAAAATAAAAATGGCATAAGCTTACATCTTTTAGAAGAACAATTTTTACATAGGGTTATACATGTTGGATTTTCGATTATAAATATTCATTAGAAGTTAAAAAGATTTCCTACATGATGATATTTTATTTATAATTTTTGGACATCAAATAAGTTAAATTATTAATGACACAATAATGATGCAATGTTTACCTCATTAATAAATCATTGAAATAAATAATATTATAATGATTAAAATATTATCTAAAACCTGTCCAATTATTATTGGTTGATGTTATTTAGAATATGAGTCATCTTATCTTCGACCTCAATGATTTTTGGACCATTATAAACCGAATATAATTATATTATAAAGTAATACTTTCACTCTTTCCTAAAGAGCCCCTCTACTCCCTTATAAAAGGAGACCACTTCTACTCATTCCTCACACCTCTCAAGCCACTTGGCTCGTCCAAACTCTGCCCAAATAAGCTCCCCACATCCCTCTCCTCCTCCTTGAAGCTTCCCCTTAGGCAGAAAGCATTTCAACAAGTCCTTTGGTTCCAACCAAAGTGAGTTACCTAAATTAAAGGTAACGATTTCTCTTAAATTATTTTCATTTATTTTGCTTCTTCAACCCCCAAACTCTTTTTATTTCCTTTCTTTTGTAACAACACCAGTATCCTCAATATACTAGGATGTTGTTATAAGAAGGATTCAAACTACACATACACACAACTCCATCTAATGGATGATGAACATAATGTTTCTCTGGATGGCAAACTAACGCCTCACGAAACGATGATTGTTCAAATACATCTTACCGCCTCTCATGGTGGACATTATGATGGCACTGTAATTAAATATGATATTAATGATATATATTTTATATATAAGCTTCTGTAATTCCATTTTATTTCATACCATTATTCGTTTCATGTTGTATATACATACGATAATTTCATTTGAGGAAGTGCGGACTACCGGCCCCTTAAAATGATATGACTCGTTCATACCACACATGGAACGTATAAAGGATGGTGTTAATGAACTTAAGTAACATATATAAAATATTATATTATACTGGAATAGTAATATACCTATGTATCATTTGGATTCAATTCTTTTAAAATAAAAATTAAATGGAAGTAGCGTTCGTGCGTACGTACGGACTACCGTCTCCACGAACGCGGTGAGATCCATCCTCCATCGTATCCATTCAAGTCTTATTCTCATTTTAGGGTTAAAAATAATGTTAATATCATTATGATTATGAATAAGATTTAATCTATCCATTACAAACATGTCTTACGTAACCAAACATTTAAGAATAACGAATCGATTATCACCTGAAACGACGATAATACTAAGATATTATTAATAAAGCAATGTTAAAAGATCATATATGATATCATATTAATGTATATGATTCTTGTATAATTTAATAACAATTATTTCACCATTATACAGGAGGTTAACCGACCCCAACAAAGGAAAAGTACAAGGTAAGGGTTATTTCACAATCTCTTCATTATCCGAGGTTGTTTATACGTAATAATCTACTGGGATATCTTTATCATCCACATCCATGTTTCTTAAAAATGTATTTCAAAACATTTTCACTATTTACAAGAATATGGGTTAAAGTCATTTATAACCTTGTTTGACTTTTTATAAGAGGTTTATAAGGGAATCTTTCCGTCGTTTTCCGAACAATGTGCTTTTTAACCTTTTCGACAGAATTAAGATAAGAATGTTTTTTTAACTTATACGGCGGGTGCGGTTATTTTCTGCTGTTATAAAATCGTCAAAGCTTCCCTTACAAGCTTAAAAGAATATTTTCAAAGAAAATGTTTTATTTTATATGGATCTTAAATGATTTCAAATTAAAAGGATATATTTATTTAAAAAGAATATTGATTTCATCTATGTCAACATCCTTTGATGGATTTTAAGATTATTTGAAGTTGATTTATTATGATACAAAACTTCTATATTGTATTGAAGGTTTTGTGATATGTTTGACTATGGATGTGCTATTTTTATACCATTCATAGTTTATGGTGAAATTATTGACATTTCGTATGCTAGTTATGTTTAAAACTTTTCATATGGGAATGCATTGGACTTAATAAGTGACGGGTGGAGCCCGCTATAGCTCCTCGATGCATCGGTAGGTCTCATGAGACAAACTAGTGTCTTGGCACAAGGCCTTGACAAAATCTTATTTGTAGTCTTGGCACGAGGCCTTGGCTATGTGGTTATGATAGTCTGTCATTATGCATTCCAACATTATGAAAGTGGTTATTGATATTGCATGTGATTATTCGATTAGTAGAATATCCATGTGAATAAGTAAATGGCATTATTTCATTTTACTTTTGCCATACTATGTTGAAGTTCAATTTTAAAAGGCTTTTGTTTTAGTAATTCATTGCCTTAAATGTTTATGATTATTTTTAATGTTCTGCTATATTGTTATCCTTACTGGGCATTTGAGCTCACCCCTTTTCTATGTCTTATTTTTCCCAGGTAGTGAAGAAGTAAATTATGAATGACTTGCAGGGATATTATGAGGGGTTAATAGTGTGGATATGAAGACTTTGTTGTTGTAGTAGTTTTTCACTTTGAAATGTAATGTAAAACTTTATGATTATATCTAGTGTTTCCAAGGCTACTAAACCAATCGGTCTTTCGGGATTTGATCTTTCTTGTGATCATGCCAATGTTATGTAATAATGCACCGACTCTAGGTAGCTAGGGTCGGGGCGTTACATTAAGTGTTACCCCAGTCATAAGAGTTTTTGGTAACTGATTTTCTGTTCACTAAATCATGGTCATTATCTTGAAATTATCTCATATAATTTATGTAAGTCAAACCCTTTGATTTTTTATTTGTTATTATACTATTTTTTTACATTTTTACCACATAAATCCATTTTCAAATATTTCATGCTTCATGGAGTAGGTTTCCTATAAGGGATATTTCTAACTAAAATATCCTTTCACTGATTTATAATGTTTTATATTTAACATTACTTTTCCATGATTAGGTTATAGAACCTTTATATTTTATTATATGCTATTTTATAATCCTATTTGGGAAAATTAATTTTTAAAGTAATATATTTTTTTACAATTATTACAATATGGGTTTTTTAATAATGGTAATTTCAATGAATTAAAAGGTTTATTTTTTAATTCAATTGTTTTATCTTTTGATACACACTTCATATAGTTAATATTAGGTAATTTTCAAGGCTCCATTATTAGAGATTCTTTTTAAATTTAAATTGTTTGAAATTCTTTCACATCACCTTTTAAAAATTTAATATTCAGAGTTATATATTAGTCTGAATTTTATGTAAATGTTAAAAATGTTTTCTAAAAAATATTTTAAGTTTTAAAGTCCATTTTCCATTTCATATTCAAAAGGATTTCCCTATTTGGTATTTATATTTTACGATATACCCTATTATTTTTATTTTTTATTTGGGGGATTTAACTCGTGACACTAAATATCCAATTCTTGATTCCTTCTTTTATGGTATCATTCATGAAATATATTTTGAGGATGTTTTTTTCATGTTAGTATAATTTTATGTTTTTTATGTTACATTGTGGTAAAGTTTTTTTTGAACCATCCATCTTATTTATCTTGATGGGTTATAAAATTATATTTTATATTAAATATATGATATATCACTATATATTACTTACTTAACCATCCATTGTAAAAAGGAATATGTTTTATTATCCATTTACATCATGAATACCCTATTTTTAATTTATTTTATTGAATGATATTCACCCAGATTCCATAAACCTATTGATTAGAGAAATTATTAACTTAACCAAATACCATTACTCATTATGGTTTTTCCATGACAGATTATTACATATAAATCTATTCCATTTCTTTATTGATAAAATATTTAATATATATATATATATATATATATTATTCTAATAGTTATATTTCTTTGATTACTCATGAAATATAAATATGTATTTTTTAACCATCCATCTTTATCTATATGAGTTATGATCATTTTATTCATTTTATTAGCATGGGGAAATGTTTTGTATTTATCTATGTTTTTATTCATGTATATATGATTATTAGAAAAGTTAATTATGTATTGTTTTCTCAACATCTTAATTGATTAATTCATTATAATTAAATAATTGATGGGTCTGGCCTAAAATTATACAACACCTCTATGTATCAATAGGTCTTAGGAGATAAAACCATTTTGGGGTTTGGTATATGCCTCTCCCTTTATTAGTATATTGGATTTTTCACATGGCCTTGTCAATATGGTTTTGAAACTCGACATTATTCATTTTATTAGTATATGGTTAATAATTATTTTTATCTATTTTTCCTTTATTTTCATGGATAAAACATGATATTATATTTTATTTATCATGTAATTAATTTGATTATTTATTCCTGTTATACTATTAAATAATTTTTTATTCTTTGAAAACATTATTTTTTCTGTTTCCATTAATAAGAATTTAATTCACCAATTCTTTTATTTTTTTATTCCCTAAGTTATAATGAAATGTTTTACAAATGATTTTGATGACTCCTTGAGGATTAATTTGTTTCTTAGAAATGTATTTAATTGCAATATTTCTTAATTTCAAGTAATTATGAGATAACTATGTTTCAGAATCTATCGTTGATATTAAACCCATTATGAAAATTATATTTTATTCACAATAGATATGGGAGGCAGGTATAGGTAATGAATGTTGGTATTAGATTGGAGTTTATATAAATTTGGATATTGGGATGTTATAAGTTGATGATAATTTTAGAATTACAAATTTCATCAATGTTTGATAAGTTAGGCTTCATCCTAATTTAAAATTTATAGATAACCCTTTACATTAGATGATGTTATTTTAATATTTTATGATGTTTAGAGATTATAATAAGATAAATTAATTTAGAAATATTTGGATAATACTAAAGTATGATTATAAGTATAGGATAAAATACTAAATTTTTTATAAATTAGATATTTTTATCTTCTAAAATAAATTACATCCCTATTTGGATACAAAAAAATTTATACAGGATCTAGAATAGATGTACCTAGGGGTAACAACCCTAAAAATGGATTATTGGGTATTAAATCAATCACTTTCTACTGCACAACCAAGAGAACCACCTTCACACTTGGTTTGGAAGTCCAAATGTACATGCTATGGTTAATTTATATTCTATTTAATTAACTATTATAAATGATTAGAATATGATGTTAATTAATTTTTTTAGAGAACATAATAGGGAAATGAATATAGATTCCCTTGTATTGAATAAACAGTGTCATAGGTTGAACCGAATGTATTATTTTTCAAATAATATAGTTTCATAGGGGAATAAGGATTCATATTGATATTTTCATATTCATATTTTGGTTATTATCATATCATTTTATGTTTCATATTTGGTATAAATAAGATCAAAAGAATGAATCTGTGAAAGGTGTGTATCATTGAAACACTATACTTTATAACTGAATACGGGGGCATATATAAAATGTTGTTAATTTTATTGTAAACCTATTATGATTGGAAAATTTAGTTTCTTATTCTTACCTTAGGTAGTGAGTTTGATTTCATAACTGAAATTAAATCCTGACACACTTAGCTATTTATAATAGTGAGTTATATTTATAGATGATATTTTGTTATATACTAAACATTATGAGGAATATGTGTAAAAATATACAGATTATTCTTTAGTAGTATTCATTAATAGTTTAGAAACTTATATTAAATAGTATCAATAACATTGAAAAATTATTTTATGATGGGGTTATATTTTTTATAATTATTAATGAATACATGATTGAGGGACATATAAACTTTATGATGAAAGAGAAAATGAATTTTAATAAAAGAGAGTTAGATAGTGTTGAGAAAATTGGAATTTATTTTTTATTTAATGAAAAATTAATTCATGATATTGTTTTGGTATGTTTATTTCAATTTTGGGATTTTGGAATATAATAGTGCACGTGTGATTTTATATCATTTGAGGGTTAAATATAGTTTTACTTTCTGTAAGAATACATTGTTTCACTTTGGTTTAACATCTTATAGATTTACATTATTTTTGGAAGGTATATTTAGGATAATATATGATTAGGGTATATACATACTTGAGTATATTATTATAAGAAATATTAATTCTATTTGAGTAAACATAAGTAACTTAATTTTGCATAAGAGAGTTTAGTAGATTTCATATTTGAAGTTATATCCCAAATGATAAATATGTTAAGAATACCCTCACACACATTCATCAATGAGTAATAATTAAAATTATGTGGACACAATTTACTTGGGGGGGTGAGTAATACCTCATGATTTTAATGTGTGATTACCTTTAAATAAGTTAATGTGTTCCACAGTATGCTCCACAGTCAACACCGAACATAAGAGAAACCACATTATATTTATATAAAAATATAAATATTAAGTTTGACATTAAAAAATAGATATTAACTTAGTAATAAGAAATATGAGTGTCCAATTTATAAAATATTTATATAAATTAATATAATAGTTACTTTTAATACCTATTTAATTCAGTTGATATCGCTAAAACAACTAATATGATCATTTTTTTTCTTAGAAATATATTTTTCAAAATATTTCCATTTTACATGAAATGTATTTATATCTTAGAAAAATCCTGAATAATTATGATAAAATATATTTTAAATTAATAATTCATTAATACTACGTTTATTATTAGTTTTATAAAAAATAAAAATAAGAATTGTTAATTTTTTTTAAAAAGATACTTCCTATAAAAAAAATTCCTAATGTTTTTATATAAAAATTAAAATTTTAAATATTTAGAAAGTGAATAAAATAATATTATTTTCGTAATTTTAATAAGAATGATCAAATTAATCAATGGTTTCAATTTTATTTTGAGGAAAATAGTATGTTACGACCGAAAATACTAGATACCGTGGTAAAACATTTTTTAAAGAATGATACTTTCCTAAAAATTGTCTATTGTTATATTAAATGTATATATTTTAAAATAAATAATATTTTATTATTTTTAAAAATATATAAAATTAAATTAACACTCATTTAATTGGTAATCATTGTTAAATAATATTCAGAACTCTAATTGATTAAAACAACCTTTTTCTCAACAAAAATTGTTTATAAACACATTATATATTTTAATATAAATGAAAATTTTATAAAATTTAAAAACTAAATTATACAACTTATAACCAAATTATGATTCATAATTTTTAAAAGGGTTAATAAGGTTTATCTTATATTTTTAGTAATAAAATAATTTAAATGGTTAAATTTTAATCAAGATTAATAAGTGTTAAAATGGGTAATATAATGTGTTTTGACTTTTAATAAAAAATTTAAAAACTTATACCATATAGAATGCCTTTATTATGTTGGAAATTCATACCTACATTCCTCACCAACATCTTCACACTTAACATACCTAACTTTCATAAAATTCTATTCTTACCCCTTACATAACATTCGTTTCCAATGTTTTTTCACTCTTTTTTAGATAAAAAAGGATCTTACTTACACCAACTAAAATCCACACCTATAGATCAATATCCATATGTAAATATACCAAATTTACTTTTTATATATCCCCTATAATTATTTTTAGGCCCCTATCCACAACAATGTGTCTCAATTCCTTACTTTCCAAATGACAATTCATGAGAACATCCAAATTCTCATTGTAAGTATTACATACAATTATAATTTAATTATTTATTCTTACGATCCACCATCCCAAAAAAAACATTCCATCATTTCTTATATAATGAAATCAGTATAAAAAACTGAAATTTTATTATTTTTATTGAAAGAAAATTATTTATTACACTTCTATTATTCTAAAAAAATGAAAAATGTTCTCACACGTGTGTGAAGACTACCACCTCCATGAATGAACCATTTCATTTTTCATCACCACCTACCAAGGAATATTTTAGATATTATATTACTAAACATATATTTTAAATATTTCGTGGTCTATATTCTATAAATATAATTTATATACTCTTTAATTATTATAATAAATATGTTATCTTAGTAAAATTAGTCATTTTAAACAAGAATACTAAGGGGAAAAATAATTTTATACATACTACATCATATTTTTATATGAAACAATTATTTTCATACATCCTTAAAATTATAATATGACATACTAATTAACCTTAAATATTATGATTATGCTTCTGGTATAGTGATTTTACAACTAAACCACCACATAATAATCAATTAATCATAGTATTTTCATGGTTGGGTCGGTTTAACCACCTACATGAACAATGATATAAATTTATATCATGGATTAATATGGTGACATAATTACTTGTATAATATGATATAAATATTCATGTAATGATTTCTTGGTTCTATAATTGTACCATTATTATAAAAATCCTTAATTAATAAAACACTTTTTATTCAATAAGAATCATCAAAAAATGCTAGTTTTCACTTTCATATTCAAGGATAAAGAATAAAACACACATTAATGGAATTTTAAAAATCATAGATGATTATAAATCATCCCTAATAGTAACTTCAATGAATTTTTAAATATGAAAATTTTAAGAAGAATTAATATAGACATCGATATTATGAAATTAAAACAAACAATCAAAATAATAAACAATAGATATGGGATAGTAGGTATAAAATAAATTAACTAGAATTAATATTATGAATGAATATATAAGAAGTGTATATATAAAAATTGATATGATTGAGGTTCTTAATTAAGTGATTCATTTAGCTATGTTTGTGATACATGAGGTTAAATTATGTTCATTGAATTCAGGATAAGAGGTAAGGGTTCTTCCCCTGAATTGTGATTCTTTAAGACATATTGCATGTTACACACCATATTGAATTTTTATGGTATTAAATTAATTCAATATCGCATGAATTTTGTAAACATTATTTCATATATAATTAATGGTATAAACTAATCCAAATAATTTTCTTTTCTATAAAGGTATTTAGACTGAATTGTTACCCCAAAAGAGGATTTATAGGAAAGTAGGAACCACTAGAGTAGAGCTAACCGAATTAGAAGAATGAGAGGGTATGAAAAATTCCATCAGTTGCAAGAATAATAAATATCTACATGGGGAAATGATAGATGATTTGCAATGTGATGTGAGGAGTTATGCACCTTAATGATGAAGATGGTGGGGAGGGTCCGTTTCAAGTGTGTCATGTCTTGCACCTTTAAGGTCATGTATTGGGCCTTGTGACTCTGGGAATTAGGGTGATGTATGAGCCTTTTTCCTTGGGCCTACTAGTCATGTAAGGGTTCCCCCTAAATCCTTAAAAATGTATAATCATAAAATCAATAAAAATCTAAGTCCTTAGGGATTTCAGTGATTTGTGATCATTCTCTTGAAATTATTTCATATAAGTTGTGTACATTATACCCTTTGGTTGTAATTCATGAAGTTGGTTTCCTGTAATGGATATTGAAAACTAAAATATCATTTCCATGAGTTATAATTCTTCATATTGAACATTGTTTTTCTATTCATGGGTTCTCCCACACTAATATTTTATTATTTGGTATTTCATAATATTCATTGGGAAAATGAAATTTTAATAAAAAAGGATTTATTAGTCTTTTTTATAGTGTGGGTTTTCATCAAAGGTAATCTCAAAGTATTCAAAAGGTTCTTTTAATAATCAAATATTTTGTCATTAGATCCACATTTATTTTAAAAAATATATATGTATTTTTTAATTTAAATTATTATCGATTATTTTTAAAAGTAATTTTTTTATAATCTTTCACATTACCTTTTTAAAATTTACATTTTAGAGTGACATGTAATTTTTCATTTTACCTAAATGTATAAAATGATTTTTGAAATCTCTTATAAGTTGTATCCTATTTTTTTCTTTTCATATTAAAAAGGATTTAACTTCTTTGTAATTATGTTCCATGATTTACCCTATCATTTATATTAATGTTTTGGGTTATTTAACTCACTACACTGACAATCCAATTCATGATCCCTTCTTAGGTGGTATCAATTAAGTATTCTTTTTCAAGTATGTTTTTAATATTTGTCAACATCCTTTTATGTTTCCTCTATTAAAATGGGGTTATGTTATTTTGTAACCATAAAAATTACGTATCCATATATATTATATAATGTTCTTTTCTATAAAATATATGATCAATCACTACCTTTGTATTTTGTAACCATTGACTATGAATATACATACTCTTTCTTAAGTTTTTTCTTTATGAATACCATATTTTCCATTACTTTGATTGAAGGGTGTTCATAAAGATTCCATATATCATTTTGTAGAGAAATTATTGAAATAAACATATACCATCACTTCATACATTTTTCATCTGAGGGATATGTACATAGACTTATATTTCATTTATTAACTAAGAACCATTGAAAATATATATTTTTTATATTCCTACAAGAATAATTATTGATAACTCAATAAAGTTTATTATATATTGTTTAAATATTCACCTATTTTTCTCTAGATGGTTTATGATAATATAATTCCCTTTATTTACATAGAGAAATGTATTAGTGTTCCATATGTTGTTATTACAATACAAAAAGACTACTGTAAATGTTGATTATATAGTGTTTAATCATTATCACATATGATGAATTCATTAGACATAAACAAGTGATGAGTTTGGCCCGAAATTATATTCCCCAAAAGAATCGAAATATATCATGAAAAAACTCACCATTGGGTTTGGTGTATACCTCTCCCCATATCAATACAATGTCTAGTCATATATCCTTGGAAGTGTGTTTTCAATGATTGAAATTTTTCATTCGATTATTATATGATCAATAATTATTTTTATCACTGTTTTAATTTATTATGATGTATATAAAATAATATCATATTCAATTTATTATAATATTACTCTAATTGTTTATTCATACTATATTTTTTAAGTTATAATTATTCTTTAACAGCTTCAGTTATCAGTTTCCCTTATTAAGTATTTGTGCACACCCCTTCTTATATTTTTCATTCCTAATGTCATGTGTAAATGTATTACACATTATATATCTAATAGGATAACTATGTACAGAATTTTGGGGAGATTTTGAGGTATTATTAGTTATTATGTTCGTATATAGAAGAAAAATATACGAAATAGTTGATAAATAAATAGGTTTTTTAGTTTATACTATGTTTTAATTCAATGAATATATAAACCTGAAAGATATTGGGAATGTATTGTAATGAAAAAATTCTTAAATTCTTGAAATTATTGGATAACTCTATCTAGTAATTAATTGTTGTTATTGAAGAAGGTATGGAAAGTATACAGTTTTCACACCAGACATGGGAGTGTGGGTTTAGGGAATTCCTATACAAGGTTATATAAAATAATCTTTTAAATTTTTTTAGTGAAGATAAGAAGTTCTATAATACAATATTAAATAATATAGATATGGACGAAAAATATTTGTGACCAAAAAAATGAATACCTTGTCTATTTTTCTTAAAAAATACCCATTTTTGTATTTTTGAGTACCAAAGAGATAAAAATGTCACTATTACTTTTAAAACCTAGAAATAACCATGTTAAAAGAAAATTAATAGGATTTAGAGGGGAAATATCATACAATTTCATGAAATGTAAATTAAATTGAAAACAATCTTGATAAAAAGTTTGATTGCAATATAAAATATTAAAACTTTGGTAGTTTTGAATTAAATCCCTATGAAAGAGAGAAGCATAGTTGGATTTGTAAATCGCCATTATTTTCATGAAAAAAATTATAAGTTATATTCATGGGAAGTATATATATATATATAAGGAAGGTGGTGAATATAGAACATATATCAATAAAGGGAAATAAAGATGAGGAAACCTTTACAGAGATTCATTGCATTTGAAATATGAATCCATAAATTAAATGATAATGTGGAAAAATGTAAATACTCATAAAAAATTGGAAATAAAATAATCATAGGTCATAACATACATAATATTAGCATAACCTAATCAATAAATAAGTGGTGTAACATAATGAAAATAATTTTTTTTTAAAATTACCCTTTATACTTTAGCTTGGTCGAACACATTAAAAAGTCATGTTTAATAAAATGAGATTTATTATACATCTTATTGTATATTATTGTTAAAATCAATAATTTTTGTCAGATATTCAATTTTCCAAAAAAGTTTATATTTTAATATTCCAGTCCATGTACCTTAGTACTGGTTTTATCATCTCCAAAATTTTAAATAATATTTAAATCATTTTTTTAATTTTTATGGAGTTTTATAACAACTTTATAAAACTTATGTTATCTGTTCACATAGAACACTTAAAATTCATGTTTTCAGTGATTATAGAAATTTAAAAAAAGAATTGAATTCATAGGTAAATATAATTTTAACTATTACCAATCAATATTTTTGAAATTTTTTTAACAACATTATTATTAAATTATATTACAATTACATAACATTCCTTAACAATTCATGACATAAACATTATAATAATGTTAATATTAGTAGTATGAGTAATGAAAGAAACACATTATAATGATTTAATGAGTCAAAAAATGTTATTTTATAAGGATAATATCACTTTTATACAAGATTAATATTGTTATAAATATTATATTTTTTCATTATTTTATTTTTTTAGAATCAACTATGTGTGGTGGTGATAAAAAACTAATCACAGTAGTTTGTCGAGATGGTAGTCCGTATGTATGAATTAGTGATGTTTTTATTTTTAAATGGATGTAAAAAAGAAAGTTAAATGAAAATTTAACTTTATGGAATCATAATTAAATCATAAATATAATATATATCTATATAACCTTCCATGATATTTGAGGATGAAAATTAAAACACATCTCTTCTTGGAGATGGTAGTCCATAAAAACACCTAAGTGAAATTTTAATATTCCAATAGATTGAAAGGAGAAAGAAAATAATTATACCATTAACAAAATATATTTTTTATTTTAAATGAATTTATGCAATTATTTTAATATTATTTTATAATATTTTTATGAGTTGGAAGAATGAATATACTTGAAAGAGCTCGGTTAAGATGATTACCAATTCTATAGATATCTTCCTTTGGATTACACAGTAATCCTTCTTGTTTTGGACATTCTATGAGCCCAGAACCTCTATGATATATGGGGGAGAGTTTGGAAGGTTTTTGGGTGTATTTTTATAAATATTTGATTCCAAAGTGGTGTTGGTAAGTGATAAGAGGAGGTTCCATTTTATAAGTGAGGAGAGTGACACCTTTGTAAAAACATTAAAATACATTAAATGTATTTCTCAAGGAATGTGTCTACAATTTAGTAAAATGTTCGATATAAGGTGCATGGAAGTAGAAGTAAACACAAAAAATAGATAAATATAATTTTTTGGTGATATCATAAGCCTTATCTCTTATTTTAACCCATTTAACTCATTTTAACCTTAACTTTGATAATTAGAATTTTACCATGATGCCTATTTATTTTGGAAAAAATATATGATCAAATTATGGTATAATATTTATTACTATAATTACAAATATGGATTCCATTTTTAAATATTCAATTCACATAGTTGGTAGAAATTAATTTTAATATATGCATAAAAAAACACAAAAAAACTATTTTTATAAAAGAAGTGTTTTTAAGAATAAAAATGATTTTATATCAAAATAATATAATTCCAATTACCATGGAATTAATTGGATTATGTATAATAAAATGAGAATTATTTGACATTGAAAACTAATCAAAAATTAAAGTAACCCTGTGAAGTTTACAAATACTTTAATGTCATTCTCTTATTTCCATAAAAGGATAGTACTTGTAAAATCATTATTTTTCACAATTTTTCCAAGAGTCAACTGTTTTAGAAAAATCCCAAATTTTCACCTTAAAATAATTTTGAGATTTTTAATTCAAAATTCAATTTAATTTTTTTCAAATTAAAATTCTAAAGTATATAAATTTATCTTTGAAAAATCATATATAATAAAAAAAGGTTTTAAAAAAAACATTTTTGTATAGTCATGAATAATTAAATTAACATTAATTATATTTTCTTAATCATTATATGAATTTTATTAGTTTATCTTACTAATAATTATTATAATTTTAACAATAAATTTTATTTATATTACTTTCTAAAAAATATTAAATTAAAAAAATGGGAAATTCATTAAAATAGTTTAAAAAATATCTTTAGAATCAATTATATTTTCCTAAGTGAATGTAATCCATGTTTATAAAGTCATTTAATTTAAAAAAACTAATAATTTATTCCATTTATTATAGTTTTAAATCATTATTAACTAATTGTTAGTGTTTCATACATCAAAAACTATCAAACACATCATATTTATTAAATAGAAAATATTCTAAAATATCAGGGTGTTATAATGTACCCCCTTAAATAAATTGCACCCATATAATTTTATAAATAACTTACTAGAATGGATTTTTCATGAAATAGTAATAATGCACGATGATGATTTTTCTAGATAATTATTTTCTAATTCACTTCTAAGAAACATTGTATTTCTTAATTAAATATTTGTAATACTAAGCATGTATCATTAAAAGAATTAAACTTTTGAATGAGTATCAAAAATAATACCTTGATAGTTAAGTGTAATTTTCCATATAAAACTCAATATATTTATCTTCCTCTTACTTTAATTGAGGAATTTTTTTACCTCAAGATAGTGAATATGATGAAATATATTTTCTTAATTCATTTCCATTCCATAAGAAAAATTTCAACTTTTATTTGTGTTTTGTGTAGTTTTCCACCTATGAGTCATCTCATATTGTAAGTAAAAAATAACCATGATGAATTTTTCATTCCTAAAGCATTAATATTAACTTTTATTAGACCATAAGTTCAAATAAATGATGATAAGTTATTCCTCTTATCTCTAGATATTTTCTAGAACAAAAAATAGTTAGCATAAGTAATGATAATGAATAATAGTTCATATAATAGATAATATATCAATATATAAAACCTCAATAATAATGACTGTGGAAAAACATAAATCAAAACTCTTCCAAATATTCAAGGTAAATTTTGAAACCCAAAAAATCAAATAGAATTGATTACATATTTTTTTGACCTGACTCACTTCGTACCAAGGGTTGATGGAATGGACTAATGGATTGTGAAACATTATCTTTTATTTTGAAGGGTTTCATGTTTGGTAAGATGTCCATGGATGGTCTCCAATGGGTTTATATGTGGAGACAAAAACACCGAATGACCCTTATATCAATGATTTATGAACCTAATTTCCAAAGGCAGGCACTCGTTGGATGATGATTTGGCCAAAAACACTTATGAACTCCATTGGTCAAGAGGATGGGAGGTCAGACTCATCACACCCTTTTTTGGGGGATTATTTCCTACTCTAGGACCCTATTATAGATTTTAACCATGCTTATATGTTTTTGAATCCTTGGTTCTTTCCCAAGCATGTGTCCATAAATTACCCATGGGTTGTAAGGTTAACCATATATACGCATGGGTCTGGAATTACTGAGATGACGCTAGTTTAGTTGCTATGATAAGGCACTCTGGAGTCTATCATCATCCTAGGAGGATATGAATGGATCCGATATTAGTATCAAACCCATAAGATGAGATTCCTATGTATCCTCATTAGAGCAATCAGAACCCACATAGTTTGGTGAAACATAACCAGACACATCACCTTTTAATGTCATCAGATGGGGACCTTTCCATGCAGTTTTTTTCACCATGCTATGAGGAAATCTAGGTGAAGGATTTATAGTAAAGATTTTGTGTCAGACTGACACCAAAGTGTCCTAGGATGATCATGATAGGAATGTTCTCCTAGGTAGATATGGCCCTTCTAGGGACATGGATCGATGAATATTAGGATGATTTGGGTGTTGGGTTTGGACATCTGAGAGACTTCCTAAATATCCCAGTTAGATGGGAATCAAATTTTGAATAGTTCTATTTAACTCATGGTACATTTTATGGGGTATATGATTTGGATTAACCTTTATTAAATGCTTCACTTTGAGATCGGGCCTTAGACAGGAATCCTACATATCCTCATTAGAGCAGGAATCAGATTTCTCATAATTCATGACTGGGTTGTAACTTGACTGGGGATTATGTGTGGGAGCTGCCCATTTGAATGGGGAATGTCATATCAATTCATGGATGGGATGATATGGATATCAGGCATAGATAAAGGCTTCTTATGTATCCTAGTTGTGGTGGGAATCAGAGTTCTCATAGTTTATGACTGGGATGTGCGAATTTCGTGTCATCACAGACCTCTAAGCCCATGTGAGTCATGACTGGTGTGAGAAACAAGAGGATATGAAAGATTCAAAAAAGGTACACTTTTCCTTATCAACTAAGGGAAAATGAAGTGGGAAATGTCGTAAGAGGGAAATTATATGAGCCCAACAAGAGAGGGAAAAGGGCTTTGAATGTGCCAAGCCCTCACTCATGTTGATATCTAGGATAGTCACTCTTGGTGAGCTATCTGGACACATCCCAAGTCATGAAGATATGGGATAAAGAACCACCTCCTGTAAAAAGTCTATGGGATTACCTCATGAGGAGTTCCTTGAAACGGGTTCTAGGAGAGGTGAGGTACATCATCCCTTATCAAAGGGGAAAGAATGTGTGAGATCCTTATTTTCCATTGGTTCTCATGGAAGGGAAAAGATAGTGACTACCTTCGATACCTAAAATAAGGAGGTTTGAATTAGCATCCCAAGGTTGGAATTCATGTTACCTTGTGAATGAATACTTAAGGACAGCTCAGGGGTCTGAACCATTGTGAGAACTGCCTTTGCGCCTCTGCTTACCTCAGGTATATAGACTCAGAAGGTCATGGAGATGCGCTCGACAGTCTAGACATATAGGTTTGGCGGTTTTTGAAGATTCTTTGTCCTGATACTGATGGACTGGATAGTAGAGGGTCCATGGAGGTCCTAATGGGAATGTAAGGACAATATTTGTACCTGATGGTGGAAAACCCAAATACACCCCATTCAACATACCATTTTCTCATGCAGGATGGGGGTTTCCCCATATAGCATATTACCAGGTGGTTGAAGGGGTCATCTGGGTACCATAGTGGTACACAGAGCTGGATTTGAGCCACTGTATACCATGGTGGTACATGGCCGCATGTTCTATCTACCTACAATTGTGGTATGCGACACAGGGTATTGTCTACATTGTAATGTACCACACTGTTCGTCAGATTGAAGGAGGGGCATTGTGCATGAAGTTTACGGTAAGTTCATCCATGAAGGGCCTATGGTTCATGGTTTTCCAATTAGGTTTGTAGCCTATTCATTATTATTAAGTTACCTTCATTTTAGGTTTTGTGGCTGGTTTATAATTACTGGAAAATGTTCTTGATTCCATACTTCTTTGATCATTTTCCTTCGATGCATTCTATTCGTAAACTCCATGCTTTCTTAAAAAAATATCATATTTCATTAATTTCCCTGGTGGTACTTTTACATATTTTTAGGGATAATATATTTATGGTCACATGAAACCTTTTACAGAATCCCATTGAATGATCATCCGACCCGCAGATGACTCGGTCAACCGAGCCTCACAGTGTTGCGGTTCACAGTAGCTGAAATAACCACCTCAATATAGCAAACGACGCAGTTCATGGCACTTAGATTTTCTATTTTCATCATATATGTGAATGGATTTGTTCTCTAGATAGTGCTTCCGAGGATAGAATTTTTTTGGATATATACATAACACTTGGTTCGCGGTCTACTCCTTCTGTGAACCTTTCTGGGTAACCGGTAGACATGCTAGTTTTGGGTCCTTTTCCAAGTAGAATTTCTTCAATCTTCCCCTAAAATTTTTATCCCCACATGAATATGTTTACTTAATCACATTTTTTTGATTATTTTCTTTCCATCTGTGGATTTTTAAAGACCCTAAAAATGATCCCTATCAGAAAGGGTTTTGGTCAATATGAATAGGGGTTATTCTAATGTAGAAAATGGTATTGAATTGAATAGTTTTGTGATATAAAGGGGGACCCATTGGGGGGACCATTAAAATATATAGGGGGCATAGTAATTTTTCTTTTACTTAGTTTCCCAGTTAATAGTGCTTCAAAAAGCATTGTTGGGTTTCCTTGCTTCTATATACCAACTCCTTTGCAAATTTCATCATCCGCAAACCATGCCTTTAATTCCGAAAACTATGAACTCTTCACAGTTTCCTTGGATTTGAAATGAAAATTGTATCTATGAATAGAACTGTGGAACTTCCAAACATATGTTTCAATATTCATATAGTAAGACACTAAAAAGCTCGCATATCCCACAGACTTAACATCAAGCCAGCGAAACGAACCTTAATTTTATAAATCTTACTTTAAATATTAAAACTATGAACATTAAATATCCAGATAGTGCAGCTTCGTATGTGGATTTCACATTCCACAAACTGATGGATTCACTTTCCAATGCTTGACATACCAACGTCTTGTGGGGCATTCTTCATACTATTTGTTCATGGGGAAGGCTTTCCTCCAATTGTTCATAGGTTTTAGTATGTGGAGACTTGTGTTTTGTGAAATTTTTTGTTCCTATTCCATTTTTGGTTTTTTTGCCCAAACATCTTGTTGGACTAACCCTTTTGTATTACCTTTTTAATGATGGATAAAATATCTTCCTGTTATCTCAATAAATGATTTCTGGAGGAGGGAAACTATGGTTGAGAATTCTGAAGACAACCTTCATTCCTACATCATTCCACAGGAGGGTATTCTTAGATGCTTTCTTTTTCCAGATATCACTGTCTATCTATTATCTGTCCAGTTGAAACATTACAACTTCAGCCTCTTAGATGATATTCCCTTTCTATTGGCCAATCACAGTACTCCTATTATTCATCTTGAGACATATCGAGGGAATGATAGAGGCAATATTTACCCGATAAGAGAAATTGTTACTACTTTTACATAGAAGAACATGTTCTCATTGATAGGCACTGCATAGACTTAGAGTAATTGTCATCATCATAACACCTCTTTGAGGTCGGTCATCAGAAAGTATCTATCCATTTTCAATATTTCTCAAGAGAATACCAATGGAGCGCGGAGCACAAAATGGTACTTGTGATCTTGATGATGCTTTTTTGATTAGTGTTCCTGGTCATTCTGTGTGCATCAGATTTTTTTGGAGTCCCCTAGCCAGTTGGATGTAGTAATATTGTATCTGGAAGAATGGGTTTCTAAATTTTCAATCTATTCACCTGGTAAGATATTTCTTGAACTGCTTATCCATTGGTATTCAAGCACCAATACCTTCCACCTATTTCACATAGATGTGGGGATTAGTTTATGGGAAATCCATCAACCCTTAGGGAATTCTACTATAGGAAACATTTATGATGATTTTATTCCAGCATTCATTTTATGAGATAATGTTGAACATGTATCACCACTATCAATAAATTTATTGGTGATGAAAATGGATTAATCAATTAATCCTTCCATGCTTACACTCTCATTTAATTTTATGAATAGATCAGTATATTCTTATAGGAGAACAGTCCAAGGAAAAGGGTTTTCTACTTCTAGAATCATTCCACTCAACAATCATTGTAAATAGTGGGTTCATACTATTCCACTATCAAGGAAGGATGATACAACACCTTGGGGTATGAAATTTGTTCAGACATACCTTCCGAGCTATGATTGGCAGGTTTCTTTTCTATGTTCTTGATTGGGTTTCTCTTACCCTACCATGATGTTGATACCAGTGTTAGGGCCTGAACTCTGATTATGGAAGCCATATTGGAAGAGGGAAAACACATTAACATTTTTGTTCCTACCGTCAACTGAATATATGAACTATTATGGAAGATATAGGATGGTAATCCCACACATCATCTTAGTGGGTCGTTTCATTTTTTGTATGGATAAATTACTGAGAATTTACCATGCTACGATTATTGACATACTATGAGAGTTCATCCTTCTGACATTTCCCAGCTCTTTTCAACATTTCCACCATTCTTCCCCAATCATTGAGTATTTATGATGAAATTTAATTATTGAGTGATGTTTCACAGTTTAGTTTCGCACCTTATGTTGTGCCCCAAGGATCTATGATGGATAACAAAAGGGTCTCTTCAAATAGTGTTATTATATAATTACACTTCAGGATTGATTTTTATCTACTCGTATAAACAGGGTAACCACCATTAAACCTTACGCTCTTTATCAGTTTTCCATGAAATTTGGTTTCATTCAATAGGTCACACCTCTCCCTATTACTATAGTTAAGAGGGAGTCTCATCTTATGATTCTTCACCAATTGTGGATGGAAATGAAATTAGAGGATGGTAATGTAAAATTCATCATTCCTCCCAAAGCAGCCTCAACTTACCTTTCATTAGAGTACACCTAATTGTTGGTATTTTTCTACCCAGATAGTGCATTAGGAAGCCCAGTTCGACGGGTTTAGAGACTTTTGGTTGTTCTAGGTCCTATCCCAATAGTTCCCTTGGCACTATCTGCTCCCCCTCCTATAGTGAGAATAATTTTTACCCACTTTCACATGAGTTTAGAAGTGGATTCACCCATATAACTCATATCCATGTAAAGTGATGCAGATCCCACATCTTTGGATGATATGGTCATAGTCCTACCAAATCTAGTCAGAGTGGGAGATCAATCAGGGTTCCTGAAGTTTCTGCTAGACCCCTTATATAGTCCCAGAGAATAAAACATCTATTTAGAGTGAATGTTCCCCTACATGGTTGAATCAACTCAGATCACTTCTATCTGCTACAATGATGCTACCTTATTGCATACTTATCGCGGTGGAGGAGGAGCAAGAATCTAATTTTATTAGGAGGCATCGAGCTGTGAAAAAATAGGCATGGTGTTAAATTTTTACTCTTTCATTGGAAACTCCCTTGATAGATATTTCCAATTAGTAGGGTAACATTCATCAATGATTTGTTGATTTGGGTTCATGCATCTTTGGTTACCAACACCTTCATCTCATTGTGCCGCAAATTTTTTTAGCTTGAGAGGATCTCACTACTTGCAAAGGTGACCTCACTCGATTCAATTCTTCTAACCACCATGATTATCCTTTTTGGGATATTACTGAAAATTTTCATAATCTAGAAGTTAAGGAAGCTAGTACTCATGACCAAGTGATTTCATAGATGGAGGAACAATGCAAGTGCGAGGCTCTCATGACCAGAATAAAAGCGCAACTAGCATCATCATGTGATAATTATGAGTCCATAAAACAAAAAAAGGTAAGACCTGTGGACTGTTATGAAGTGATTATACCCAATGGTTGAAGATTAATCCAAATTAAGGGTTACCTTGGAACAAGCCCTTGACGGTCCTTTCCAGGTAGTTATCAACCAGTAGGAAAGAGTGAGTCATGCCTTGTTGTAATCTGTTGGGATTCTCAGCAACACCTTGTTTTTTGACATTAGGGAGAGACTGAAGATTGTGGATTATCTTCCTTATATCACTTCTTTTGATAAATAGAAACATTTTTATTTCTAGTGTTACTATTTTACCTTTTTCTACAACATTTATCATTTACGATCAACTACAATTCGAACCATAATATCAACCATACATCAATTTGTTTCATAATATGAGATAAAAGAATATCAAGTTATGCTATAATATTTTTTCTAAAACAAAGGGCTCAGTGAGTGTATTTTTACCCTTTCATGGGTCACATGTAAAACCCTAAAAACATTGTACATTTTTCATTATTACCCTATTTTTTCCTCGGGCTGTTATGGTGTGCGATTAGTGGGTGCAAATTGATTTTTTCTTAAGACACCCTTTGTGGGTTTTCAGCCTAACAATATTTACATCACTTGATTATTTTTTGATTGCTCAATGTTTGGAATAAACCATATATATCATAGATTTAGTGAGATGGTACTAGATTTTTTCCCAGGTTCCCTTACGAGTTTTCATACTGGTGAATATTGTGTATTTTTCATTGGAATTTTAGAGTCTTGAAAACGAGACTATCATTAATATTGTTTTAGGTCGAACAAATTTCACCATATATAGGGGGAAGGTCCCCAATTTATTAATCATTAACTGAGAATGTCCCAAAAACACTAAGATATGGATGATGGATTTTTCTTGACCCTAACTAGTGATTTATAGACATAGGAAATGATATGGGGCATAGAAGCCACATGGCATACAAAAGTGAGAAACGACCTCTCTTAAGGTTGAATTTAACTTTTTTATGGTCCAGTTTTTGTAGGGAAACATTTGAATATCCATCGGGGAATAATGTGCATAGTCAAAAAAAGGTTCCCTCAGGACACTGGCCTTCCATTTTCGATGTCCATGATGTTTTTAAAGAAATTTGGATATATTTTACTATTGAGGACCATAGTTTATAGCCTGTTAAGGTATAATATCAGAAATTACATGGGAATATTTATTGTTTCTAGTTTAGAAACTACTCCTACATGAATTTGACTTATGTAAAGGAGGGTAATCACATGGTGTAATTTAATGACGTACACCCAGGGCTTTTCCATGACAGTTCAACTAGCATGTTCTATCACCTTCAGGAATGTGGGGGGAAAGATATAAATCATAATATGAGGGGTTTAAGAAATCAAGGAATGAGGTGAGATGTAGCCATCATTGAGGCATATGGATATAGTAAAATCCTCTCTCGAGGATGAATTTTATGTTGGTTGATAGGTTATTTCTGTAGGAAACATATACCGAGCATCCAAGGAATTGTGTTCATAGTAAAACAGAGGTTTCTACAACACACTATTTTTCGATTTATGATGGATGGGGATGGTTATGGGGATTCAGATATTTTTAGACACAAAGTATGGTGTTTGGAGAGGGGTTTCTGATCATGAAAAGGGACACTTCATGTTGAAGTTTTTCAGGAATACCAGGAATTAGTGGAGGCTGTTTTTTATCATATCCATATGAGTTGTTTCCTTACACAGGTCTAACCATTACACAGGAAGGGATGGGGAACTTTTGTTTCACAACTGAATATAACATATGAGATTTGTATGTCACTAAATATCATGTGATGAATGGAATCAAGCTATTTGTAGTTATTTTAAGGACCATTATTATTGGGATCTGATTCCCATATATGGATGGAGAATATTTTTTCTTTGGATACAGATTCACCAATGAGGCGGGGTGTGTGCCAAACTTTATTCTACTGATTGAATTATTGGGTAGGGTCATGAGGTGAAATGCCCTTTATCATGACCTGGACTAAGGGTGAATAACAACTATCGAGTATCGTACAGTTTAAGCGTCAGGTGACTAGGACGTTGATGTAGAAGCCCTGAGTAAATGGAGGGTAATCAAGCCAGGATGTTCTGACATGTCCAGGATGTGAGTTGGAAAGAATGTTTAAACTATGGTTTCAAGGGTTCTAGGATTATGAGGAGTGACATAAGTCTTAGAAGTCATTAGGATTAAAAAAATAGGAAACTCCTCTCTCGGGGAAGAATTTTCCTTTAGTTTGCAGACTATTTTTATGGGAAACATATACAGAGACATCAGTGCTTAATGTGAATAGTCAAAAAAGGTGTATCCAGGAAACTGTTTGTCCATTTCTAATGGCCATGGATGATTATAAAGATCCCATATTTTAAGAACATGGATCATCATTTTAGGTATGTTTTTCCTTTTCTGGTCATTTTTGAGAAAAAGATGAGAATCTAGAAATTTTTGAAGTATACGCCATGTACATTATATGTACATGTCGTGTACTTTGATGCAGTGCAAGGCCATGTGCTGGACATGTCCAGGCCACACACATGGTGTGTAGAGGTGATGTGGAGGCCGCTTAAAGTGGAGTACAAAAAGGCCAAGTACACGTCGTGTACCCCATAAGTACACGCCGTGTAGTTTCTTTTTCTTCATTAAACGGACTAGGGTCGCGCCTAATCGACGGATTTATATTCTTCTTAAGGTTCCTTGACCGAGAGTGTTTGTATGGCCGCGAACATCCTCTAAGCCCCTGAGCCTCCATCTATTTTTCAAATTGACCATCGTTGATTGCATTAGAACCGCAACGGTGAGCTCTTCCTTCTTATTGAGTTTCATTCCATGATTTTCCCTCTTTCTCGAGATATCTTGGGTTGAATGTTTTGTGCGTTTTCATAGTTCTATGATTTTTTAAGGAGAATCAAGCCTCCTGGTCAAAGTATATTGATCTCCTAGCATAAAGGTAGGTGGTTTGTGATTTACCTTTTGAAGTCTTTGAGTTTTATGTGAAAATTCCACCAATACTTGTGAACGGGGTATTGCGTATTTACCATTTTACCCCTATTGTTTTTCTACCTTACTTATATGCTTGTGTAGAGGTAATTTGATCATGTTTAGGATAATTTTTGTGCTTGGATGTTTTTCCTATGCCTTATTATTGTTATGACCTTTGGTTTTGTTAGCCTTTGGCCGTTATAACTGTTTTCCAAGCCTTATGACTATAGGATGGAATGATATTCTTAACATGCTTGTTTTTATGTAGACTGGTTATCCAAGTATCTCTGTAGGTGCACTTTAGCCTTATATCATTATTATGCACGGATTGGCATGGGGTCGTGAGAGTCTTGGATACGATAGACTATAAATGATAGACCGAGTGAGCTTCCCAGAGAGTCTTTGATACTATAGACTATAAGGGATAGACAGAGTGAGGTTACAAAGAGTCTTGGACATTATAGACTACAAGGGATAGACCGAGTGAGCTTCCCAGAGAGTCTTGGATATTATATACTACAGGAGGGTAGACCAAGTGAGCTTCCTTATAGAGTCTTTAATTTGTTTTAATTTCTATAAAACATTTCCAGGCTAGAGAAGGAATTGACCAAGTGAACTTCCTTAGAGAGTTTGTGATAGACCTGAGACTATAGGAGGAATTGACTGAGTGAGCTTCCTTAGAGAGTTTCTAGACCTTGGGGCTATAAGAGGGTTAGACCGCATGATCTTCCTCAGAGAGTCCCTGACTACCCTAGACTATAAGGGGAATAGACCGAGTGAGCTTCCCCAGAGTGTCTTATAATTTCTTATGACCAAACCAGAGGGGTTAGGCTGAGTGCACTTCCCAGAGGGTTGTTGGTACTTCTTGGATATGTCCAGAGGGGTTGGCTATGAGTACTTCCCAGAGGGGTTCCTGTTGTGGTTATCTGTTGCTTCACTGATGGTTGTTGTTCTGTGGACTGAATACTATTGTATAGCATCCTATTACTACGTACTGTTTGTTGCTTACTGTTTACTATCTGTTGTTTACTGCTTACTGTACTATTACCTGCCATATGCTCACTGACTATTAGGCAGAGATCTTCGGGTGGTTTCTTTCTGGGATTTAGTCTCACACCCTATCTGGGTCATGAATTTGGGCCCAAACAGACTATTTTGTTGCAGGTATAGACAAGGGTAAGTGCCTTTTGACTTCTGGTACTTGATTACTTTGGAACAGGAGAGCATGAGACCAAGACGAGGCCTGCGATACTGAGGAGTCTCTTGTTTACTTGTCTTTTGTAATTTGTATTTGTATTGTATTCGGAATTGTGACTTGTTTGGATGCTTTTCTAGACATATGTATCGTGCATCATTTCATATATACATGTGTGCTCTAGTTGTTTATTGTTTTAGTCTTCCGCTGTCCGTTGTTGTTGGATATTTACTACTTACGCTATTTCATATTTTTTTTACTTCCACTTTGTACTCTACCAATGAAGGCATAGTCTCCCCACTATCACACCCAAGGCCCTCACTGCTAGTCAGTAGCCTCCAGCATTTTGGGAAATGTGCTTTAGGCCCTCTGACCAACCGGGTACAGGGCGCCTTTGGGTGGCTTTCGGAACCGGGATGTTACAAAGTGGTATCAAAGGAATTATTTTCTCTTGATTTACTGTTTGGAGCCTTTAGCCAATGATATGATGGATTCAGTACTTGGTAATAAGATGTACCCGGGAGTAGCTAACCCGTGTACAGGGAAAAGACAATCTACCTTGTTTATTGCAGTTTTCTGGTTTTGAGATTTTCCAGTTGATATGATCTCACCTAGAGTGATTCACATGCCTTATGTGGTTATTTTAGTTTCTATTGCAGTTCTATTTCTATCGTAACTCGATGAGATGAGGTTATGCCATCTCATGTATCATATAGGTACTTGTTAGAAATCAGAAGTCATGCATTTTTTCCATGCCATCTAGGGTGCATTAGTGATTTCATGTTGTTGTGATAGACATTATGTAGATTATGCATGCTGTTTTGATAGATGCTTCGGTATAATCCTTGTTGTTTGATAGAGAAATTGGTTATATTGTACCTTTACTTAAATGAACGCCAAATTTTGATTCTTGAGGTGTTATGGGCCCTCATGAATCAGATTTTGGTGGATCATTGACTTGTTTTCCATTATATATGATAAGTAGAAGATGCCAAGCTTTGATTCATGGTGAGTATGAGCCCTCACGGACCAGAATTTGGCACCTCAATTTTTGTTTTTCAGTGTTTTATGGGCTTCGGTGTAGTTTCTGAGCTACTATTCATAAAAACCAAGAATACATGGTGTGTACTTGACTACACGTCGTGTAGTTTCAAACTGTGTCACTGACTGTGTGGGCAGAAACACGGGGTTTTGAAAACATCTTCAGGAACACGCTGTGTACGGTAGCTACACTCTGTGTAGTAGTGAGCCGTGTACCCGACCATGTCACTAACTACACGAGTCGGGGAAGCATGTTTAGTACACGCTGTGTTTGGTACGAACACACACTACAGGAAAACTGCCTCATACCGGTGGTTTTTTTTCATATAGCGGCGGTTTAAACCGCCTCTATATGGTTTGGCAGCGGTTTACAGAAACCTCCGCTAAACTTGGCATCGGCAATCTATTAACGGCGGTTTTATGCATTTCACGACGGTCAAACAAAAGTGTCGTAGTACCTCATTTCGTGGTGGTTTTTGGTAAATTTAGCGGTGGTTTTAAGGGATATTTAATTAGCGGAGGCTATAATCGCCGCGAAACTCAAGCGTGCCATTCGCCTTCTTAGCGGCGGTTAAAACTGCCACAATTTCCGATGTGATTTCGTTGCGGTTCTAACTGCCGCTAAACAGTCTTCCGAATACATTTAGTGGCGTTTTAAACCGCCTCTAAATGTATAACTAGTAAAACATTAGTGGCGGTTAAAACCGCCCCTAAATGCTGACCTGGAAAAAAAATGCATTTCTGTTTATACTCCACCACTGCCCTGGAAAACAAACAAAAAAACACATCCAACATATATATAATAAGGACAAAATTTATGCACCACCTACACAATATTCATAAACACCCTTTAATTTAATGTTGATGAAAAAGTTGATCCAATTCAATAAGAATACCTAAAGCATACAAAATACCTAAAATTATGGATTTAGAATGAAACACAAGATAACATCAAATGAAATAAGAGATTGGGGGTCACATGGATTTATACTTACAGTTTACAGATGATCAAAATTAAAAATATTTGATTCCATAAAAGTATCCCAATGTTCAAAATGATAATTGAAATCTAGTTAAGTAACATGAATACTATTTGAATTGGTAATGTCCAGTTTAGTCTCCAAAGTTATTCTTGTATCTTGAAAACTATAATATATATATAGTGAGAGAAAAAAATATATAATCATCTAGGTCTTAATGAAGTCTTCAATTTTAGGTGAAAATGGTGTGTTGATGTGCTGGCCATCAAATAGAATAAACCATATAACCCCATACATTTCATCTAAATAATCCTTTGTACACCATGGATTACTCATCAAATAATTGATCCAATATTATCATATGGAACTATGTTCAACACAAAATTAATGTAACCCCACTATAGATTAAACGTTACTTTTCCACTCTCACAACCTTATATCTAATTAGGAATGCTCTCATCCCATCCAAACAAACCACGTCACATCACATCAAATCCTTCCCGTATACAAATGGGCTATCACATCACACCACA
Source organism: Viscum album (assembly GCA_963277665.1). Classification (NCBI taxonomy): domain Eukaryota; kingdom Viridiplantae; phylum Streptophyta; class Magnoliopsida; order Santalales; family Viscaceae; genus Viscum; species Viscum album. The sequence continues at coordinate 1,589,810,299 of OY728145.1, read as the reverse complement.
TCCCAACAGCAGTCACCTAGGCCATCACATCACATCACATACCACTAGTAGACACATAGTCCATCACTTCACAATAAATCATACTTGTAGACAAATACACTACCACCTAACATCTCTTCCCACCCACGGACACATATTCTTTCAAATGACATCCAAACTAGAACAAGAGTCTTAAGGTATCATGAATGTGATGGACATAATCATTGTCCCCTCCTCCTACCATCAATTACCCCACAATATATCACATAGAAACACATAACTTATCACTCATAGAAATTGGGTCTAATTGATCAATTCCCACCAGAAGGCACCATGGACATGACATCATTTCTATGAATTCTACAACACTAACATGTGTCACTAATTCTGAATGATGTGAGAGGATGTGTGTGAACCCATGCCTAAATTTCACCACCATCATATTTATTGGTGAAAATACCTAAAACTCTAAACCTTTGAGTAGTGGTAATTTTATATAAATTATGCTTGGTGTGTAAAATAATAGAAACATTCATGGTATATAGATATCCCACGATACCAAACCTATGTGTCTACATAAACTACACTTGAGCTTATTAGATCACCACACCATAACAAAAATCAATAATCACAACCAATTAAATCACTATTTGAATCACCCAAGACAATCACAACACTATCAACACAATATTCCACTTTCCACATACATGTTTCACCACCTTTATTTTTTATCCATTACAATTCACATAACACTTTACATTTTCATTTGATTAATTTATAAGATATCTATTTCCAATAAATATTTTTTATTTACTAACCTAGATCATTTACATTATCAACATAGTTCATCTCATGGATAACCGAGAAACTGACATATCCACTCCATGCTACAACTAATTCAACTCACAAAACTATCACCACAACACCACACATCCACCATTGTTTCCACACCACATTGCCCAAACCATATCACAAAATCAAATACTCCTTAAAACCATAATGAAACTCTATCACCACATACCAAATCAACGAATCTGCTACAAAAACATTATTCTACAACCAGTACACTACATCCATGACCCCATAACCATGTACCACAACCTCTTCATAACACATTTCACTACTACCAAAATCACATACATGAAAATCGACCAATGAATCACATCCCCTTGTACTACACAACCAATCTGGTCAATAACATCACCATACAACTTCCTAAACCATATAGTGAAACACAATAAGTTGAATTATCCACAACAACACAGATAACGACTTCAATGAATATTCATGGGAATTATCACATATCATTTTTACTAATCGTGGTTATCCCCACACAAAACCCTTAGTAGAGTAAGAAATTAATATGGAACAAGGGGGGACCTTGTGGTATGGTAGGAATCGAAATATACAAAACCCTTAGTAGAGTAAGAAATTAATATGGAATGTTTTTATGAAAATATGGTTTCTAATGGGTATACCTTCTATGGGGACCAGGGTTCCCAAACACAATTATCCACTTATATTAATTGAAAATATTTGATTCCATAAAGGAATGAAGTGTATGGATCAAAATGTGCCAAAGAAGAGAGGGTAGGGATCACTACTAGTCCTTTGTCCAATAAGGATGAGGAACGAGGATTAAATGGGTTGATGTTCAGTCAAAATAAGAACCTTTAAAACATTATTGTTATAAAATACTTTATATCGATGATTGACATTATGGTTCCAGGAAATAAGGTCTCTCTAGTATACCACATAAGAAGACATTTGAGAAATAAAGGACATATTTAAAGAGAATAGAGAATATATTAGAAGATATGTAACCATTAAGAGAGAATCAGTTGTGCTAATCAAACAAAATAAGTGCATAACATGGAAAACATTACGTGGACCACATGATGCATTCTAGGTCATGGAAATCACATAACCCATAAAACATCTATTTGATCACATCAACAATACTACTCATGGTCTGATGATGCATCGTCACCCTCTCCACCTCCATCTCCTACTGCCACCTGTAAGAACATTATATTGAAAATTAAATATTGTTGCATATTTATAATTAAACTTAAAACCAATAAAAGTTTTCAAACTAAATGATTGCGATTTTTTGTGATTTACCTGCTCACCACCACTCGATGCACTACCATTGGGGGCATATCTGCTCATCTGCTGATATAAATCAGTCAACGCTTTCTGCATAGTGGATATCTGAGCCCCTTGGTCTTGAACTATGGCTCGTAGAGAAGAAATATCCCTCTGAGCATCTTCAGGTATGGGCTGACCATAACCAGGAGTAGATGCGGCCGGAATCCCTGATGGCCTGCTAAAGACCTCAGATGGTACGGGTCCTAAACCCATCCCACACACTCTACCAGGATGCTCCTTCCCAAGGACTTGAGCAACCGGGTCATCCTGGGAGACCGAGTAGGACTTCCCAGGACTGGCATCCCATAGTTCTTTAATTTTTACCTATAAATCAAATATTAATACATATTAACACAGTAAAAACTGATAATAAGTTAAAAATTTGACTTCATACCCCAACTTCTTTGGTAGGCTCATTAACAAAAGAGCCATCTGATTTTATGTGAACATCCAACCATAGTTCAGTCCGGAGGCTTCGTGCCCTAAATTATTTGACTGCATTAAGCAAAGATAAATAAAAAATTCAATATATTAAATAGATAATATTTTATTATAAATATTTAAACTATTTAAAATATTACCAATGACATTCGGCTTCTAGAAAAGCTTTTTGAGCCCGCCGTATGAGGGATGACTTGCTTCGCCCTGTTTGATGCATTCTGTCATGAAAGATCCTGAAATAAATAAAATGAAATTTAAAAGTAATGTATCCAATGTCATATCCTCTTCATATACATGTATTAATGTAAAATGAGGATAATATAATAATATATATTTCAATACCATCCGCTTCTCATCACGATGTCTGTCAACAAAAACCTTCCACTGCTCTTTCGGTACCCCACTGGGTAGCTTTTCATACATTTGTTCCAAGGTCAACGAAGTATTGTTGACATCACACCACAATCTCCATTTGAAATCTTTCCATTTTTTACCGAGATTTTTCAAAGTCCACTTCCGTGCTATCACATCAGCAACTGTGAAGTGGAAGAACATCTGTATACAGAAATTCATTTTGAACATATTAGTTACATGACAGTCAATTAAACCAAAATGTAATAAAATTACCTTTATTTGAGAATCGAAAACTTCATTTTTCCAGTTTGGAGGCATATGTCTCCAATCATCATAGGAAATGGGAAGGGAAATGGGCTCTGCTACCAACTGACCTATAATCTGGCCAAGTAACCCCACAACATCATCCGTAGGGACCCCATAAGAATAAAATGGCACAACTATCTTTTTGCCATTCAAGTTCCAAACATCTGAGCTTTTTAATTGTTTCTCCACGGTTTTATTTTTTTCATCTTCAATGAGCAGAGAATTAGTATAAAAAAATGCAATAAATTTATTTAATTAAAATTTATACCTATGACTGTGACCCTCCAGTGTGTCTGGGATGAACTGGAAGGGGTCTTTCACCACCCAACTGATGAGGCACCTGTAGGGGGAGTGGACGACTCAGCCTCTAATGGGAGGCTCTCTGATGGTGTGAGAGATGGTGCAGGGGGAGATGGTGCGGGGGTGTAGGCAGCTGGTGCCTCAGATGTCGTGGGGAGTGACCCAGAAGGATCGGCATCCGTCGCAGAACTAGAAAAATAGTATACCGCTTCCTCCTTGGCATTCATATCATTTAATCAAAATAAAATTAAGTTCAGAATATATATTTCAAAAAAATTATGCAGAAAAAAAAATTAAAAAAGATAATAGATGCCCAGTACTAACAAACCAAATATATATAACAATGATAATGAATGACTGCAGAAATGAAACAAGTGGTTTCTGCATGAATGAATAATTGTACATAAAATCATTTTCCCCTTCAATAATGTCGGTTTCCTAATCCATTGCTTCATCCACTTCATTCATCCTTGTAAGACTAATAATTTCAATATCATGATGGAAAAATAATTCTGCTTCCTGCTGTTGATGACATTCAACTTCAGAGGTCAAATCATCAAATTCATCACCCATATCATATAAATCTATTTGTATTACGTGAGTAACTACACTCCACCCTTTATCCACAACATCATTCACATAATATACCATTTTTGCTTGCGATGCTAAGATATTTGGATCATGCATTTCACGATCACCAACATCCATCAAGCGAGAGAAGTTCACAGAAGTAAATTGTAATGAATCTCTTTTAACACCTCTGATAATATCGACCCATTTGCATTTGAATAAAACAACAGAAAAAGTTCCATGGTAGTTTAATTCAATAATATCATGTATCTTTCTATAGTATCCCACTTCAGCAAATGTAAATATACCACTATTTTGTGTTTTCAAACCCACTTCTCGATCAACTGTACGAAATCTAACGCCATTCACATTATAAGCGTCGAACTTTCTAACTTGCTTTATAGGACCTCTAGCAAGAAAATTCAAATCTTCTGAAAAGTCTGATCGAGTATCAGTATTCATGATCTGAAAAAAGAAATATAATTTAATAGATTTAAAAATTGTATGTGTCAAACTAATAGTCTTATTTATTGCAATATTTATGAACTTACACGTCGTGCAAACCATTCTACAAGCTCTTTATTCACAGTTTTCGTTATATCTTTCTCATTTCATGTTCGGCCTCTCATTCGTCTCTTTGTTTGTATCCTCAACTCTTCAATAAATGGATCTGTAATTTCACTATTCAGCAGAACATATCTATGTGCCTGTAATAATTCCAATTCTGTCAGTGTCACATTTGAGGTCCTCCCAACTGATCGGCCAATAACAGGAAATATTTTTTATTTCTGATGCATTTGAGATTGAGTTGATGTGTCTGCGACACATTCAACTTGATTAAATCTTGTCTCAATATCATCTAAATACCTGGAACAAAAGGTAAGACATTCCTCGGCCAAATAGCCTTCAGCAATAGAGTCTTCTGGTTGAGCTTTATTTCTCACGTATGATTTCAAATGCCCAAGATATCTATGAAATAAAATAATAATATTATGCATTTGTTTAAATTTCAAAAAAAATTTACTTAACTGGAAAACATATAAATAAAATACCTCTCAATTGGATACATCCATCGATAATGAACGGGGCCTCCTAATTTAACTTCTTCAACCAAATGCACAGTTAAATGCATCATGATAGCAAAAAATGATGGAGGAAAGATCATCTCTATTGCACAAAAAGTCAATACAAACCTCTTATGGAGGTTTCCAAGTTGAAATGGATGTACAACTTTATCACATAATTGCCTAAAAATGTGCAGAATTAGAGTACAACAATAGTAACTTTTTCAAGTAATAATGTACGCAATGGCAATGGTAGTAACTGTTGTAAAAAAATATGTGAATCGTGAATTTTCAATCCATGTAACTTATGATTCTTCAAGTCAACACACCTCGAGATGTTACTCGAATACCCATCAGATACCTTCACAATCTTTAAAATTCGAAGGAACGTATCTTTATCCCTATTTTTCATTGCCAAAATGGCCGGAGCATACTTTTCATTCTCATCTGGCCAAAGATTGCGTTTTATGTTCATTACTCGTAAGACTTTGCGAGCATTAAGATGATCCTTCGACTTTCCATGCTCATTAAGTAATGTGAAAATCATATTATCAAAGACATTCTTCTCAATATGCATCACATCAAGATTGTGGTTTAACAAATTAAATTCCCAATACGAAAGTTTAAAGAATATAATTTTTTTCTTCCATTATTGCATTCTGATTTCACTTGACGATGCACTTCCGACCTGTTTTCCGCTATCATTCAAATGATGAACCTTCCCAAATTCTATTTCAACATTTTCAAGCTGGGACGATATTTTCAGAACCGGTTAACAACTTTGGAGGTGGTCTACGATCAATGAAACCATTAAATTTTGATTTGTTCAGCCGAAATCTATGAGATTCATCGAGAAATCTTCGATGGCATATGAAGCACCATTTTCTACTGTGAGGTAGCCGTTTGGGCTCAAAATGAAAGTTACAAACGGGACAAGCCAAACCCGTATAAGTGTTCCAACCAGATAAATTTCCAAGCCCAGGGAAGTCACTAATGGTCCATAGTAAAGCAACATGCATTTTGAACATTGTTTTAGAACAAACATCAAATGTCTCAACACCGTTACTCCATAACTCATGCAATTCTTCAATCAAAGGCTGCAAGTATACATCAATATCATTTCCAGGCATTTGTTTTCCAGGAATAATCATTGAAATGATAAAAGATGATTTTTGCATACACATCCACGGAGGCAGATTATAAGGGATCAAAACAACTGTCCAAATACTATAACTTGTACTCAAAGTCCCAAATGGGTTGAATCCATCGGCAGCCAATCCCAGTCGAACATTCATTGGATCAGCTGAGAAATCTGGATGTAATGAATCAAATGTATTCCATGATTGGGAATCTCGTGGATGTCTCATTAACCCATCATTGTTATTATCTACAGAATGCCACTTCATGTGTTCGGTGGTTTCTGATGACATGAATAATCTTTGTAATCGCAGCTTCAAAGGAAAGTAATGAAAAACCTTTGCAGGTGTGTTCATTTTCTTCTTCTTCATGAAATTATGTTCAGTCAGACTTCCAACATCACCCTTTGACTTCCATCTAGAAGAAGAACATTTCTTGCAATTCTGTCTACTTGAATCCTCTCCCCAATAAAGCATACAATCATTGGGACACGCATGTATTTTTATATAATTCAGACCAAGCTTGTTAACAACTTTTTTCATATCATAAAAAGATTATGGAATTTTTGCTTCAGGAAATGCATCACGAATCAATTCCAATATCATGGACATTGCCTTATTTGTAATTCCACATAGACATTTGATATGGTACAACTTCAGCAGAAATGAAAGCTTTGAATATTTCAAACACCCACTATACAACTCTTGATTTCCATCGTCAACTAAATCATGAAATTCATTTTTATCAGTGAAGTTTTCTGTTACATTTGGCTCTACAGAGTCAAGAGGAGGATCCAATGATATGTTCCAATCTTGATCTACTTGTGTTATAGTCTCAAAAAAATCACTTGTCACATTGCAATTTGTAGCACCCTCTTCTGGTTGTTCAGATATGTTTTGATGCTGATAGTGGTGTCTTGCAGTTCCGAATGCATCATTTATGAGTTTTTGCATTTCATTTTCCATTGCCGACGAACTTGGGACCTCATTCTGTGGATTAACATCAGTGCTCAATCTTTATGTATTGTTCAATTCTCCATTCCAATTCCAACACAAATATTGACCAGGGAATTGCTTCAGTATTAAATGTTCATAAACTTCATCTCTCTTCAACCATGTTCTAAATTTACATTTAGGATATGGACATCTTATTCTCCCTTCAACAGATCGATTAGAAATCGCAAAATCTAAAAACTCATTCAAACCCTTAACATACTGAGGCGTGTTCCTCGGTAATGTGATCCAGCTTTTATCCATGTATATCACAATGTGCCTACACAAAATATACGATAGTGTAAGATTGCAGAATCATAATATAATAAAGATGAGCAATTGATCATAAAGTATGCATAATATAATAAAGATGGTTCATTGATCACATTTACCACTTACTTAGCATGCCCAGACAAACCAAACAAGTCTGGTCCTTAGGAGACAGCGTGAACACCTCATTGAGGAGCAATAAGAATATCGGGATACACAATTATCATAACACTGTCAATCACACATTTATGTTGCCTCAAACAATTTCTATCCCTACTACATTAATGAGATACATTGGTCCACTCAAATTACTTCCACACCCTCACAAAAAATACTACAACTTTCCTGAACATCTCATGTACTCACATGCTTGGTCATCTCAATTAGATGTTTTATATTATTTTCCATATCTAGAAATGGGATATCAGTCGGTATTTATAACACTATCGATCACAAATTTATGTTTCCTCAAACAACACCCCATTGATGTGTGATCGAAACTGATCATAATTCAGTTTAAACCTAAGACATTATGTGATTGTTCAGGCTTGACCTTAGATGTCCTCCAAGAGTAATGATGTTTCTCAATGGTTTCATACACAACCAACCATATCAAAGTCATATTTCCAATGACAAAGAAGACTATCTGGGTACCAATCCATGTACTGAATATGGTGTGAGGTAAATTAAGTAGGCCACCACTAATGGTTTCTAATTCATAATCTAGTACAAGAATATAAAACAAACAATAGTGTGCAGGTATATCAAAATTAAGTGTGACTATAAATATAAATCCATGTCACACTCAAGTTTCTTAGGAGACTGTAACGCCCCGACCCCAGCTACCCAGAGTTGGTGCATTACTTTGTAACATTGGCATGATCACAAAAGATCAAGTCTCGAAAGACCGATTAGTTTAGTAACCTTGGAAACACTAGATACATTCATAAATGTTACATTACATTATAAAGTGAAAAACTAATAACATAGTCTTCATAGTCCACACTCATATCCTCTTCTGACTATCCCTGAAGGTCATTCATAAAATACTTCATCACATCCTAGAAAATATTAAGACATTGAAAGGGGTGATCTCAGATGCTCAGTAAGGATAACAATATTGCAGAATCTTTCATAAATAAACATAAACATTTAAGGCAATGTATAACTAAAACAAAAGCCTTTTAAACTTGAACATCAACATAATATGGAAAATGTAAAATGAGATAATGCCATTTACTTCTTCACATGGATATTCTACTGGTCGAATAATCACATGAAATATCATTAACCACTTTCATAATGATGGAATGCATAATGCCAGACTATCATAACCACGTACCCAAGGCCTCGTGCCAAGACAACAAATAAGATTTTGTCAAGGCCTCGTGCCAAGACACTAGTTTGTCTCATGAGACCGGCCGATGCATCGAGGATCTGTAGCGGGCTCCACCTGTCACTTATTAAGTCCAATTCATTCCTCATATGAATAGGTTTAAACATATCATAAACCATAACATAATCGTATCACATAAAACATGCATAAAGGAAACATAAAATTTCCACATTTCAATCACAATATATCAATACAGCACATTGATATAATAAAAACGCTTTCAAAACCATTTTCAATACCAAAATAAAATAAAGTTAAAACTTTGTATTTATTTTTCATTTAAAAAAATGATGGCTTATAGAGGAAGCCGAAACTCAAATAATGGTCACGGCGGCGAAGAAGTCATTGTCGCCGCATAAGTACGGAAAGAAAAACATTCTCTTTTGTCGTTTAGTAAAATGCTTCGTATAAAAAAGATTCCTTTTGAATAAATGTAAAAGTCAAAGGGGTTTATACACCGTATAAAAGAGAGTTGTGTATAAAACCAAATATGCCTCAATGAAAGGGTATTGAGACGAAGTCCTTAAAAAGATCATTTTTTTTAAATAAAGTACACCTATAATGTGTATTCACTATAAGTACACATTAATAATGAACAAATACAGGATAGGAAATAATAATATCATGAAATAATTTCAAAGTAGGAGATTAACCCAAAGAATAGAAATTGGGTTAAGAAGTTCCCTTACCTTGCGTCCTGTCCTGACTCGACCGTTATTTAACCTCCTGAATAATAAACTAGTTTTAATTTCTATTTACTTAAGAACCTTTTTCATGTTCATTATTCCTTTTATATCCCTTATTACCATGTTATGAACATTATGTAATTATTTAAGTTTATAACAGTAATTTTGTCGATCTTATGTACTTGAGTCAAAAATAAAATTCTTATAATTACAAGTTGTTCATGTGGTGATATATCCATTATATATAGAATTATGTTCATGATGTAGATATCATATATATCATATATATCCAGTATATACATGCATTTATAATATTACATAACATTTAGAGGTAAGAAATGAAATTCACCATTCATGGAGACGGTAAGTCGTACGTACGCATGAACGCTACTTTCATTTATATTTCGTATTTAATGGAATTAAATCATAATTATATAAAGGTATAATATATTTCCAGTACAATATCATATATAATATCATTTAATCCATCCTTTATACATCCCACATATGGCATTAACGATTCACATCACTTTGTGGGGGCGGTAGTCCGCACTTCCTAAAATGAAATTATCGCGTTTACCCATAATGGAAATCATAAAGTATGCCATAAATGAGAAATACAGAAGAATAAGTAAAACATAAACATATTATATATCATATATAAATATAGTGACATCTTAATGGCCACCTTTGAAGGTGTTATATGAGTGTTGAACAATCATCGTTTCGTGAGGCAGAAATTCGCCATCCACAGAAACCGTATGTTCTTTAACCATTAGATGTAGGTGTGTGTAATTTTAGCTCGAATCCTTCTTATAAAAACATCCCAGTATATTGAGGATACTGTTGTTGTTACAAAATAAATGAATAAAAAGAGTTATGGGGTTGGAGAAGAAAAATAAAACAAAACAACATTAGAGAAGACATTACCTCAAAATCATGTAACTCTTTTTGATTTGAGCCAAAGGCTTCCTTGGGAAGAGTTATGCCCAAAGTGAGGTGTCTAGGAGTAAGGGAGGGAAGTTGGTATGGTATTTGGGTAGAGGTTGGCCGAGCCAAATGGCTTGAAAGTGTGAATGAGGTGGTAGAGGTGGGGGCCTTTTATAAGAGGAGAGGAGGGGCACTCTTGGAAAGTAAGGGAATTTTACATTATTATACAATGATTTTCGGATTCTAAAGGTCCCACACTTATATAATTCGAGGATAAGGTGATAAGGGTTCTAAATCTACTCATCCAATAGGTTTTTGACAAGTGTAGGCCTTGGATTTTACATTATCTTTTTATTTTATTTAAATCCTTAAATAATGAGGTCATCGCTGCATCATAATGATGTCATAAATAATTTAATTTATTTATTGTCTAAAAATTATAAAACAAATACAACGATTTAGGGAATCTTTTTAGCTTTACAATAACTATTTATAGTCAAAAACATGACTTGTATAACCCCATGTAAAAATTGTTTTAGTAAAAAATTTCATGTTTGTGTAATTTTTTACTTTAACATTAAATAAAAGGTATTTATGTCATTTTCTAACTAAAGTGGCTCCATGGGGTCCCCAAGTTGACCCATGGATTGTCTTGGTCGGCCATGGCACATAAAATGAGGGCAGGACATGTGTCAAGCTCATCTCATATTATTAAAACATTATTTTTACCTTAAACTATACTTATTACCTCTAATCGCGATTAAGAACTTAAAAGTTACTTTTCACCAAAAATTATTTTAATCTCATTGAACCACATTTTACTTCTTAATGAAAACCATGTATGTCGGATTTTTGAAAATCAAATCATAGAAGTGGTAATATTTCATTTAAAGGAAAAAGCAGTTATTTAACTACCACTTAGTGGTTTCACTATTCATAAAAAATTGATGTTTTTCAGAACAATGCCAAAATTTCACCCTAAGATATAATTGATATTCCAAATTCAAAAATGATGTCTATTTTATGAAATTACATTCATATAAGTTGAATTAATTAATTTTATAATTAATTCCCGCTGTCACAACAAATAGCGTGTTTTTAAGAAACAATTTATATCAAATGATTGACAATTGTTTATGTCCAATTTCAATGTGAAATTATTTCTAATGAACACCATTGTATAAAATGGTAAAAATATATTCTAATTATACTTTAAAACCACTCAATAGTATAACTTATCAGTATAAATTATTTTTATTAAAAAATTTGTTTTAAGTATTTTTCACTATTCATAAAAATTTGGAAGTTCTCAGAAAATTACAAAAAATTCAACATAGGATAATTTCAATATTAGGAATACAAAAATGAAGTCCATTTTGAAATATAAAATTTCTATAAATTTAAAAAGTGGTTATTACTATTCATAACAGCTACTTTGATTAGTCACAGTGTTTTAGAACTCGAAGTTGCGTACAATGCAAGCTATTGCATTATTGAATGAGAAGTATATCGTGGAAGCTCGGGGTGTTACATTCTCCCCTCCTTCAATAAATTGCTTCCTCGCAATTTGAAATTTTTCTTTGAAAATAAAAGGTTGAAAAGAGAAAATACCTTTGTGGAAAACCCACATCGGAAATAAGGTTAATAAAATTTAGTCTTAATAATAGGGAAATGGAAATAAGAAAGTCACCACCCAATTATGATCTCGATAAGGGGAACATTGGTGGAAATTAGAGACATATAATTGGAGGAAAAATGTAAATATTTGTAGGGAGTGATTGAGGTCATCAATCACAATCAACTGCCAAATTGAGGGCCTCAAAGACTTCAATCTATGTTGATTTAAAATATCATCAGTTCAACAAGATATAAGGTATTAGGATAACACATTTTTTTTGTTTTAATATCCCTTTACTAATGTTTAAGAATTAATTTATTCATTGAATAAGAGATAGGTATATATATATTTATGCTTGAAAATTAGAGTTTCAACCTTCAACTCATCTTTCACTCAAAAAGATAATCGAACTCAAAAATATTATACTTATCCTAATTGTATAAGGTTCCAAATTTTAACACATACCATTTAGATTAGAAAAACTATTTTGTAAAAACCAGGGACTTCACGTAGTCCAGTGGTAGGTGATTAATCCCAATCTCACTATGGTTGTGGGTTCGATTCCCACAGCTTTTTCCGACGTGATGGGTTGTCACTCGGTCTGCATGTTTTCCTTTTTATAAATATCCATAAATAACCTTAATAATAGTATCCAATGTAAAATAGAATCCATTCCAACCTTTATAGTTATCCAAAATACTTCTGTCCAACTCACAGTCCAGATTTTATGAGGAAGGTAAACATAATGAAGCTCCTTTTTTTTCTGCGTAACAACATGTGAACACCTTCATCATATATTCTTTTAAAACATTGCAACATACTGTATTAGCATAAATCCTTATTGATTAGATTCATGATCCCTTATTCCTTATAGAAAACTAGATATACTCCTTCTATCCAAAAATGTATACAAATCATTAATCAGTTTCAAGGATGTTAATAATATCCAACATAATTTATCAGAATCAATCATGTCTTATTCCAAAATCACTATCTCGGTATCAGAACCATATTATAGTTTATCTTTCTCTCAACCATATATTTTCCAAAAATTTAACCTACTGTGGAGTCACTTTTTTTGGTTCCACACAATCTCAAGTCCTAGATGAAATAGTACTGCAGTACAATCCTTATATACTCCATAATTATTATAACCAGTACATCATTGATGCAACACTCAAATTACAAAATTCTTTAATAACAACATAAGAACTCTAATCATTCCTCCTCATCTATGTTAGTATCATAACTTGATTATTATCCAATAACATCATTTGGGGCATACTCTGATGATTTGAACATTGCTTTGCATAGTGTCCCCACTCCTTGCAGATGAAGCATTGTAAATTTGAAACCTTTCTCTTACCCTTGCAGTCACGCACTTGGTGTCCTTTTTCTCCACACTTATAACAAACTCTCATTCCCTTCAGAAAAATTCCAATGTGTTTCTTCCCACAGTTATCACATATTGGAAAATTCTTCTTTTCCCTCGTCCCTTTATCCATCATTCTCTCTTCCATCCTTTTCTTCTCTTTCATCCCTTCAAATCCATAAGACTCAGAGAATTATCTACTTATCTTATTAACACCTGATACTATTTCTTCATATGTTGATAACACATGGGAGAATATTTCCCTTCTAAATGTTGGCTTAATACAATGAAATATATGATCCTTCTTACTCTTTGGATCATACGTATTGATAGAGTTCACATTCCTTCTACTGGGCGCCATTTCTATACAATGCCATAAACTGGATTAGTTAATGAATCAAAATACATAATTCCATACTCATAAAATACTTAACATAAATTGAACTATTTATGGATATAATCCATAATCATAAAAAGTTTTTCTTTGAGTAAGTATATACTCATAACCGTTCATAGTGGTTTGTAAAGAAAATGAGAATTATCCTAAGCATATCCCCCGGGAGTGTCGTAACCAAGAGTGCAGCAAGGCCCGCTGTCATGCACCAGTTCCCGTTCGAGTCTAGCTCAAAGCGGTGTTTTCGGGTTTTACCCCTAGGTACATCTGTGCCAGAGCCGCCTCTACTTGCTCGTATCCAGATAGATATGTATTTCTCAGAAAACTCACAAAATCTCTATAATACCAAAATTTTAGGAAGTTCTTCTATACTAATCCTTAAAGTCTATCTTCGGGCTATGTGCTCTAATCATAGTTTATCTAAATCTAGCTTCCAAGGTTAGTACTAAACTGCCTCTGATACCAACTGTAACGCCCCGACCCCAGCTACCTAGAGTTGGTGCATTACTTCGTAACATTGTCATGATCACAAAAGATCAAGTCTCGAAAGACCGATTAGTTTAGTGGCCTTGGAAACACTAGATACATTCATAAATGTTACATTACATCATAAAGTGAAAAACTAATAACAAAGTCATCATAGTCCACACTCATATCCTCTTCTGACTATCCCTGCAGGTCATTCATAAAATACTTCTTCACATCCTTGAAAATATTAAAACATTGAAAGGGGTGAGCTCATATGCTCAGTAAGGATAATAATATTGCGGAAGCTTTCATAAATAAACATAAACATTTAGGGCAATGTATAACTAAAACAAAAGCCTTTTAAACTTGAACATCAACATAATATGGAAAAAGTAAAATGAGATAATATCATTTACTTCTTCACATGGATATTCTACTGGTCAAATAATCACATGAAATATCATTAACCACTTTCATAATGATGGAATGAATAATGCCAGACTATCATAACCACGTAGCCAAGGCCTCGTGCCAAGACCACAAATAAGATTTTGTCAAGGCCTCGTGCCAAGACACTAGTTTGTCTCATGAGACCTGCCGATGCATCGAGGAGCTGTAGCGGGCTCCACTCGTCACTTATTAAGTCCAATGCATTCCTCATTTGAATAGGTTTAAACATATCATAAACCATAACATAATCGTATCACAAAAAACATGTATAAAGGAAACATAACATTTCCACATTTCAATAACAAGATATCAATACAACACATTGATATAATAAAAACACTTTCAAAACCATTTTCAATACCAAAATAAAAGAAAGTTAAAACTTTGTATTTATTTTTCATTAAAAAAATGATGGCTTGTAGAGGAAGCCGAAAATCAAATAATGGTCACGACGGCGGAGAATTCGTTGTTGCTGCATAAGTACGGAAAGAAAAACATTCCCTTTTGTCGTTTAGTAAAATGCTTCATATAAAAAGATTCCTTTTGAATAAATGTAAAAGTCAAAGGGGTTTATACACCGTATAAAATAAAGTTGTGTATAAAACCAAATATGCCTCAATGAAAGGGGATTGAGACGAAGTCCTTAAAAAGATCATTTTTTAAATAAAGTACATCTATAATGTGTATTCACTATAATTACATATAAATAATGTACAAATACAAGATAGGACATAATAATATCATGACATAATTTCAAAGTAGGAGATTAACCCAAAGAATAGAAATTGGGTTAAGAAGTTCCCTTACCTTGCGTCCTATCCTAACTCGACCGTTCTTTAACCTCCTGAATAATAAACTAGAGTTAATTTCTATTTACTTAAGAACCGTTTTCATGTTAATTATTCCTTTTATATCCCTTATTACCATGTTATGAACATTATGTAATTATTTAAGATTATAACGGTCATTTTGTCGATCTTAGGTACTTGAGTCAAAAATAAAATTCTTATAACTACAAGTTGTTCATGTGGTGATATATCCATTATATCCAGAATTATTTTCATGATGTAGATATCATATATATCATATATATCCAGTATATACATGCATTTATAATATTACATAACATTTAGAGGTAAGAAATGAAATTCACCGTTCATGGAGACGATAAGCCGTACGTACGCATGAATGATACTTTCATTTCTATTTCGTATTTAATGGAATGAAATCATAATTATATAAAATTATAATATAGTTCCAGTATAATATAATATATAATATCATTTACTCCATCCTTTATACATCCCACATATGGCATTAACGATTCACATCACTTTCAGGGGGCGGTAGTCCGCACTTCCTAAAATGAAATTATCGCGTTTACCCATAATGGAAATCATAAAATATGCCATAAATGAGAAATAAAAAATCATAAGTAAAACATAAACATATTATATATCATATATAAATATAGTTACATCTTAATGGCCACCTTTGAAGGTGTTATATGAGTGTTGAACAATCATCGTTTCGTGAGGCAGAAATTCGCCATCCACAGAAACCGTATGTTATTTAACCATTAAATGTTGGTGTGTGTAATTGTAGCTCGAATCCTTCTTATAAAAAAATCCTAGTATATTTAGGATACTGTTGTTGTTACATAAGAAATGAATAAAAAGATTTTATGGGGTTGGAGAAGAAAAATAAAACAAAACAACATTAGAGAAGACATTACCTCAAAATCGGGTAACTCTTTTTGATTTGAGCCAAAGGCTTACTTGGTAAGAGTTCTGCCCAAAGTGAGGCTTCAAGAGTAAGGGAGGGAATTTGGGAGGGTATTTGGTCAGAGTTTGGCCAAGCCAAAGGTCTTGAAAGTGTCAATGAGGGGGTAGAGGTGGGGGCCTTTTATAAGAGGAGAGGAGGGACACTCTTGGAAAGTAAGGGCATTTTACATTATTATACAATGCTTTTCGGAATCTAAAGGTCCCACAATTATATAATTAGGGGATAAGGTGATAAGGGTTATAAATATACTCATCCAATAGGTTTTTGACAAGTGTAGTCCTTGGATTTTACATTTTCTTTTTATTTTATTTAAATCGTTAAATAATGAGGTCATCGCTGCATCATAATGATGTCATAAATAATTTAATTTATTTAATGTCTAAAATTTATAAAAAAATACTATGATGTAGGAAATCTTTTTATCTTTCCAATTACTATTTATAGTAAAAAATATGACTTGCATAACCTCATGTAAAAATTGTTTTAGTAAAACATTTCATGTTTGTGTCATTATTTACTTTAACATTAAATAAAAGGTATTTATGTCATTTTCTAACTAAAGTGGCTCCATGGGGTCCCCAAGTTGACCCATGGATTGTCTTGGTCGGACATGGCACATCCAATGAGGGTAGGACATGTGTCAAGCTCATCTCATATTATTAAAACATTATTTTTAACTTAAACTATACTAATTACCTCTAATCGCGATAAAGAACTTAAAAGTTACTATTCACCAAAAATTATTTTAATCTCATTGAACCACATTTTACTTCTTAATGACAACCATGTATGTATGATTTTTGAAAATCAAATCACAGAAGTGGTAATATTTCATTTAAATGAAAAATCAGTTATTTAACTACCACTTAGTGGTTTCACTATTCATCAAAAATTGAAGTTTTTCAGAACAATGCCAAAATTTCACTCTAAGCTATAATTGATATTCCGAATTCAAAAATGATGTCTATTTTATGAAATTACAAACATATACGTTGCATTAATTAATTATATAATTAATTCCCGTTGTCACAACAAATAGCGTGTTTTTAAGAAACAATTTATATCAAAAGATTGACAATTGTGTATGTCCAATTTCAAAGTGAAATTAATTCTAATGAACACCATTGGATAAAATGGTAAAAATATATTCTAATTATACTTTAAAACCACTCAATAGTATAACTTATCACTATAAATTATTTTGATTAAAAAAGTTGTTTTAAGTATTTTTCACTATTCATAAAAATTTGGAAGTTCTCAGAAAATTACAAAAAATTCAACATAGGCTAATTTCAATATTAGGAATACAAAACTGAAGTCCATTTTGAAATATAAAATTTCTATAAATTTAAAAAGTGGTTATTACTATTCATAACGGCTACTTTGATTAGTCGCGGTGTTTTAGAACTCGAAGTTGCGTACAATGCAAGCTATTACATTATTGAATGAGAAGCGTATCGTGGAAGCTCGGGGTGTTACAGAGACACTTGGAACAATCTCAAACCTTAGAGATTTCATGTAAACATTGGTAATAATATCCACTATGAAATGCACCAACCTAGAAAAGTTAGTGGAATACACTATAACAATACATTCCCATTTTTATAATGTTAGAAAGTATCAGTTCTTTTCCACATGTAACATTTTAAGATAAAACTATACTTTATATATTTTCTTGAAGGATTCCCACATAAGATCCTCATGAAATATAGCATGCACAACTGAGTCTCACCATTTCCTTCCCAATCCATCAAGAATATATGTTGACCCCCACCCCTTAGATTCTTTGGGAATCTTTATAATTGTAAATCTCCGACCAATCTACTCAATCCTCTCCTCATATTTCTAGATTTCATTATCACCATGAAATATATGTGGATTCTTGTTAGTAAATTATGAGTCATGATCCACTAATCTTCTTGGGTTTCTAATACATTCATAACCAAAGTATGAATAGTGCATATTATAACTTCCACTAAAGAAGATACCACTAAGGGATTCTCCTATTAAACCCGTCTCACAAATCCATCACTTAGATTCATAAGACCTCTTCTAGTAAGAATCTTCTAACAAATACAAGATGAAAACCCCTTTAGTCATGAGAAAATTCCTAAATCATAGAACAACTTCCATAATCCATATTAATGATTTAAAATAATAATAATTTTATGAATTTATGAATTCTATTAATGAAATATAAAACATAATAAAGGAATAGTTTTTTTAAATAGACACCAAATATAGTTTATTCAATCAACCACAAAGACCAAGTGACAATATTTTCAAAAATAACTAACCACCCATAGTAACTTGAATTCATACATGGAGGTGAGATGTCTAGGTACCATCCCACACATATTATCTAAATTTTAGTGCTACTAAATCTAGTCTACCAATGACACTAAACCAAAACTATGAAGTGTCGTAACATTCCAGGCTCAATATTCCCTTTGATATCAATTTATAATGAACCAACTAGGGAAAACTAGGCAAGTCTCCCAAGAGGGTCTTATACATGGAGATGTGTAATAAAGAGACATGAAAGTAGTATCTTGTTTTAGAAAATAATGTTATGGAACCAAATTAAAATAAAAAATAAAGATAAACATCCATTAGTATAAAAAATTCAATCTAAATAGGCCAAACCATAAAGATAAAATAGACAATACTATCATCTCCCTATGTGACCATCTATCACCACCAAACCATCTTTATAAAAAGATACTAAACAAAAAGAGAAAATTACAAGTTCTAATATCAAAAATTCAATATCTCTATCTTTAAAATAAATCCAGTTTACACATATTTTTCATAAAATAAAACAATTTTTTAAAATAATCCTTCGATTTTCATAAAAAAACCATATACAAAAAATCTAGGAATATGTTAAGAATAAAAGAAATCGGGTAGTCATAGAAAAACCCAACCATAGATACACTATAATATAACTGTGTGAGCAAGTAACCATGAAAATACCATCATGTGATAAACAAATCATCAATTAAAAAACCCACCATTTGGGATCCAAACTATGGGTTTACGTTCTAGACATGAAAGAGAATCCCCAATCCAAGATTAAGGTGGATTCAACTAATATAACCTCTAGTGCAATTACACACAAAAAAGTGTCATAAAACCTCTTGTGGAATTACATAAAAAATACTGAGAAGTATATTTCTAATGCATCCAAGGACACCTAATGTTCCAAGTTTTTCAAAATCTTTTTAGAAACCATGATCACATATAATAAAACAATTTTAATAGTAAATCCTTTCGACTTCAAGCTTGAAAACCCATTTTAAAAACAAATCCACCCTTTAAAGAATTTAGTCAACCAATTTTCGTTAGAAAAACCATTTTTTAAGAAATAACTCTTTAAAAACATGTATATTTTCCATAAAATCCATTTAAATCCATCAATTTCATGAAACAAGCCAATGAAATTAATAAGAATATAAGTAAATTTTAAATTAGAACCACTTGTATAGATACACCTACCTTATAAACATAAGGAACCTAAGATCCTTCGACAAAATAAATTGGAAACAAGCAGATATTCCTCAAATAGAAAAGGAATGAGGGAAAACCACAATGGATTGATTGATAACACATATTATTTATGAAACCATCGAAACCATATCACACAACACTACCAAACCAAGAACATAAATGATAAAGAGAGTGAATGATATTACACGTACCCAATGGAAGACAACCCACCACACTAGTGATCAAATGCCCTAAGCAAAGAAATCTGGTAGAGGAAGATACCCAATATTATCTAAAATCTTTCTAAGATTTATGAGGGAGGTATTCACATTGAATGGAAGAAGATTAATATGTAAATCATGATAAAAACCATTGGTTCTAAATAATTCATGTCATGAACCCCTTTCATGCTGTGAATTCCACGATTTATAAAAATACCCAAAAAAGTATCCTTAGTTTGAATTAATCCTAATCAACCAATTAAAAACATGAAAATGTTTTATGACTTATAATTCTTCAAGCTCTAAACAAAACCCGTAGTATCTACCCTGCAGTAGATTCACATTGTGTAACAAAGTCATGATTCGAATCAAAGAACCAAGAAATAACTAAAAATTACCAAAATCGAATGGGGTCATGGGGGGCGTCGGGGGGGGGGGGGGGGTGCGGGGGTCGCTGGAGGCCGCAGGGGGTACAGGGGTCGCCGGAGGGCGCAGGGGGCGCGGGGGGCGCGGGGGTCGACGGGGGTCGAGGGGGGTGCGGGGTTCGCCGGAGGGCGTGGGGGGTGTGGGGGTCTCCGGAGGGCGCGGGTGTCGCTGGGGCCGGGGGGGGGGGGGATCGGGGAAGAGGGGCGAGGTTTTGTGGGGTAAACACGATAGGGGTGGGGGAAAGGGTCACAGTTTTTTTTTTAAAAAAATGGGTTTCACGGCGGTTTTTAATAAACCGCCGTGAAACCTTTCACGGAAAACGTTTCGCGGCGGTTTTGTGAACCGCCGCCATAAAACCGCCGCTAAACCCGGGTTTATTGTAGTGAAGCCGTGTAGTATTGTTCTAGTTACCTGGCCATGTCACGAACAACACGGGTCGGTGTTGTCTTCTTCTATACATTCCGTGTTTGTTCGGAACACGCCGTGTAAGGGTCATCCATGTAGCCGACCATGTAACTAACAAAATGGGTCACCGAACTCTTTTTTAGTACACGTCGTGTCCTTAGTGAACACGTCGTATAGTCTAGGGTTAGGAGGACCATGTGATTTAACTGTGAAAAGAGACTCGAGTAGGGGAATAGAGTCCATGTACAGGCTGTGTGTGGGGACAACATGCCATGTAGTCTGGGGTGTTACACGACCAAGGGTGATAGAAGTGCACACCCATGTGAATGGCTTTAAAGACACGCCGTGTAGTTTTTTTTGTTGAACAAAAGACGAATTCATTAAAAATTGAGATCAACAGAAGAACAGGCACAAGGCCATGATAGGAAGTGGTCCAGCCAGAGCTAGTCCTTATCACGAGGGCCAGAGGCCACCAACTAGGGGGCAGCATTATTTCCGTCCCTTATGATGAAGGAGAAGGTGCAGGAAATGAAACATTGATGGAGAGATTGGATTTTCCATATGATGGGACCATAATATTGAAGGTCGTCATCATTGCGTTTGATGGTCTTGAGAATAGTGAGACAGTCTGATTCAATGTGGATCTTCTCCCATCCATGATCTTTAGAAAAAGTCATTCTGGTGAGGATGTCAGTGTCTTCGGCAACAACGGGTTCCCAAAGAGTGCGATGGGATTCGAGTTTGGCTGCGATGATTTGACCCAAACAATATTGTGCCAGTAGACCAAGGCTGATAGGACCATCCATGGGGAGAGACGCATCCACATTAATCTTAAGGATCCCTTCCAGTGGCAGACACCATTGGGAGGAGGGGGGGAGGGATCCAAAGGGAATTTGTTGACCAGAGTGATGTTGGCAGCCCTCAATCCAGGATGATGCCCTTTTAATCCAGAAATCGGGAGGCTTGAAGACATGGTTAAAAACCGCATCATTACGATGAATCCAAATGATCCAAGCCATGATGCAAAGAGATACCGCCAAGTTCGATGATGAGGAATAACACCAATGCTTCAGGAGCGAGGGGAGGTCAGAGGACAAAATCAGTGAGGAATCCCAAGTTGATCTCCATTTGTTCCAAATCTCCTTTTCCCCCGGACATTAGATGATAGCGTGGAGGGGGGATTCTGAGACGTCCGGGAAGAAGGGGCAGAACATGTCACTGGAGAATTGTCAGAAGGCAAGGAGGATCTTGGTAGTGAGGGTTCCCGAGTACACTTTCCACCAGAAGTGGCAGTTTTTTGGGGGGATGTTGAGCTTCCACAGTGAATCCCATGTCCCTCCCTCCCTAGCATCAGAATGAGAGCAAATAGAGAGTCGATAGCCATATTTCACTGTATAGACTCCCAAGATGTCATTGATCCAGAAGAGGTGGTCGGGGCCGACATCCGGAACACAGGGGATACTCTGGATAATCCTTCAATATCTTTCATTGAACCATGATTGAAGCGTTTTCGTGCACCACCCATTCCCATGATCAGCAAAAAGGCACTGGACGGTGTCATCTTCGATCCCATGTGGGGATGGTGATGATGCACGAATTCCATCCTTATTGATTAGCCAGGGGTCTGTCTAGATAGAAACAGATGTCCCATTCCCAATCTACCAACCCAACCCTCTCTCCAGGAGGCTGCGGGAGCTCCAGAGGCTTCTCTAGAGGAATCTGGGTCGGGGGCCAAGAGAGGAGTCTTGGAAATCCTTGTGGGGAAAATATTTAGCACATAGAACTCGTGAACAGAGAGATAACGAGTTGTTAATAATGCGCCATCCTTGCTTTGCCAGTAATGCATCATTAAAGTGAAAGAGGTACCGGAAACCCATTCCTCCCTCAGATTTTGGCTGGAAGAGATTTTTCCAAGTGATCCAATGGGTTTTATTCTTTCCATTGTTTTGTCCCCACTAGAAGTTTGTTGTGCGCGAATGGATCTGATTGGCAACCACATCAGGGAGCTTAAATAGGGACATAAAGTAGCTGGGAATATATTGAAGGGAAGCCTTAATGAGGGTTTCTTTGCTGGCCTTGGAAATTATTTTTGGGGACCATCCTTGGATTTTTTTTCTCTATCCTATCAGGTAACGAGGCAAAGATTTTTTTTGGGGAAAGGCCGATCACTTAGGAAGCCCAAGGTACTTCTGATGCTTCTCAACCATATGAATGCCTGCAATGTCACAAAGCTCTTCTCTTTTGGCAAGTGGGACCCCAGAGCTAAAGGAGACTTCCGACTTGCCATGATTGATTGTTTGCCCAAAGGCCCTCTCATACTGTTGGATCACATGGCCTATAGTGAGGCTCTCATTCTGGGTTGCTCTTGAGAAAAGAAGGCAGTCGTCGGCGAAAAAAAGGTGTGAGACCGGTGGGCTTGCACAACAGACCTTTTCCCCATGAATTGAATGAGAGGAAGTTTCCCTATACATGAGGTTAGAAAAAACATCAGCCACCAGGATAAAAAGAAAAGGGGATAGAGGGTCTCCCTGGAACAGGACACGGGTTGGGTTGAAGCCACGGGTGAGCACCCCATTGACATTAATATAGAAGGAAACATATCAGACACATTGCATGATCATCTCTATCCACTTAGAGAAAAATTCCATTTTTAGCATCATGAATCTGATGAAATGCCATTCTACTTTATCATAGGCCTTGTTCATGTCCAGTTTCCACACCATGATTCCTCTTTTTGTGGTGGAGCCTGTTTTCATTGAGTGGAACACTTCATGGGCCACTATGGAATTATCTGTAATCAGTCTCTTGGCCACGAAGACACTCTGATTTTCCGATATGATATCAGGCAACCATGGGCGTAGCCGATTAACCAGGATCTTCGAGAAGATCTTGAAAGAGACATTGCAGAGGCTGATAGGTCTGAAATAACGTACCACAAGGGGTTTCTTGATTTTAAGGATGAGGATGAGGATAGTTTCGTTAATGTCAGATAGGCTTGTTTCCCCATCCCAGATCTTCTTCATCAGGTTGCAGATGTCAGTGCCAATAATGAGCCAGTATTGTTTGTTGAAGAGGGCATGGATGCCATCCGGGCCTGAGGCCTTAGTAGGGTGGATATGTTTCAGGGCCAGATGAATCTTGTCATCCGTCACATCTTTGGTAAGTTTCCTATTTATTTCTTCAGTGATCACAGGTCTGATGCATTCTTCCACTTTGGTAGATATGTTATGACTACCAGCCGAAAAGAGATTCTGGAAATAATTGGTGATACCGTCTTGGATTCTATCATTGTTGAAGGATTTGGTACCATTCGGATGCGAGTTGCAAGAGATTAATTTTTTCCAGTTCCTAGCTGAGGCTTTCAAATAAAAATAGAGGGTATTGGTGTCCCCTTCTTTAATGTGGATGTCACGTGCCCGTATAGCCCAGAATCTTTCCTTGATCCGTAGGGCAGTATCCAGATCCCTTTGAGTGGACCTAATTTTGGAGATAGTGAAATTGGATGGGGGTTGGTTGAGAATCTTGCATAGTTTTCTTTCGAGGAAATGACATTTCCTGTTAGGTTGACAGAATTTGATATTGCTCCATGTCCTCAAATCAGATGCAATCTGTTGAAGATCTGACCCAATGTCTACATATCCACACTTCCAGCCTGACCGGATCACATCTTCACATTCGCTTTCTTTAATCCATAAGCTTTCAAATATGAAGGGTCTTCTGCCTTTGTTGTTGAGGTCTCTTTGGTTTCATTAAATGTTTCTTTCTCATGTTCTAATTTTGTAATCTTGTGTTCATAGTCTTTGATAATACTGATATAAGCTGTGATTTTGATCTTTTAGAGCTGTGGATCCAAAACATCCTTCGGTGGTATGTCAGCTTCTAGACGGTGATCAGACACCAGATATGGCTGATCAGGAACCTCATGCATATCCTCGTTCTCTTCCAGCCTTGGCACCAGTAGTTATACACGTTGTAGGCGCCGATGTGCAGTTTATGGAGGACTTCCTGAGGATAGTGCACACCTTTCAAGGAGTGTCGCCTCCTGCATGGTCGATGGCTGAGTTGACGCTGATTTTCTAGAAGTAGCATCCTCCTACTTTCTCAACGGATGGAGGACCCCGGATTGTATAGTCATGGCTAGAGTACACACTAATGATATTTGAGAACCTGGAGATAACTGTAGAGAGAAGGGTAAAGTGGATACTTATATTCTCTGAGACACTGCCAAGAGGTGGTGGGAAGTGATCTCATAGTCTGGGAACCAGTAGAGTATGACTTGGGATGAGTTATGGTGCATCTTCTATGACTAATTTTATCCAGATTCCTTGAGGGCCAACCCAGCCTAGGAGTTTCTGAGGCTCGGGCAGGGTATTATTTCTGTTATGGAGTACTCGTCTCATTTTACCGTGCTGTAGTACTTCACACTGATTCTAGAAGGTGATGAGTTTTTCCTTTCTAGTACGTTTGAGGATGGTCTTAGGAAGGAGATCCATTCCTAGGTGAATATCTTCATGTTGAACTAGATATCCTCTATCGTCAACTAGGTGTTGATCACTGAGCATAATCTGAGGGATTCTGGAGCAGTGATCCAGGGCGGTTCGACATCCAGAGTCAGTGTTCCTCCTTCTAATCGTACGAAGTGCCGCAGGGAGTCTACTTAAGGAGATCAGGGTAGGTGGAATGTTTCTTAAGGTAGCCAGGTTATATGCAACCAGTGTGGTAGGAGTGGGCATAATAGGCCTCAGTGCTAGAGAGACCTGATGGAGTGCCGATCTTGCGGCCAGATGGTCCATCGACAGTGTTTTTGTCAAGATCTTCTCACCTACAGCTGGTGTAAGGGGTTCTTCTATGACCACACGTACAGGAGATGTATCGTTAGTTCCTCACCAGTCTGGGAACTGGAGTTCTTCTGGCCGTTTGGGCTGAGGTGGAGGTCATGACCATGCTGGTCAGTCACCGGGTTACCAGTGAAAGCAGAGTGGATCAGTTCAGAGTGGTCAGCCAGAGGCGCAGGGCCACGGTACAGGCCAGACATTCGTCATGGGATAGACCCATCAGGAGTAGGATCCCTACCCTTCTACAGTTCGAGGTACGATCTTAGTATCCTCAGTTTTATCTTCATCCCTTTTTGATACTGGTGCTTCGCATAGTTTTATCTCTATTGTTGTTGTGGAGAGCATTGGTCTCGGTATATTTTCATCTTCCAACATGTTGACTCTTGATACACCATTGGGAACAAGGATGTATAGCGTACGTCAGTTCAGAGAGTGCCCTCTTGAGGTTTCATGGTTTCACTTCTTATGGGACCTCTATGTCCTAGAGATGACATGCTATGATGTCATTCTCAGTATGGACTGGTTAGTTCCCTTCCAGACAGTCATTGATTTTTATCGCCACAGGGTGAGTTTCGTATCACCAGAGAGAAGATATTTTCTTCATAGAGGTGAGTGGGATGTCCAGGTGGGTAGAGCTGGACCCGATCATCATGTTCTAAGAGGAGTTACAACCTAGATTTCTTGTCTTTATCTCGATGACCAGGGGACTTCACATTTAGAATTTCCTGCAGTGGTGGATCATTTCTGGGATGTCTTTCCAGAGGACTTTTCAGGTTTACCTCTAGAGCGAGAGGTAGAATTATCGATTGAACTCATTCCAGGAGCGGCACCAGTGTCCATTCCTCCTTGTAGGATGGCTACTCCTGAGTTACAAGAGCTCAAGAAGTAGTTGGAGGAGTTACATGCAAAGGGTTTCATCCGACCCAGTACTTATCCTTGGGGTTCGCCTATCCTGTTTGTGAAGAAGGAAGACAACACCCTTAGGGGTTGCATGGATTATTAAAAGCTGAACCAGTTGACAGTCGAGATCCAATTTCCTTTACTGAGGATCGATGACCTCTTTGATCAGCTTTGAGGAGCCCGAGTGTTCTCTAAGATTGACTTGAGATCCAGTTATCATCAGTTATGCGTTATACCATCAGATATTCCTCTTACAGCCTTAAGGAGAAATTATGGTCTATACGAGTATACAGTCATGCCATTCGGTCTCACGAATGCACCATCAGTTTTTATGGCACTGATGAACCAAGTGTTTCATCTTTACTTTGATTCCATTGTGGTGGTTTTCGTGGATGAAATCTTGGTGTGCTCTCACACTCGAAAAAACCATGATACAAACCTTGAGATCATTCTGAGTACACTGAGAGAGAATTAGTAATATGATAAGCTCTCAAAATTCCACTTTTGGATGGATCATATTCACTTTTTGGGTCACATTATCTCAGAGACGGGAGTATCATTAGGCATGGAGAAGGTGAGAGATGTAGTTTCCTGGGAGCGCCCGAAGAATGTATTTGAGGTGCAGAGTTTTCAAGGGCTGGCTAGATACGACAGGCATTTCATACAAGACTTTTCATGCCCTGCAGCACCGCTGAATGGTCTGACCAAGAAAGGTGCGAAGTTGTTATGGTTAGATTCTTGTGAGTCAGCCTTTTAGGAGTTAAAAGGGAGGTCGACATCAGCACCGATATTGGTCTTTCCAGAGCCAGTCAAGAGCTATACAGTCTATTATGATGCTTCAAGTGTCGGACTGGGAGGTGTGCTTATACAGGTAGATGGAGTCGTTGCATACGATTCTCAGTAGTTGAGGCCACACAAGAGGAACTACCCTACGCATGATCTGGAGTTGGAAGCTATTGTTCATGCATTACGTTGTTAGAGACATTACCTTCTAGGAGAGTACTTTATAGTTTTCACCGACCACAAGAGTCTCAATTATATCATTACTCAGTGTGATCTGAATCTAAGAAAACATAGGTGGGTCGAGTATCTTCAGTCCTTCGTCTTTGAGCTTGCATATACGCCGGGAAAGGGTAACGTAGTGGTTGATGCGTTGAGCAGGAGAACTCAAGTTCAGGAAGTTCAGGAGGCTAATAGTGAGTGGTAGCTTATGGATTTGTTCTCTGAGATTCACATGGAGGTGTACGACAGAAAGGGATAGACTTTTATATCTTTTGTAGCTGTTACCTCTACCCTTCTTTATCGGGTACGGATGAGGCAGCTATCAGACTCGGAAGGCCTAGTCCTGTGGGAGAGTGTGTCAGGGGATGACCCTCTTCCTGGATGGACAGTGGGAGAGGATGAGATCTTGTGTTTCCAGGGACACGTATGGGTGCATGTAGATATACATGAGGAGTTAATGTGGGATTTTCATTCCCCAGTTTGGGCAGTTCATCCTAGCGTCACCAAGATGTATCAGGATTTACACCGCTAGTATTGGTGGCCAGGTATGAAGAGAGATGTTACTAGGATTGTCAGGAGATGTTATACTTGTCAGGAGGTGAAAGCAGAGAATCAACGACGAGCATGGCTCCTACAGTAGTAACCCATTCCTGAGTGGAAGTGGAATGATGGTGCGATGGACTTCGTGACTGGGTTACCAAGGTCACCTCGAGGGAGTGATGCTGTTTGGGTTGTCGTCAACAGGCTTATGAAGGTTTCTCACTTCTTGCTGATCAAGGAGACTTTCAATGTTGATGAGATGGGGCGGTTGTACGTCTGAGAGATTTTACATATGCATAGAGTTCGACACTCCATTGTTTCATATAGGGATGCACGTTTTACTTCTAGGTTCTGGCAGGGGATTTAGAAGGCTTTGGTGACATTGGTACTTTTGAGTAGAGCATACCACCCCCAGATAGATGGCCAGTCCGACCGTAAGATCCAGGTGATTGAGGATATGCTCTGAGCTTTCATTTTAAAATTTGGCGGTTCTTGGGAGAAGCATATTCTTCTTGTGGAGTTTTCCTACAACAATAGTTTTCAGGTGACCATTCAGATGGCACCCTATGAGGCTTTGTACGGTTGTCCATACCGGTCACCTTTGTGCTGGTTAGAGGCAAGAGAGAAAGTTTTGTTGAGACCTCGTCTTGTTCAGGAGACCTCAGAGCAGATAGAGTTTATTCAGAAGAGGATGGCTACAACATAGTCTCGACAGAAGTCTTATGCTGATCAGCGGGGATGACCTTTAGAGTTCGAGGTCGGGGATCAGGTTTTCCTGCGTGTCGCATCGAGGTTAGGACACAAGAGGATTAAAATATAGGGTAAGCTTTCAACACAGTAGGTCGGGCCATTTGAGGTGTTGGAGATAGTTGGGACGGTTTCCTATCAGTTGTAGTTACCTCAGAGGTACCGAGATATGCATGACATCTTCCACGTTTCTCAGCTCCGACGTTACTTTTCAGACCCATCTCATGTCTTTCAACCCAAGGAGGTTGAGCTCGAAGCAGATGCATCGTTTGAGGAGAATCCAATCTGGATTTTCGATCACAGTACGAAGATTCTCTGTGGGTGGTCTGTTCCTCTGGTATGGGTACTATGGCAGCACATGCGAGTACAGAATGAGACCAGGGAAAGGGAGGCCGATGTACGGTTACAGTGGTTGGATCTGTTCGGGGTTTCTTCTTCTTTGTCTCACTAGGGAAATTTGGGGATGTATTTCTTTAAGGGGGATGTTTGTAAGAACCTGGATCTTCATTTCAGTTATTTTTTTCCTTTTCTGGTCATTTTTGAGAAAAAGAGAAGAATCTAGTAATTTTTAAGTTACACACCATGTACTTTATAAGTACACTCCGTGTACTTTGATGTAGTGCAAGGCCATGTGATGGCTGTGTCCGGGCCACACACACGGTGTGTAGGGGCGATGTAGAGGCTACTTAAAACAGAGTACGGAAAGGCCAAGTATACACTGTGTACCCCATAAGTACACGCCATGTAGTTTATTTTTTTATTAAATGGACCGAGGTCCCACCTAATTGAGGGATTTGTCTTCTTCTCAAGGTTCTTTGATCGGGAGTGTCTGTACAGCCGTGAACATCCTCCAAACCCTCGTTCCTCTGTCCGTTTTCCAAATCGACCACCGTCGATTGTGTTGGAACCGCATCAGTGAGATCTTCCTTCTTCTAGAGTTTCATTCCATGATTTTCCCTCTTTCTTGAGATATCGTGGGTTTAAAGTTTTGTGTGTTTTTATAGATCTTTGTCATTCTAAGGAGAATCAAGCCTCGTGGTCAAAGTATATTGATCTCCTAGCATCATGTTAGGTGGCTTGTGCCTCACCGTTCGAAGTCTTTGAGTTTTATGTGCAAATTCAACCAATACCCATGAACGGGGTATTGCGTGTTTACCGTTTTACCCCTGTTGTTTTTCTTTCCTTGCTTGTATGCTTTTGTAGAGGTAATTTGATCATGTTTGAGGATAATTGTGGTGTTTGGATGTTTTTGCTATGAATTTTTCTTGTTATGACCTTTAGGTTTTTTATCCTTTGGTCGTTATCCCTGTTTTCCATGCCTTATGACTATAAGATGGAATGATATTCTTGACATGCTTGTTTTGTTGTAGACTGGTTAGCCAAGTAGCTCTATAGGTGTACATTGTCCTTATAGCATTATTATACACTGATTGGCATGGGACCTTTAGAGTCTTGGATACTATAGACTGTAAGGGATAGACCGAGTGAGCTTCCCAGAGAGTCTTGGATACTATAGAATATAAGGGATAGAATAAGTGATCTTCCCAGTGATTCTTGGACATAATATACTACAGGGGATAGACCATGTGATCTTCCCAGAGTGTCTTGGATATTATAGACTACAGGAGGGTAGACCGAGTGAGCTTACTTAGAGAGTCTTTAAATTGTTTCAATTTCATTAAAACCTTTCTAGGATAGAGAAGGAATTGACTGAGTGGGATTCCTTAGAGAGTCTATGATAGACCTGAGACTATAGGATGAATTGGCTGAGTGAGCTTCCTCAGAGAGTTTCTAGACCTTGGGGCGATAAGATGGTTAGGTTGCATGATCTTCCTCAAGGAGTCCCTAACTACCCTAGACTATAAAGGGAATTGACCGAGCGAGCTTCCCCAGAGAGTCTTATAATTTTGTATGACCAAACTAGAGGGGTTAGGCTGAGTTCACTTCCTAGAGGGTTGTTAGTACTTCTTGGATAGGACCAGAGGAGTTGGCTGCGAGTACTTCCCAGAGGGGTTCCTGTTGTGGTTAGCTATTGCTTCACTGTTGCTTATTGTTCTGTGGACTGAATACTATTGTATAGCATCCTGTTACTACTTACTATTTGTTGCTTACTGTTTACTTCCTGCTTTTTACTGCTTACTGTACTATTACTTCCCATATGCTCACTGTCTATTTGGAACAAATCTTCAGGTGGTTGCCTACTGGGATTTAGTCTCACACCCTATTTTGGTCATGCTTTTGGGCCCAAACAGACTATGTTGTTACATGTACAGACAACAGAAGGTGCCCTTCAACTTCTGGTACTTTATTGATTTAGAGTAGGAGAGCATGTGACAAAGCTGAGGCTTGCGATGCTGAGGAGTTTCTTGTTTACTTTTATTTCGTACCTTGGATTAGTATTTTATTCAGTATTGTGTCTTGTTTGGATTCTTTCTTAGAAATATGTATCGTGCATCATTTCATATATATATATGTGTGTGCTCCCATTGTTTATTGTTTTAGTTTTCCGTTGTCTGTTGTTGTTGGATATTTACTACTTCCGCTATTTCATGTTTTGTTTACTTCTACTGTGTACTCTTCCAATGAGGGCATAGTTTCCCCACTATCACACCCAAGGCCCTCATATCTAGTTGTCTACCTATGGAGTTTAGGGATACATGCTTGAGTCCATGTAACCAACCGGGTACGGGGCGCCTTTGGGTGGCTTCTGGAACCATGACTTTATAAAGATCACTCGAAGCATAATGTTTGACACATGAAGGGATTGTGCTTAGATACATTAGAAGCATTCAGGTCGTGATTTAACCATAGAGTTGGGAACTCCCCCATATAGATCAAACTCAAACATGGGGTGAAGAATTTTTATTACTTCAGTGGGGATGGGCCCAGATTTGGAGATCCTAGAACCCCAAGATTAGATATTCTTCCTAGGACTGATTCATAGGTTGGGAGAGGGACATTTCTGGTATTTTCTGGGTACCTTGCATTTTAATGTCATACAATTAAGGCATTAGGTTTCCCACTATAGTGGGGAAAACACTAATATGACTTTCAGAGTCACTTCAGTAGGTTAAGTAATTATAGATTAATTTTTTGATGATCTTTGGCGAGTCCCCAATTGAAATTCCTATGCCCACATGAGCTTTTATCAGTACGAGAAACAAGGGTTGGAAAGTGTTTCAATCAACTAATTAGGGATGTAAGGATGGAAATTAATATAATTGTTGGGCCATGATATTTAAAATCAGGTGGTCAGTACGTTGGGCCATGTAGTTTAACATCATGGAGTGAGGACGTGGGTGACTCAATGTGAATGAGGTTGCTGTTGTGGGTCCATGCAGTTTTATATCTTGTAGAAAGGACGTTGACAACAGATTTTAACCATCATGTTTCAGGGATGAAATATTTAAGGGATAATGTATAAATATGAGATAACCTAGCTGAGATATTCCTAGTATTCCCTAAACATGAGTGAGGGAAAAAGGTGTAAATCGTGATTCCAAGAGCCCTCGAGTCTGGGGAGATTATGCAAGGATTAAGATCTAATGGGAGTACCGTAATAGGAACAACCTCTCTTGAGAAATAATTTTCATTTGGTTGACATAACATTTTTGAGGGAAACATATTCAAAGTCTCTAGGGGATAATGTGAATAGTCAACCAATGGTATGTGAAAGACACTATGAAACCATTTTTGATATCTGTGGGTGATTATGAAAACCCGATATTTCCCAAGGCATTATGTTTGATGGAATAAAATGAGAAGTATGGGTACATTAGAAATATACAGACCATGATTATTTCTGAGGTAAGAGATCCTCTAAATAGATTTTATTTGTATGTAAGGGGAATCATGGCCTTTTGAAGCTTTTAGGATGAAATATTTCAGGTTTTAAATCCCCTACATCTATATACATTTCACATACAGGGGGGGGGTGGGGATGTTTATTTTATTCTACGTGGCTGAACCTAGGATTTCTATATCTTGAATCTCTACATACCTCATTATACTGATAGTAAAGCCTTACATAGTTCTTGAGAAACTTTATAGTTTAATGTCTTGTGTTTAGGACTTCTTTGGTCATGTAGTTTAAAATCATGCAGTTAGGGCTAGAGTGAACCAATGCGAAAAAGATGAGGTGAATTATGTGTCGAGCATGTACCTCATAGAGGTTTCTTATGTATCCCAATTAGTTTTGAATCAATGTCCACATAGTACTGAAAACAAGTTCTATGATCCAGTATGACCCATACATAGTAATGTAGTAGTTTTGTTTTGAATGGAGGACGAACCAGGATGTATGATCTGGGTGTCTCTACATATACTTCAAGGGTAAAAATCAAGCCATATGTAGTTATTGAAATCTATATTTACTAGTCTGACTTATTTATAGAGAAATGGGAATTTGTATCACGATGTGGATGGGCCAAAAATTAGGGTCAAGGTGTCTCTATGTATCTTGCGAGGGAAGAAGTAAATTTGTTCGTAGTTCTTGAAGAAACGTTTATGCATATGTCTAATCTATACGTAAGGAAGAGGGCCTTTTTTAGGTAGATGCTGGAATATGATGAATGATCTGTGTGTCACTACATCTTATTTGAGAGCATGAATCACGCCACATGTTGTTCTTGGGGTACCCTATAGTTTTACTTCTTGTGATACTTTGGAAATTACTGAATTTATAGACTTGTGAGGAATACTCTTTCGAGACTCCTAATCCAACATGAGAAATACTTAGTGTGACAAAAAAGGGCCAATAAGGGATTACTTTGCTGCATAGGGGGGGAATGAAGAATATTGCAGCATTTTCATTCAATACATTGTAATAGAAACACCTAAGTTTGATGATCCAGGTGCTTCTTACGTATCCTGTTGGGGAAGGAATGAACCCCTATGTGAATCTTATAAAGAAACTCAATGCATAGGTTTGACCATTACATAGGGAAATGAGGCATTTTTTTGGTGATAACAGGGTCAGGGTGAAGGATCCACGCATCACTGTGTATCCTATGAGAGTTGGAATCAAGCCACACATAGTTTTAGAAGTTCCCTATACCGGTCAAACCCATGAACAAAGAGGGGTACTTTGGCATTTTTCTTTATTTTATTGAAACTGGACTAGGATGGAAGATCCAGGTGTCACTATCTATCCCATTGGGGCATGAATCAAGCCATGCATAGTTTTAGAGATTCGTCTCTATATAGGATTAGCTCATACATAGGGAGGGGTCATTTTTAACCATTTTTTAATAGGCTTATAGAATACACATATCCACTATTCATCTAAAGGGAAACCTTTTCCAGCATTACTAAGCTCACATGAGCTATGCTTGGTGTGAGAAAAATGAAATATCCAAGGTATCTTGTCATGATTCAAAGGAATTTGAGAGTGTAATATAGGAATTGTGTTACTAGGTGGAAGCTTGTCCAAGATCTAGGATCGATTCATCTCTACATATCACATAGGTTGATGGGAATCAAGTTGTACATAGTTCTAATACAATATGTTCCCTGCACCAGTCTAACTGATGCACAAGAAAGGGGTTATTTTTTTGGATCATTTCTGGACCAAGATGAAAGATCCTGGTGTCACTGTGTATCCCATTGATAGATAGGAGTCAAGTCATACATAGTTCTGTAGTTTGGGATGTTAGGTGTCCGATGCTGGTGGCAATGCCCCCTCGGGTGAGAACATTATTCGGGTCGTACAGTTTAATGTTATGTTGTAAGGACAATGAATTTCCCTGTAAAAGCCTGTCATGTATGCAGGGAGAGTGTCATCACTAATTTTGATAGTGCCAAGTCCAAGATATATAATCCATGTGTCATTACATATCGTACGAGGGCAGGTAATCAAGCGATACATAGTTCTATGGACTCCACGTGAAAGTATTACATGTTCACAGAGAGGGGGAACTTTTTACCATACATTCAAGATGATGGGATAATTATACTCCTCTATGCATTTTCCATATAGGGAAAGTCCTGACCACTATTCTTAAGTTCATGTGATTTATACTCGGTGTTAGAAACATTGAGCAATGAGGAGCTCCCTTGTAGTACATGGGATATAGAGGATATAATAGAGGCTTTACATGTCATGTGATTGATGGAACAAGACTTAGGGTCAAGGTGTCTCTACGTATCCTGTGAGGGTAGGAAGCAAGACAAATTTAGTTCCATAAATGCCCCCTTATAGAGGCTTGGGCCATACACAATGAGGAGAATCAAGTTTTATATTTCCCTTGAACAAATCTAATTCATACACAACAATTAATTGTTCAGGACACAATGATCACTGTGTTGTTTAACATCTTATGGTTAGAATGAAGATGATAAACAGTTAAATATTGTAAAGCATTAATGAAGATGTTGGGTGGTTTAACATCATGAAACATGGATGAAGACGATGAGTTGTTTAACTTCGTGCATCATGGATGACTTCATCATGCTATTTATTATCATGTGATCAGGATGTCTTCCATATAGGTTAACGTCATGTGGTAAGGACATATTTTATATTGTTTAACATTTTGTGGGAAGGACATCTCCCATATAGTTTAACATCATTTGGAAAGGACATCTTCTATATAGTTTAACATCGTGTGGAAAGG
Organism: Viscum album; assembly: GCA_963277665.1. NCBI lineage: Eukaryota > Viridiplantae > Streptophyta > Magnoliopsida > Santalales > Viscaceae > Viscum > Viscum album. The sequence goes on along the minus strand of OY728145.1, from coordinate 1,589,774,457 downwards.
ATGTTATGCAATGATTTTCGATACATGAAAAAATTCATTAAGAACCTAGCATTGGTGGGATATGTGTTTAGCTATTCATCCATTGAAATCATGGAATATGATACATTAGAGTAAAAATTGTGTATAACATATTTTCCTTCCCATTTTGGATCCAACATTGTAGGTTTCATTCCGAGTATCATCTGAGGACCCACACCATTTATCCTTTGAGGAAATATTAGAGGTGAACCTTATTATTAATGGCTCGTGCATTCTAATTTTAGTAGGCATCCAAATGGTAAAAATTGTGAAATATTTTCTCATCTAACCACTCTAGCTCAGCAAACCATTTCTATGATTTCTCATTTGTAGATAGTTGATCGCATACAGTGATGCGAAGTGATGGACGTTGATTTTCATTAGGAATAACCACCTCTATCCCATGTGCGAACGAGTATGAGGATGTTTGTGTGGTGGTGTGGGTTGTGGTCCAGTAAGCCCATAGAGCATGGAGGACCTTTTCTGACCATGATTTATTATCCTTGTCTACCATATTTTGGAGTATTTTGGATAGGGTTTTGTTGAAAGCCTCTATCTTTCTGTCGGCCACTGCATGGTACTGAGATGAATGATTAGATTTGATGCCATAATCTTGGTTGATTTTGTCTAATTAAATAGAGTAGAAATTGGTATCATTGTTTATCAGTATTTTGTGAGTGATACCAAACCTAGTGATGATATTGGTTCTCACAAAGCTGACAATGCTTTTTGATCTGACATCTTTAAGGGGTGAAAATTCTAACCATTTGGAAAATAAGTTGGTTCCTCTGAGAATATGTTTGATGTTTTTGGTCGGGGTGGGGTTATACGGTCTCATGACATTTATTACCCATATTGAGAATGTTCAGGAGTACTTAGATATGTGAAGAAACTCTGGGGGTTGAAGGATAAAACTAGTATGGACTTGACAATAATTTCACTTTTTGGTGAAATTAGTACAATCCTACATCATGGTGGGCCAATAGTGCACAAGCCTTCGAATTTGATGAGAGTTTAGATGCTAATTGGTGTGCTCATAAGTTCTAACATACACTACTTTTATGACGGTAGTGTTCTCTTCTCCATCAATGCACTTGATAAGCACTCCATCAAGGCCTCGATTATAGAAAACCATTCATTTATATGTACCACCATATAACAGGAAATTGACTAATCATCTTCAGATATGTTCCCTTCAATCCCTATCTAGTGGGTGTTCTCCCTATTGAAGATAGTCCACAATGGTGGCCATCCTGCTAGAGGTATGACAGTATATATCAGATATGGGACAGATATCATTGATTTCTTTCATCTTGTCCTAAACAAATAGTAAAACTCTCCAATGATGGGAAATGGTGATGACCATTTCATTCTAATCCAAACCGGCCAGAGCTGTGGCTTTATTTTCTAATACATCAGCTTACGAATTATATGATAGAGGGATAAAATCTCATGTCATCTTTGACTGGAATTCTACCATCAATTCTAAAACATGGTTCATTAAAGGGATTAAATTATCTTTCTTGATATCATAGTCACCATCGAATTTCTTGATGAACATTTTGGAATCACCTTTTATCTTTAAGTGTCCAGCTTTCACTTGGGCTTCTAGTTCTAGGAATGTGATAAGATCCTAGTATTATATATCATTGTTTCTACACCCCTCTGATAGTAGTATGGAATAAGGTACGGATTTTTTAGGGATATAAGTATGAATCCCAACCCCACATTGTTGAGTCTGGTGTATTCTATTCTTTTTTACGATCGGGATTCTGGAGTCATTGTTGAAGTGCATTTATAATAGAGAACACATCTTCATCGGGTAATTCTAAATCCAAAGGAGTTACTTCTATTTAGGGGTGTTCTACCAAGAAGTCTGCTAACTTCTTATCTTTGGTGGATTTCTATAGTATGAACTGTATATCTAATTGTTGCAGGATGAATGGACACCATGACAGACTTCTATTCAACATTGGGTTGATGAAAATGTACTTGGGCGGGTGGCTACAAGAGACCAAGTGGATCTTTTGGTGTTGCAGATAATGCCTCGGCTTTTGAACTGCAAAGACTAAGTCTAGTAAACTCTTCTCAATATTTGAATATTGAGACTCAACATCAATCATGGTTTGACTGAGATATTAGAGAATGTTTTTTTATGCTGACATCATTCTTTTGTTTGAGAAAGATGCCTAGGGATCACTCCAAGGTGGTTGCGTATAGAATCAATGGTCATTCTACATTAGGATTCATCAGTACCAGCGTACTCAATATATATTTCTTTAGATTTTCAAATTATTCCTGAAAATAATCAATTCATTGATATTATACCCCATTCTTCATCAACCTATTAAAGGGAAGTAATTTTCCTTTGAGGTTAGCTATGAAGTGATGAATATAATCCATGTGTCTTGGAATTCATCTCAACTCAGTGAGGTTGCAAGGTGGGGACATTCCAAGGATATATATTTTTTTCTTCTATGGGTTAACTTCGATTCCACGATGCTGTACGAAAAATTCAAGTATTTTCCCAGAGGTGATGCCGAAGGAAAATTTCATGGGGTTCATTTTCAAACTATGTTGTCCTAATTTTATGAAAATTGGTTCAAGATCTCACAGGTGGTCTAAGTACCATATTAATTTAACCACCAATCATATGTATAACATTCCATGATTTTTCCTCAGAAGGGTTTCAAGATGTGATGCATGGTGTGCCAGTATGTGATGCTGACATTCTTCAAACCAAAGAGAATTACCATGTAGAAAAATACTCCCCAGGTTTCTCTAATGGTGGTGGCTTCTTCACCTTATTATAACATACCAATTTGATTATAACCTAAATAAATATCCATGAAAGAGAGAGCTTCATACCTAGAAGATTCATTGATACGAAATTATATGATCAGGACTGGGAAATCATCTTTTGGGCAGTGCTGGTTGTGGTACCTGAAATAAATGCAGACCCTAATATACCTATTCTTCATTTTTAAAGGATCAATGTTTGATATCTAGATGTGATATTGGGTATCTGGAATAAATTTTGGATCTGATGAGCTTTTCGACTTCAGTCTATATTTTGGAAGCATTGGTCGGATGTGTCTTTTTGACAACTTTCTTGTAGCCACGATAATCTTCTGGTAATCCTAGGTGGTGAGTGGCCACTTAGGATCAAGGCCTAGATTTTCTGTATAGTTTCAGAAAAAAAAACATCTAGATTCTCCTTTAGGAAGGTGGATTATATTTATTATACTTCATAAGGCATGACAACACTAACTAGAGTGGGTCACGAGTCTTCTTTCGTTCCAAAGTTGATTTCCTTGAGTTCATCAATGGTGGTAGAGACACTTTCCTTGAATGATGGAGGGGCATCCCTATGATATTCTTCTTCTCCCTCCTAATATCCTCACCATCTATGTCTTCTTCTTCTGATGTGGAAACAATTATTAAGATGATCGTTCCATAATTGAGGGAAGTGTCACACTTTTGGTGTCTGGGAAGCCAAGATACCTCTTCTACTCAGCCATCGATGGAGGCTTCTCTAGAAGAGATGTTGTGAGTGGTAAATGAGTTTCCTTATCTTCTTTGAGTGACAAGATACGTCCTCCTACCTTAGTGAGTGATAAAAGGGTTTCTTAGGGTTTGGATGTTGGTTTGGGAGAATTTATATCTAAACCCTCCCAATTAAATCGATATTCAATGTGACTTTCAACATTATCAGGCTCATTGACTGTAACTAAAATTGTGCAGACTACTGAATACCCGTCAAAATTTGGACTTGTGTACTCAATCTGATTGATGGGAAGTACATATTTCTCCATTAACTATTTGAGGGGGTCAGGGGAACCATTTCCAAACAGTTCGGGGTGGCGAACCAATCAATTCATTCAACTAAGGGTTATTTTCCCTTTATTTCGTATAAACATGCTTTAATATAGTGTGACTCTCCAGACTCGAATGGAGCCTTATAGAAATTTGGCATCCCACTCTGTCCATTAATGCTATATTTCAGGCACTAATAGTTCAAGGGGGAGATTGCTAGAAGTTTATGCAGCCAGGGCCTCCCTATTTGGGTATTAAAGGTCGTATTATTTTTGTCCACTAGAAATTTTGGGTGAGATAGAAGGTCACTGAATCAGGTTTGGAGCTTAATTTTTTCCAGTAGATTCTATTCTTTTTTTTTTCAAATCCCAACGGAGTTATAGTACAGGGCATCAGATCACCCTCTTTGCAGACCAACCGATGAAGTTACCAAAGTAGGATGATAATAAACCTTGATCCATTATTGATAATTACTTTTTGGATATCCACATCATTTATTAGGACATACACATAAATGGGTTTTATGTGTACTTTTATAGTGGAATCTTTATCTTGATATGTAATTAATATAACTATGTGGAATTCTATAGGATTGTTCTCTATTTGGTAAACTTCACCCGTGGGCACATCGGCATTAAATTCCTAAGGATTCATCAAATCTTCTCTGAGAGGTTCCCTGAGATATGATAACAGGTTCAATGCATCTAGGAGGGATAAATTGGATGGAACTGAGGATAATTTCTTAATAAATATCATATTTCTGATATAAAGGTCGACACTTCCTAGCTTGAGGATGATATTTCACAGGATCTTTAGGGGTTGAGCATTTGATGAAGATGGGTCTACCCTTATGGTCGGAGTCGAAGGAGATTTCGTCCTTTATGAATTGGGTCTGGCATGTCTACTCGCTTTCTGGGGGAAATTAGTCCTCTATTATTCCTATGATGGATATTTCAGAAGGATTAGACTGTGTTGGCTCCCCATGGTGGAAAGATAATTTTTCAATCCCCATTCAAACCATTGGAAGGTCCTTCCACATGTTTATGCAACACTGCTGTTTTAAGAAAGGGTGAAACCATAAGATTCATTTATGCCATGGATGTGTCTCCCTTGATATCAATGGATTCTATGGTTTCTTCCTCAGGACCCCCAATTGGGTGCGGGGAATTCTAGTTGATAACCATATTGATCGTTGAAGAAGGGTTTCATCAGGTGGATGACATTAATAGACTGAAAAATGATATCACCTTCTAAAGATGGACTTGTCTTATTATCTACCCCTGATTGTGTCATTTGGTGGGGTGTTTCCTGTATCTTATGATTTTCTAGCATGAAATATGAGGTTGTCAAATCCACCATTGGATTTAGTTCAAGTTCATCTCCCCACACTTTCTTCCCACCCTTCTGATTTGACTACTTTTTGGGTGGTTATCCCTTGGAAGATTATGTAGACAAGGATGGAGGATGTGTTTCACTAGGATCTGTTGGAGGCATGGTTGGATGCTTCAACCACTCATGAAGCATGCCATGAGCTCAGTTGACTATTTTCAAGTCAACCAACTATAAAATATTTTTTCTTTTTTGTTAACAAATTTTTTCCATTCCCCTTATTCTTCTGTATTAGTGGTGGAAACATACACCACTTGCTCTGGCGGTGGTCCTATCTTGACTTGTTTGGAATCTATTATATTTTTCAAGAGATATTTGAAGAAGAACCACTCTTGGATGGTGTGTCCCAATATTGATGGATGGAAAATTAATCTAGCCAATCATCCATACCTACATCATCAACATGTTTTTCCACTGGTATTCAAAACAAGTTGTAATTAATGGAGGTTATGAAGTAGCAACAGACATGATCATCTCAGAATTAGTAAACATTATTTACCAATTCTTTAGATTGATTCCTCTTTGCTCCTCATCACTTGTCTTGCCGAGGTGGGGGCATCTATTGTGGTACAGATGGCCCTACACAGTTTGGTGGGGGCCTTGGAGATAGAGTTGGTGTATGGGTTGTTTTAAGCATAACATAAGTCAAATCATCTATCCCTGCTCTTTTTACTAGGGATGATGGGACTGGTCAGGACTTGATATTAGTCTGTTGCAAGGAATATTTTATCCTTTGAGTGATGGTAGAGATCTCATGTAACTGACTTGTATATTTAACCATAATAAGTGGTGGTTGTATCCCATCATGGAGGTTGTCTATGCACATGGCCAACATCCCATCTTGGGGGAGTATCCATTTTAAAGAGTAAGTAAGGCCTTTCCATATGGCTATGAACTTTGACGCTCTCTAGTTCTCTCTCTATTTTCAATTAATGAGGTCACTGAATTTTGTTTTTGGAAATGTCGATCTGAACTAGAAGAAAAACTACTACCAGAGGTCTTCCCAAAATTTTATTAAGTAATATAGAAATATGGTGTACGACACAAAGCTAGAACCATGCATAGTTTACACAAAGTATATGAGCTTCAATGGTTCTTGTTACTCTAGGGTTCCCATCATTAGATCAAAATAATAAGGGTAGTGCACTAGATTCTATTCCAGGTCCCCAAATCCATTTAACACTAGAAATATGGTATTCCCAAAATTTGGTGGAGGTGAGACGTTTCTCACCCAGTCATGGTAAGGTTTTAATTCTGGTTGTATTAGATCATGCCTCCCCTCAATTACTTCGGTTCGAGTTTTCAATAACTCGATGGTATTTCAAAGTCCTTATTTCATGACCTATTAGACATGAGCATGAGTGGGGTTGATAGGGGAAATATTGGACATGCCTATGCTACTGAAACATGAGGTGGATACCCCGCTAGGGAAATATTCTGAGGATTCTCTAGAATCAGTCTAGTTGCTTACCCAATAGATGGAAATCTTGATATATTTCTAGGATTGGGTTTAGCTAGACTGACAGTATCAGTGCTTCCTTGGACAATATTTATATCCTTTATTCATATACCTTGATAATCCCATGGACCAGATGAATTTCTGATGGATGCATATATTGATGCTCTACCTGGGGAATGTACCCGATAGGATGACTTTCTAGGAAAAACTCAATATTTATTTTCCTTAGTTATATAATTTCTTCCTCCTATTGAGAAAATATCTCCTCAATCATGGTGTAATGATATTTAATGGGAGAAGGAGATGGGATATATAACTTTCTCTAAATCATCCACTTATTGGAAATTTTTGTGCGAGGTGGTGGTGGATTAACAGAAGGGGTGCCCAAATTTAAGGCAACTCATTGGCTTCTTGTGTGCACACTTCCATGCTCTGTGTGAATTGTCATCAGAAGGGATATGTATTATCAAGTTGCATCATTATTTTTTTCATTTCTAGTGAGGTCTATGGGGTTGATGTCCATTACTTTCACTGATGCATACCGCATTGGGGTGGTGTACCAGGTACCGAATGGTAGGAGAGCTTCTTACGTCCTTTTCTAGATCTTTTCCGGCCATTTTGTTATACTCTTCAGGTTTCTTGGAGAAGAGTGACTCGAAGGGATCTATGATATGAACTTTTTAGTACCCCTCTATTTAGAGGATGTGAGTCATAGGATAGGATGAAATGGGTTACCCTCTATCTATCGTTCTCCCCAGGCGGGACAAGGCAAACATCATTGGGTGGGAATTTGAGTTAAAAAAATCATCCATACCTACGTGATGTGGTTTCTCTTGTTCCTCTATTAATTTACCTTGGAATGGATTTTTTAGTCTTATAGGGGAATTTTATGTTAAAAATTTCACCATCATTATGGGTTGGGGATGCTCTCGTATTACGGCTGCTGCTGCTACTATTTCCACCTTCTTGATCTCACGCATTCGCATGCGAGTGTGGGATGGATATGGTGCCAAATATGAACATAAATTACATGCTTTCGAGGACATGATTAGTGCCCTCTGGTTGGCTTCCCTTAGATAGGAAACCTGGTGGATGTTCTCGGTGGCCTGGTTCAGAAGCATCTCGATGACTAGCTCTCATTAGGCCCCATGCTTCCGAGACTTTCTCATGTTCAATTATTGTTGATCATTCCACATTTCTTGAGTAAGAAAATAATTTTATTACATTATGGGGATGATGAGATTGCTGGATGTCACCTCTAGTGGGTTCTACAAGATGGGAAGTTGGGTGAAGTGTAGAGATCCACGTGTCTCCCCATCCTCGGATATGGACACTAGATGAGGCATTGTCGATTAGGAATCACCACTTGTGTAGCACATGGAGGTAGGTTAGGCCAAGTTCCTTATTTCACCTTTCTGATTGTGGTCATAGTGCAGAAAGAAAGGATTTTTGTTTGATCTATCAGTGAAGATCTCCAAGGATATTAACATGATCTGTATAAACATTGTAGGCCAGAAATTTCTCCTTCATCTAGAGGAGAGTTGTCCAGATATTGAGGGGAATGTCATACGTACATTCATATAAAAACTCTATAGGTGTGTTGTATTGAGAAGTGATTGTAAGCCAATAAATCAATGATATTTCATCCCTAGCTAGTTCTCTTCTCATAAGCAATATATCTGGTTATTTTTCAGTCAGGGACTCTTCAGCTTGATACACCTGATTTGACTTCTCCATAATGATTTCGTTCCAAGCAGTGATGTTAGCGGGAGTCTCATTAGCACTTGAGAAATACAAGGGATGATTAAAATATGATAATATATTTAGGATTACCTTTGTTTTAGAAAGGATATCACTATTCATAGAGAGAGTATCTAGTGTGTCAACACTGCTGTTTTTCAAGTGCCTCAGCATATGAGGGTTTTCTCACATTTGACTGGATGAGGAGAGGACCTTCTTATCAGTATAAGATTTTACTATAGGAAGGACCTTAAATATTGATGCCACGATGGTGAAGAAAACATTTGCGGCTTAGTGTCATTCCTTAGAGAGGAATTATTTAGTGTATACCCTGGATTGGATCTTTAGGGTGGACCACAACAAAGGGAGGACCTACTTGCTACTTGGAATCATTGAGGGGAGGTATTTCACAATGACTGATATGATGGTGAGGGATACCATCACTGCTCTGGCTGTAGGGATAGTATCTATATTGTACATTATAGGGAGGGCCTTTAGGATGTACTATAATGAGGGGAGGACCTTCTCGTTGATTGATGCCACTGTGTGGAGGAACATCATAGTGACTGCCTTCATGGTGTGGACTACCATCACAACTTGACGTCTGACTACAGGGAGAAACATATATAAAATGTATACCCTTGAGAGGAACATCAAGGAAGACTAAAAAAAGGGGTGGTCCATCTCACTATTAGATATTATGGTTAGAGGGAGGGTTACCCTAACATGCATCAAGATATAGGATCTCGTGATCGATCATTTATAGCCCACAGAGTAAGCCCCCATGGGTGCTCTGGGGAGGACCTTCAGAGTTTCTGTTAGCAACATTACGGGGATTACCTTTTCAAAAGATACTATCAATTCCATAAATTGGTAATGGATCTACATGATCTGGATCCTCTATTGATATATGTTTGATAGCATAAACAATGCCAACTTCCAGTAGAGTAGAATTATGAGTGTGATCTTCACTTTATGCTTGTCTTTGGCACATTTCATTTTTGTGCACTCTATTTCGAAAAATTGGGGATGCATATTGTTGGAAATGGACTTCATTTATGAGTACCAATATAATTGGTTCCCATAATGTTTCTGGGATACGTTGATGAACATCCTGAGATGCGGTAGGGATATATTCTTGCTCTGGAGCAACCACCACATTGGACTGGTGTCCCCTATTTGGAACGAGTATTTGTTCCTGATCCAGTTGTCCTTTTCTCAAAAAATATGTCCATCAATCCTCTTGGACCAGAGAATGAATACTGGTTTTCTCCAGAATGATTATATATTTTGGTGGATGAATCACCCCGCCTGGGGAGATTGGGTCATGGGGCTAACTCCACGCTTTTTTCACAGACACAATAATGTTTTGATAGGTCTAAGAGGATATGGTATGGAATCGACTATTAATCATCCATCATCTCTATGATGTGTTTGATATGTTTTTTAATGGAATGGATATGAATGCCCATTTTGATATCAGAGTAGGATTTTGCGCCTACTCTGATCCTCCATGAGTTTCCATTGGTTACTGATGGTTCTCTTGTGTTGGGGCAGAGGAACGACTCTTTGCCCGACTAGCTGGGGATAAGAAAACTATTTTCTCTAGTTTCCACAATATTTTTCTGGTGGGATTTATATTTGTGAGTCGTAATTTTGTCTTCTCATTTGTTATTGTATTTCTCTCATGGGATTGATTTGCATATGTAGAAAGTTGAATCTACTCATATTTTCTTTCCACCATATTTGGCTAGTAGGATTCATATGCACTAGTAGTGTTGTATGACTACCCATAATTTTCTGCACTATTTAGATACAAGTTTTGTTGTGTATCATCAATAATTTTCACCTGATTATAGCTAGTTATTGTCCTATTTGGAAGATGAGCTTCTTGCAGAGTGGTAGAGATTTAAATATGTTTATCATTTACTTCTCTGTCTATGCAGTGGGACTAGAGATCACTATAAGAAATATGCAATTCCTCATATTTGTTTACCCTATTTCCATGGTGTCCTTCATAAAAGCAAGTGAGTATATGCATCTGCTCATAAATTTCAACCGTATTTTCATGGAGAGATTTATCTAGAGGGAAAAAAATTTATTTCTGCCCATTATATATAATCACATTTATGTAGCAGACCTCCTCTTCAAAAACTGGGGTTATAAACTGCTTCTGATCATAAAATTTCTACACTCAGTAGGAAGCCCATGGGACCCCTATAAATTGGACTTCAGTAGGTTCTCTCAGCATGGAATCCTCTTGAGATCAAGGATATTTGGTCGTACGCTGTTGGTGGTGACATCCTATAGTAGGATCCTTGAGTAGGATTCCTATACAGTTGGGGTGAATTCATTATTGTCGACCTCATCTCCCTCCCTAAAATTAGGGAGGTATTTGTTGTCGCATTCTGGGGATAGGCTCTTGAAACGATCTGACAAAGCCAGTGGAGATGTCCTGTGTTGGATTCCCAGTCATGGATTAAGAGTCGGTTGGAGAACTTTCACCGATTAGAGGTCCTGATTTGTAGACTCCACTGTGGGTAGTGTACCATTTTGGTGGTAATATTTGATAAGAATGTATGAAAACCATCATTGATGATGCTGGGTAGGCGACGAAGTCCTATTCATCAGGGATCTGGTCACTTGTGTGGATGTTGACACATGTGTCTAAGAAATTTTTTGAGATTCCATTTGGATTGAACAGAGCTCTATGAAACTTTAAATTCACAGAACAAGCAAATTAAAAGAAACCCCAGGAAGGTATAATACCATTATCACATGCATGATTGATAATATTTCACTACCATCTTCCTTTTGGATTCAATTGAAGCTTGAGATGGGGTGTCCCTCCACCTTTCTTAAGGATTCACATTAGGTTCACCATTTTTGTATTGATGTGATTTGGGTTGTTGGAATATAGGGTTAAACAAAATGGCCCAATGTGAAATATCAAATCATCTATTATCTTTGGGGTAAAAATGCCACCATGGTTACAGATTCATGTCAGATTCACAATTTTTGTTTCGACCGGATTCGCTTCATACTAGGGGTTGATGGAAGGACCTGATGGATAGTGACCCATTTTCCATTATTATGAAGGGTTTCATGTCTGGTATGATGTCCTCGAATGGGGACCAATAGGATTATTAATGGATCTAGAAACACCCAATGACCCCTATATACATGATTTATGAACCTTGTTTCCAAATGTAGGAGCTTGTTGGATGAATATTTGGCCAATAACACTTAGGGACTCCATTGGTCAAGAAGATGGGAGGTCAGGCTCATGAAACCATTTTAGTAGAAAGTATTTCCTACTCTTGGACTCTATTATATATTTAAGCAATGTTTATATGTTCATGAATCCTTGGTTCTTTACCAATAATTTGTCCGCGGATTACACCATGGTTGCAAGGTTAACCATAGATATGCATAGGTCAGTAATTACTGAGAAGACTCTAGTTTAATCCCACTAATAAGGCGTTATGGAGTCAATCATCATCCATGTAGGATGTAAATTGATTCTATATTAGGATTGAACCCATAATATGGGATTCCTATGTATCCTTCTGAGAAGAATTAGAACCCACGTAGTTCGGTGCCACTTAACAGAACACATCACCTTTTAAGGTCAAGTGATGGGGACCCATCCATGTATTTTTATCAACATGGAATAAGGACATCTAGGTGGAGGATTCCTAGTCAATATTTCATGTGGTATATACACCAATGCAGCCCAAGATTCTTAGGAGAGACATGTTCTCCTGGGTAGATATTTCCCTGCCATGGATATGGCCCGGTGAACATTAGGATGATTTTGGTGTTGGTTTTGGACCACAAGGAGGCTTCCTACGTATCCCAGTTAGCAAGGAATCAAACTATGATTAGTTATATTAAACTCAAGATTCATTTAATAGTGACCATGATTGGGATTAACCTTTGAAAAATGCTCCCCCTTGAGATCATGCCTCATATAGGCTTCCTACGTATCCTGGTTAGAGAAGGAATCAGAGTTCTTGTAATTAATGACTCGGTTGTAACTTGATCGGGTATTACATGTGGGAGCTTCACATTTGAAGGGGAAATAGTATCTCATTTCATGTATGATAAGATATAGAGCTTAGTCCTAGATAATGGATTACTAAAAATCCCAGTTGTGTTAGGAATCAGAGTTATCATAGTTCATGGATGGGTTATGTGAATGTCTTATCATCGAATATATCTAAGCCCACATAAGTCATGCTCAGTGTGAAAAACTAGAGGGTGTGAATGATTCAACAAAGTCACACTTTCTAATCTCTACAGAGGGAAAATTATGAGATAAATGGTGGATGAGGTCGCGTCTATGAGCCCCATAGGAGAGGAAAAGGGGCTTTGAATGTGCCATTCCCTCACCTGTGTTGATATCCAGGATAGTCACATCTGGTGATCTATCTAGACCCATCCCATGCTGAGCCAAAGAGGGGAGAATGTGACACCTCTATTAAAAAGGATAGGGGGTTACCTCATGAGGAGTTCCCTAAAACATGTTTTGGGAGAGGGGAGGAACATCATCCCTTGTCAATGTAGAATAAAATCAAGAGATCCTTATATTCCAATAGGTCCCATGGAAGGGTAAACCCACTGACTACCCTCCATCCCTAGAATTGGGTGGTTCTAATCAATGTGGAAAGTTTGGACTCAGGGTTAACTTGGGAATTTAGACTTAAGGACGCCCCATGCGTCCAAACCATTGTGGGAACTTCCTTTTCTCCTCTGCATACCTCGAGTATGTAGACTCATAAGGGAATGCTGATGTGACCAACAGTCTGGTCATATGGGTTCGGTGGCTTTGGAAGAGGATTTGGCCTGATGTCGGTGGACTAGTTAGAGGAGGGTCCATGCAGGATAGGACTAGAATTGTAGGATAAGATCTGATTTGGAAGGTGGAAAACCAAAGACACACCATTCCGCGTACCATTTTTTATGCATGATGGGGGCTTCCCTGCATAGCATATTGTTATGCGGGTGAATGAGTCCTCTGCATACCTAAGTGGTATGCAGACCTAGATGTGAGCCACCATGTACCATAATGGTATGAGGTATTAGGTTCAATCCACCTAATGTGGTGCTATGTGGCACATGTTCATGTTTTCATAGTGATGCGCCATGCGGTTCGCTGAACTGAAGGAGGGGAACTGTGCATGCGGTTCACATGAAGTTTATCCGTGAAGGGCCTATGGTTCACAGTTTGCCAATTAGGTTCAAGACCAGTTGATTATTATTAACTTTACTTAATTTTTTGGTTCACAGTGGGTTTATACATACTAGAAATATTTCATGGTTTTGTTCTTTGTCGATTGTTTTCCTACTAAGTCTTCCATTCATAAACTCCAAGATATCTGAAAATATCCTCCAATTTATTTAGTTCCCATGGTTGTCCTTTTATAGAGTTCTGAGGAAGATATATCTATAAGAACACAAAACCTTTTGTGAAATCCCATGGAGGGATCATCTGACCCGAAAACGACTCAGTCAACTATGTTTTGCGGTATCGTGTTTCTCGATGCTAGAAATCATCATCTCAATACCATAAATGATGAGGTTCATGACACCATGGTTTTCTTTTTTCATCGCAATCACAAATGACTTGGTTAACTAACTAATGCTTAACGGGACAACATTTCATAGACTATCTGCATACTTCTTGGTTCGTGGTCTTTATCTTTCACTGACCTTTCATGGTAACTGGTACATGGACAAGTTTTGGGTCCTTTACCAAGTAGAATTTCTTCAATCTTCTCCTCAAATTTGTATCCCCACATGCATCTCTTTCCTTTATCAAATTTTTGGGAGTATCTGCTTTCCCTTTTTGGATTTTTTGGGATCTTAAAATATTCTTCAAAAATAAATTTAACATTTATCCCAAAATAATATTTATCAATCATAAAGACAAATGAAATATTATTATATGCCCTAATAAAAAGTACTTATAAATATACTAATATTTTCCCAAAGTAATATGAATTTCCCAAAAAATACTATATGATCCCAATAATTAACTCAATATTTCTTCCTCAAATAATATGAACCATTTAGAAATAAAATAATATTCCAGAAAATAATTTAACATTCACTATAATTCGTATAATTTTATAAAAAATGTAGTGAAATTATTCCAAAAATAGATTTATGAACCTAATCACTAAATAAATTTTCAAAACATATGCTCCAAAAATATAATAATCACTTATCAAAATTAACCATAATTACTTCAACATCAAAGAATGTATTAACCCTATTGGTAATGCATACCTTTAAATTTTTGTACTCATAAAATTCTTCCAAAATACCCTTTACACTAAATCACAAGTTGAACCTAATGGTTACAAATACATCATTCATCTAGTTAAACCTATAACAAAAACATGTTTAATCACCTTGAGATCACATTAAATAAAACCCAAAAGGGTAACAATTCCTTTAATATTATGATCAAACTTTGACTTATTAACCCTTAATGGTATCAAAAACGTTTAAAATATAATAATTTTATAAATTCACTAAAAGTATAATTATCTAAACACTGATCTAATACTTACTGAGACATCTAGATACACATTCTCTTGGATCTTATTTAGTGACCATGAACCATGTATTCTAGAGCTAGTCCCTACTTTATTACATTTTGATAATTTACAAAGAAACAAACCTTGGAGTATTGAATAGTTTAGTAGTCTTAGTAAGGTAGATACATACATGAATCTGGTATTAAATTTGAATACACAAATTAAAACAATGTTTTTTCAAGAATATAATTATTATCTCTAGAATATCCTTGTATATAAACATAGTAAATTTCCTGGATTCATGGGAGAGGAAACAGAATAAGAGTGAGCACAAATGATTAGTAAGGGTTACGTATAGTGAAAGCTATCATAGATCAATAAATAATATCCAATATTGTTGATAAATGACTAAACACGTGTTCCTTTTAAATAACCTAAAAGACATGAATTGATATTGTATATTCAATGTAGAAAATTAAATAATGGAAAAACATTCAATCTAATCAATAATTTTATCATAACATGGTAGGAATATAAGACTATCAAATAAAGCATTATAAATAATCACATGTGCTCGAAACATAACCATGGATACTCTAACTAATCAAATAATCATATGGACTATCAATAATAATGGAATTCATAAAGTTAGAAGTCTGAACTATAAAGATCTATCCCCAAGAAAATTACTATCAAGATCTATCCTCAAGAAAGTTTTTGTATGTGGGTAGAAACCCGTTTGATTTGGTCAAATGATTCATTTGATGAGACTACCGATGCATCAAGGGAATTACATTAACCAGTCCCATTCAAAATAATTACTCATATATCTAATAATAAATTTAATTAATAAATAATTTTATTTATCAAATATCCATATTGACTAAAGGAAACAAATGTATTAATATTTCCCCATTTAATCAAATAACCATCCAAGTGAACACCTTAAGAAAAAAATATAAGGTTTAGGAAATAATCATATCCACCACAGAATATTATGGATATTCATGATAAATTTAATATATAATGTGAAATTATTATTATAAACTGATTGTGTAAAGATAAATTTAACAATCATAAAAGAAAGTGAGATTTTACAATAACTATTACCACTTGGAAATTTTCATGTAAAATCTCAATGGATTAAATAATTCAAATAGGAACATAAAATATCCTAAATAATGAATTATTCATGATATTACATGTAAAAGGGGAAGTATATTCACAACATAAAAGTGAATTGGTTTATAATAACAAATAAGTCTCAATGGAATGTGAAATGAGATGAAATACCTTGCCACTTGGTAAATTTTAGGTCAAATACCCTTAGATTAAATAATCAAAATTGAAACATAAAATACCATGAAGAATTAATTTTTAATGATATTACATGTTAATGTGATATTATATACACCATATACAGAAAATAGGTGCATAACATTATCACATTCCTCAATAAAATGAAATTGAGATGAAATACCTTACCACCTAGAAACTTTTAAGTCAAATCCCCTTAAATTTAATAATTCAAAGTGAAAATTAAAATACCCATAATTATTAATTATTAATTATATTACATATAAAAGTGATATTATATAAACTATATAAAATAAAATAGGTGCATAACATTACAATATGCCTCAATGAAATGAAATTGAGATAAAATTCCATACCACTTGGTATCATTTTAGTCAAATTACATTAGATGAAATAATTGAAATTGAAACATAAAATACCATTAATAATGATTTATTCATGATATTAAAAGTAAAAGTGATAGTATATCCACAATTTAAATAAATTATGTGAATAATATTATAATATGCATCAAATAAATGAAATTAAGATAAAATCCCTTACCTCGCATGTTATTTTTGTGGAATGTGATCTAACTTCCTATATAGTGGTTTTTAACATGTTTTTAACTTGTTACAGAATTATATTTAATATTATTATATCATATATTATAATTTTATAACATCTTATCACCTGTTCATTAATAGTTTTTCATTATTTTTACTATTGTAGGAGTTAATTGCCTTGTTTTCTCATTCATGCTTTGTCATGAAAGATATAGTTAGTGCACAAATTATATAGTTTAATCATCTCCAAAATAATAATAATGACATAATACATATATTTATGAATACATTATACTTTTATGACCAGTATTTAAGGATTATTTTTAGAAATGAAGTATGTTACAATCATAGAGACAGTGGGTCGTAAGTACACATGAGTAATGTTTCCATTTTTCAATAATCATTATAGAAGTTAGGTAAGTAATATTTTATCTTTTAATAATGATAATAATATCATAAATATTTTATTATTTATTTAAGTACACAAATATATCAATCATCCATGTGGTTTGGTAATGAAAAGAAACTCACATCGCATCATGAAGGTTATAGTCCACACATACCTGAACAGTGTTATCATCTTTAAGTGTAAAAAATAAAATGATGTATTTTTCTTTAATAATAATGAATATGTCATGAAAATTATAATTATTTAATCTATATCAAATATAATTATTAATATGATTCCTTATCACCTTCTTTGCTTGTTAGTAAAACCCGAATTACAACGCTTCACCAGGTGATAGTCTGTCGTACACATGAGCGACATTATCATGTCTCCTATAGAATGAAAAGTAATAAGGTATATATGGTATAATGACTAAATATGTATATTTATTTTATATTTATCATATATATACTTTATATATATCATAATAACAAACTTTTAGTGGTGGTAATGGATACACGAATGACAACAGTTCGCGAGGTGGTAGTCCATGGTACACATGAATAATGATTTCGTAACTCATTTGAAGGAAGAGAAGATTGTTTTGGGTCATATTGTAAAAAAATTAAATTATATGGAATATAAATATTTTATTATATCATCTTGGTATAATAATAATTTAAGGATATGGAGAATGAAATAAAATAAAAAGGCCAATTGAAGAACATTACCACTTCTTTGGATATTCTCCTTAGTTTTGCGTTAAATCCTTCTTAGATTGGATTTATTCCAAAAATAAGGTTTCTTTGGTGTGGTTAGGGAATTTTTTAAGTGAGTTTTGTAGTTTTTGGTTGATTAAATGGGATTGAGAGGCCTGAATAATGGGGGATAGTGAGTTCTCTTTTATAATTGATGTGGAGTTTCATTCTTGTAAATAGCCAAAATCATTCACTATTTGGAGGTCTCCCTTACCTCATGTGAATCAAAAATAGGTAAATATTATAGTAGAGGGTTTTCTTGGTCGATAAACACCTCCAACACACAAAAAATAATACATTTATATCATTTTATTCGTTAGACTTTATGTTTACACAATTTTATACATTTTAGATTTTACCATGGTAACTTGTATCTTTTATTTACATTGGTAATTTATACTTTATGAATAAAATTAAAATGATATTGATTAGATATTTTATTTCAATCAACTCTGAATATTAACTCTAATTTATTATATAAAATTCTTATGTCTGTGTATGATTAGTTTGAATAAAAACATATGAAATACAGAAAACCATATTTTAACATTAATCACGATAATTAGTTTTAAACTATTTTCACTAATAATTATGGTGAAAAATTAATTTAAAATATTTAGATAATATAAAATATTATTAATAAAAATATTAAATCAATTTTTCCAAAATCAACTCACATAATTTTCTTATGTTAATGTAAAATGAATCTCATGGACGGGATGAGAAAGGAAAGTTTTAAAGAAAAGTTGTTCAAAAGTTTACAATGTTTTCATATCAAAATTCTATATGAAAATTATTATAGTAACCTAAATTAGTTTAATTTATTTATAATTTAGTTAATTTTACATTAAAATAATTAAAATATGTTATTAAATATTACAAATAATTTAAACAAAAATTTGGTTTCAAATTAAAATTCAGTATTTTTCACTACTCTTAAAAATGAATCTTGATAGAAAAATCCCAAATATTCACCACAAGACAATTTTGGAATTATTATTTCAAAAAAATATTTATTTTTTAAAATAATGTTTCTAAAAGTGGTAAAAAGTAATTTTAAATTATGTACGCAATGTGTGACTAATCCGCCATTTAGAAAAAATACACTTATTTAGAGAATGTTCTTTTTATTTTAAATAATTTTTATTGTATTTATAATCTATATATTGATAATAAATTTTTGTAAAATATATATTTTCATAAGTTATTTAATTATATTCATACCATACATTCCAATATTTATGCCATCATAGTCATTTTAAATAATATTATGAATAATATATTATTGTACTGTAAAACTCGAGAGTGTGTGTAACACAAGCTTTCAAAGAAACTCATTCTTTTGTTTAATGAAACACAAAATTAGTTTTGTGTGTAGTGAAAACTATTTAAGGGATTTAAATGAATATATCATAAAGTATTATAATTTTATATTCCCTTATATTCTTGTAGTTTTGTGTCATATACACTATTGAATAAAATGTTATTCTTTTATAATTTTGGGGTGTTGCATTCCCAAAAACATAAATAAATCACATCCTCATAATTTAAAATTTATCTGGGAAATCTAGGGTTTGAAATTTGGAAAATATTTTATTGTAAAACCCTACATCATAAAAGGGTTAATAAAATATCCTCTTAGTAAGAGAGAAAAGGAAATTACAAAGGTCATATATAATAAATACATATCTTGATTTTCAAGTAAGAGAACATAGGTGGAATCTAAAGATGCGTACATAAAAGAAAAACCTAAATAAATATATACTACGATAGAGGTAATTTATGAAAATAATGTGAATTAACAATGGAAATTAAAGGGTCTAAAAACCAAAAATTTAGGATGATTTAAATAAACATATGATTCATCGGGTATAAAGGTAACATGATAACACTTTTGCTTCAATATCCTTTTCCTAATGTTGAGTAATTATTTTAATGTCTATTAATATAAGGAAATATGATTTCATTATATGTTTCTAATCTATAAGAACAATTCCATCCTTTGATTTTGCTTCAATGAATTTTCCATTCACCTCCTACTTGAAGAAATGAAAATTCAAAAACAATTTTTTTCCTAATGAACCAAAATTCACTTTTAAAGAATAGTAATATCCACAAAACATGTATTTTTGTTTTTCACTAGTAATTTACCAAAACCAATATGGTTAGTAAAAGTTATCCAATATAATAAATTAATTTTGAAACCACAAAAATTATAATGATGGTTGATCATTAGTATTTATTTTTAAAATAATTTACCTAAAAACAATAATATATTAACTAAGACATCACGAATTCCAATGGTAGATGCAGAGCCCTTATCATCATTTGTTCATGGGTACTGGCCCCACTGCCTTACTAGATGTGATGGGTTGTCACCCATCATGCGGTTTGTCCTTTTTATAATACTATATTAATATATTTCTTACAACATTCCAAAAAAAATTATGATGAACATTATTGAAATAAAATCAATCACTAAATAAAGTTTTCACTATGGTGCTCAATACAAATAATTTTTTTATAATGTAAAAAAACTTATTTAACTATTATTACAATGTTATTAATGATCATATTAACTATACAGGCTATTGAAACCTTTAAACACATGTCTATAAAAAGTAAGGGCATTATTCCTCAAATAAATTTTCAACTAAAACATATAATTTCAATAAATTTATCCAAAATGTCCTTAATATTGGTAGTAACGCATCACATTAAACCTAAACAGTGGTGTTGAAGACATAAAATTTAGGATCAACCGTAATATCATAATCCTATGATGGAATTCATAACACTTATTTTAAATAATACACACTTGCTTCTAAAATTTAACATAATATTTAGATGTTTTGTGATTATCATAACCAAAATAATCTTGGTAAAAAAACATGTACAATTTAATTTTGTTGAATCCCAATACATAAATACTTATTTCATTTTATTTCCACATATGTCCTTCATTGTTCTAGGGTTTATCCTAGGTCATTAGTTTTGATTATCAATTGAAATCATTTACAATGGTCTGAAAAGAATATGTGAATTATCATAAGCATATCCCTTTGGATTGTCAAACCAAGTTTATAATAGGGCCCATTATAATGCTCTAGGGGATGATTATGTCAAAGTAAATTCTCCATTTTCAGTTTTATTACATCTAGGTATATCTGTTACAGAACCAAATCAACTATTAGTATTATTAATTGGATTTATTTCCACAAAAAACCACATAATATCTGCCTTTCCAAATGTTTAGAATGTTCTTATATAATTATCCTCCAATTTTATCATTGGGTTATGTTCCCTAATCTTTTTTTCCAAATATAGTTCCCATGATTTCAACGAAACATTCTCTAATAGAAACTATAGAAACCCTAACCTTCGAATCCTTGAGTCAGTTCCTTCTTTATTACATTGGCATAAGATACAAGAAAATGCATCCCAAAATACCAAATAGTTTAGTAGTCTTGGAGAAATATATACATACCTGAATCCTATATTAAATTTGAATACAAAAATTAAAACAATATTTTGTTATAATATCATTTTTCCCTCTAGAATATTTTTATATATCGAATACAATACACTTAATGGATTCTTGAGAAGGGCTAAAAATTAAAGTTATACTCAAATAATAAATAAGTTTTGAGTACAATGGAAGCTATCATGAATCAATAAATAATAGTCAATGTGAAAAGGTAAATGATTGAACATATATTATATTTAAAAAACATAAATTAATGAATTGATAAGGAATAATAAATATGTAAAGGTAAATAATTGAAACACTTATCAATTAATAAATAACTTATGTATAATATGTAAGGAATGAAAGATAATAAAGTAAGTCTATATAAATAATTACATGATATTGGAACTTAACAATGGTTATTTTAAATAATAATAAAATCACATGGAATATCAATAATTATGGAATTCATAATGTTTAATATTTCAATTTTCAAGATATATCCTCAAGAAAGTTACTGTCAAGATCTATCCTCAATACAGTTTATGTATGTGGATATAAACCTGTTTGATTTGGAAAACTGATTCACCTCCTGATTCTATCGATGCATCAATTGGATTTAATTAACTAATATCCATCCCATATATTGATTCTCTAAATAATTACACATATGTCAAATAATTGATTTAATTCATAAAAAATACCTTATCAAATATCCATATTGAGTAATGCATGTAGATTTATCAAAAGTTCCCCAGTTAATCAAATAACATTCAATGTAAACACTGTATGACAAAATGTTATATAGTTTAGGAAATAATCATATCCATCACACAATAATATGGATATTAAATATAAATTTAATTTCAAATGAAAAATTATTTCAGGAAAGTGATTGTTTCAAGAGAAAATTAACAATCATAAAATAAAGGTAGATTACATAATTACTCCTACCATATAGTAAATTTCAATTCAAATCCCCTTGGATGAAATAATTCAAATTGAAACTTAAAATACAAAGAATAATGAATTATTCATGAAATTAATTTTCAAATTCATAGTATTTACATGAAATAAAATTTAATAGGTTCATAAGAACAAATAAGTCTCAATGGAGTGTAAATTGAGACAAATTCTATCACCACTTAATAATTATTATGTCAAATCCACTTAGATGAAATGATTCAGATTGAAACATAAATTAACATGAATCACTATTTATTCATAATATTACATGTAAAAGGGATAATATATATAATATAAAAAATTATATGAATTACAATACAATATTCCCCAATAAAACGAAATTGAGATGAATTCCCCTACCACTTTTTAACTTTTATATAAAATCCACTTATATGAAATAAATAAAATTAAAAATTTAAATACCTTGAATAATTAATTATTTATGAAATTAAATATCAATGGGATAGTATATACATCATATAAAATAAATTTGGTGCTTACTATTACAATATGCTTCTTGTAAATGAAATTGAGACGAAATCTCTTACCACTTGGTAAATTTTAAGTCAAATAAACAGAGAGGAATAAATAAAATTGATACTCAAAATACCATTAATAATTAATTATTCATGATATTACATTTCAATGAGAATTTATATACATCATATAAAAATTATGTTCATAACATTATAATATACCTCAATGAAATGAAATTGAGACAAAATCAATTACTTCACATGTACTTTTTTTAAATGCGAATTAACCTTTTATATAGTGGTTTATTATTATAGAATCATATTAATAATTATGATATCATATATTATGCTTTTATAACATATTATCACCCATTCATTAATAATCCTTCATTATTTTCCCTATTTCAGGTGTTAATTCCCTTGTTTTCTCATTCAAGTTTTTCATGAAAGATTCGGTTATTTCATATATTATATAATCTTATAATATCTAGAATAATAAGCATTGAATAATAATAATATTTATTAATCAATTATATGTTAATTAACAATCATTAATTATTGTTTTGATAAATCAATTATGTTATGATCATGGAGATGGTAGACCGTACGTACGCATGAGTAAAATCTCCATTTTTCAATGATCAATATGGAAAGGTGGTAGGAAATAATTTATATTTATAGAAATATAATAATATAAAAAATAGTGAGTTATTTTTAAATATATTTATATATATCATCTATGTGGTGTGGTGATTAAAATAATATCACATCACTTCATGATGGAGTTACTCCACACGAACACGAATAATGTTATCATCTTTAAGTGTAACAAATGATATATTATATTTTTAGAATGATGAATATGTAATGAATATCATAATTATTTCATTTATATCACATAAAATCATTAAAATTATTCTTTATCAACTTCCATGTAATGTGTTAGTGAAAGACAAATCACATTACTTCACATGATGGTAGTCCATCGTACACATGAGCGATGTTATCATGTATCCTATGGAATGAAAATTAATAAGTTATATAAGATATAATGACTCAATAGCTATAATTATGATATATATATATATATATATCATATATTTAATTTATATATACCATAGTACCCTACATTTAATGGTGGTAATAGAAAAATTAATGACATTGATTCACGAGGCGGTAGTTCTCCATACACAGGAACAAATATTTTACAACCCATTTGATGGAAGTGGAGGTTGTGTTAGGTTAGGCCCTTATTGTAATAACATCCTGGTATATGGAATATATTGATTTTATTATATCATTATTATATAATATCACTCCCCTAACCAACATGATTATATTATTTTAATTATTTTTCCATTTATTTATCTTCTCATCCATGTGTTTTCCTTTGAAATTTGGATTTTTTTGGTATGAAAATCATGTTGCCTGGTTAAGGAGTATGGTTTTCCAAACCATGTGGTAAACATGTAAAAAATTATGTATTTTATTATAGATAAAAAATAATGGTTTCACATTGTATTCCAAACCATGTGACCCACCAATCAGGGTGCTTCAGGAGCCAAGTAGAGGGCACACGGTTTTCCAAACTACGTGACCCAAACCATGCACTATATTTTTTAAAAATTAAGTTAAATTAAATAAAAATAAAAAAATAAAAAAAATAAAAATATAATCTAATCCCTCTCCCCCTAACCTTATATGACCCTCACCCTTACCAATTCCCTCTCTCACTCAACATCGTGCTTTAAAGGGCTCTTGTGCACCACGAACTCCAATCTTCTGTTGATCGGTGGACAATAATCCTACTAATACTTGGTGAAATTTTATATGGTAATCTTCTGATCTAATCATCCTCTTTTTCTTTATCTTCCATGGGGTTTACACAACATCGATGAAACTTAACTGATTTTTTTCAATTCGTTTTGGTTGGTTCTAATTGTTTAGGGTTGGTGAGCATCAATTAAGGATGGTTTTTCCATTTTTATTGAAGGCACAAAGTTTTGTAATGGTTTTGGGTTAGGTATATTTAGTTAAATTACTTTTTCATAATTTTAATTTGTTATTTTTTTTAAAATTTTTGTTTCTTATATTTTGTAGAGTACATTGGACCTCATTGAGGTGGATTCGAGCTTATATTGTCAAATGAGATTTACAAGTCTATATATCGGTATTAATAAACATATATAAGTTCCCCTTTATATATATTGACTCATGGAAGTATAAATATATATATTGGGGCTATTTGTACTTAAATATATATATGAACAATTCATATGTGTGTATTTTTAAAGGGGTATATAAAAGTATATGCATATATATAAGCCCCCCTTGTACATATTCATGGCCATGTAGATATGTACATTGGGGATATGCATCCTTATATATATGGGAAGGTATATATGTGTGTAAGCAAGGATGGGAGGTTTTGAGTGGTCTTTGAGGAAGGTGGAGAATATTGAGGTGTTTCTTCTTGGTTCACACCTTTTGGAGGTAGGTTCCCTATACCCAATCCTTTAATTTAGAAACTTTGATTTCTTTATTAATTATCCATATTTTTGAATTCGATAATGAATAAAATATAATATAGGAAATGATTTTAGTGATTAGAAAAAGTTTCTTTGATATTCATTATGCCTTCTTAAGTTTTCACATTTATTCTATTTTACTTCATATGGTGATGTTTTTATAAAATAATTTAAACTATTATGCTTTTCTAAAAACTCATACTTTAGAACATGTGATATTTTTTTCAATTTTTTTCATTGAAATATCTATTCACCACATTTATGTTATTGATATGTTTTTTTTATTATTTAGAGACTATTTTTAGAAAAAATAAATTCACATAGTTCTTTGGAATTATTAACCTGTTACTTGTTTTTAAAAGGGAATGAAAAACTTATTTTAAATATATTTATTTCAAACTAGCATGATTTTGGATGTCAATTTAACGGTAAATATATGGAGTTGATATTTTGGGTATGCCTACTAAGTTTTAACCCAAACATATATATTTCATTCCATTTTTTAGTTTCATTTTTTACATGGAACTGATCCACTCATGGAACGAGTGTGATCCTATAGTTGAAGGTGACCCATGAGGTCACATAGAGGTATGATTAGTTTATTTTTTTCCACTAAATGTTTTAGTTTTATTTTATCTGCCTTAATCATTTTTCTATTGTTCATGGGCTAAATCATTCTC
Organism: Viscum album; assembly: GCA_963277665.1. NCBI lineage: Eukaryota > Viridiplantae > Streptophyta > Magnoliopsida > Santalales > Viscaceae > Viscum > Viscum album. The sequence goes on along the minus strand of OY728145.1, from coordinate 1,589,748,360 downwards.
AATTGAGTTATGCTTGATTCTTGACATTGGTTTCCTACTTGGGAGGATCGATACTGTCTCTCAAGACTTATTACAGATCATCTTTGGTGATCGCTTCAGGGGTGACCCAGGTTGGTCCCTAAAAAATGGTATTTGAGGTAGGTTATATCTTTTTATTTTTGGGATATAAGTCAGTTAAAAATTTGTATTTTTCCCAAATAATGTGTTCAGACATGGTTTGGTTATTGATCACCACCTATTTGGATGGAGTCTTGGATTTCCCAGGAGGCCTTAGATGGTTTTCCTCAAAATTCAATCTTGGTTCTTGGTTTTTTTAATATTATTGGATTTTATTTGATATTTTATTGTTGGTTTTGAAATTATGACGGTTGTTTTGAGAAATTCAAAAGATAGGAGTGGATTTTTTAGAGAGATAAAGATAGTTCATGATTACTATTCATGGTCTTCAGAACCATGAGAATACCATGAAACTAACTATGTTGACCCCTACTATAGTCACATGACTGGTTCATGTTCTGAAAAAATGTGCAAACAAACTATGTGTTTCAAATGTGTTTATATGTTTTTATGGTTTTGATCTATTGAGTGATTGGGTTTCCTTCGTTTGTTCTTGGTAGTGGTTGGAGTTGGTTTTAGGAAGTTTCCCTTGAGTTTTAAAAACTGTAATTGGTTTATTGAAATTAGATTTCAAAAATGAAATCCTTGGATTATTTGAAGATGAAATGAGTTATTTTGAAAATAGAAAATATTTTGGGAATTATTTTATGATATTTTAAGGGTTTTATAAAAAAGTGAATCTAAAATGGATTTGGAGAACATTTTATGATTTTGGAAATGTTATGTGAAATGTGAAATGTATGTTACATGTGAATTTGGAAATGTGTTATTTTAATAATAATAGGTGGCTTAAAAAGGTAGTTGGAAATTTAAAATATGGGTTGGGTGTTTTGTTATGGGATTTGTAGTATCTTGTTTTGACCCTTGGTGTCCCCATGAATGATAATATAAATTTATATATATGGATGTAAGTATGTTGTTGATAGATGGTTATTGTTGTGTGTGGTTGGGTTCTTGAGCAAGAAAAAGGATATATATATATATATCTGTGTGTGTGAGGCTTTTGAGAATACCAATGGTGTGTAGTTAACCTCTTATGTTTGGTTTGTTTCATGAAAATGGATTCTGAAAAGGGGGATTTCAATGTCCTGAAAAGTGAGTGAGTAGCTGTTTGTTGTATTATTTTCATATTTGGAGTCCTCTTTCATGATATTTTATTTCCACTTGTTTGAAGTGTGGTAGGAATGATTTTGGAAGTTATATTTTCATTCCTGATATAAATGTGGTGTTTATGTTTGTTATGTGATTTTATTTGGTCCCATAGTTCTGGTTTTAAGAATATTCTAAAGAATATTCATGGTAAAATAATGTGGATGGATGGTCTCTTTAGTTCAATCATCGATTTTCTAATTGTAGGTTGGTTTTGGGAATTGGTTTTTGTCAAATTATAGTGGTTCAAACTTTTCAAAATTGAGGTAGTTAATGTCTTTAAGGGAATTATGAATAGGTGTTTCTATGCATATTCCCATTGATTACTGTACTCAGACTACGAATTGAGTGGTGGATCCAGATCCTTTGCTAATATTGGACCACACCTTGGTCTTCTTTGGTTGTCTCCCATCTTTTTCCTTTGTAATGATGTGAATTTCTCATCCATAGATAGATTATGAGAAGATGTTCCATTTAGTGTGAAATATTGGGTTACCTAAAGTTGGTTATATAAGTTGGGATATTGAAAGGTGAAGTTTTGGTTAGGGATTAATAGCTCATGACTATGGAACAACAGTTGCATTGAGACAATAGGTCTCCAGCCTTAGGTCTTTGAGTGAAGCTTTTCACATAGTGCAGGATTTGTTGGGTGTGGCAGATATTAAGTCGACCCATTTTCACCAATTTTGAAGTGGAATGTTGTTAATTTTATCCTTCATTTTTATTTTTATTTTTGAAACTTCATGTTGAGAGATATCGGTGGCCTTTTTTCTGAGGATTTATGTGGTTGTGCCTTGGGGATGTGAACTCTTCAATGAGAAAGTTTAGATTTCACACCAGTGTTCAGTGTTTTTGGATTTCTTCAGTAGTTTCAGTTGGGGAAATAAATGTTTTACCGAGTCCTAATATAATGGGGATACCACCATATTATGAACACATGGAAAAATCATCCTTCATTATGAGTTTTTTTGGTGAACCTCATCTTGTATAGAAGTTTTCATTCAACAAATTCCATGACTAACTAAATCATTTGGACTATATAGGGAAATAAAGTGTCATGGTGGGGATAAATTTCACACCCTATCCTAAATTTATTCTATTTATTTAATTATTTTTTATTTCTTATTTATTTATCTTCCCTTTCAGGTGTTTTTCCCTTGAAATGGGTAAATTTTTGGCATGGAGATTACATTACATGGTTAAGGAACACCATTTTACAAATAGTTTAGTAACATTTTGATATCTTTTATAATTTTTGATAAATCCAAATGCACAATTGGCACATGGTTTTATAAACTGTGTGGCCAACCCATACAGGATACTCTAGGATTCCAAAAGAGGGAACATAGTTGGTGAATGGTTTTACAAATGGTACGACCCAAACAGTGCATCATATTTAAAAAAAATTAAATTATATTAATTAAAATAGAATATATATATATAATCCCTCTCCCCTTTACCTCAAGAAACCACCCCCCTTCATCACCCCTCCCTCGTTTGAAGCCATGATTGGGGGGGGGGGCTCCCTGGTACTACGACCTCCCACCCTCTCTCGATTGGTGTCCGATTATCCTACTTGTATTGGTTGTGATCTTCTCCAGTAATTTTTTTCTCATCCTCCTTGTTTTTTGGTTTTCTTCTCTTCTATGGTGTGCCCATGTCGTGGGAAAACCATCAATGATTTTTCTTGTTCATTTTGGTTGGTTCTGGTTGTTTAGGGTTTTTGATCCTGAATTAGGGAATTTTTCTTTTCAGTTGTTGAAGGAAGAAATATTTGCATTAGTTTTGGTAAAGGGTTCTTCATATCCTTTAATTTTTCACAATTCTAATTGGGGAATGGTAATTTTTAGGTTTCTTTTATTTTTCTAGAGTACTTTGGTGCTCATAGAGGTGTATTAAATCCATAATTTCCAAAGGCAAATTACATGTGCAAGCATAACTAGTCATATAAATATATAAGTTCCCACTTTATATATATTCACTTATGGGTGTATGAATATATTTATTTTGGCTAGGTGTTATTATATATATGTATGAAAAATGCATATGTTTGTAATTGTAAATGTGTATATAAAAGTATAGGAATACTTATAAATACTCATTATATATATTCATGGATATATGAATATAGAGATTGAGGCTTGGTCTCCTTGTATATATGTGAAGGTGCATATGCAAGAAAGGGTGAATGGGAATACTCGAGTAGTCACTGATGAAGGAATCAAGTTATGAGGTGTTTAAGCTTTTTATCTCCCTTTCATGGTAAGTTCCCTATGCCCAAGTTGTAAATTTAGACACTATGATTTCATTCTTATTTATCTTCATGTTTAAATTTTATTATAAAGTAAATATAATTTATAAAATTCTTGCGGTGATTGGAACAGGTTTCTTCCATGCTGTTCATGCCTTCAAAAGTGGTTATCTTGGATTCCATCTATTAAAGAATGTTTCATAGTTTTTTTAAATGGAAATAACCTTTAATGTCAAATTCATTTTGTAAAAGGTTCTAAAATATGAAAGGTATTTTTAAATGGTACTTCCAACTGATTAATTTTTATCAAATTCTAAGGCTCGTTGGTTACCTTTGACTATTTTCATAAAAAGGGGGCACCACCATTGATACTCTACACTCTAGGGGGAAATTTCCATTGATGGTTTTTGGGAGCTGGGCCCTAAAATGCATGGTGGATTCCCTTATATTCATTCTTACTTACTCACCTACAACATTTTCTATAGCCATGGGATCATAGGCATTATAATGAGATTCTAGATAAAGTTTCTATTTTGTTATTATTAGATGGACTTGATTCCCATGGAGTATCTACATGGTTTGTGCCATTAGTGAGACTAGTTGAGAGAAGACATGTTGGTTACTAACTTTGGATAACATCAATAATATGGCAGATGGATTCTAAATTGAGTACATATAGGGTCTCTTCACCTAGTGTCTATGTATATCCCATGATAACTTTTTCACATGTATTCTATTCTCCAATTAATGGTGATGTTTTTATAAAATCATTTAAACTATCATGATTATTTTGGAAACTCATATATTAGCACTTGTGATATTTTTTTTCACTTTCTTTCATTAAAATTTTTCATTAATTAATGAATCTTCATTTAAATGGGGTTTTTATAAATTCTTTTTATTTAGAGACTATTTTTATAAAAATAAAAGGAAAATGGTTCTTTGGAATTATTTATATGTTACTTTTTTGAAAAGGTAATGAAAACACTATTTTAAATATATGTATTTATAAATTAAAGGTTTCAGATTTCACATTAAATGTAAGGCATAGGGAGTAGATATTTTGGTCATGCCAGTTGAGTTTTAATACTCAAACCTATATTCCTTTTCATTTTTTAGTTTCAGTTTTTTTTCAACTCTAGTATTCTTCTAGAGTGAGTGTGATTTTATGGTTGATGGTGACCCATGTGGTCACATAGAGTTAAATCTATTTTTTATCTTTTCAGCTGATTTTAAAAGTTTTATTTTTTCTTCTTTATTTATTTTTTATTTGTTTATGGGATAAATCATTTCCAATTGAGTTATGATTGATTTATGGCACTATTTAGCTACCCTAGAGGATCGGGAAAACCTTTCAACCCTTTTCATGCACTGACTCGGGTGATTGGTTCGGGGTTAATTGATTTTTTTTGGTTTCATATAATAAAAATTGATGTAGGTGTATAAATAAATAAAATAAAAACAACCATTGAATGACATTGCATCTTCATTGGGTATTCTCCTTAGGTTTTCACTAAATCTGTCCTAGAATGTATTCCTACCCAAAATAAGTCTTCTTGGCTGAGGATAGATAATTTGGGAATTGGTGTGGGTAGGGGTTGGTCAATAAAAATGTCTTGAGAGGTGTGACTAAGGGGAGGGTGTGATTTCCCATTTATAATTGAGGAGTCAAATTCCTATAAATACATAAAAGTATTCACTACTGGGAGGACTATGATACCTCACATACCTCTTAAAATATATCAATACTATAGGGTAGGGTTTATGTGGTCAAGAAAAACCTCAAACAGACAAAAATAAATTTATTTTTATCTTTCTATTCCTTAGTCTCTATGTTTACTCAATTTTACCGCTTTTATTTTTTTACGATAGAAACTTGTATCTTTTTATTTACGTAGGGAATTTACCCTTTAATATTTAAATTAAAATGATATTTATTGGGTAATTTATTCCTAATGATTCTAAATATTAAATCCAATTTATTAAATAAAAAAACTTTGTGTGTGTAAATTTATTTTTAATACAAATGCATGTAACACGTAAAACCCTATTATAACCTTAATAACAGTAATTAATTTTTAACTATTTTCACATATAATTATTGTAAAAAAATCAAGTTGACAATATTATATAATGCAAATTATTATGAATCAAAATTTGGAATCTATTTTTCAAAATTCAACTCATATAAGTGGTCAAATTTAATTTAAAATTGACCTTAGAGACTGGATGAGAAAGCATATTTTTAAAGTTAAAATCTTCAAAAGTTTACAATGTTTTCATATGAAAATACATTAGGAAAATGATTAAAATGAAATAAATTTTATTAATTGATATAAAATTGGACTTATATTACTTTAAAACATAATAAAAAATAATAATTTAACATTATAAACTGTTGAAATGAAGTGCAAGTTTTCAATTAAAATTTGGTATTTTTCACAATTCAACAAAAAATGGAACATTATAGAAAAAATAAAAAATTAAACCAAAGATAATTTTTATATTAAGATTTTAAAAATTGTGTCTAATTTTCTGTTAAATATTATAAAATTAGTAAAAAGTAATTTTAAATTATGTTTACAAATCTCGACAAATCCTCCTTTTAAAAAAATACAGTTTTCCAAAAAATGTTTATTTTTCTTTTTAATGATTATTATATTATTTATAATAAATATATTGATAGTAGTTGTGTGTAAAATATAGATTTATATAATTTAGTTATTTTTCTTAATAACTTATATTCCATTGGATATGTGATAACTATCATTTTAAATAATAATATTAATTATTTTTTTTCTGTAAAACCCAGTCTTGTGTGTAAGACAAGTTTCAAAGAAACTCCTTGTTGAGTGTAATGAATGTTAATCTAATTTTTGTGTGTAATGAAATATTTTTAATATATTTAAATAAATATATTGAAAATTAATAGGATTTTATATTCCCTTCTATACTTGGTGTTGTGTGTCACATACGCTATTGAATAAAATTATATTCTTTTAGAAATATGGGGTGTTAAATCTGGTGTAAAAAATAAATACTTACCCAATAGATTTGAAACTAATACATGTGACCCACCTTTTACATTCTATTCATGAAAAATAAAATAAATTATTGAGTCACTTTTATAATCATGAAATTTTTATGTTTAGTGTTTTATAAAATTTAGAAAAACCATTTTCTTAACAAAACCCATGTCTTTATCCTTCAATGGAAAATTTTTTCATTATTAAATAAAGTTATTATTTTATGATAATTATTCAAAACATCGCCAAAAATTATCCACAAATTATAAAATTTTAGATATATCTTGAATAATTTAATTCTTCAGAACCTGGGGAAATGGAAACATAAGAAAGGGTGATCTCAGATTCTTTGTAAGGGTGAAATGGGTGTTATCAATCAATGATAATAAGTGAGAATATGATGAGAATTATGGTATAATATTATATTAAAGTGAATAAAATAAGGTATTCATACCTAGAAGAACATATCTCATAACTTATAGTTAATGTCATAAACATATTTATAATATGAAGCATGGTTATTAAAATAAAATCATTATCATGCACTCTGAAAATATTAATATAAGAATGTGTTGAGACATAAGAATATGGAATAATGATAAAATATAAAATTATATCATTTTGGATTAGAAATTACTACCATAATATCATGACATAATGGATAATTAATCATCACCAGTGTCCCATATCATAATGAATTATCTAGAATTACCATAATCCCTTAGTATAATATATCATTAGTTATTACCAACATACCTTAGTATATTTTATAAAGAATTATTACCAGCTTCCCTTAGAAATATCATGAGTTATAAAACCTTTACCCAATTCATTAGAGTTATCTAATAAACCCACTCTTCTCAAAATGATAAACCATACATAAGTGTGTCGCAAGAATATAACATTCATGATTCTATCACCACTCAATTAACTCATGGAAAGAAGGGTTTCATGAGAAAATTCATAATGAATCATTAAAATCCATCCAGATAAAAAACATTAGATGGAAAAATTTGAGAATATCCTTAGGTAACAATGAAAATTCATAAAGGATGTTGATATAGTTGAAAAATAATTTTATAAAATCATTTCAAATATTCTTTTAAAATAGGGAAAATATCCTTTTATTTTTATAAATTATGAAAATTAAAAATTCTCAGATCAATGGGAATAGGATTTTATTTTAAAAAATCAACCAAATTCATAATGGAGTCTTCATCATCAATAAAGGAAATAACAACGAAAAAATCTATTCATGTTATATATGTTAAAAAGAGAACATTATTTTCACACTTTCGCAAAAAGTAAAAAGTGATTCTTGTGAATTTCTTAAAAAATCATTTTAATCATTTATATATAATTCATAATGTTATATGAAATAATTTTTTAAAAGATTTAATGAATTTAAAAACATCCATAACTTTTTTTATAGAATATGGGTATAAGGGAAATAAATTCCCAAACACAAGTAAAGAAACCGTGTCATGTTTTCTTAATATAATCCTTTTGAATTTTTGAGTAACAAAATAATAAAATAATACTAATTTTAACATCATAAATATTAGTTCATGCATTGTTTCAAGCTTTGATATATCTTTAAAAATTTTAATTAAATGACTAATGCATATTATAGGTGTTTGGGAACTAGAGTTTAGAAAATGATGGTAGGTGGATCAAATTTTATGGATACAAGAATACATTATAGTATAAATTGATTTTTTGAGGCATTAATGGTTTCTATGATGATTTTGAAGGACATACTGGTTGATGTGATTCATGGTGTGAAATACCATACACGAAAGTAATTTGATTTTGTAGTTGTAACATCAAGTTGACCTAAAATTCTATAGATGTTTGACTGAAGGTGTTTCTTGTGTAAACCAATCAATCACCACTTGAATGTTTGAGTGATCGATGATTTTACAACATGAAATCCACTTTCAAAGCATAATTTTATCTTATAACATCTTATATATACATTTTGGTCCCTTATGGATTCTCTAATATTTATCCCCTTTCAAATAATCATTAATAGAGTACTATGTGGGTTTGGATATGTAATGGTCCGGACCTCTCTGGTCCATTACATTGTGGAAAATGTGATGCTAAAGTTGTTCCAGGAGGTCAGGGTGCCTTGGCAGTATGTTTGGGTGGACTTTTAGGGGTAAATGAAGAGCAGTAGCCTTCGCACGGGGGGGGGGGGGGGCATGGGTTGTATAAACAGTGCGGCCAAATCGTGCGAGGTTGGTGTTGGAGATAGTGGCTAACTCATGGTTAGAAAACCATTTTTATAACCATGCGGACTAACCGTGCGAGAGGTGTTTGACAAGAAGAAGCTAACGCACGGTTAGCGCACGGATTGTTAAACCGTGCGAACTAACCGTGCAGGCAGTTAAAGTTAAATCCTAAAATTTAGTATCTTGAGCATTTAGCCTTTATCTTGCTTGTTTAATCCCCTAATTAGCCATAACTTGGTATTACACTTCCTTGGAGACAGAAGAACATCTCTCAAGTGTTTTGGAGGCAATCCAGAGGCTTCTCTTCACAAATTGAAGCCGGTTTCTTGAGGTATGTCCTCATTCTTGTTTGGTTTCTTCGATCTGCTTAGATCTACTCCTCCTCTTCTCTCATATTCTTAGATCTATGCCCGTTATGGGTAGATCTAGGTATGTGGATGTCGAAACTAATGAGCATTGGTCTTGGTTGTGCTAGGAGAGGAGATCTAAGGAGGATTCATGGAGAATCGACCTGGTTTCTTGAGTGTTCCTTGACTGGTGAGGTAGAGGATTTGTGGCTTCTCTAATTGTTATGTGCAATCGTAGAGTTATAATGATTTAACCCTTTGGATCACAATGTAATTGTCCTAATTAAATATTTTAACCACATTAAGAAATTTCACTGAATGTCTATTGTTTCCTCATGTTTTATAGATAGTGTGATGTCTTTGCCTTGCTTGTTAGCATGTTGTTCTTGATGAATTGATAAAGAACGTAAAGACGGAATTAATTGATAATTAATTGGATAAAAATAAAGAGGCATGAAAAAGAATCTGGTTCTTGTGGTAATTTTATGTTTATTAGGTTGGCATAGTAAGCATGTTTAATACCTGTTATAGCTTACTGTTTTGGTTCATTATGTTGGAACCAACGAATTTAATATGTTAATTCAAGACGGATTTACGAACTCGTTTGATTGAATTCCCTCAGGGTTCTGAGTTACCCTCTTATTGTGAATTAGGGTTGAGAGCCCGATTGATGTAATGTGTTCTTTTCCTACTGCTTGTGTTGTGATGTGACCCTAAAGGGGTGTTATGATATGTGGATGTAGGGAGGCCTTGTGGTTGTGGCAGCAGATGATGCCTAGAGTGGCGAGATGCATCGGTTTATCCATGTGGGTGTCAAGGAGGACACCAGAGATGATGGTATGGGATGGATGTGCTGGCTTAATTATTGGTGGTTTGATTGGTTGTTATCTGGTTTACTTTTCCAAACTTCTCAAGGCGGATGGTTTTTGTTACCCTTCTTATGAAAGGGGCGAAGACGCATGGGGTATGCCACGTGCTTTCCGTTTTTAGCCTCTCTAGGGAGAATGGGCCTAGGCTCTTGCTATAGGCGGCAATGACTCGACATGTAGTATATCTACTCACCGTGTTGAGCCCCCTTGTGTTTTGTAACATAAGATGCTTTTCTAGAATGCCTGGGAATATGGGAAAGTAATTTTAAAATGAAAGTTTGATTAAATGGTGATAATCCATGGGGATGGAGATGCCGGTATTTAATGATGTTGTAACTTTAAAGGAACAGTAAATTTTGAATGTGATGCCAAGAAATTATAAATGTGGTTTTTGTTCACAGTTAATTAATGTGAAAAGAATTAAATAATGTAAAGTGGAGTTGATGAAAAATGGAATGAAGTAACCTAATGAAGTTCTTTAACTGTTTGTCTTCTTATAGGATGCTTAGTCTTAGAAATAGCAACCTGGAGTCCGATAGACGTTAGCTGTAGTTGAGGCTAATACTAGGTTATGCCCATAGTGTAATTGTGAGTTATATATATCATGTAATTTTTGGGTTTTTATATGCTACTCTACCATGTCAGTAAGGGAAACTGACACCCCGGGGATTCTGAGCCCTGGGGGGTGTTTTCCCCAACATTCTGATGGGAGGGTGAATGGCTGACTACCCGCTTTGACCCCTCTCTCTTATCTTGGTAGATACTAGTGTCATTGGCACAACAGTTAGTTTTCCACATATATGTGTGTAGAGGGCTGTAATGGATTATGGTTATTTCCACACATATTATAAGGCCCCAGCCATAAACCTTACTTAATATTGAATTAAATGAAGAATTCACATTGAGGATCTTTTCAGGTTTAGAGTTTTAGAGAATTGGGACATAACTATTACATCTCAAAAGATTACAAAGTAGAAACTTTTACTAAGTTTCCCAAAAATAAAAACTCTTAAAAAATACATGTCTAGTTCCATGTTTTAGGTAGAAAGACTTTCTCTTAGTCCCATCCATGACCTTATTCCACATTAAGTCCTGTGAAAAACATTTCAAAAACTTGGGATGAGCATAAAAAGCTCAGTAAGGGATACACAAAGAATGAAAACTGTTAGTTTTTCAAAACAACAAGTAAACCATTTATACTTTATCAAAGTAATAATTTTCACCTTTTCGAAGTAGTAAAAACTCTTCACTGAATAAAAGTTCATTACTTACCCTTCTGTAACCAAAATATTACCATAAAACCCATATAAAGATCACATAACATATAAAGGTAACTTGGGACATAAACATACTTAAGTGGAATAACTATAAGGTCGACTTCCACACATATCACTTAATGTAATATCCATTCGGCCAACTTTCATACATAATTAATGGAATATCCATACGTCCGACTTCCATACCCAAAGCATTGGAGCTTATAACGTAACCACCCGTCCTGGTATTCACGGCACCACCCGTCATATGGTTTATCACGTAACCACCCGTCAAATGTCCATGTACCATTATAAAATTCTTAATACATAAAACAAATATAATGGAAAGAAAACATTTCCACACTTTGGTCACAATATATCACTTAAATATATTGACATAACAAATCCATTATAAAAACCATCTTCAATACCAAAATACATAAAAGAGTATATGGTATTTATTTCATTTTAAAAAAAACATTACGGCTTGTTCAGGAAGCCAAAGACCAAATAATACTCGTGGCGGTGGAAAAGGTCATTGTCACCGCGTACGCTAAAAGAAACATTCCTTTTTTTCATTTTGTAAAACGCTTCGTAGAAAAATATTTCTTTTGTATAAAATTAAAAGTCAAAGGGGTTTATACACCGTATAAAATAAAGTTGTGTATAAAACGAAATATGCCTCAATTAAAGGAGATTGAGACAAAGTCCCTTACAAAGTCGGTATCCTTAGATTTAGGATAAATCAATTATATGATTATGTGTGAAAAATATGAATACAAAAAATATAAGTGGATATTAAGTGTAAAACAATAAGAGGTCATTCACATATAATCATGGAAAAACAAAACCAATAACATAGATATTTAACTCAATGAAATGAGATTGAGTTATGATTTCTGATACAAGTCTGTCTAAATGACATAAGAATTTATCAATGAGATGATTATGTGTAGAAATAGTATATCCACACAAAGGTTTGTGGAAACTACAACATAGAGATTCCACACATAATATTGGCATAATAAAATAAAAAATTATAGGTTTAACCCAAATAATTGAAAGTGGGTTAAGAAGTTCACTTACAGAAATTCGACAGCCGAACGACGTCACTTCAAAAATTATAAAATGAGTTGATGAGAAATAAAAAGGGTATCTCATCACTTGGACATAAAATTTACATTAATAAGGATATAGAAGAACATATCCCAACATAATAGTATGTGAATTAAAAGACATAACAAAATAAGTCTTTTAAAAAGAGGAGGGTGAAAGGTTCCCTTACCGACTTGGGTAACTTTTGAAACATACACCCCATTGAATAAGGGTCATAAAATGAATATGTAAGTACCCATAAATGAAATTATATTACACAAAGAGTATAATAATGGGAATTACATACAACACTCAAAGGAAATGGTGGCACATGTAGCATAAATGTCACGGGAATAAAAGTGACATGAAAAATCCCTTACGAAAACTCGGCAGCCTAACAACGCCACTTAAAACCTCAAAAAATGGAATGATGAGATAAAATAGGGTCTATAATCATATTAAAATAAAATTTACAGCAAGAGTAATATAACTAACATCCCCCAACATAACAAAGAGGAGCTTAAAAGAAGTGACATAAAGGAGAGTACTTAAAAAGAAAGAGAGAGGTTGGATCCCTTACCTCGTGTCCGACATGACTCGATCGTTCTTTAATATCCTGAATAATAAAATTTGGTCAATTTATAATTGCTTAATTACCTCCTTTAAATATTATTATTCAGTTCATATCACATATTATAATGTTATAATAATTGGTTAATAAAGTGAGTTCATAGCAGACGTTTTTGTCGATGTTCAGTACATGAGTAAAAATTGAACTTGTTGGAAAAGAATTTTCCATGTAGTTATAGGTAAATCATCTCCAGAATATAATTGATGTTCTAAATATCATATATATCCAGTATATATTCATTTTATACTATTCCATAGCATTTTGAGATAAAAAATTAAAAGCACCGTTCATAGAGACGGTAGGCCGTACGTACGCATGAACGCTACTTTCATTTTTTGTCATATTAATGGAATTAAAACAAAATGAGAGATATATATATTATAATTCCAGAATTATATCCATAATTTATATGTAATATATTAAATATATATCCATTATATATATGTACTTATAATAGTACATAACATTTGGAGATAAGAAATGAAATGCACCATTCATGGAGACAGTAAGTCGTACGTACGCATGAACTCTACTTTAATTTCTATCTCATACTTTAATGGAAAGAAAATAATAATGATATAAAGGTATATTATAATTCCAGTATAACATCATATATAATAACTTTAAATCCATCCTTTATACATCCCACATATGGCATTAACGAATCAAATCACTTTGAGGGGGCGGTAGTCCACACTTCCTAAAATGAAGATATCGCGTTTACCCATAATGGAAATCATAAAGGTATGCCATAAATGAAAAAAAGAAGCTTATGTAAAACATAAAAATATTATATATCATATATAAATATAGTGACATCTTAATGTCCACCTTTTAAGGTTTTATATGAGTGTTGAACAATCATCATTTCGTGAGGCATAAATTCTCCATCCACAGAAACAGTATGTTCTTTAACCATTAGATGGAGGTGCGTGTAAGTGTAGATCAAATCATTAATATAAACAAAATCCTAGTATATTGATGATACTGGAAATTTTACAAAAGAAATGAATAAAAATAGATTAGGGGTTGGAGAAGCAAAATAAAACAAAAGAACTCAAGGGAAGACATTACCATTAAATCGGGTAACTCTCTTTGATTTGATCTCAAAGGATTCTTTGGAAATGATTCTTCCCGAAGTGAGGCTTCAATGATGAATAGAGGGATGTGGAGAGATGAAATGGGCAGGGTTTTTCTGATCCAAAGGCTTGAGAGGTGTGTGTAAGGTGGTAGAGGTGGGGTCCTTTTATAAGAGGAGAGGAGGGGCACTCTTGGAAAGTAAAGAAATGTTACTTTATTTTAAAATGAGTTTCGGATTTAAAAGGTCCCACATTGATATAATTCTTGGATAAGGTGATAAGGGTTCTAAATCCACCCATACAATAGGTTTTTGACATGTGTAGTTCTTAGATTTTACATTATATTTTCATTTTATTTAAATCGTTAAATAATTAGGTAATCGCTGCATTATCATGATGTCAGAAATAATTTAATTTATTTAATGTCTAAAAATTATAAAACAAATACTATGATGTAGTAAATCCTTTTATCTTTCTAATGAATATTTATAGTAACAAATATGACTTTTATAACCCCATGTAAAGTTTTTTTAGTTAGACATCTCATGTTTGTGTCATTTTTACTTTAACATTAAATAAAAAGTTATTTATGTCATTTCCCAACCAAAGTGGCTCCATGGGGTCCCCATGTTGATCCATGGATTGTCATGGTCGGCAATGACACATCCAATGAGGGTAGGACATGTTCCAAGCTCATCTCATATAATTAAAACATTATTTTTACCTTAAACTACACTAATTACCTCTAATCACGATTAAAAACTTAAAAGTTACTATTCACCAAAAAATTATTTTAATCCCATTGAACCACATTTTACTTATTAATGAAAACCATGTATGTCGGATTTTTGAAATTCAAAATACAAATGTGGTAAAATTTCCTTTAAATGAAAAATCAATTTTTTTAAGTACCACTTAGTGGTTTCATTATTCATCAAAAAATAAAGTTTTTCAGAAAAATACCAAAAATTCACCCTAAGATATATTTGATATTCCAAATTCAAAAATAATGTCTATTTTACAAAATTCAAAACTTATAAGTTGAATTAATTAATTTATTAATTAATTCCCGCTGTCAAAACAAATAGCGTGTTTTTATGAAGCAAAAAGTATCAAAAGATTGACACTAGTTCAAGCCTGATTTCAAAGTGAAATTAATTACAAAGACCACTATTGGATTAAATGGTAAATATATATTCTAATTTCACTTTAAAACCACTTAAAAATATAATCTAATCATATTAAAAAATTAGATTAAAAAGAGGTTTTGAATTAAAATCCAATATTTTTCACTATTCATTAAAAATGATCCTTATCGGAAAAATACATAAAATTTACACAAAGTAAATTTTGATGTCCCGATTCTAAAGAAGAATTTTATTTGGTCAAAAATAATGTATAAGAGTAACCAAAACTATATTTAATGACGGTTCTTCGTCAAAAGTTGATAAGTGGACCTTCGGTGAAAATTAGAGTATATATGCCTAAAATTGAATTCTTTTCATATTTTAAGCCTTTATCCTTTATTGGATAAATGTAAAAACATTTAACAAACATATATAATCATATTTTAGTTATTTATATTCATTCCTACCAATACAACGACTACGTGTTAACTAACATTTTAAAAAATATTATTTTATTATTAGAGTGCAACGTATGATTTCAAAGGAACTCGTTGTTGCGTATTGGGTAAGCCATCAAGAATAGAGTTCCCTTTAAATTAATATTAACATTTTATTCACAAATAGGGATAAATATAAAAATGTCATATTCTTTATTTACCTGGGGTGTTACACATATACTCTGGATATAGTATCCTATGGACTACTATAGGTGTAACGTGTATAGGCTGTGATGTCTTGAGGATCCTTACGCAGTGTATGGTCTGTAATGGCTTGAGGTACAATACCCGACGTATGATACACGTTATGTAGGCTGTGGTAGCTCCCAGAATCTACCTGGTTACTTTTTGTTGTGAGGATGGTGTGGTGCTTAGCCCAGGTGTATGCGGGCAAGCCTTTGTGGTGTGAGTGGTGCAGATTGTGGAGCTTAGCCCAAGTTTGTATGGGTAAGCCTTTGGAGAGAGATGCCCAGGACGTATGTCATTGGAGAAAAGCGGCAAACCAGTGGGGAAGTAGTAGCGGGGTGCCCTTGATATTCTTTTTTATATACTATATTATTGTATGCGTTACTTGGTGAGAGTAGCCATGGTGAGGTTGGGAATATAGTATACCTGTTAGGTTATGAGTTAGTTTCACTTGTTGTTCATTGTTCTTTAGCATTATTTTTTACTTTTGCACGAGAGGGTTCTAGGATGATCCTAATGAGTATACTATTATACTCACCCTATGTATATATAAATTGTTTTTCATGTCACTTGGAGAAGGTTGGAGATCAGGCTGGTTACTACTAGCTTGTGGTTTTAGGAGCTGTTCGGGATTGTGATCGCTATTGTTTTACTTTATTTTGGGTACTTGTAGTTTCACCTTTCAGTTGTTGTACTTTTTTCATGACATTACATATATGCACTTGTTTTTTGTTTTACATTTCAGTTCTAAGATGGAGATGGTTGGTGTCTGTCTTATCTCTCTCTTCCGCATGTTTTCTCTTAGAGGGCAATGCCTCCCATTTGTGTGTTTACTATACCCTCAGTGCTACTCACCAACTCGAGGCCTACTGGAGGCGGGACTCGGGGTCATTATCTCCCTTCTCACATTGCTGGCCCAGAAGGGGTACACTTTGTGGGGAGGGGTTCGTGACAGGAGTTCTCAGTCTCCCTTCGTCAATGAATGTAGATCATATTAATCATGTTCTTTCATATTTAGATAACTAGAATCATATACTTTTTTGGAACATGGTCATTTATGGTAGTATCTCTCCTCAGGTCATATTTATAAACAACTTGAATTAGGAAATTAATATTGACATTGGAACATAATTTCATTTGAGGTAGGGAGTCCTTATAATATAGAGAATAATTATACAGGGGTTTGACATTATTGTGTGGTGTGTGTGTGTTTCCCCATGATTCCAAATCTTGATAAAATTCATAGGTTGTGTGCATGTATTTCCCCATGATAGTTATGATCAACAATATTTTATTATGGTCTGCATGTGTAGATCAGTGAGATCTATGATTGATATGATTCTTATGTGGTGTGTGTATGTGTGTGTCCCCATGAGACCTATACTTGATATGATTTTCAGGTGTATGTGTGTTGACTGTACGAATCTTGATTGAAATTAAATTATTCTGATCTTCCATATGTTTGTGTTGTGAGTTACATGTGTAGTTTCTCAATACTTGAAATTACAAGACTAGGTTGAGTTGTACGGTCTAGTTTCTCCTTTATAGTGGGAGTGTGGATGATATGATGGGTTACCCCATAACCTTGAGATTATGTTGAGATGTGATGTGATGGATTTACCCATAGATGTGATATTAGGTTGTCAAATGGTATGTATATTTTTCTAGAGTTTTAAATTAGGTTGACATAAGTACTGAAGTTAAATGAGGGAATGACCATCCCTTCAACGGGGATATGGAAAGATGACTTGTTTTCTAAGTATGTCAAGAAGAAACATGTATTTCTATTTAGCATAGAGACAACCCTTGTATAACTGGTCTTTAAGGACCTAACATAAGTGTGCACAAGTGTGATTACTTTCTATTTTCTTACAGAATGTTTATTTTAATGGAATACACTTACTAATATTATGAAATTATATTTATGAACACTAGTGGTGTCTTACTATGTTTTATATAAACACCCTATATGGGAATCTTAAAGAACATGTGATTTTTTCATCAGGGATCTAGTTAAGGGAAAGGGCTCTATGGGGGGTAGTTGTGAAGGAGCAATATGATTGTGTGAGGTGATGTTGGGATGGACTCTAGGTCTTAAATTTTTTTCCATATTTCACTTCTATATTGTCCCTACTTTATTACATTGATCTGCCACAAATGGGGATCCATTATTTTTTTATTTGGATTATATGACCAAAATTCCATATTGTTAAAGCATGGGTATGATACTCTTATCCTTTATATTATTGTTTGAAAAATTTTCCCCTTACCACCATTATTATTATTCTTATGGTTTGTGTTGTATCCTATACTGGTTTTCTATTATATAGGGAATAGTCTAACCAAGATACCTCTAACGCCGTCACTACTAGTAGATATCCTCTTGCATATGGGGAGGTACAAATGAGGTCATGTGGCACTCCGACCAAGACTCAGTGATTTGGGTTGGTATGTTAAAAATGGTATAAAGGATGATTTTATTTATTTTCACATGATTTTTGGATATGGAAGATAAGAGATAAGATTGTTGAGACTCAGGCAAGAGAAACATGTGATTTCTTAGACAATATTGTATAGTAGACACCCGTGTTTACTAGAAAGTGGGATTAATGTTCTTTTTGATCAATGATCTTGGGTGATGCACTTGATATTGGTGTTTCGATTTATGTGATTTTGGGTGTGTTCATGTATCAGGATTATTCATCTGGGTTTACATATCACATGATTGTGTTTTATTACAATATACACTGTTTAATTAATTAAATCCCTTTTAAATTTATAATTTTTTCATTGTTATTATATTTATGATTATATTTAATTACCTTAACATGGGAATACTTTTCTTATTGTTTATATATGGTTGTGATTAATATTTAGGTACTAGAAACTTGGATTTATCCTTTGGTATTTCTAAGGGAGGTGTACCATATAGGTATAGGTAACATCTTAGGATGAGTTGCTTAATATATTTTTTATTTTCTTTGATAGTTATTATATAATGTTCAATGATCTTTTTAGAATATCAATATTAACTTTTCTAAGTGTTTGTTTTGGAATTATATAAAATTTCACATTAGAAACATCTTATGAATCCACCAATGGTAGATTAATAGAATTCTCTCACAAGGTATGATTTCCATATTTCACTACATTTTATTCAAGAGGGTGTAGTTGGGCATGCTCGTGTAGTTTACCTAATAGTTTAATACAAAGATCAACTCAAACCTAGACTCTTCTGGCTAGTTCCTTCTTATGGTGGAGGAACTCAAAGGTCAATGGATGGATAAGCTCATTAGTTTTAGCTATAGTATCTCTCAGAAATCCTGATCAATGGAGTCCCCTAAGATTCTAAAAGATGGATATAAATTATTGATAGGATATTGGACTTGGTGGATAATTCGGAGGATCCGAAGGTGAAACTAGCTTTTTTTATTATTCCGGGAATAGCTAAGAGGTGGTAGGGAATCATGAATAAGGCAGGAAGTCGAGATATAATGATATAAGAAACCTTTAAGGACCTATTATTTGAGGGATTATTCTATAATACACTAAATCTAAATCATTCTCAATATTTCATGTATATTTAGTGGTGGAAATGTTGTCTTTTTTTATTATGTAGGATTTAATAAGCTACATCATTTTTCTCTTTTTTAGATAGGAATGAGTCACCAGAGGCCATATTTTTTGAGATAATTCTTCAACCTAATTTGAACCTTTAGTTTAGGACTTTTATTTAACATCTTATGAAATGGTGATTTTTAAATCTATGAATAATTATAAGGGTATAGAAGAAGATTAATCAATATTTATTCATTCAAAATTTCACGTACTGACTGGTGTATTTTCTAGTTCTTTCTCTACCACCTCTTATAGAAATTTGAATAAAACATTAGAGGACATGTGCCAGGGTGTCAAAAGATAGTCAAGTAGAGAAAGGGTTATTAATCTCTCAATACAGGTGATGGTTATTATAGGTTCTATAATTCTATTGAGAAGGGAAATTATCTCAAATACAATCCTAACCCTCCCAGAAATTGTCATCGACCTGGAAATGCCTAGAATCTTAATAGGTTTTGTATGAAAGCATCTCATATGAGATCAGTGAGTTCAGGACAAGATGTTGGATGCGAGTTTCATTTGTAGGTGCATCCTCTATAGGTTTTTACAAATTAAGTGACTTAGGAGCCCTTCATGTGAGTTTGTAAAGAAAACATAGGTAGAGTTTATGTTGTTGATCAAGTTCTATCTTATTGAATAGAGGGAACATAAATGGTTCAAGGTACAGTCTTGATTATATCTACACACTCTATTACTTTATTTGATACATATTCTTCCCAATAATATATATCTAATAAATTCATATATGGTTTAAACATTCTAGTTGAATTTAATTCAATGTTTCTCTCTATTGATACATCATTGGAATAGAAAGTGGATCATCTCTATATTTCCCCAGATTGTCTTGTAGTGATTTCAAGCTATGATCATGTGTGGGATTTTATAAATATAATTTTTTTTCTTTAATGTGTCCTTGGTATGGACTATTTGACTAGTTACCATGCACACAAAGACAATTATTAGAGACTAGTATCATTTACTATGCCTAAGGGAGATAAATTTCTATTGATCAGTGAGTGGGATGTGGAAGAAAAAAGAGTGAGACCAAAACCTAGTCAGTTCAGATCCATTATAATGAAAATTTTTGACATTATCTTTTTTATAGAGAAGACAATGGATCCTTCCTCTTGTTCTCCTATGGTAAACCTATACTAAGATGTCCTTCCATAATATTTCTTTTAGTTATTACCAGATTGGGGGACTGAGTTAGAAATTGAAATTGTTCTTAGTATACAACCAATATCTATTCCACATTATTGAATGAAACCTATCTATTTTAAAGGGAATAATGATAAACATTAGAATCTAAATGTGAATGGATTTATCAGAATGAGAGCATATCCTAGTTTTTACAAAATTTTATTCAATAATAAGGAAAATAGTAGCCTTTGGATGTGTATAGACTACATGATGTTAAATCAAATAACTGTGAAAGAAGAGGCACCCTTTACTAGGCAACGATGACTTGTTTGATTAGTTATGGGGAGATAGGTGGTTCTAAAAGAATAATATAAAGTCTGACCACCATCATCTTTAGGTCATGGAGGATGACATATTGAAGATAGTTTTTAAGAGCAGATATGTGTTATATGAGTATCTTATTATGAATTTTGGGTTAACTAATTATTTAACAATGTTTAAATCCCTCAAGAACATTATATTTCAAACATACTCAGACTCCTTCATCATTGTGTCCATACATTACATAATGATATATTCAAATACCTTTTAATCACATGATAGACACCTTGAGTAAAAATACCCGGCCTAAAACATGGCATATTCTTGAATTAAGTTAATAATTCACATTGAGGTTCCTTTCAGGTTTAGAGCTTTATAGAATTAGGTCATAACATATACATAAAAACCTGAATATTACTTGTTGAAATATCTACCCAGTTTCTTTTTTTAACAAAATAAAAATTCTTGAAAAAAAGAGTCATGTCTAGTTCCATGTTTTAGACAGGATGACTTTTCCTTGAACCCATCCTTGACCCTATTCCACTTTATGTCCTGTGAAAAACATTTCAAAAACATGGGATGAGCATAAAAATCTCAGTAAGTGTTATAAAATAAAGAAATAAATAATTAGTCCTTCAATACGTACAAAAAATAAACTCTTTTACATACCTCATGAAAACATAATATTTATGAATAACACATAGTAATCACAAATCC
The DNA here is from genome assembly GCA_963277665.1 of Viscum album. Classification (NCBI taxonomy): domain Eukaryota; kingdom Viridiplantae; phylum Streptophyta; class Magnoliopsida; order Santalales; family Viscaceae; genus Viscum; species Viscum album. Next base: position 1,589,726,697 of record OY728145.1, on the reverse strand, counting down.
TAAAGGTAACTTGTGGCATCCATAACATACTTACGTTGTAGCTTTCATAACAACGTAGAGAGTCACATTTGGAATACACATCAAAGTATATTCCCTAATTCTCTTAGGAGAAACATTCACTTTTACCTCTGTCACATTACCCAATGCATTGGAGAGCTATCTCAGGCTCACCCGCCCTAGGTTTATCACAGAACCACCTGTATATGTAAAAAATGCCCAAGAACCATAATATAATTTATAACATATGAAACAAACATTAAGGAAAGATAAAATTTACACATTTCAATCACAATATATCATTTAAATATACTGACATAAAAAATACATTATCAAAACCAATTTCAATACTAAAATACTTAAAAGAGTATATGGTATTTATTTTCCATTTAAATACATTATGACAAGTTAAGGAATCCAAAAATCAAATAATAATCATGGCAGATGAAAGGTCATTATCACCACTTATGTTAAAAAGAAACATTATTTTTTGTTGTTTAGTAAAATTCTGCATAGAAAAAGATTCCCTTTTGATGAAATGAAAAGTCAAAGGTGTTTATATAATTTATAAAAAAAGTCATGTATTAAAACAAAATATGCCTCAATGAAAGGAGATTGAGACAAAGTCCCTTACCTTATGTCTGACTTGACCCATTTGTCCTTCAATCTCTTGAATAATGAACTAAAGTTAATTTCTACTTGGTTAATAACCTTTTTCATGTTTATTATTCCATTAATATCAATTATTACCATGTTATAAACATTATGAAATTATATAATTTAATAACGGTCGTTCTGTCGATAGTTGTCACTTGAGTAAAAAATGAACACCTTATATTTACAAGTTGTCCATGTGGTCAATAGTCCATTATATCTAGTAAGATATTAATTATTTAGATATCATATATATCATATATATCCAATATATATATGTTTTTATAATAGTACATATCATTTTGAGAAAAGAAATGAAATGCACCGTTCATGGAGATGGTAAGCCGAACGTACGCATGAACATTACATTGATTTCTATTTCATATTAAAATGGAATGAAAACATAATGATGAATAGGTATATTATAATTCTAGTATAATATAATATATAATATCATTAACTTCATCCTTTATACATGCCACATATGGCATTAATGAGTCATATCACTTTGAGGGGGTGGTAGTCTGCACTTCCTCAAATAAGATTATCTCGTTTACCCATTATGGAAACCATAAAGGTATGCTACAAATGTAAAACACAAAGGAATAATGAAAACATAAAAATAATATATATCATATATAAATATAGTTCCATTTTAATGGACACCATGAGAGGCTATAGGAGATAATCGAACAATCATCGTTACGTGAGGCTTTAGTTTTCCATCCACAGAGACAATATGTTCTTCAACCATTAAGTGGAGGTTTGTGTAATTGTAGTTCTAATAATTCTCATAAAAACATCCTAGTATATTGAGGATACTTTTTTTGTTATAAAATAATGTATTAAAATGAGTTTAGGGGTTGGATAAGTAAAATAAAATAAAATAAGTTAAGAGAAACTGTTACCTTTAATTTGGGTAACTCTCTTTGGTTTGAACCAAAAGGACTTCTTAAAGTTAATTCTTCACAAGGTAAGGCTTATAGGTGGAATAGAAGGATCTTGAGAGATTATTTGGGCAGGTGTTGGACTATCAAAGGGGCTTGAGAGGTGTGATTAATGAGTTAGGAGTGAGATATTTTTATAAGGGAGAGGAGGGGCTCTTTAGGAAAGTGTGAAAATATTATTTTATTATATAATGATATTTGGTTTATAAGGGTCCAAAACTATTTAAATATGAATATAATATGACTAATGGTAGAAATAAAATCTTCCTATAAGAAATGGATAGGTTTTGGATATTGTTTTAATATTTATAATATTATTTATTTAAATCATTTATTAATGAGGTAAATACTACATCATTATTGCGTCATAAATAATTTAATTTATTTGATGTCTAAAAATTATAAAAAAATACCATGATGTGGGAACTATTTTTATATTTCAAAATAATATTTATAGTTTAAAATATGATTTATATAACCCCATGTAAAAATTAATTTACAAAAAGATATTTGTTTGTGTTATATTTTCCTCTACTTTATGTTATTTAAAATAAAGTGTCATTATCACTCATAAGTGGCTCCATGGGGTCCAAAAATCGAGCAAAAGTTTCCCATGTTCATAAATGACTCAACACATAAGGTTAGGACAAGTATTAAGCTAATTTTATATTATTATAATATTCGTTTTACCTTGAATTACCCTATTTACCTTTAACCGCAGTAAATAAAAGTCAAAAGCTACTATTCAAAAAAAATTATTTTCCTCTCATTGAACAAAATTTTACTTAATAATAACAAACATGTATGTCATATTTTCAAAATTCAATTCACAAAAACAGAAAAAATTCATTTAAATGAAAAAGTCAGTTTCTTAGCTACTACTTAGTGGTTTCACTATTAATCAAAAATTGAAGTTTTTTAGAAAAATACCAAAAATTCAGCCTTAGCTATATTTGATATTCCGAATTCAAAAATGATGTCTATTTTAAAAAATTCAAAACATAGAAGTTGCATTATTTAATTTAAAATAAATTCCTGTGGTCAAAACGAGTAGCGTGTTTTTAAGAAACAATAACTATTAAAAGATTGACATTTGTTTACGTCAAATTTCAATGTGAAATTAATTCCAAAGACCAACATTGAATTAAATGGTAAAAATATAATCTAATTAAAATTTAAAATAAGTTAAAAAATATAATCTAACCATATATATAAATTATATTAAAAGGCACTATTGAATTATAATACAACATTTTTTACTATTCATAAAAAACGAATTTTATCAGAAAAATACCAAAAATTTACCCAAAGTGAATTTTAATGTCCCAAATCTAAAAAATAATTTTATGTTGTAAAATATAATATATGAATGTGACCAAAAATATATTTAAATAGGGTTCCCCATCAAAAGGTGGTAAATCGACCTTTTAAAGAATATTTGAGTATTTATGCTTAAAATTAGATTCATTCACATTTTAAGCCTCTGAGTTTTATTGGATAAATGTAAGAACTTTTAGAAAACATGTATAATCATATTTTAGTTAGCTCTATTCATTCCAACTAATACAACGGCTAGGAGATAACTACCATTTAAATTAAAAATATTATATTATTAGTGTGCAATGTAAGAATTCAAAGAAACCCGTTGTTGCGTATCAGTTATTCCATCGAACATAGAAACCAATTTAAAGTAAAATTAACATTTAATTTTCAAATATTAATAAAAATGAAGATTTATTATTTTTTTATTTACTTGAGATGTTACATCCTTCCCCCCTATAACGACCCATACTTTACATACATTGTTATTACTTTAGAATTGAAGCGCACTTATTACAACATATAACAAAACCAGGAAAGGACCGTATAAGTATAGAGTCTTTAGAAACTGGGAAACAAAAACAACTGGTTCATAAAGCATCTACTTTGCCTCCCATTTATTTCATCATATCTAGAGTCCCTTTTTGGCATATCCTACTTAATCACCTTCTTCCTGACCTGGGGAAATAAAACATACAAAAGGGTGAGATCAAATGCTCAGTAAGGGTGAAAAAAAGAAATATCAATCACATCATATACATAAGAACATAACTTTTGGAAATCTTAACCTTCAAAAGAGATCATAATTTCATAACATGAGATAAATCATAGTAGTGAAATGTAATCCCAATAATCATAACTTAAAACATGAAACTTTGTGGAATACACACATAATCATAGAGAATAATTTCTTATTAGTCAAGACTCATTTCCAAGACTATCTTAGTGGACAATGTCAATATCTGAATCGAGTTCACTCCTCGATTCAGTCCTGTTTCACAAAACCGGTTTAACCTGCCGTTCCAGCCATGTCTATCTAATGAGATATAAAATATTTACCCAACGCATTGGAGGGAGATATAGGTCCCACCATCTCATAATGATACCATTCTTATGTGTGCCACAAAATCATAAACCATACATCATAGCATAACCCATGTAATAAAAATGGGAATCTTAAACATCGTGACATCATAAAAAAATTCATATAAGATTAAGGAATTCATAAAAATATTTCCATCACAACATAGTAAAATCCATGTAATAATAGGGATAGAAACAAAACCCTATATTATCTTAGATAGAAAATAATTTTGATAAAACTCTTGAACTCCATTCTTGAGGAAAAATATCCTTTCTACTTCAAAAACATTTTTCCTATCTTAACATGTCATACAATTTTAAACTAAAAGAAGTTTATTAAAAATAAACATTAAAACTATTAAAGGAATATTCTTGGAAATATTTTTTTAAAAATACATTCATTTCTTATAAGTTAAAAAAACATTCTTCTCGTACTTTTGTCAGAAAAGTCAAAAATTACCTCGTACGAAAAACGACAAAAGATTCCTTTAATATCTTTTACTAAAAAATCACCGAAGGGTAAAATTGGATTTAAAAAATTTTAGGTGGATGGAAATAATATTACATATTGAGGAAACATGGATGTGTATGATAAAATACACCCCTGTAAATTCCAAAGTATAAACAATCTCGGATAAAAATGAGATTGTGATATTTCCCATACCTTAGGTCCGATTTGCTTCGTAAGTGTCCGAACCTCCTGTATAATAATTTAAATAATGTTATTGACTTATTCTAGAATAATACATATTTTTATAATATCATATATGGTCATATTCTTAGCTTCTTGTTAGTAATATTTCATTACTACTTGTTATTCGGGTGTTTATTACTTTTTGTTCTTATGCGTGTTTTGTCGAATAAATTATTATTTTTCTTTTTAGGTTATAGATACCTAATTTCAAGAATGGTATTAGTGTAATATATATCATATTAATTCATTAAATTCATTTATATAATCATTATTCAATGAAGATCATGTAGAACGAGTCTCATCACATCGTGGAGACGGTATTCCGTACGTACGTACGAGTGATGATATCGTTCCCATGATTGTGGAATTGTATTGGAGTGTATGTCTACTATTTTGGAATCAATATCACTTTAAAATAATCATATATAGTCATTATTTACACCATTATACCCATCCAAGTAAGGTGGTGGTGAAAAATAGTTTACAACACGGCGTGGAGACGATATTCCATACGTACGCACACGCGGTGATTTTGTTTTCCGCAGGATGGATAGATGGTGAAATAGGGTTGTTTCATACTTATAATAACATATCAGTATATTAGTGATACTGATGTTATTAATTCAAAATTAAACAACTAAATAAGAAGAAGTGGAAGAATAAATAAAGTTGAAAGAATCGGTAATGGACATTACCTCTTCTTTGAAGCGCTTCTTTGAGACCTCCTTTTAGGGCACTAAAATTGGTCTTTGAAGAAGACCAGGACCTCTAGGATGTCTCTAGGGATGTTGAGAGGAGAAAGTGGCAGGGGTTGGCAGAGCTTGAAGGCTCAAAGTGGTGTGAAGAATAGGGCGAGGAGGTGCTCTTTTATAAGGGAGGAGAGGGGCTCCTTTGGAAAAACTAAAAATATTATTTTATTATAAAGCCAAATTCGCTTTTAAATAGCTCCAAATTGATTTATATAGAAGATAAGGTGGGTATGGGTCTAAATAATCTCATCCAATAGAATTTAGAAAAGTTTATATTCCTATTTTAACCTTATCATTTATATTTAACTTTAAGTTAGATAAATTTACTTTTACCGTGTCTTTTTGTGTTCTTACACTATAAGGTTAATAAACTTACTATAACAAACCAAACGAACCCCAAGTTGTTTATTATTAATATATATAACCTTATCTAAGAAATTTTATGGAAACTTAGATTTTTAGGAATAAAATAACAATTAATAATATAAGATTTGTTTTAAAAACTATTTTATGTCAATTTTAACACTATTTAGTAATTGATTTTTGTGAAAATCATAACAGAATTATTAGTTCGAAAAAAGTTAATTAAATAAATAATAACATGACATATTAACCTATAAAATTAGTGTAATTCATAAAAAGTCTCAAATTACATTTATTTGGGTATTTATAACATCAATTATGTCAATATTTCATTAATAATTACTGCATCATCTTTGTGTCATAAATAAATTAAATTATTTAATGTCTAAAAATTACAAATAAAATACCATTATGTAGGAAATATTTTTAGATTTCTAATGAATATTTATAGTCGAATTTATTTTATGTATAAACCTATATTAAAAATTATTTAGTTATTAAACTTTGATTTTAACTATTTTAACCCTTCTTTAAATAAATTAATAATAAATGTCCTAATCTAATCCAAGTGGGCCTAAATGGTCATATATTTTTCCTAAGGTTGTTTTTGGTCGAATTAAACTTATCCAATAGAATTAGGACATGTGTTAGGGTAATAATAATATCATTTTTACCCTTAATTACCCTATTTACTTTTAACCATGGTAAATAAAAGTAAAAAGTTACTATTCACGAAAAATTATTTTCATCTCATTGAACTACATTTTTCTTACTGACATCAACTGTGTCTCTCATATTTTTGAAATTCCACTCACAGAAGTGGTAAAATTATGTTTTATATAAATTTGCAAATTCTCCTAGGAGGTGGGTAAAAGACGGTGAAAAGTTCAATAAAATTTTTATATATCTAAAATTATTATAAAATGACTCTAATGAATTTTATTGAACTTATATAGGTATTATGTATCAATTTTACCTAAAATAAATTTAATTAAAATAAATAATTATTTAAATAAAAAGTCGGTTTTTAAATAGTAACCCAGTGTTTTCACTATTCATCAAAAATTGAAAGTTTTCAGAAAAATACCAAAATTTCATCCTAGGCTAATTTCGATATTCCAAATCCAAAAATGAAGTCCATTTTGAAAAATAAAATTAATAAAATTTCAAAAAGTGGTTATTACTATTCATAACGGCTAGTTTTAATAATATTTTAATAGCATATCGTTGTTTAGTGAAACTCGGTATTGCGTACGACGCAAGCTATCGAGGAAGGTTGCGATTTCATGTAAAGCAAGCCAAGAAAGTGTTGTGTGTAGTGAAAGATTCCTTTGATGATTTTTATAACATAAATACAAAATATTTCTCATAAAAGTCTCAGGTGTTACATTCTACCCCACTTAAAATGAATTTCTCCCTCGAAATTCATCACTTTGTAACAAACAGACGAGGATACCTCTCCCTCATCATATCCTCAAGCTCCCATGTAGCTTCTTCTAATTGGTGGTTCCTCCATAAAACTTTCACCAAGCGAGTGGTCTTGTTTCGTAGAATTTTTTGCTACGATCCAGAATCTCTATCGGATGTTCTTCATAAGAAAGAACTTGCTCCAGTGGTACAACTTCTGAGATGAGTACATGTGAAAGATCTGGTATGTACTTTCTCAGGAGAGATACATGGAACACATCATGAACTTGAGAGAGATTCGGTGGAATAACCGATCAGTATGCTACCTTCCCAACACGATCTAGTATTTCGAAAGGACTGATATATCTAGGGCTCAACTTCCCCTTCTTTCCAATTGTCATGACCCTCTTCCAGGGAGATATTCATAAGAACACTTTATCACCCACTTCAAACTCTAGGTCTTTTCTTCGGTTGTCGGCATAACTTTTCTGTCGACTCTGAGCTGCTCTTTTGTGTTGAGAAATAGATCGGACCTTTTCTGCCATCTCATCAACAATATCAGGTCTTAATAGCTTTATTTCCCCAACTTCATCCCAGCAAGTTGGAGTCCTGCATTTCTTTCCATAGAGAGGTTCATAAGGAGCCATCTGAATACTGGAGTGAATGCTATTATTATAAGAAAATTCCACCAAAGGTAGGTGTTGATCCCAACCACCTTTGAAATCCATAGAGCAAGCTCTCAACATATCTTCTAGAGTTTTAATTGTTCTCTCAGACTGAAAGTCTGTCTGAGGATGATAAGCAGTGGTGAAACTCAACTCTGTATCCAGAGTATGCTGAAGACTTTGCCATAACTTTTATGTAAACCTCGGATCCCGATCAGATATAATAGAAATTGGTACTCCATGCAATCTTACCACTTCCTTTACATATATCCTGGCAAGATGATCCAAAGAGAAATCCTCTCTAACAGCAATGAAGTGTTCAGACTTTGTAAGACGATCAACTATGACCCATATAGCATTATTGCCTTTGGATGTTTTAGGAAGTCTGGTGACAAAGTCCATAGTGATGTTTTCTCACTTCCATTTGGGTATGAGTAATGGTTGTAACATTCCCTTAGACGTCTGTCTCTCGGCTTTAACTTACTGACAAACCAAGCATCGAGAGACATATTCAGCAACATCTCTTTTCATGCCATCCCACCAGAAGTACTCTTTCAGGTCCCTATACATCTTCGTGCTTCCAGGATGAATAGAGAATAAAGAACTATGAGACTCATCCAGTATCTCCTTCTTTAATTCGGAGATGGGAGGAACACAAATTCGATTCGTAAACTTTATTATCCCATCACAATCAAGGTTGAATTCAGGAACATTTCTCACCTTATTTTGTAACTCGACATTTTCTTTCTATGCCTCTTTAATCTTCACATGTATAGATAGTTGAACATTCATTTGAGAAAGATAAGATTTTTCCCCTTCCATTATAATTACAATATCCATCCTTTGTAAATCCATAAATATTGGATCTTTTGTGATCCTCATCATGGATAAACTGGCATGGTCTTGTCGACTTAATGCATCTTCCACCTTGTTTTCATTCCCATGGTGGTAATGGATTGAGCAGTCGTAATCCTTAATCAGCTCCAACCATCTTCTTTGGCGCATATTCAGCTCCTTTTGTGTGAAAATATACTTTAAACATTTATGATCAGTATAAATGTCACACCTTTCTCCATAAAGATAATGCCTCTAAATCTTTAATGCAAATATTACTACAGCTAACTCCAAATCATGAGTTGGGTAATTTTTCTCATGGATTTTCAACTGTCGTGAGGCATAAGCTATCACCATATCATTTTTCATAAGAACACACCCCAATCCCTTCATGGATGCATCACTTTAGATCACAAACCTTTCTCCACTACAAGGCAGTGTGAGCACAGGTGCACTGGATAACCTTCTTTTCAACTCCTTGAAATTCTCTTCACATTCCTCCATCCAGAAAAACTTAACTCCTTTCTGAGTCAACTTGGTGAGTGGATTAGATAATCGTGAAAAATATTTCACAAATCGTCGATAATATCTAGCCAAACCAAGAAAACATCAGATCTCAGTTACTGTTGTTGGTCTCGACCATATTTTGATAACCTCTGTTTTTGCTGGATCGACAGATATCCCCTCTTTTGAGATTATGTGACCAAAAAAAAAACTCTTTGAAGCCAAAATTCACACTTGGTAAATTTGGCATAAAGCTTCTCCTTTCTCAGGGTCTTCAATATAATTCTCAAGTGATATTCATGTTCTTCCTTTATCTTTGAATATACAAGAATATCATCTATAAAGACTACCACAAACTGATCAAGATAGTCTCTAAAGACTCTATTCGTCAGATCCATGAAGATAGCAGGGGCCTTAGTAAGACCAAATGGAATCACTGTAAATTCATAGTGTCCATACCTTGTACGGAAAGCAGTCTTTGGTATATCCTCCCTTTTGACGCTTAATTGATGATACCTTGAACAAAGATCAATCTTGGAAAAGTATTGAGCTCCGCGTAGTTGGTCAAATAAGTCATCAATGCACGGGAGAGGATATTTGTTCTTGATAGTGATGTTGTTAAGTTCTCGATAATCAATGCAGAGTCTCATTGATCCATCTTTCTTCTTAACAAACAAAACAAGTGCTCCCCAAGGTGATGCACTAGGGCATATGAATCCCTTATCAGGATTCTCATGGAGTTGCTTCTTCAATTCCTGTAACTCAATTGGGGCCATTCTATAAGGTGTCTTTGAAATAGGAAAAGCACCCGGTACGAGTTCTATTGAAAACTCAACTCCAAGATTTGGTGGAAGACCCAGAAATTCCTCCAGAAAGACATCATCAAACTCCCGTACAATGGGAATATTCTTAATCATGAGTTTCTTAACAACCATTTGAGATAAATAACCTTCATTTAGTGTAATCAAGACCCATAAGATGGAAGAAATTTCCACTATAAGGTTATGTTCATCCTTACATCGATAGACGATCATAGATTGATCTGGAATATGAAATGTGACTTCCCTTCTTTGGCAATTGATATGAGCTCCATATAAAGAAATCCAATTCATGCCAAGAATCACATCAAATTCTACTATAGGAAGTATCACAAGATTTTCAGGAAGCACTTTCCCACAAACTTCAATCGGAGAAGAATTATAAGCTTTTGATGTGACTGTTGTGTCATTAGGGGTTGTCACAGCTAACTCTACATCTAACTGTTGAGGTAATACGGTGATAACCTTAGAAAATTCTTCAGAAATAAAAGAGTGGGCAAATCCAGAATCAAATAAAACATTTTCAACTTTAGAGTGGATGGTATGTGTACCTTCACCACATCATTATTGTACTCCACACCACTTATAGAAATTTCATGTGACTTTCCTTTGTCTTTAGCCTTAAAAGTTTGTTGACGTCAACCATCATCATCAACACTTGGTTTTGGGCATTGATTAGCATAATGCCCCATCTCCATGCATTTGCAACATTGAAGTGTAGTAGGTTCATCCTGTGTATCCCTTCCTTTGTTTACATCACTAGACATCTTCTTCCCATCATTGCGGCATTCAAATGCCTGATAACATTCCTTTCCACAGTTGAAACATTTACTTGTCCCTTTAAGACAACTCCCTCCATGTTTCTTTCCACACATTGAGAATAAGGAAAAACTCATCTTCTTTTTAGTGTGCTCTTTAGATTTTCCTTTCAATTCCATTTTCCTCTTATTATCAAACCCATATGACTGATGGGTTACTCAAATATCCATCTTAACTTTGAGAGCACATCGAACGATTTCCTCGTAGCTATTGAAGTCCCTTATGGCTAACGCCCTTCGAAGACTTGGTTTTAAGACACTAATGAATCGATCGATCTTACTCTCAGGTTGGATAATAATACCAGAAGCATACCTTCCAAGCCTTGTAAAATTTGCTTCATAGGTTCCAACAGATTCATCATCCTTTTGATTTAGTTCAAAAAACTCCTTCTCCATCTTTGTTCGGAGAATATGAGGTAAGTGCTTATTGAAAAACAAGTTCTTGAACACATCCCATTCCATGGACTCAATTTCATCTCTTGGCCTCGTATTCTTGATAAGATTCCACCATCGATCAGCAACACCTTCCAAACGATACACTGCTAAGATGACTTTATCATGTTTAGAAAATTGAAGAACTGAAAATATCTTTTCATTAGTACTGATCCATTATTCAGAAACTAATGGATTAGTAGACCCGCTGAATGAGGGTGGACGCTGCCTCATGAAGGATTCAACAGAATGTTTCTCCTTCCTTTGCTCATTTGGAAGTCCTTCATGATTCATAGCTTGAGAAAGTTGTGTGAGCATGGCTACAAGAATTTACATTCCATTTCCCATAACGTTTGGTTGCTCAGGGGGATAATCATTGCATTGACCGTCGCATTCCGCATTAACACGGTTCCTTTGGGTTCCATCCATTGACTAAAACCAAGAAGAATAGTGTGAGAAACACTAATTATAATAGGAAAACCACATAATTAAGAATACAATTTCATACTTAAGGTCTTATCATAGGTTTTTCACGGCCATTTTTAAAACACTAATATCATGTTCTATGCTTAGACTTATCCTTAGGGTTCTTACTAAGGCTTTCACATCCTAGTTTCCAAAGGTTGACTATACCTTTCTTCTGATACCAACTATAACGACCCATACTTTACATACATTATTATTACTTCAGAATTGAAGAACACTTATTACAACATATAACAAAACTAGGAAAGGACCGTATAGGTATAGAGTCTTTAGAAACTAGAAAACATAAACAACTGGTTCATAAAGCATCTACTTTGCCTCCCATTTATTTCATCATATCTAGAGTCCCTTTTTGGAATATCCTACTTAATAACCTTCTTCCGGAACTGGGGAAATAAAACATACAAAAGGGTGAGAACAAATGCTCAGTAAGGGTAAACAAAAGAAATATCAATCACATCATATACATAAGAACATAACTTTTGGAAATCTTAACCTGCAAAAGAGATCATAATTTCACAACATGGGATAAATCATAGTAGTGAAATGTAATCCCAATAATCATAACATAAAAGATGAAACTTTTTGGCATACACACATAATCATAGAGAATCATTTCTTATTAGTCAAGACTCATTGCCAAGACTATCTTAGTGGATAAAGTCCATTTCTGAACTGAGTTCACTCCTCGTTTCAGTCTTGTTTCACTGAACCGGTTTAACCTGCCGTTCCGGCCATGTCTATCTCATGAGATATAAAATCTTTACCCAATTAATTGGAGGGAGATATAGGTCCCACCCATCTCATAATGATACCATTCTTATGTGTGCCACAAAATCATAAACAATATATCATAGCATAACACATGTAATAAAAATGGGAATCTTAAACATCATGACATCATAAAACAATTAATATAAGATAAAGGAATTCATAAAAATATTTCCATCACAACATAATCAAATCCATGTAATAATAGGGATAGAAACAGACCCTATATTATCTTATATGGAAAATAATTTTGATAAAACTCTTGAACTCCATTCTTGAAGAAAAATATCCTTTCTACTTCAAAAACATTTTTCCTTTCTTAACATGCCATACAGTTTTAAACTAAAATATGTTGATTAAAAATAACCTTGAAAACTTGTAAAATAAGATTCTTGGAAATATTGTTTTTAAAAATCCATTCATGTCGTATAAGTTACAAAAAAAAAAATTCTTCTCGTACTTTTGTCGGAAAAGTCAAAAAGTAACTCGTATGAAAAACGACAAAATATTCCTTTCTATCTTTTACTAAAAACTCACCAAAGGGTAAAATTGGATTTAAAAAATTGTGGGTGGATGGAAATAATATTACATATTGAGGAAACATGGATGTGGATGATAAAATACACCCCAGTAAATTCCAAAGTATAAATAATCTCAGATAAAAATGAGATTGTGATATTTCCCTTACCTTAGGTCCGATTTGCTTCGTAAGTGTCTGAACCTCCTGTATAATGATTTAAATAATGTTATTCACTTATTCTAGAATCATATGTATTTTTATGATATCATATATGGTCATATTCCTAGCTTCTTATTAGTAATATTTCATTACTACTTGTTATTCGGGTGTTTATTACTTTTTGTTCTTATGCGTGTTTTGTCGAATAAATTCTTATTTTTCTTTTTAGGTTATAGATAACTCATTTACAGAATGGCATTAGTGTAATATATATCATATTCATTCATTAAAGTCATTTATATAATCATTATGCAATGAAGATCATGTAGAACGAGTCACATCAAATCGTCGAAACAGTATTCCATACGTATGCACGAGCGATGATATCGTTCCCATGATCATGGAATTGTATTGGAGTGTATGTATACTATTTCAGAATCCATATCACTTTAAAATAATCATATATAGTCATTATTTACACCATTATACCCATCCAAGTAAGGTGGTGGTGGAAAATATTTTACACCACTGCGTGGAGACGGTATTCCGTACGTACGCACACGCGGTGATTTCATTTTCCGTAGGATGGATAGATGGTGAAATAGGGTTGTTTCATAATTATAATAACATATCAGTATATTATTGATACTGTTGTTATTACTTCATAATGAAATAACTAAATAAGAAGAAGTGGAAGAAGAAATAAAGTTGAAAGAATCGATAATGAACATTACCTCTTCTTTGAAGTGCTTCTTTCAGACCTCCTTTTAGGGCACTAAAAGTGGTCTTTGAAATAAGACCAGTACCTCTAGGATGTCTCTAGGGAAGTGGAGAGGATAAATTGGTAGGGGTTGGCCGAGCTTGAAGGCTCAAAGTGGTGTGAGGAAGAGGGGGAGGAGGTGCCCTTTTATAAGGGAGGAGCGGGGCTCCTTTGGAAAAACTAAAAATATTATTTTATTATAAAGCTGAATTCGGTTTTAAATAGCTCCAAATTGATTTATTTAGAAGATAAGGTGGGGATGGGTAAAAATAATCTCATCTAATAGAATTTAAACAAGTTTAGGTTCCTATTTTAACCTTATAATTTATATTTAACTTTAAGTTAGATAATTTTACTTTTACCGTGTCTTTTTGTGTTCTTACACTATAAGGATAATAAACTTACTATAATAAGCCAAACGAACCCCAAGTTGTTTATTATTAATATATATAACCATATCTAAGTCATTTGACTGAACCTTATATTTTTAGGAATAAAATAACAATTAATAATATAATATTTGTTTTAAAAACTATTTTATGTCAATTTTGACACTATTTAGTAATTGTCTTTTGTGAAAATCATAACATAATGACTAGTTCGAAAAAAGTTAATTAAATCAATACTAACATGTCATATTGACCTATAAAATTAGTTGAATTCATAAAAACTCTCAAATTACATTTATTTGGGTATTTATAACATCAATTATGTCAATATTTCATTAATAATTACTGCATCATCTTTGTGTCATAAATAAATTAAATTATTTAATGTCGAAAAATTACAAATAAAATACCATTATGTAGGAAATATATTTAGATTTCTAATGAATATTTATAGTCGAATTTATCTTATGTATAAACCTATATTAAAAATTATTTAGTTATTAAACTTTCATTTTAACTATTTTAAACCTTCTTTAAATAAATTAATAATAAATATCCTAATCTAATCCAAGATGGCCTAAATGGTCATTTTTTTCCTAAGGTTGTTTTTGGTCAAATTACACTTATCCAATAGAATTAGGACATGTGTTAGGGTAATAATAATATCATTTTTACCCTTAATTACCCTATTTACTTTTAACCGTGGTAAATAAAAGTAAAACGTTACTATTCACCAAAAATTATTTTCATCTCATTGAACCACATTTTACTTTCTGAAATCAACCGTGTCTCTCGGATTTTTTAAATTCCACTCACAGAAGCGATAAAATTAAGTATTATGTAAATTTGCAAATTCTCCAATGAGGTGGGTAAAAGACGGTGAAAAGTTCAATAAAATTTTTATATATATAAAATTATTATAAAATGACTCCAATGAATTGCATTGAACTTATATAGGTATTATGTATCAATTTTTCCCTAAAATAAATTTAATTAAAATAAATAATTATTTAAATAAAAAGTCGGGTTTTAAATAGTAACCTAGTGTTTTCACTATTCATCAAAAATTGAATGTTTTCAGAAAAATACCAAAATTTCACCCTAGGCTAATTTCGATATTCCGAATCCAAAAATGAAGTCCGTTTTGAAAAATAAAATTCATAAAATTTCAAAAAGTGGTTATTACTATTCATAACGGTTAGTTTTAATAATATTTTGATAGCATATCGTTGTTTAGTGAAACTCGATATTGCGTACGGCACAAACTATCGAGGAAGGTCATGATTGCGTGTAAAGAAAGCCAAGAAAGTGTTGTGTGTAGTGAAAGATTCCTTTGATTATTTATATAACATAAAAACAAAATATTTCTCATAAAAGTCTCGGGTGTTACACCCCCTTTTGGAAATTTCATCCTCACAATTTTTATTCACTTATCAAATAAATTGGGGTATTTATCCCTCATAGAATTTTAAGATTCCCACATTTCTCTTTAATCATATGGTATTTTCACAAAACCATTACCTAGTGAATTAATTTATTCTGCAACACTTTCTCACTACAGTCAAGAATCTGGACTGGTTATTCATTATAAGAGAGATTCTATTCCAACTAAACTACCTCTGTGCTCAAAACATGAGATGGATCTGGCATATACTTTCTCAACATCAAAACATGAAAAACAATGTGTACCTGGGATAAACATGGAGGTAAAGTCACTCTCTATGCAACTGATCTAATTTTCTCTAGGATTTCATAAGGTCCAATGAACCTCGGACTCAACTTTCCCTTATTACCAAAACACATCATACTTTTCCTTGTAGAAACATTGAGAAAGAAATGATCACCTACCTCAAAAGAGAGATCTTTCCTCTGGTTATCCACATAACATTTCTGCCTACTCTGAGCTGTTCTCATGCTATTCTAAATAAATTGAACCTTTTCTGCCATATCTTCTACCAATTATGGTCCCATCAACTTCTTTTCACCTACTCCATTCCAAAAAGTTGGAGTTCGACATTGTTTTCCATATAATGCCTCAAATGGAGCCATCTGTATACTGGAATGATAACTAGTATTATATGAAAAGTCTACCAAAGAAATATGTTGGTCCCTAATTCCCTAGTAATACAGTGAACAAGCACGTATCATATCCTCCAAGGTCTGAATTGTTCGTTCTGATTGCCCATCTAATTAAGGATGACAAGCTATACTAAAATTTAATTAAGTACCCAACAAATTCTGAAGGCCTTTCAAAAAGTTAGAAGTAAACCTGAGATCATGATCAGATACAATACAGAGGGTAACTCCATGAAACCTGACTATCTATTTAATATACATTTGAGAAAGTTGATCTAGAGACAGAGTATCTCGAATAGGAAGGAAATGAGCCAATTTAGTCAATTGATCAATAATAGCCCAGATTACATTATAACCTCGTGATGTCTTTGGTAATCCCACAATGAAGTACATGGATATATTTTTCCATTTCTACTCTGGCACCGGTAAAGACTTAAGCCTCCCTTTCGGTAACTGACGCTCTGCTTTAACCTGCTGACAAGTCAAACACTTCACAGTAAAATCAACAATATCTCTTTTCTTTCCTTCCAACCAGTAATATTCCCGAAGATCTCTATACATCTTAGTACTACCAGGATGAACTGAAAATGTACAACTATGATATTCACATAACAACTAATTCTTGAATAGTGAATCACAAGGAACACATAATATTTTCTCAAACCTCAAAACACAATCATTAGGAACATTAAAATCAGGAAACTTACCCTTCTGAACCAACTCTACCTTTTTCTACAACTCACTGTATTCCTTCTATGCTTGCTTAATTCTATCCGATAGAGATGATTTCACTAATACCTAAAACAAAATAGAAGAATTATCTGCACTAACAACATATATGCCAAAGTTCATCAAAACAAAAACAAAATGTTCTCATTCCAAAAGTAACATGGTTAATATTGCATTACATTTCTGACTCAAATAATCAGCCACTTTATTTTCTTTTCATAGATGGTTAAGGATCGTGAAATCATAATCCTTGATTAATCCTAGCCATATCCTCTATCTCATGTTCAATTCTTTATGAGTTAATATATACATTAAACTTTTGTGGTCAGTATATATTTCATATTTTACTCTATATAAATGATGCCTCTAAATTTTTAAAGAAAAAACAACTACAGCTAATTCCAAATCATGTGTAGGGTAATTTAACTGATGATGTTTCAACTGATGTAGAGCATAAGCAATTACTTGATCATTTTGCATAAGGAAACAACCATGTCCTTTCAATGAAGCATCACTGTAGATAAAAAACTCACCATTTCTGGAAGGAAGTTCCAAAACTGGAGAATTCAACAATATTCTTTCCAATTCCTGAAAACAATCATCACATTCTTTTGTCCAAATGAACTTAACACCATTTCGAGTTAACTTATTTAATGGGATAGATAACCCTAGACAATTTTCAACAAATCTCTGGTAATAACCTGAAAAACCAAGAAAACTACAGATATTGGTTATATTTGTGGGTCTTGGCCATTCTTTATCAACTTTTTTTAGCAGGATAAACAGTTATGCCATTTTTTTAAACAATATGACTAAGGAATGAAAGTTTTTGTAACAAAAACTCACACTTTCTGAATTTCCCATACAGTTTTTTTTCTTTTAAGGTTTTCAAGACAACCCTTAATTGACTTTTATGCTCTTCATTACTTTTATAAGAAACAAAAATATCATCAATTGACACAGCCACAAAATTATCCAAGAAATCACAAAAAATTCTATTCATAAGATCCCTGAATATAGTAGGATAATTAGTTAACCCAAAAGTCATAAAAAAAACTCATAATGGCCATATCTAGTATGAAATTCTGTCTTCGGAATATCTTCTTCCTTTACTTTCAATTGATGGTACCCTAACCTCAAGTCAATCTTTGAAAAATACTGATCTCCCTGAGGCTAATCAAACAAATCATTGATGTGAGGAAAATGATACTTGTTCTTAATAGTGACGTTATTCAATGCTCTATAATCAATGGAAAGTCTCATTGAACCATCTTTCTTTTTAACAAATAAGATAACAGCACCCCATGGTGATGTGATAGGTTGAATGAAAACATTATCTAATAACTCATACAATTGCTTATTTAACTCTAAAAGTTCAATTTCAGCCATTCGATAAGGGTGTTTGGAAATTGGGTTAGCATTGGGAACTTAGTCAGCAGTAAATTTAGCTTCTCAATCAGGTATAATAACAGTAAAATCATTAGAAAAACATCAAGGCACTCATTTTCCACTAGCACATCATTAATCTCAACCGTTCCATTATTTTCAAAAATATGTGCAAGGTAGCATTCATTTCCATCTTTTACTAGTTTCTCAGCTTCTTGATATATTTTCAGAAGAAAGGGTTCATTCTTGTACACAACCAAAAAATATTTCTGAAAAGAAACCTCTTTATCTCTTCAATCAATCTTAGAATGATAAATAGAAATCCAATTCATACCCAAAATAAAATCAAACTATACTAGAGGTGAAACAATAAGGTTTGATGGTAGATTCTTCCCGCACACAAGAACAAGAAGGTTCTTATGTTTTCTTTTTGTCTCAACATTTCCTTCAGGTGTTTTTACCATAATTTATATATTCATATCTTGAGATGGAATTCCAAATTTACTAGAAAACTTCTCAGAAATGAAAGAGGGTGTAGACCTTGAATCAAACAACACATTGGAATAATCTTAAAAAATAAACATTGTACCTGATACTGCTTCATTTGATGGCCCAACATCTGGTGAAGTAGTTTAAAATGATTTAACCACCCTCTTCTTCTTTTAGTCGGGCTGCTTTCCATCAGTTGAGTTCTTTATTGGACACCCATTTATATAATGACCCATTTCATTGCACTTAAAACATTTTACTGACTATAAATTATATATTGTCTTACCATTACTTTGATATTTTTTAGTGAAATTATGAGCCTTATGTCCCATTTTACCACATCGGTAGCACTTACCAAAATTCAAAAGACATTACACAACATGATTTTTACCAAAATTTTCACAAACTGAAAACTTAAGTTCATTGCCATCAGAATTTTTTGAAGGGTTATTCCCTTTTTCATGCCACCTAGACCTCTTATTCTTTTGTTTGTCAAAGAACACCTGATAATTTGAAAACTCCACTTCCACCTTCTCCGCATAATGAACAAGTTTTTCATATATATTGTACACAAGAGAAGATAATGTCCTTCAATACTTTGGCTTTAATCCGGAGTAAAAATAGTTGAATTTATTATCAAGATCTCATATAAAATTGGGAGCATACCTTTCCAGTTGAGTTAATTTTTCTTTATAAGCATCCACTTAGTCATCCTCTTGCGTCATTTCTAGGAATTGTTTTTCCATCCTAAGATTAACCACCTTAAAAAAATATTTCTCAAGAAACATACCATAGAATTATTCCCAATAAAGAGCATCAATCTCATCACTATACCTTCTATTTTTCACCATCGACCACCACTGATTAGATTCAACTTCAAAA
This sequence comes from Viscum album, assembly GCA_963277665.1. Taxonomy (NCBI): domain Eukaryota; kingdom Viridiplantae; phylum Streptophyta; class Magnoliopsida; order Santalales; family Viscaceae; genus Viscum; species Viscum album. The sequence continues at coordinate 1,589,706,765 of OY728145.1, read as the reverse complement.
TGGTAAAAAACAAGACTAACCTCTTAATGTTTTTAACACCCCATAACATCGAAAATATTCTCCAGTGCTTTAATCCACCCTTTTTCTAGCACATGGTCAGATGATCCACTGAATGATGGGGGATGTTGTCTCATTAAATGCTCCACTACTAACATGTTCCTCTGTGGCTGATCTGGCTGATCTCATGCATGGATACCACCACCATTTATATTCTGAGTCAACTGTTCCATCACTACAATAAACTATTCAGTTCCAATTCCCACCATCCCAGGTTGCTGATTTGGAAAGTTTTCTTCCTTCTGATGTAATCCCAATATTGCTGCCTAGTTTACTCTATGGAAAACCATTCTGAACATAGAAATATCTTAGGTGAAGCAAGATGGTAATATGTAAATTCTATATCATTTCAATCATAACATAAACTAAAAATAATTCATTTATATTAATTTTACTATATTCTTATTCATAAAGTTGTATAAACTGACCATTGATATGAACTATAAGGAAATGGCCTTAAACATTTCATATTCTTGAATTATGTTAATAATTAACATTGAGAATATTTTCTGGTTTATAGCTTTAGATAATTAGTTCATAACATATACATAACAACTTGAATATTACATGTAAATACATCTACCCAGTTTCCATTTTTTCATAAAATAAAAATTCTTGAAAAAAAGAGTCATGTCTAGTTCCATGTTTTAGACAACATGACTTTTCCATGATCCCATACTTGACCTTATTCCACTTTATGTCCTGTGAAAAAAATTTCAAAAACCTGGGATGTGCATAAAAAGATCAGTAATGGTTATAAAATAAAGAAAGAAATCATTAGTCCATCAATACATACAAAACATAAACTCTTTTACCGACCTCATGAAAACATAATATTTATGAATAACACATAGTAATCACAAATGATAATGGTAACTTGTGGCATCCATAACATACTTACATTGTAGCTCTCCTAGCCATGAAGGGTGACACATAGGGAATAACCATAAAAGTATATTCACTAAATCTCTTAGGAGAAACAATCACGTTTACCTCCATCACATTACCCAATGCATTGGATAGCTATCTTGGGATCAACCACCTTAGGTTTATCATAGAACCACCCATATATGTAAACAATGCCCAAGAACCATAACATATTCAAAACATATGAAACAAACATAAAAGAAAGATAAAATTTCCACATTTCAATCACAATATATCATTTAAATATATTGACATAACAAATCAATTATTGAAACCATTTTCAATACTAATATATGTAAAAGAGTATATGGTATTTATTTTCCTTTTAAAAATATTACATCTTGTTAAGGAAGCCAAAGATCAAAAAATACTCATAGCAGCGGAAATGTCATTGTCACTGCTTACATTAAAAAGAATCATTTTTTTATCATTTAGTAAAATGATTCGTAGAATAAAATTACCTTTTAATGAAATGAAAAGTCAAAGGTGTTTATATATTGTATAAAATAAAGTCATGTATTAAAACAAAATATGCCTCAATGAAAGGATATTGAGACGATGTCCCTTACCTCGTGTCTGACTTGACCCGTGGGTCCTTTAATCTCTTGAATAATAAACTAAAGTTAGTTGCTACTTTATTAAGAACATTTTTTAAGTTAATTATTTCTTTTATATCACTTATTACCATGTTATAAACATTATTCAATCATTTATGTTAATTATGGTTATTTTGATGATATTTGGTACTTTAGTAAAAAATGAACACCTTATATTTTCAAGTTGTCCATGTGGTCAATAGTCCATTATATCCAAAATGATATTCATTATTTATATATCATATTTATCATATATATCCAATATATAAATTTATTTATGATAGTAAATATCATTTAGAGATAAGAAATGAAGTGCACCGTTCATGGAGACGGTAAGCTGTATGTACGCATGAACGCTACTTTCATTTATTTTTCGTATTTTAATGGAATCAATACATAATTATACATAGTTATATTATAATTTAAGTATAATATCATATATAATATCATTAAATACATCCTTTATATGTCCCACATATGTAATTAACAAGTCATATCACTTTGAGGGGGCGGTAGTCCGCACTTCCTCAAATGAAATTATCATGTTTACCCAATATGGAAACCATAAAGGTAGGATATAAATGTAAAACATGGAATAATAATGAAAAAATAAACATAATATATATAATATATAGATATATATAGTTCCATCTCAATGTCCACCATGATAGGCGGTAGGAGATAATTGAACATTCCTCGTTTCATGAGGCGTTAGTTTTCCACCCACAGAAACATTTTGTTCTTCAAACATTAGATAGAGGTGTATGTAAGTGTAGTTCGAATCCTTCTCATAAAAACGTCATAGTACATTTATGATACTGGTGTTGTTATAAAATAAAGGAATAAAAATATTTTAGGGGTTGGAGAATTAAAATAAAATAAAATAAGTTAATAGAAACTGTTAACTTTAATTTGGGTAACTCCCTTTGGTTTGAACCAAAAGGACTTTTTGAAATGATTTCGGCCTACGGTATAGTTTCTAGGTGGGAGAGAGGAATTTTTAGAGATTACTTGGGTAGTTTTTGGATGATCCAAGGGGCTTGAGAGGTGTGAGGAATGAGTTATAAGTGGTGGATTTTTATAAGGGGGAGGAGGGGCTCTTTAAAAAAGTTTGAAAATATTATTTTATTATATAGTGATATTCGATTTCTAAATGTCCAAAACTAATTAAAGTCAAATATTATATGAGTAATGGGATAATTAAATTAATCAAATTAGAATTTTATAGGTTATGGATATTGTTTTAATATTTATAATTTTAATTATTTAAATCATTTATTAATGAGGTCAATACTGCATCATTATTGTGTCATAAATAATTTAATTTATTTACTATCTAAAAATTATAAAAAAATACCATGATGTAGGAATGATATTTTTCTTTCCAATTAATATTTATTGTAAAAAATATGACTTATATAACACCATGTAAAAATTAATTTACAAAAGGATATTCGTTTATGTCATTTTTTCATTTATATTAAATTATTTAAAATAATGTGTCATTATCATTCTTAAGTGGCTCCATGGAGTGCCAAAATCAACCCAAATATGAACATGGTCGTAAATGACTTAACTAATAATGTTAGGACGAGTTATAAGGTAAATTGGTATTAATATAATATTCATTTTACCTTGAATTACCCTATTTACCTTTAACTACGGTAAATAAAAGTCAAAAGTTAGTATTCCCTAAAAAAATATTTTCATCTTATTGAACCACATTTTACTTATTAATAATAACCATGTATGCTTTATTTTCTAAATTAAATTCATAGAAGTGGTAAAATTTCATTTAAATGAGAAAGTCAGTTTTTTAACTACTACTAAGTGGTTTCAATATTCATCAAAAATTGATGTTTTTCAGAAAAAAAAAAATTCAGCCTAAGCAATATTTAATATTCAGAATTCAAAAATTTTGTCTATTTTACCCAATTCAAAATATAGAATTTGCATTATTTAATTTAAAATTAATTTCTGTTGTCAAAACAAATTGCGTGTTTTTAGGAAACAATAACTATCAAAAGATTGACACTTGTTTATGTCCAATTTTGAAGTGAAATTAATTCCAATGACCGAAATTAGATTAATTGGTAAAAATATAATCTAATTAAAATTTAAAACCAATTAAAAGTATAATCTAACCATATAATGAAATTATATTAAAAGGAACTTTTGAATTAAAATAAAGTATTTTTCATTATTCATAAAAAAATAATTTTATCATAAAAATACCAAAAATTTACCCAAAGTAAATTTTGATTTCCTGAATCTAAAAAAGAATTTTACTTTTTCAAATAGAACATATAAAAGTGACCAAATATATATTTAAATATGGTTCTCCATCCAAAGGATGGAAATCGACCTTTTAATGAATATTAGAGTATTTATGCTTACAATTAGATTCATTCACATTTTAAGCCTCTAAATTTTATTGGATAAATGTAAAAACATTTAAGAAATTTTATAATCATGTTTTAGTTAGATATATTCATTCCCACCAATAAAAATTCTAGGCATTAACTACAATTTAAAATAATAATATTATATTATTAGTATGCAACGTATGATTTCAAAGAAACTCGTTGTTGTGTATCTGTTACGCCATTAAACATAGAAACCCCTTTAAAGTAAAATTAAAAATTAATTTGAAAACATTAATAAAAATTAAAATGTATTATTTCTTTATTTACTTGTGATGTCACGTTGAGATGGTATTATGTATGTTTTAAGTGAATAAAATTTACAAAAAACTCTTAAAATGCAACATTTTGATATTGGAGGTGTTTTTCCTCAGGCATGTGATTTATGTGGTGGTAATATCTAATGATATAGAGAATATAGAGGTTATAATTTCTTGGAAATAACCTAAGAACATGTTCTAGATTAAGAGTTTTCTTTTACTACATATGTACTATAGGTGGGTTATTTAGGAATTTTCCTATTTGGTAGCACCGATGCCTCGGAATAACAAAAATGATGTAAACTTTTAATGGGTTTATAAATTCAAATAATCATTCCTAGAACTGAATATAATAATTTAATTATCTCCAATTTTAATTTTTTACTACACTCGGAATTGATGAAGAAATGCTTTCAAATTCTTCTATGGTTTGTCTTGTGAGATACCTTGATGACAAATTAGCAAGTATCTAATTACGAGTCAGTTAATCTATGTCCTTAGGAAAAGAACTACCCTAAACATCACATGAATTTATCATTCATAGTTCATGTATTTAACTATTGTAAAGATTACCTCTTTGGTGTGTGATTTTTTTCATATATACAAACTATAATAGTTTGAAGTATATATTCTCCTAGTGGGACATGAATTTTTGTTAGAGTAATTGGGTAGAGTAAATATAAATATTCTAATTTGATATTGTGTATGCTTCTAAGAAAAGAAAATATTTTCATATATCTCTTAGAAAAAATATATATAAACTTGTAAAGAGTATGTTGAGAGCAGAGTGGAGTTGAAAAATTTAATGGAAGACTTTTAGTTGGGAATGACTAAGGATTAAACGGAAGTGTATTTTCACCCATAGTGATAAAATCCTCATTGGTATAGTTATTAAAGTCAAATAAATAGTGTTATCTAGATAGTATTGTGATTCATGAAAGGTTGGCAGTAGAAAATATTTCGAGATGAACTTTATCCAGATGTTACGTGATTTATATCCAAGGAAAATAAGTGGTTCCTTCTTCTATGAGATGTGATATGATGAGGGACTCTAATTATTCTCAGTGGGAAGAACAATGAGGGTAAATGAATATGTATCCTGATATTGGATGATAAATTTTCATTCCAAACATGAAGAGGGAAATTGTATCTTCTGTTTATCACTCCTTGACCAATCACAAAATCAACTTCAAGCATCAATGACCTAGTGGGTTACTTCAGCAAATTTTGGTTCATGTGTGGAAGTGGTATGAAGTAACAATGGAATTCATCATGGGATTTCCCATGACCCTAAGTGGATGATATGTAGTAATAGTTACAATTTATTGGTTTCCTAAGGTGTCTTATTTCTTTATGATATTTGTGACTCATTCAGTATATTATCTAAGAAATCTCTACATTCGAGTGTTTGTGAAAATACATGTAGTGAATTTGGGCATTGTGTTTGATAGAGACACTCATTTTACATCACAATTTAGGAACATATTAGAGAAGTTTATGAAGACTCTATTGATTATAAGAATGACTTATCATCTATAGACTGATGGGTAGCCTTATAGAACAATCCAGACCATAGTGGATATAATTCGAGCATGTGTTTTTGATTCATTGGAATGTGGGATGATCATTTGTCATTGATATAATTCATAAAAAATAATGGTTTATAGTATTCAATTCAAATTTATACATTTTAGTCTCTCTATGGATAACCATGCCATTCATTACTATATTGGCATGAGGTGGGAGAGTCTTTAGTTGTTTGGACGAATATGGTGTAGGAGACCACATAATCGATGAAGTTGATTTAGAAGTATATTGTTACCACCCAAAGAATAAAATGATTTAATGATGAGAAGAAGATATTACATTTGGGGTTAACTGTGGGAGAACAAGTCTTCTTATGAGTGTCCCCTTGGTTAGGGCATTGACGATTTTAGAGGGAATAAAAATTGACATCATTATTTTTTAGACTGTTCGATATAATCAACCACATAAAAATGGTGGAATATTAATTTAACCTTACTATTTGATACCAAAGTATGCATAATGTGTTCCATGTGTATCAACATTGGATATACGTGTCCAATCCAATTAAAATAATTGATTGTAAGGATATTGAGTTAGAACTCGATTCATCATATGTGGAGCAACCTATTTGGATTATTGATTGAAGAGGGAATTCACTGTGAGGAATGAAATTTACTCTTTTTTGGGTTCCATAGAAGAACATGTGTATCTAGGAAGAGACTTTGAAACAAGAACCAAAAATATAGCCACAATAGACCATGTTATTTGCACAGTCCTCTGAATATAATTCTCAAGAATAAGAGGTCATTAGAGGGTGAGATTTGCAGCATCCTCAATCTTATGGTATTCCTTTTTAATGATATTTAATCTATTTTCAAAGTTTAATTAAATTATTATGGAATTATATAGGTGTTTAAAAACTGAATTTTCAAAATTCAAGTTAGGTAGCTCAGATTTTTTGGATACAGAAATATTTCCCAATAAGATTTCATATCTCACGATGTGAATAGTGTCTAAGTAGATTTAATGGAAATATTCATTGAGGTGGTTCACAATATAAAATAAAATTCCTGGAATGAATGTATTTATGAACCTATAACATCAATTTTCCTTGAAATTAGATAAGTATTTCACTCATTGAGATTGAGATAAGAAACAATCAATCGCGAACTTATTATTCCGGTGCCCAATGATTTCAAAGAGTGAACACCAATTTCACACTTTGAATGTCTCTTATTCCAAAATGTCTGTAAATTCTAGATCCCTTGGGATTTTTTTTAACTTTTTCACATTTCAATCAAACCCTATATGGATCTTATGTGGGTTTAGATCTCTCTATACCCCTTATTTAAAATACGAATCTTAGTTCATCATGTGTTTTCAAATTAAAATGGAAACAAAATTTATTGAATTTGCATATACTTATCATTTATACCTTAGTTATTGAACTAAACGTCTATTCTTAAGGATCATTAAAATGAAACATGACTCAGGTGAGGATTTGTAACATAAAGCATCATTGTTCTTGAGGTAGGGAGTCCTTAAATTATGACGAAAATTTATACAGGTGTTTGGAATGATTATGTGGTGTACACGGGTTCCACTGTGAGACTAATGCTTGATATGATTCCAATGTGGTGTAAAAGTGTATCCCCATGAGACTTATGGTTGATATGATTTTCATGTGGATGTTTGTTGTCTATATGACTCTTTCTTGACCAGAAATAATTATGAAATTTTTTATTATATCATTATGTGTTAAATGTGTAGTTTCTCTATATCTGCAATTGAGTGAGAAGGTTAAGCCAACCAAGATAGTTTCTACATTAGTGGGGGAGTGTAGATGATGAGATGGGTCACCCTAGAGTCATTAGATTGGGTTGACATAGGATGTTATAGATATCCACAGAACCATGAGGTTGGGTCAATGTGTGTTGTGTGCCTCACCCCAGAGCTGCAAATTGGGTTGATAAGAGTATTTCCCTAAAATGAAAGTCTGACTATCCCTTCTAGGGGGACATGGATAGATGACTAGTTGACCGAGTACATTGGGCCAACATATGAGTTTTCGTCAAAAATGGAGCCGATGTAGGGTGATCAAATATTTAAGTAATAGATAAATTTCTTCACAAGTGTGATTATTTAATTTTTACTTACACATTAATTATTTTCAGGTAATAAACATATGTATATTATTCACTTATGTTATAGATTATTAGTGATTTCTTTATAGGTTTTATACTCACACCCAATAAAGGAGTCCCTATGTGTCCATAAATTTTATGATTAGGTAACCAGTTTAGGGTTGGAACCTTATGGTGGGAAGTTGGGTAGGAACTACATGATAGTGTGTAGGGATGTTGGGATATACTCTCGGTCATAAATTTTTTTCCACATGTTACATAGTTTATTCTCTCTCCTTTGTTACATTGACCCTCATCAAGTGGGGATCCTTTATTTTTCTATGGATCATATGGATGATATTCAATATTGTTAGAGCATTGGTTTTATAATCTTATCATTTTTACTCTTTTCTAATGGATTTTTTACATTATCTCCATTATTAATATTTTTATTACTTACATTGTATCCTCTATTGATTTTCAATTATTAAAGACTAGTTTCCCCCAATTCCTCTAAGGCCCTTTACACCAGTCGACATCTTCTTGAAGAGGGGGAGGGGCACATGAGGACATGTGCCACTCTTTCCTAAACCTAGTGATTTGGGTTGGGGTGTTACCCTAATATTTTAATATTCATAAAAAAGTAAAAGAAAATACGTGGGGTTTAAAATAAATATATCATAAAATTTCATGAAATGGAAAATGAAATTTAAACATTCCCAATAAAAAGAAAGATTATTACATAAACCCTTACAGATTTGTTAATAATAGAATTAAAATGTCACTAAAGAGATAAAATTATTTTTACATGTTCTTTCATGTATTTTATGTTTGGTTTTATTACAAGAAATATTTGTATTTTATGTATATTTCGAAACCCTTTTATCATTTTTGTTGGAAATCACATTTTTACTATATTATGGTGTTTTCATTATATCATGATTTATATTTATCTTATATTTATAAAACTAGTTTTATATGGAAGATAACAAGTTTATCTAACTTTTATTCAACTTTGAATAAATATAATCCAATCAATTACATGTTCTCCTTTTAATATGAGCATGATATATAATTTCCATATGAACAACATTTTTCTTCTTATTGTGTTATTAATTTTTATTTCATTATTTTGTATAAAATGAGTTAGATATATTTCATTCTTTTAAAAATTATGTAGTTGTATATCTAACATATTTATCTACATTTCATTAGAATAAATTTATGTATGAATTTGTTGTTTAAGGGGAGCATAAAATTTCAGATGTTCCTACAATAAATCTTGAATTATGGAATTTGTATAATTGAAAATATTTATTATTTCATTGATATCGCATAGATTCACATCAGAACCATTCAGAGTTTATTGGGATAGAATTAAAATAATCATTAATACATTTAATTCAACTACAAGAAAATATGAAAATGTCATTTAGACACCTTAAAAATGGTCGATTATTTTACAGATCTCTGCGTTTTTTTCATCTATAATTTTATGTTTTCATTACAATTGATGATATATTTCTCTATACATGTTGTATTGAAGTGTTTTTGATCTGGTCTAAATCTCTCTTAATTATATTCATTTTAGTCTTCCAGATAGTTTTCAAATAATGTTGTTTAGATGGGATAAACTTTTTCTGAAGTTTATGTTGACATAGTTGTAAAAAATCTGACAATATCACTTATTTTTTCTACTATTGTATCTTTTTTTCTACCATTTCTTAAATTTTATTCTACCATCATTGATAAACCTATTTTCCCATTCCAAAATATTTCTCATGCATTGTTTTTGATATGTTTTTATATTTTAAATAATAAAAGTTTATAATAATTATTTTTATTATTTTTTGTTCTACAATTATATATTAATCATTCTAAGTCTACGTGATAATTTTGAATCACTTTAATCATGTTATAATATTATGTTAAATTTAATTTTTTTTGTTCGTAGAAAAAATACAGCATTTATTAAAAATATTTATTTGTGTTTAAATTTATGATTTTTTTCATTCATAAGTTATTTATTAATATGGTTAAATAATTTCAAATTTATTTTAATTTATTAAATTCATTTAATTAATATTTTTATATTTTATTCATTTATACAAAATATATTTGTTTATAGTTAATTTACTTGTGATATTTTTGGTATTAATTTGTTGAGTTTTATGGAGATAGTTTGAATGACTGGATCATTTGAAATTATTCAAATGTTTTATTGGAATTAGTATGAAGAAACTAACATTTCTATAATATATTTTAATGAGTTTTAAAATATGTATTAATTTAATATTTATTCATACATATAGCTACATCACATATTTACAATAATTAAGTTTTTTTATTTTGAGTTAACATCACTGACTTGATTCTTTTCTAAATTAATATATATTGTTAATGAAATTTTTCAAACTTATTTTCAAATATTTAATATATTATAATTGAACCGTAAAAGTATCTTACTGCAATTAGGGAATTTATTTCTCTTATTTCTATGTAAACTATTTGATTAAATTAATAGGGAATTCATTTTTTTAACTGTTTATGTTTTGAATTCAAACTATTATTATTAGGATTATTTTAGTTGATAATTTTCTTTCTCATGAATAATTTTATAACTTGAATTTGAATTGTTTTATCTTGTTGAAGATTTATTTTTTAGATTTTATAGATTTTACTCACTACCACAGATCATGCCATGCCCAATACCTACCTTTATAAGTGCTAAACAGAAGGCACTGATAAAAAGGATACCTTTATTAGAACTTTTTAAAAGTGTTGATAAAGCTAACTTTTATTAGTAAAAAACCACTCATAAAGTTGTTTTTTATCAACATTATTCTTAGTGCTGATAAAAAATTTTAATAAAAAATATTATCAATACCTATAAAGTTAAAAAAATTTAATTCAAAAAATTTGTTTAATTATATTCATTAATTTAAAAATGTATGTATATAATTAATATGAAAAAGATATATTAATATATTTATTTAATTACTCAAATATATATATATATATATATTACAAAAGTTTTTATAAAATTTATAATAAATAAATATATATTTAAATAACAACAAAATTTTAATAAATAAATATTTATATTAAAAATTTATTAAATTATAATAAATATATTTTTTATATTTATAACTATATATATATAATTATATAAATATACAGAATTATGAAAATATATATACATATATACAATTATATATAAATATATTCATATATATGATTGAAAAATATTTGTATTTATATATATATATATATTTATAATTAGAATTACACGCACAAGCAAATATATATATATATATATATATAATTATAATAAATATATTTAAATAATAAAAATATTTATTATATTTATAATTACAAACACTTATATATGTGTAAATATATATAATTATAGATATATAATTATATAAATATGTATAATTATTTGAAATATTTATTTATAATAATTACTATAAATAAATAAATATATAAATATATATATTTTAAATAATATTTATATTATAATTAGTATATATATATTTTTAAAGTAATATATAAATATTTTTTATATAACTTGTAATAAAAAATGAATCTTATTTTCAAAATTTTATATATAAAAAATTACCAATTTTATATTAGTCGAACTGTTTAATAATTTATTTGTTTACATTAATTAAAAATTGAGTATATACTTAAATTAAATGTAATATATTAATATTTTATTTAAAAAATTATAAAATAAAAAAATTAATATATTTATTTAGATATATATTTATATTGATATTTAATAATTTAAAATATATGTATATGTATAACTATATGTTTGTACGTATATATGTGTGTATCTAGATGTGTGTGTAGATGTGTATGTGTACATATGTATGTTTTTAATTTATGTAAATGTCATGAATTCATATCTGTATAATTTATTTAGTTTAATTTATTCATTTATGGTTATATATTCATTAATAAAGTTAAAAATATATTTAATCATTTTGTAATATTTATTTATACATATATTTATTTAATTTACATGTAATATTTTCAATATGTTGGTAATTTATATGATTCGTATTTCTTTTCATTTACTAGGTTTTAACATTTAAAATACGTTTGGAATTTATATAAATAATCTATTAAAATTATTTTTCTAATAAATATGGACTTTAAAATTATAATTATAAATTTATAAATATATATAATTAAAAACATAATAATGAAATAATAAATAAACAAATATATATTTAAATAAATATAAAAGTATAATAAATATATTTAAATAACTAATATTTTTATTATATTTATAGTTATATATTAATACTTATATATTTTATATAAATATATTTATAATTGTATATAAATAATATTTAAAATTAATTATGATTATAAATATACACATATTTATATTTATATATAAATAATTTTAAAATTGTAATAAATATATTTAAATAATTAAAATAGTTATTATATTTATAATTATGTATATTTATATATTTATATATTGAAGTCAACATATATAATTATCTAAATATATTTATAATTATATATAAATATTTATTTATAATGGTAATTACAAATATATAAATGTATATTCAAATAATTATTAGACTATAGTAAATGTATTTGAATAATAAATACGTTTATTAACACTATATATATATATATTAATAAATATATATAATTATATAAATTAATATATAAATATAAAAATATATTTATAATTATATAAAAATATTTATAAATATACATATTTACAGTTACAATTATAAATATATATATTTAAATAATTATAAAATTATAATATATTTATATATATAATAAATATATTTATTATATATATAATTATATATATATATATATAACTATATATATATATAATTAAATATACTTATCTATAAATATATAAAAATATTTTTAAATATATAGAAATATTTTTAAATAAATTTATTTATAATTATAATTTAAAATATATTAAAATGTTTCTAGAATTAGATCTTTATCAGTGCTATTTCTAGTGCAGATAAAACTAATCATTATGAACACTAGAATTTTATTGTTGATAACAACTCGTTTTATGAGCACTTTTTAGCACTGATAAAGCGGTATTTTTATTAGTTCTAAAAATGCAATGATAAAGTGTAGTTTTATACATGATTTATGTTGTAGCGCTCATAAAATCACAATTTATCGGCACTTTTTTAAAGCTCTGATAAAAGACTTATGCGTTCTTATAAAAATAACCCTAAAAGAGTCGTCACCTCGTTGTGCCTTCAATTTCATGTGGAGCCAGACTCCTATCACTACTCTAACTGAAGCTGACTGCCACACTCGCAAAATCCTACCACTATCGACAGTCGTCTTTCTTGAAAAATTGATATCCAAATCTAAGGTATGTTCCTATTTATTTTGTTAATGTTTTTTTGACTTCACTCATCTATGGAGAGATTCTTTTTCTAACAATTTATGATGATCGTTTTGGTGATTTCATGGAATCGATGACCTCTAGTCAATCTAGGTGGGATTTTTTTGGCACAATGATCTCTTTTCTCCTTGTTCCATCCTCAAGAGAATAAACATAGTGAAGTTGTTTTCTTCTAAAATGGTTGGGAAGCAAGAGTGTTTGATGGATAACTCTAATTCATACATTGGTCCAACTAACCAATAAAGACGGTGATCTAATGCAGGCAAGTTATATACAGGGGGGAGAGCATTTTTTATGGATAACTGTAATTCCTAAACAGTCCCTACTCACTTATGGGGACATATATCTGAGGTAGGAAGGTCATATATGGGGAGTAAATAGTGTACTAGGGAAAACTATAATTCTTATAGAGGCCCTGTTCATTGAGGGGGATATAGATCTGATGTAGGTAGTTCATATGTGGGGGAGTCAGTGACCTCAGTCAATTGTAGTCATAAGAAACATTATAGATCCAACATACAAAGTCCTCAGTGTGTTTTATTGATTTGGGGATGTAGATAGTAGATGACCATGAAATTTTGGTGATAGGGTGTAGCGAATGGATCTCGAGCATAGACCAACGATAGAAAGAAGTCGGCCTTGTTTATGATGACGATATTCCATCTCTCACATCAACCTAGCTACATTCTATTCTGAATGTGTTGTAAAAACTTGTACCCAATGCATTGGGTGGAAATGTGGGATCATAGTAGAGGTGATGGATCCCAACAATAGTGGATGTTGGCTGGAAATGACATCAAAAATATAGAGGCAATGACTCCATTGTGTAATGATTGGGATGTAGGGAGTAGGTAGCTTTGAGATGTGGGTGATGTCTTCAGTGGAGTACATGCTAGAGGATCAATGACTATTTGGATGCATGTACTTCAGCAGTATTCATTTATCAATTAGGCCTTTGGTTGGGCCTTTAATGGATTTTCTAGTAGTAAAGCATGGGGTTTTTGTCTTACTAGTGGGCCTTTGGGAAAGTTGATTTTTGTGCATTATTATGGATTCTTATTCTGGTGAGGGTGCTTCTGGTCCTTTTGGAATTCAAGATGTTGATTTTCTAGGACATTAGGCCTTCATTTGTGGGTCTTCAATCGTATTATGTTTAAATTTTGTGGGGTTTGTCTTTAAACTTTCTCAGTTTAGTGGTGCTCTATGTTCCACAGAGTTATTTGTTTTTATTTCTGCATTTATTTTGATTAATAAATGTTAGGTCGGAGTTTGCTCGATACCTAATCCTTCTTGTGTATTTTTTAAGCACCTCCAGTTATGTTCCCTGGCCAATGATTACGTTTTCTCCTATTTTTTGAGCCTCACATATTCCTCTATCTTCTAAAGACCTTATTCACTTTATAATGGCCACCCATGGTTTATCTTCAAACCTATTACAATCAGACATCAAAATAATGGTCACTTTCACTACATGTATTTAGTTTTTCAATTGTGTGAATATCATGGTAGGACAAAATCACATTTATTTTTTTGACAATTCATATATTACAATAAGATTTATCATTATGTGTTCAATTATTTTTCTCTATTCAGTAGGTGAGAAATCTCATCATTTGGTAATTTGGTTTCAAGTGAACAACCGATTCAATATTGTTCGTGTGTTCAGTTCGAATTAATTTCTTATATTATGTGTTGAATTATATATATTTATTAGTTTTCATACTTTTCTGGTCACCTAACTAACCATATAGTGTATATAAAAAAAACCCTTTGAAGCAGAGAAGATGATTTGGAATAGGAACTAGTAGTTTCATATCATCAATTATCAAGAAACCCACAATTTTTCATCATTTTCATAACATGGTAATAGTATTGTTCATAAAGTAATCCCACATAGTAAATTCAGTATCCCTTTGTATTCTAAATATATAAATCCACATTACCTATCGACCATGTGTGAGTAATAAAGTTTTCTCTTAGAACCTCTTGCTTGCACCACCCCAGACTAGATCCCCCACGTGATGCCGCCACTCAGTGAGGCCTTCTTTCTCTACGTGAGCATGCTAGTAGGCTATGAACCTCCTTATAAAGTATAGAAATGCTATAGCTAGGACACCCTAAAACATTTCAAGGGCATGTCCTAGGATTGTTTGGTGGATAATTTAGGAATTCTTGGCCTATATTTTTGGCAACTCAAAATTCAAAAACTTGATAAAATACCAAGTGTAACCTCCTCAAAAAAATGGTAGCCTTCTCAAAACTTCCCCTTTTACATTTCACCCT
The DNA here is from genome assembly GCA_963277665.1 of Viscum album. Lineage (NCBI taxonomy): Eukaryota > Viridiplantae > Streptophyta > Magnoliopsida > Santalales > Viscaceae > Viscum > Viscum album. The sequence continues at coordinate 1,589,691,150 of OY728145.1, read as the reverse complement.
TCCCAATGACATGTAATTTTTAAATTCATTCATATTCTTCCCTTGATATAAAATTTTTACTTCTTTAAGAATCATTTTCATAGGACATAGAATTTTAAATGAAAATAAAAATCAATATTTTGATGATATTTCACTGAGTCATCTACTTTTCCAATTATTTTCTTCCAGCTTACAGGCTCAAAAACTTGTTCTATTAGTCATGGTAATGCCTCAATCACCTTCTGGACTTACATGGTTGCATTATAAAGCATGAAATATAATTTATTCACTTTAACACATTTTGATATCTTTTTCTTAATTATTCAAACATTTCCATTTGAAAAAAAATGAAACAAACACATGGTCACTTCAGAGGAGTATCTCAACTCAAGGATTTTTTTGATTCAAAGAATAGAATATAAACTTAGTAATTCTGGGTTTCCAATTTGAGTATCTTGACTAAATTATTTTTGTTTCATAAGAGGAGTATCTTGACTCAAGGATTTTGGATTTATATGAGGAGTATCTTGAATCAAGGATTCCAGGATTTTAAGAGGATTATCTCCACACAGTGATTTTGGGTTTCCATGATTAAAATAGAAACATACATTTTTTTTTTGTTTTCGAAGCGTTGAATATTAAATCAAGGTTTATTTATTTCCATAATAGTATCTTGACTCATAGTTTTTATGGTTTCCAAGAAGATAATATCAAGTCAAAGCTTTTTTTTCTTGAATAAGAGTATCTAGAATCAAGATTTCTATGTTTCTAAGAGGAGTATCTCAACTCAAGGAATTTTGGTTTCAAAAAGGAGTATATCCTCTCAGAACATTTTGGTTTCTAGGAAGTTAATCTCAACTTAAGGAATTTGGGATACCAATAATAGTATCTTTACTTAAGGATATCTTTGGTTCCCCGTAGGATAATCTCAACTAAATGCTTTTTGGTTTCTAAGAGAAGTATATTAACTACTAGATTTTTTGGATTCCAAGAAGATAATCTCAAATTAAGGATTTTGAGTTTCTTAGAGTATTATATTGATTAAAGCATTTTAGTTTTCCAACATGGGTATCATGAATCAAGGATTTTGGGTTTTTGAGAGTAAAATTTCAACTCAATTATTTTATTTATCTAAGAAAAGGATCTCGAATTAAGGAATTTGTTATCCTAACATAGTGTTTGTGGAGTAAAACTATCTGAACTAACAATCCCATAAAATAGGATGTAAGGTCTTAGTAGGGGAATTTTCATTCTAATATAGGATTAGAATGAGAAGTATAATTTACATTATGTAAAAATAAATTTTAATTATGACATTGTATAACTTGTTTTATGAAAAAATAATACCTTATTTTCTTAGTTATATTCTTAAACTAGCATCTAAAAGATTTTTTGTTAAAGTATCTATTGGTTGAGGGGAGGATACCAACATGTTTTTTAAATAATCATATATTTTAATGTTAATAATTCACATTTATATTGAACAAATTAAAATAAAAAATAAATGTTACATATGAAATATAAGTATTTATTCTAAAAAATATTAATATTCCAAAAAAACTATATAGATTTTGATGAGAAGGCATATTTCTTGTATTTAGAGACAGAAAACATGTCAAAGGAAAATTGGAGGTATCTATATTTTAATGATGATATTTACTTTCAGATACGTCCTCGATAAACATAATTGTACCTCTAATATAATATAGATTTATAATAACACCATGGAAAGAGTATGCCACTAACTCTATCAAACCAAGAGGATATCCATCATTAACCAACTCTTATAACCTTAGCTGCAAAGGAATCTAAGTGCTACTGAAATATTTACCTTAGAATAAAATCCTTATTCCTTTTTCATGGAGTAATTGAAGGATTTATTTGAATATTGAATCTTCAATGACTATCTCAACATGAGTGCATGTAAGATTATCTAGTCAAACCTTCTCATGATTGCACCAATATAGGATCCCATTGTTGGTATCAGGTGGATTATACTAATTTTCTCAAATTTAGATAGCAAACAAAGAAATGTTGAATGGTGCTTCTCAAAATACCCAACCTGGGAACATTTAGATTTAAGGAGATAACTGTTATCCTCATCATCTTAATCTCCCAAATAGTTATTATTGGATTTTGTTCCCAGAGACTCATCCCCCATCTCTTATAGACATGCTCATATATTACTTGAACTACCATGAGTAGGAGTCATCCCACACCAGGTACCACTAATCATTATGGATGAATTCATACAATAACACCAACCACCATTGAATTAATATTTTTCATAAGTTCAATTACCCATTTCCTTCAAAGCATGTTGGAATTATTTGAAACATTTATATATTGGGTTCCCTTTATTTTAAAGGCTAATTTTTATGTATTTTTTTAACTATTAATAAAACTGAATTAGATAGGATATATATGAAAAAAATGGATGGATTCCAATTATATAACAATAGAGTATGAAGATGGCATGAAATTGTTTATGAAGTGTGCAATGGATCATCCATATGACCCTTCTCAAATCCTTTTTCCATGTTTACAATATTTTTTTCTTTGAAAAATATGTCCAAAGGAGTTGGATGAAAATATGATCTATCATAGAATAGATCGTAGTTATAAATGTTGGACTAAACATAGGGATAATGTGAATGTAGATAATAACTGGGATAGAAATGAAATTTATTGATAATATGATATGATTACATGTGTGAAAACTGAAAAAGTGTGTATCAAGTATGTGATTACATATGTGAATTATGATGAAGATCTTATTATAAAAAGAAAAATGATATTTGATGTTAAAATTCATGATTATCCAAAATTGTTTGAGAAGTTAAAGTGTTGTGAAAAGTGGAAATTATATGATGGTTCTACTAAATATACAGTATTTTTAGCCATATTGGGGAAATATAATTTAAATGACGGAAATGGATGGAGTGATTATAGTTTCACTTACCAAATTTACCTCTTAAATGATATACTCCTAGAAGATAATGAGCTTCCTACCAAAAATATGATGCTAAAATAAATCAATGTTCAATGGGTATGACCTCTAAATGAATACATGACATTGTAAATGAGTGTATACTATTTTAAAAGGGCAAAAAAATCACTTAATCAATGACCAAAGTTTGGTGATTCTCAATATAATGAATATGAATAATTTACATTGAAAATTGTATGACACTTTCAAATTAGTCCAATGTAAAGGTGACTATATGGAAGTTAGGATACAAAAAGGTAATTGATGTGGCATATTGATAAAAGAAATTATGATCAGAAACTTCATCACTTTATAGTCTGTCCTTATTGGAAGATAATTGATATGATGTATATTGAATTTGGAAATGAGCTGAGAAACATTCATTTTGCACTATCTACATATGGAGTTAATACTTTTGGTTTTCCAAGAATCACATGTAGTAAATATCTGGTTATGATGATAAATTATAACTTTCCATCACAGTTACCTATGGAACAAAAATAAATTCTTTTATCTATGATTATATTAGGAATAGAAATAGAGGGTAAAGATATTGATGATTATTTATCTCCCTTGACTGACGATTTAAAATTACTGTGGGATTCAGGTGTTACATAGTATGATAATTACAAAAATGAATATTTCACATTGAGAGAAAAATTGTATGAGATGATAAATTTATTTCCTACTTATGGAATGTTTTTTTCATATAACATAAAATTAAATGAAGTCCATCCAATTTTTGAATAAGGTACACAGCTAATTAGGTTGAAACATTCATCAAAGATTATGTTTCTGGGACATCATCAAATTATTCCTTGATGAAATATGTACTAATCTTGGATGATATAATTTAATGGGAGTTCATAAGAATATACAACCTGATTTCCACAAATTTTATAACAAATATTTGAGAAAGTAAAATATATATACACAGATTTTGGTAAACATTTTTCGAAAAAATATAAAAAAACTAGTTTGGGAAAGAGATCGTTTTTTTTTTGAATTACCATATTGGAATTTTCTATACACTAGTAACTTTTTTCATGTTATGAAGATTGATAAAAATGTATGTGATAATGTCATTGGAATATTACTAAATGGACCTAAAAAAGGATGGATTAAGGCTATTATGGACATGATTGATATGGGAATACAGAAAGAATTGGTTCCAGTGAATGTGGAAAAATAGAATTTTCTTCCTCTAACATATTATACTCTTTCCAGGAAAGAGATATATGAGTTTTGAAACTTCTTCAATGATGTAATGTTTCCACAAGAGTATTCATCAAATATCAATAATAACATTTAAATTACTGATATAATGTGAAATTTTCTAAAAGCACATGAATATGATGTTTTGATGTAATATTTAATCCTTGTAGCTTTACATTTCATTTTTCTCGATAATTTTCGTTATACATTTACCAAGATATGTTTATTTTTCAAATATATAAGTATCAAAGTTATAGATCTGGTGAAATTTACAACTATGAAAAAGTAAATTGCTTTCATATTATATGAATTGGAAATATTCTTCCTATCAAAATTCATTGATATGATGGTTCACAGAATGGTCCACATGGTAGGATATATTTTACTATGAAGTCCAATACAAAATATATTAATATACCCTATAGAATAGTATATGAATATTTTTAATGGGTATGTAAAAAATCAATGTTTTCTAGCAGGTTGTATTGTAAAGTGATATATTATTGGGGAAGCCATTGAATTTAACAACTAACTATCTGATTTTGAAATCATTTTTCTATCAAAATATTTTCATATTGGGTGAATTTTGGGTGAATATATTTTTGTTATATATGTTGTTACAATCACTAATATCAATCATAAGTAAGGGAACCTCAATATTCTATATAAAAGTTTAGAGTTTTCCCCATATTTTTAAACCAGAAAAGAAATTCTTAGGCATTTAAATCCATCAAGGGATGAAATATTGATATCAAATACACATATTCAATATTTTATAGGATGGTTTCAATGCCATTTTTTAAGGAGTCAGATGAAAATACATATTAAATTTCCGAACGACTTCGATGACTATCTTGAGGAAAATATGTGCTTGTATTATATTATAACGATTTTGTAACTAATTGTTATACGATATATTCAAGTGAACATGATGAAGGATGTACCATGAAAAATAATGGAGTTACACTTCTGGATGAAGAGATGCATGTATCTGGTACAAAGTATATAAAATCAATTTATGTGTATATCTCATACTTTATAATCTTTAAACAAACATGTGAGTTGGATTATACAACATTCCATGAACCAATTTTTCAATACAATTGGGACAATAAAAGGAGTGTTGTTAATATAGATGAAATGGGATTTGTGAAATTGGATTATAGAAAGGAAGGATACAAAAAATAACCATTTATAATAGAATCATAGACATTATAAGTATTATATATTCCAAATCCCACAAACCAATAGTGGAAAATTGTTCTATTATTAAACAAAAAACTAACGGGTTAAGTGAAAATTCAATTGAGGTTGACCCTTTCTTTTGGATTTCATAATAATTTCATAGTGGTCTCAATATATAAGGGGTGATGTATATGAGATGAGACCATAATTAAGGTATCTATATAATCGATAAAGAGGTCAAATAACTTTAGCCTTTAAAAAAAGGGAGTTAAATAATAAGGTTATATATTTTTTGTAATATACATTATGTTTCTTCATATTATTATTTTCTCACTACTTAATTTACATAATATAAATTATATTTTGACCACTTGTGAAATAATTATTTCTACACATGTCGATTCTCCCATTCCTAAGGAACAATAGGTTTCTCAACTTATTGGTGCTCCCAATGTAGTGGAACAACGTACTTTTGAAAATTCCATTGCTATTAATCGAGAGGAACAATATAATGATGATTTTGAACCTAGAGGAATGGTATATGGGGATGAAATGATGTCCCAAAAAAATTAGGTGTGTCATAGAATGTTGGTGTTAACAAAATATTATTGAGGTTAAAAGAAATGGCATAAAATTAGAGGTTGGATGGAACGAGCATGACCAAAATGTTAACCCCAACAAGGCCATGTTCAATAATTTTATTAGGTTCAACACTCAACAATGCAAGCCGTTCGATGTAGATTCATGGAACCATGTTGCACGCATTCTTAAGACACTGATTTGGGAAGATATTAGGGTAACATTATGGTATCAGTTTTTTATTTTACTAAAAAATAAAAAAATAAAATTAACATACTCTTCATTATACCTTGGAAAGTGAATTTATGCTAGATGAATCCTATACGAAATTTGTATTAATACCCTTTATAAAATCTCATAGAGGATTTCAAATAATTATAATGGAGTTTCATATCAAATGAAATGACGGGAGAATAAACCCACCCCAACCACATTTGTATACACACCTTATATTCCAAGAAGCATGGGATGTGATTACTGGTCATCATGAGGATACATCTTTTCATGTAAATTTTGGCTGGTAATACATTTTTTATAGTACATGTATTAATCAATTTCATTAAAAAATTATAATTTATGAAATAGAAACTGAGTGTTGGAAACAAGTAATGAGAAACGAAACCAACGTACCACTACCCTAAAATAAGGATGGGGCATTTGGGAAAAAATTGGTATGTATTTTAAATCTACTGTAGTAATTTTATGTGTCATGAAACAGAAACATAACTATGTACCTCTATTTATATGAAGAATGATGAATCTAAATAAAAAGAAACTTTAATCCCACATCATACTCTATGGAAGGAGGCATGTGTAAATATCTATGTATACTAATAGATTAAAACACACAAAAAATATTGTAAACATGTGTAAGTATGACATAATAAAAATTTGTTTTTATTTAAATAGATAATGCATAACAATGATTACATGAATTCCTGTATTTTTTATATGACTTAGAAAGAAGAATCATCATCAGCTATAAAAGATGAATACCTATTTTCAGTGGCCTTGAAGTAGCAAAAGTAGTATGGCCGTGTTAGAGGTGTAGGTTTTTAGGTGACACCCAGAAAATACTTTGAGGAATGAAAAGAATGGGAGGATAAAGATAAAACAATTTAAGAGATACAAGCATGATTAGATTCCCATTAAGAAAAATTTTATTGGTAGTCCGAGTTTGTAGAAAATATTATGGGAGGGTGAGAAAAGAGAAGATAAAAATCAAGGACAACCACTATATGAAGATCCCCCACCCCCACCATATTTGAGGTGATATATTCCCCTCAAAGAGATATCTTATATGAGGTAATAAATATTATCATAATTATTTCTATGAAATTATAATTAGGCATAAAATTATACCTTTCCTATAATAATATTCTATTAGGTAAAAATTATTATTAATTATATCTATCAACACCCACCAATCACTTATTTTCAAGGGCTACTATGTAAAATATAAAATAAGACAATTTACACAAAAAAAAAATTCAAAAAAGTCATGTGTGAGTAGGGATTAGCATAGCACATGGCTAAATTCCATGAAACCTGTCCCACCTGATGACATAGATATTCATATGTTTGTGAAATCTACTATATGATTCCTAGCATTTCCATTAGATCTTGTAAAAATATTTTGAAAATGAGGTATTAATTTCCAATTAATTTTTAATGATAAACCATTAAAAATTAATGAAAAGAGGTCTGAATTGATAAATGTTATTATAGATAGACAAAGGGAAGGGGTTAAATGAATGATCAAGTAAATATGATCTAAAGGGTCAACCTTTCAATAAAAAATATATTCAAAAATAACCCTCACCCCAACCATTGAATATCAATATTTACTAACATTTTAGGTTCATACATAGACAAGGTTATGAAGTAGTAGTAATCACATAGTTTATTTTGAAGAGAAAATTTATGGGGAGGACATGTATTGCCCCGACCCTAGTAACCCAATGTCGGTTCATTATTACATAACATTAGCATGATAAAAAAAGATCATGTCTCGAATTTTGGATTAGTTTAGTATCCTTGGAAGTACTAGATACATATATAAGTTTTACATTACATTATGAAATGAACAAAAAACATTATTTACCCTTTGAACACACTCATATCCCTTAGCCTATTCCTATAGGTTAATCGTAATATACTTCTTCGCATCCTGGGAAAAATAAAATATAAGAAAGGGGTGAGCTCAGATGCTCAGTAAGGATAACAATATAACAGAAACTATAATAAATAACCAAAACCATTTAAAGAAATATATAAGACTAAAAAAATACTTTTAAACTTAATTATAAGCATAATATTAAAATGATAAATCAATTAATTCCATTTACTTATTCACATGGATATTCTATTAATAAAATAATCACATGTAATATCAGTATCTAATTCTATAATGATGGAATGAATTATACCATACATAATAACCACTTAGTCAAGGCCTCTTTCCAAGAATATCAATAAAGATTGTGTCAAGGCCTTGTGATAGGACACTAGTTTGTCTCATGAGACCTACCGATGTATCAAGGAGCTATAGCGGGATCCACCCATCACTTACTATGTCCAATGCATTCCTCATATCAAAAGGATGAAACATAATATAAACATTCATATTAAAACTGGAAAACGAAATGTTAATACTTTAACAATAAATCATGAATGGTATAAAAACAACACATCCATAATCAAACATATCACAACACCTTCAATACAATATGGAACATTGTATCATAATAAATCAACTTCAAACAAATGTAAAATCAACCAAAGGATGTTGACATAGATGAAATCAATACTATTTGAGAGAAATATCTCTTTCAAATTTGAAATCATTTAAAAGTAACCTATTTGTAAAAGAAAAAAATAATTTTGAAAATATTCTTATAATCTTGTAAGTGATGATTTAAAGGTTTTATAATGGCAGAAAATAGCCACACCATCCATATAAGTTAAAAAAACATTCTTACATTAATTAATCGAAAAGTTAATAAAATACCTTGTTTGGAAAAAAATGGAATGATTCCTTTAATTTTTATTATAAAAAGTTAAAAAAGGGTATAAATTACATTAACCCATATTCTAGAAATTTTTTAAAAAGTTTCTAAATACATTTTTATGAAACACGGATGTGTAGATAACGAATTCCCTTTAGATGCTTATGTATAAACAATCTCGAATAAATAAAAAGATTGTAAAATTTACCCTTACCGTGAACTTTTCCATAGTCGACGGTACATTATCCTCCTTTATAATTGTTAAATAATTGTTATTAAATTATACAAGAACCAAATACATAAATATGATATCATATATGATCTTCTAATATTGATTTGTTAATAATATTTCAGTACTATCATTGTTTCGGGTTTTAACTGATTCATTTTCAATTAGATGTTTTGTTATGTAAGTCATGTTTGTTATGGATAGGGTGTATATGATTCATATATAGAATGATAATAAGTATTAAAACATTATTTTTAATCATAAAATGAAAATTATTCTTGAATGTTTATGATGCTAAATGAATCTCATCATGTTCGTCGAGACAGTAACCTGTACGTACGCACGAGTGATAATATCCTTCTATTGATAGTGAAATAGTATGTAATTGTATGGTATATTATAGATAAATAATAATTAACATGTTATAATTATTATTTAAATAAATTATACTCATTATTATACCCATCCAAATAATGAAGAGTTCAATAAGAAACATCACCACGACATGAAGATGGTAAACCGTATGTACGCGTGTATGGTGGCTTTGTAATTCATAGGATGGATAGAATAATGAATATAGTTGTAACATATTTATAATAACATCATAGTATGTACAAGGTACTAGAGTTATTATTTTGTTAAAGAAACAACAAAGAAAGAGGAAGTGGAAGAAGAAAAGAACTTTGAAAGAGGTGATAAAATAATTACCTCTTCTTGAGGTGCTTCCTTTTGATTTGCTCAAAAGGACTCAATAGGTTTGATTTAAGATCAAATTAAGGACTCTAGGTTGAATTTAGGGTTTTTTGGAGGATATTTGAGAAGGTTTTGGTCGATCCAAATAGCTTTGGATGTGTGATTTTAGAAAAGGGGATGTACCCTTTTATAAGAGAGGTGAGGGTCACTTTAGAAAAAACATGAAATATTATTTTATTATAAAATTCTATTCTGTTTATAATGGATCTAAATGGATTTATTTAGAGGATAAGTTGGGTATGGGTCTCAAACCTCTCAACCAATAGGTTTTAGACAAGTTTAGGACACCATATTAACCATATCCTTTATATTTAATTCTTAGTTAAATAGTTTATCTTTTACCATGTCTTCTTGTATTTTTATTTTACATGGTTAATACACATACGATAAAATTACAAGAGAAAATAAAGTGGATAATTAATGATATATCTATTATTATATAAGTCCTTTTCCTGAACCTTATATTTTTACGAATATTATGTCATTTAATAATATAGTTTTTGTTTTAAATACTCATTTATGTTAGTTTTGACACTATTTAGTATTTGGTTTTTGTGGAAGTCAAAACAAATTATTACTTCGAATAAAATACATTAAATAAACCCTAAAATGTCATATTAACTTATAAAATTAATGGAATTCATCCAAAGTTTCAATTTAAATTTATTTTGATATTTATAATATCAATTATTTTAATCTTTCATTAATATGGTCATTACTGCCTCATCATTATGTCATAAGTAAATTTAATTATTTAAGGTCTAAAAATTATGAATAAAATACCATGATGTAGGAAATATTTTTATCCTTCTAATTAATATTTATAGTCTAATTTATATTATGTATAACTATATATTAAAAATAGTTTAGTTATTAAATTTGAATTTAATACTTTTAAGTCTTATTTAAATAATATAATAATAAATGTCTTAATATAATCCAAGTGGATAAAAATGATAATATTTTATTCTGAAGATTTATTGTGGTCTAAATACACTTATCTAATATAATTAGGACAGTTTTAGGGTAATTACAATATCATTTTACCTTTAATTACCTGATTTACTTTTAACCGTTGTAAATAAAATTCAAAAGTTACTATTCACTAAAAATTATTTTTATCCTATTGAACCAAATTTTACATACTGAAGTCAACTGTGTCTCTAGAATTTTCAAATTCAATTCACAGAAGCTGTAAAATTACATTTTATGAAAATTTTAAAATTTTCTTATAAGGCGGGTAAAAGACGTTAAAAAATTCAATAACATTTTATATATCAAATATTATTATAAAATGACTCCAATGAATTACATTGGACTAATATATGTATTAGCTATCTATTTTGACTTTAATATAAAAATAATAATTACTTAAATAAAATTCGGTTTTAATCAATAACGCAGTGTTTTTCTCTATTCATCAAAAATTGAAAGTTTTCAGAAAAATAACAAAAATTTACCATAAGCTAATTTTGATATTCCGAATCCAAAAATGAAGTCCATTTGGAAAATAATAATTTATAAAATTTAAAAAAATGGGCATTACAATTCATAATTTTTTTAAATGGATAATTTTATTGGTCATAGTCTTCTATAACTCAAAGTTGAATACAACACAAGCTATTTTATTATTCAAAGAGAAACATACCATGAAAGCTTGGGGTGTTACATTTTCCCCAAAAAATATTTTCATCCTCAAAATTTCTAGAATATTACTAAAAAATATTCTAGTGGTCCTTCATCATAAGTTCTTCAGGTTCCCACATTGCCTCTTCCATTTTATGGTTTCTCTAAAGAATATTTACCAGAAGAGTTGGCTGGTTTCTCAACACTTGTTCTCTGGTATCAATAATATTGATAGGATCTTCACAATAAGACAAATTGGGTTCTAGTTCTATTTATTCAATGGCGAGTACATGTATTAGGTCAGGAAAGTGTTTTCTCAACAATGATACGTGGAACACATCTTGAACTTTGAAGAGACTTGGCAGCATTTCCAAATGGTAAGTTACAACTCCAATTCATTCTAGAATTTTTAAAGGTTTGATGTACATGGGACTTAATTTACCCTTCTTACTAAAACATATAACACACTTTCATAGAGATATCTTCAAGAAAACATAATCACCTACTTGAATTTACAAATCCTTCCTTTGGTTATTGTCATAGCTCTTTTTTCTACTTTGAGATTCTTTGATGTGGGTTTGGATAATATTTACCTTTTCCATTGTTTACTCAATAAGTTCTATTCCTATGAGTTTTCTTTCACCAACATCATCCCACAAGTTAGTGTGGGACATCACTTTCCATATAACGCTTCATATGGTGCCATCTGAATACTTTATTAGAAGATTTCTTTATAATAAAATTCTACCATAGATAAATACAAATCCCACATGCCTTGAAAGAAAAGTGAGAAAGATCTCAAAATTGCTTCTAAGGTATGAATAGTCTATTCTGATTGTCCATCAGTTTGAGGGTGGTATGCAGTGCTCAAACGATGTTCAGTATTTGGGGCCGTCTAAAGAATTTTCATGAATATTGATATAAAATGGGAATCACAATCAGAAACAATCAATAGGGGTACATCATGAAGTCTTACAACTTCATTTATATATTGTCTTTCAACTCGGTCAAGTGGTAAATCATCTCTTATGGCAAGAAAATGTGATGACTTGGTAAGACGATCAACAATGACCCATATTACATCATTCCTTCTAAGATTCATTGGTATCCCCATGAAAACTTTCATTGTAATATCATCCCATTTCCACTCAGGTATGGGAAGAGGTTGCATGACTCCTCTAGGATGTTGTCTTCTAGGCTTCAACAGTTTAAAAACCATACATCTAGACACATAATCAGCAATCTCCATCTTCATGGTGTCCCACAAAAAATGTTCCTTCAAATTCTATATGGCTCAGTGCAACCATGATGTATAGAGAAATTATAGCTATGAAAATCATCCAGCAAATCCATTTTTAGATCATGTATATCAGGAACACAAAGTCTCTTCCCAAAATTCAAAATTCCATCTTCATATATGAAGTCGATCAATCTCTCATCATTCATAACTTTCATTTTCTTTTGAAATGCCTCATCATCTATCTGAGAAATTTTTATCTGTTTTAATAAAGATGGTTTTGCAACCATTTAAAAAAGTATTTATGTTTCACCTTCCATGGATTTTCCCATATCCATATTTACTAGATTCATGTATATAGTATCCTTTTCAACTCTCATCCTGTACAGAACTCCATGATCCTTTCTGCTCAAAGCATCATTCACCTTATTTTCCTTCTTAAGGTGGTAGTGTATAGTGCAATCACAATCCTTGAGTAGTTCAGGCCATCGCCTTTGCCTTATGTTGATTTAATTTTGTGAGAAAATATACTTCAACCTCTTGTGATAAGTATAAATAGCGCATGTTTCACCATGTATATAGTGTCTCGATATCATCAGAGAAATGATTATAGCTGCTAACTCAAGATCATGAGTGGGATAGTTTTGTTTATGAATTTTTAGTTGTTGTGATGCATAGGAAATAATCCTATCATTCTACATAAGGACACAATATAGTCCTTTATTTGAAGCATCACTATAAATAAAAAACACATTATTCCCTAATGGTATATTCAATATAAGAGCATTGACTAATATTTTATTCAATTATTCAAAACAATTTTCACACACTTTTTTCCAAATAAATTTAACCCCTTTACATGTGATCATGGTTAATGGGTTGGCCAATTGGGAAAAATTCTGGACGAAGCACCGATAATAATCTTTTAAACCAATAAAATGATATACCTTATTTATACTCGTTGGTGCGGGCCATTTTTGGATTTCTCTTATATTTGAAGGATCAACATAGATTCCATCCTTAGAGACAATATGGTCAAGAAAAGAAATATCCTAAATCCAGAATTCACACTTTCTAAACATCCCATATAATTCATTTCTTCTAAGAGTCTTTAGAGTAGTGCACAATTGATTTTCATGACCTTTATAGATTTTAGAGTATACCAATATATTATTAATAAATACCACTACAATGTCATCAAGATATTCCTTGAAAACTCTATACATTAGATCCATGAAAAAATGAAGGTTCATTATTTATTTCAAACAACATTACTGTAAATTCGTAATGCCCATACATGGTATGAAGTTCTGTCTTTAGAATGTCTTCATTCTTAACGCACAACTGATGATATCCAGATCTAAGGTGAATCGTTGAAAAATATTGAGTTCCTTAAAGTTGATTAAAAAAATAATCAATGTGACGTAGGGGATACTCATTCTTTATTATTATAGCATTTATCTCCCTATAGTCAATGCACGACCACATAGATCCATAATTCTTCTTAACGAAAAATATAGGCTCCCCATAGAGAGAAAATAGGCTGAATATATATTTATTACTCAATTCCTATAGTTTTTTCTTTAGTTCCACTAATTCCACAATGGCCATTATATAAGGGGTATTCTATATGGCCCTTGAACCAACAATAAAATCCATGGGAAACTCAATTTCTCATTCTGGAGAAAGTCAAGGTAAATCCTCTAGAAACACATCAACATATTATTTCCCAATTGGTATAGACTCTATTTGAACATTAATTTTCTCACCCATAGTTATTTCATTCTCTTCCTCCCTAATAATTGAATTTAGTAGAGCTACTGGGGGTGGATCTAGATGAGAATTAGATGGTGATGTTTCTACTCTAAATATAACATATTCTTTATCATCCTCAAACATTATAACCTGCTTTATCTTAAAATAATTTTTTTGCATCATGGTCAGAAGGCCAATCCATACCAAGGATTATATCAAATTAAATCATGGTTATGACTACATGATCAGCAGATAAATCACATTTATATTATATAATGGTTACTGATTGACATAACTTTTTTGTAATGATACTTCCCTTATAAGTTTTTACTGAAAAATCCCTTGTTAAGTAAAATTGGAAATATCTAATTTTCATGGAAAACAGGGAATATATGAAAGAATGTGATGATTCATAATCAAATAAATCATTGCCTAATATTGAGAAAATGATTAAATTCTCTACCACGGTGTCATTCAGAGCTTCAACCTCATAAGTATTGATCACATAAGCTTGGCCTTGCTCCCTCGGACTTTTTGAAGTAGGTTTCCTTGACACTTAGGACATTCATTTGCATAATTCCCCATTCATCAACAATTTTATCATTCACCATTGAAATCATCTTTCCTTCCCTTACAATCATGAGTTTGGTGGCGTTTTTCTCTAAACATGAAACCAACTCCCACCCCTTTCATGAAAGTGTTAGAGTTCTTCTTCCCACATTTACTACATGATGTAAATCCAACCTTTTCATTATTCCCCTTATTTATATTTCCAGAGTGTTAAAAATATCTCTTCTCCTCTTGATTTGCTTTAAAGTAGGTAGAGATAGAGAATTCATTTTCTATCTTGATAGAACATGAGATAATATCTTCGTTTGAAGAGAAGGATTGTGAGACTAATGCTTGATGGGGAAATGGTTTTAACCAATAAATGAAATAATCAATCTTACTATTTGGGTCATGTATATAATCTGCAACATTCCTTGCTAACATTGTAATGTTAACCTCATACTTTTCAACATTCCCATCCTCCTTTTTCCTTATACTTAGAAATTGTTTTTCCATATCCTCTCAATGGTCACGAGGAAAGTATTTTTCTAAGAAAATATCATTAAACTCTCTCCATTCAACATTTAATACTTCTTAATCCTCCTTTGTGTTTTCAAATAATTACCTCCATTGATCTGCATCTCCCATTAGGTGATAAACTTCCATGATATTGTTTCTCTTTTGGTACACCCCAAAAAATGAAATATTTTCTCTAAAGAACTTATCCATTTTTCCTCTAAAAATTGATTTTTAGTCCCATTGAATATTGGTGGTTGTTGCATCATGAATCGATCTAACATTGATCCTCCGTGTTGTGGATCAAGGTGCTCTATACGGGTAAGGTTATTATTCATAACCTGAGTGAGTTATCTCAGTATGGTTATAAGCTATTCAGCACCAGTTTCATCACCAGATCAAAAATAATTATCTTTAGTAAAAGGGTAATCCCTACATGGATTACATGCGTTGATATTCTTTTTATTCCTTTCACTCATCACCATTTCAAACCAATGGAATACACCATATTAGTTTACAAATTTCATATACATAACTAAAAAATTGTAAAATTTCTAACATAAATGGAACAGTTTATACATATAATCTATAATAAAAATAAAAATCTTTGAGAAGGTATTTACTCATAAATCCTTCAAAATGGATTATAAAAAAATGTTAATTATCATAAGAACTTCCCTAGGAGTGCCATAACCAAGATTGAAGCAATGCCCATTGTCATGCACCAGTTCCCATTCGAGTCTAGCACAAAGCGGTGTTTTTGAGTTTTACTCATCGATACATCTGTGGAACAGCCGCCTCTACCTGCTCATATTCAGACATGTATGTATTGATTGTAATATTCATAAAATCTCTACATTACCCAAATTCTAGGAAGTTATTATATAAAAAACCTCAAAGTCTATCTTAGGGTAATGTTCTCTAATCAGGGTTTTTCTAAATATAGTTTCCAAGGTTTGTACTAAACTTCCTCTGATACCAACTATAATGCCTTGACCCTAGTTACCCAAAGTCAGTTTATTATTACATAACATTGGCATGATCACAAGAAATCATGTCTCGAAAGACCGATTAGTTTAGTATCCTTGGAAGTACTAAATAGATACATAAGTTTTAAATTACATTATGAAATGAAAAAACAACAACATTGTGTCCCCTTTGAACACACTCATATCCCTTAGCCTATTTCTGTAGGTTAATCTTAATATACTTCTTCACATCTTGGGAAAAATAAAACATTAGAAAGGGGTGAGCTCATATGCTCATTAAGGATAACAATATATCAGAAATAATCATAAATACACATAAACATTTAAGGAAATGTATGAGACTAAAACAAAATACATTTATACTTAAACTTCAGCATAATATGAAAAAGATAAATCAATTAATTCCAATTAATTATTCACATGGATATTATACTAGTCAAATAAACACATGTAAAATCAATAGCTAATTTCATAATTATGGAATGCATAATACCAGATATCATAACCATAGAGTCAAGGCCTTATTCCAAGACACTAGTTTGTCTCATGAGACCTACCGATGCATTGAGGAGCTATAGCGGGATCCACCTGCCACTTACTATGTCCAATTAATTCTTTATATGAAAAGGATGAAACATAACATAATCATTCATATTAAAAATAGCATAAAAAATGTTAATACATTAACTATAATCCATGAATGGTATAAAAATAACACATCCACAATAAAAAAATCACAAAATCTTCAATAAAATATGGAAGATTGTATCATAATAAATCAACATCAAAAAAATATAAATTCCATCAAAGGATGTTGACATAGATGAAATCAAAACTATTTGAGAGAAATATCTCTTTCTATTTTGAAATCATTTAAAAGTCACATAATTATAAAAGAAAACATTTATTTTGAAAATATTATTATAATCTTGTAAGATAAGCTTCTAAGGTTTTATAACAGTGGTAAATAGCTACACCCGGTACATAAGTTAAAAAAAACATTCTTACCTTAATTTTTTAAAAATATCATAAAGTAAAATGTTTGGAAAATGACAGAAATATTCCTTTAAAAAAAATTATTCAATGTCAAAAAAGGTTAGAAATGAATTTAAATCATATTCTAGAAAATAGTAAAATTGTTTTGGAAAACATTTTTAAGAAACATGGATGTGGATGATATAGAATTTCCAGTAGATGCTTATATATAAACAACCTCGAATAAATAAAGAGATTGTAAAATTAACCCTTACCTTGAACTTTTCATTAGTCGAGGGTACTTTAACCTACTATATAATAGTTAAATTGTTGTCATTAAATTATAAAAGAACCAAATACATAAAAATGATATTATATATGATCTTCTAATATTGCTTTGTTAATGATATTTTAGTAGTATTATTATTTCGGATGTTAATTGATTCATTTCCTTTATATGTTTTGTTACTTAAGTCATGTTTTTTGTGGATAGGTTGTATTTGATTCATATCTAGAAAGATATTAAGTATAGATTTTTGTCTGTAGGAAATATCACTGTTCACATTGATTCAACAATTTCATGATTGATTTTAGTGTGTTCAAAATATATATAAAAGTCTCTCCTCATTTGTAATATGTAGCTCTCTTGATCCTACCTATGGTAAATATCTTGTTTTTACATCATTTAAGACTTTTTTTAGTTTTTGTGTTATGAGAGGGACTGATTCTAAAACCAATCTAGGTAGGATCACTCTGCGAACATAATTCAAGAGTAAGGGGACCATTATTTTCATGCATTTATTTTATTGAAATTTTTTCCTAGGAAGGTAATTAAATTAAAAACCATTTATGTGTAATGAAATTTATTTTTGAAATTGTTCAATTGGTTTGTAATTTTTAAATACTATATGTTTTTTTCTCTAACAAATTTCAAATATTTATCTTTTGATTTTTTTTTATATCTAATTAAAATTTTGTTAAAACAATATATATATATGCTTTAATTTTTTTCTGAATGTGTTATTATTATTCCAAAAATTTCTTTTCTTCATAGGTGTTGTTTAGTGGTGTTTTTAGTTATTTTTATGTTAAGGAAACTATTTTTCAAGAAATGTTTTTCTTTTCAAACTTTACTTCCAATATTTTTTACTTGAATCTTTCTTATGTGTGAAGAATTTTTTAAAACAGCACAAGTGGTTTCTATATTTTAAATCTTATATGTAAATATTATTTAATTCAAGTATTAATAATTATTTTTTGACTACTTAAATAATTTTAAAATTATATCTTCATTATAATAATATAATTGTATTAAAACCATGCATAAATAATATAAATTACTTTATGAATTTTAGATTTTATACCCAAAATTATTTAGTCCATATTAATTTTATTTATATTGGTATTTTGATGACTGAAAGAGTATTTTTTTAACATTTAATGTTTGTATTATCTTAAATATTTAAATTTCTTTAGTTCATGAGAATTATTTTTCATAAAATTATTTTGAATATTTAATGAACCTCAGTTGGACTCCTATAAATATAAGTGAAGTTATTATATTTTCAAAAGTATTATTTTGATAATAATGTTGTAAATGTGTGTGTGTGTGTGTCATTATTTGTTAAACATACCACATTCCAATGGATTTCTCTTCATGAAATTACTTGTAATGTTTATAGAATCCTAGTTAGGCCTCTAATGGTTCAAAAAAAGTTAATTTTTTTTTAAAATTAATGTTTTAGTGAAAATCAGATTATTTTTAAACTATTATATATATAAATATGTCATTTCATATGGAAACAATTTTTTAAAAAGATGTATATATTTAACTATATATGTGATAATTTTAGAGAAATCTAATTTTTAGTAGACATTATGAAAAACATTTATATAAATATATGTATATATGTAATAATTTATAAAAATTTGTTTCTCCCATTATATTTAAATATGTATATACGTGTGTCATTTTTATGTGAAAGTATTTTAGATATCTATACAGATGTGTATGAACATGAAATTATTATTTATTCTAATATATATATATATATAAGTATCTGTGTCTTTTTATGAAATATAATTATATACCCAAAAACATGTATGTGAAGGTATAAGTAAAAATATATATTACTGTGAAACTACTTTTTTCATGATTCATGAATAATAATGAATTTCCTTTTTATGAAAAATGTTTCCTAGCTCATGGTTTAATAGAAACTCCATGGTCCTTTTGATGAAAAATATAAGTTTAAATGTTTCAATTCTGAAGAGTAGCACTTAGATATAATGTTAATGAAGGTAGTTTATGGAGAGTGAACCCATACCATTATGGTATTACTACCCAATCATATGATGGGTGCACCCAGATAGAACTCCAATGCATTGGGTAATGTTCTAATCTCCTGATATGTCATGTATGGTGTATGTGAGGTTTATTATAAGCACATTATGGGATAATGGAGTGAACCTAATCCATCATGGGGCTATGTCTGCCAGGTCTCAGGAGTGAATCATGAATCTATGAAATGATTCAATGTGGATTTGATAATTAATTACAAATTATTATAAGTTTCAAGTGAAATTGGTATAATTTTAAGAATGAATGAAGTTTATTTTCCAAATGTTACCTATATAGAAATCCGTTCACCTTAAATGGGTATTTTGAAAAGTAATCATGGTTTATTAAGCCTATATTATTGGACTTAATAACATGTTGTAATTTTTATGTTGAATAGAAAAATTTTATTTTGATTTCAGTAGTTTTTAAACCCATTACTGATATTTTTTCCACTCACCCTATGTTTTTAAAACATCTTTTCATAGGGAATAAGGACACTCAAGAGCAATATAGTGGTCAATTTCCTACTAAGTAATTTAACCCTGATAAATAATATGAATATTTTGGGTCATTTCTTTTATAGGTTATGTTATCAAAATTTCTCTAATGTATTCGGACTCTCTAAATATATAAACCGTTGTGATCTTGGGTTGTGTCCTAAATAAAGAAATTACTTATATAAAAGAATAGATATGGTTTTTGGGTCTTCATAGTTGGTATCAAATATGTGGTTTAGATAAAATAATAGGTCGTGATATGAAGTAACCCTTTGATTCTTTATAGGCATTTCATAGATTTTTGTACTTTTTTATTAAGGATTAATAAATATTTATACTTTGGGTCATTTAATATGAAAATTTTATCATTAATAATGCGTAAAATAAAAATTTATATGTTGTTTCTATAGGATAAATGATATTTTTGATATATAGGAGGACAAACCTCATACAACAGTCATGTCCCTTCCTTAGGACTTACTTACATTAATTATTGTGAAGTCATGCTCTGATAGTATCATAACCTTTTCCAATGACCAATATCCCTATAATAAATATTACCACATATCCAACACCTTATCCATACTATGAAATCGTTGAGGTTCATGACTCACCTATGATCTAATTTTAAACTCCCAACTCTTCCACCATTGTTGTAAAGGGAGATACCATGAGTTCATTTTCAAATATTTTACCTTGTCCGAAGAATATAATAAACTTTTTGATTTTAGAATGGAATCTATGAAAGGATAACTCCTAGAATCCTATATTTATATATGGCTTCCATAATTTTTGGAAACCTAGAAAAATCATAAAAGGAACCACAATGTAAAATTTTCAAAACCGACTCTGTTAGGCTATTTTATAGAAACCTAGTTTGTGTTGATGTTTTAAAACTATATGTTAAGAACAGTTATCTATAAAAATTTAGTCATATTATACATCCGTATGATCTGTGTTTTATAGACTGTTTCTGGACTAAGGAAGTGGAAGATTTTGAAAATGAATTGAGGTATTGTTGTACTAGGTGTACTATCCCTCTTTGTGATCAATGTGACAATGGGAATTG
Organism: Viscum album; assembly: GCA_963277665.1. Taxonomy (NCBI): domain Eukaryota; kingdom Viridiplantae; phylum Streptophyta; class Magnoliopsida; order Santalales; family Viscaceae; genus Viscum; species Viscum album. Next base: position 1,589,669,659 of record OY728145.1, on the reverse strand, counting down.
GGGGGTGTTTATTGGATGGAGGTAAGAAATGCTGAGACTGAGTTTACATTTATGTATTTTCTTTTCTATGTAATATTTAATCAAATTTTGAGGACATAATTTTTTTAAGGGGTTAAGATTGTAAATCCCTAGTAACTCTTATATAAATCTGTCTCTTATAAAAATTTATTAAATAAATATTAAACAAAAGAAACTTTTTATTTCTTAAAACATACATTAAAAATTATACAAGAAACATTTCACTGGAATAATAACATGGTAAAATTAAAAATATTACTATAATAATTAATAAACATAGACAACTTATAAAGAACATGAAAACTATGATATCATTTCCCATGTCTTTGGGATCTTCCATGAGTAGAAACCCAAATCAGAGGATGAGAGTGAGCACACAAAGGAATGAAAAAATAAGAATCACATTTGTGGGAAGAGAATCTAAATGTTTAACAATCTTGGTTAAAATAAAATGATTGTTAAGTTTGTGTATTATACAAAAAATGACCATTTCTTATAGTAGTTGTGGTCCTTTTAAATAAAATGACGGTAAATTAATCAAAAATCAATTGTTACACTTATATAAATATATATATGTGTTTATGTCATGACTAAATAAATTTAAATTTTTTTATTGAAATAAATATATATATTTTAAATCTATTTGGTTAATTATAAATGTTTTGTTCATTGTTATATAATTTTTAAGTGCGATTGAGTTTCGCTCAATATATAATATCATTTTTTTGGGGAAAATATAATATTTTTTAGGTAAATCTTATTTTAAAAAAAATACTAAACTTTTCTTGAATGAAATGTTAAAAACCCACAAAAATATTAATAAAGAAACATGTACATATGAGTTTATGGTAAACAGAATTTTCATAACAAAAATGATATTATAATTAAAAGAATATTATATATATATATATAATATGAAGCATCTTACATGGAATCAAGATTTTATATGACATATTGAATGGAACAATACATCATGGGTTTTAAATTTTTATTATTTTCTATAATAAAAGTTATTAGAGAAAATAAATAATTATATTTAAGATTATGAAAATATCAATAGTAATAATAATAATAATAAATGTGTTTTTATTTATTTTAATAGACAATTATTATTTTAATGAATTAGTATAATTATAAATATCTATATATTTTAATAATAATATTAAAGAATATGGGTAATAAGATATAATAGATATAAATATTAAAAATTTAAAACATTAATAAATATTAATAAGAATGATTAAAAAGATAAAAATATTAAAAATATTAAATAGGGGAAATCAGGTTCCTTCTGCTCGATGTTGAAGCCTATCACTTCCCAGGTGTCATCTTCTATGTTGAGATGAACTATGAACCTAAAACACATCCAACAAGACATGAATCCAATACTCCAATGATGCCTCTCAAGGATTATCTGTGTGTGGTGCATCTCGTGACTCGGGATGGTCACATTAAGATGAAATTGACATGTACCTCATCTTTTTCCTCATACTGTTGATAATCGGTCGACCTGTAACACATGATGGAATCCTATAATGGATTCTAGAGTCATGTATCTCCTGGAATCATCTACCTGAGAATAGATTAATATGAAGATGAGTCTGGTCTAAGGGGTGTGGATGAATCTAACAGGTATAGGAGTGATTACAAAATTCCCTTTTCCAGTTTATGTTCCCATGTATTTTTAATTGGTTAGAATTTGAGTTATTTTATTAAAAAGTAACGATTCTTGTCGATTGGAAATATATCAGTTCACACTGATTTATAATTTGAATATTGGATTTAGGGTGTTCAATATCTGTATAAATGTATCTACTCAGTTGTAATTTGTGACTCTCTTGAAACTGCATGCAAGGCCTAGATTATTTTTATAGATCTATAGACTTTTGTTATTTTTTTCATTGTGAGAGGGGTTGATTCTAAAACTATTCTGGGTTGGAGCACTTTGCAGTCATAATTCAAGAGGTAGGTGACCATTGTTTTCATGCATTTATTTCAATGATTTTCTTCCAAGGAAGGTTATTAACTTCAAAACTACATTTTTTAATGAAATTTCTATTTTAAAATTTTCAATGGGATTATGTGTTTAAAATAATATATTTTAGTTTTATCTAATAAATTTAAAATATTTATCTTTTGATTCTTTTTTATATCACTATAATAGAAAGGAATATTCGGTTATACCTATTCTTAGAAGTTTGATGTTTTTACCAAATTTTGAAATTTTACACCCAATATTTTTTCTATTCACCAGTGTTTTTTAACGGTTTTTTAATTATTTATTTTGTTAAGGAAACTATTTTTCAAGAAATGATTTTATTTTCAAACATTTACTACCAAAATGTTTTACTTCAAATAAAATTTATGTGTGGGAAATTTTCTTAAAATAGTTCAGGTGGTTCATATGTTTTAAAACATATATGTAAATATTAGTTAAGTCAATTGATAATAATAATTTCTTGATTGTTTAAATAATTTTAAAATTATACATTCAGGATATTAATATAATTTGATTACGAATATTTTTAAATAATTTAAGAGGTTTTTCGAATTTTATATTTTATACATGAAATTATTTAGTCCATCTATATTTTATTTATAATAGTATTTTGATGATGGAAACAAGATTATTTATTTAATTCTTCCTGAAAGTATTTACCTTAAATATTTATGTTTCATTTTTTCATGAGACTTATTTTTCTTAAAAATATTTGAATAATTAAAGAACCTAATTTGGACTTCTATAAATACAAGTAATGTTATTAGATTTTAAAAAGTATTATTTTGATAATAATATTGTAAATATAAGTTTGTTTATATTTATATATATCATGGAATGTTAAAAATCCAACCTGCCCATGTATTTCTCTTCATGAAATTACTTTTAATGTTTAGAGAATCCAATTTAGGCCTTTAAAGGTGTAAGAAAAGTTATAAAATTTTTGAAATTAATTTTTATGTTAAAATCCTTTTATTTTCAAACTATTAAGAATATAAATATTTCATTTCCTATGAAAATATTTAACATATATATATATAACTACATATGTCCTATTTTAAGATAAACATAATATTTATTTAACATCATTAGACATATGTATATAAATATCGGTATATATGTTTGAATTTATTGAAAACCTTTTTCCATTAATATTTATATAGGTATATACATATGTAATTTTGATGTGAATGTATTTTAGATATATATACACATGTGTATGAACATGAAATTATATTTTATTCCAATATATATATATATATAAGTGTATATATAAGTGTACATATATTTTTATGCCAAAATGTTATATACACATAAATATGTATTTGAAGGTATAAGTACATATGTATTTTAATGTGAAACTACTTTTATCATGATTTATGTATAATAAAGAATGTCATTTTAATGAAATAAGTTTCAAATCTCATGGTTTAAAAGAAACTCCATGGTCGTTATGATGAAAAATATAAGTTATAATTTTTTAATTTGAAAGAGTCACACTTGGATATTATGTGAACGGAGGTAGGGGACGGGGAGTGAACACAAACCCATATAGGACAGTGGCCCAATCATATGATGGTGTGCCCATATAGTGCTCCAATTAATTGGGTAATGTTTTAATCTCATAATCTATTTATCCTAACCACATTATGGGATTAGGGAGTGAACATAATCTATCATGGGACTTTGTCCACCATGTCTTGGGAGAAAACCGAGAATCCATGCAATGATCCATGGTTCCTTTGAGAATTAATTATGAATTCCAATAATATTTCAAGTGAATTTTCAATAATGTAATGAATAAATCAAATTTATTTTATAAATTTTACATATATTGAAATCCTTTTAGCTAACATGTTTATTTTGAATAGTACTAATAGTCTATTAAGCCTTCATTTTCAGACATCATACCATGGTCTTCTATTAATATTAAATAAAAAATTAGATTTATTTTACTTTTGTTTTGAAAACCCATTTCTGATCTTTTTACGACTGATGATGTGTTTTTAAAACCACTTTTCACAGGGAATAAGGATTCATAGAAGTTATATAGTGGTTGAGGTTCCACTAAGGTGTTTACCCCTTATAATTAATATGAATAGTTTCAATCTTTTATTTTATTGGTTTTGTAATTAGATTTTATCTTATGCATCCACACTCTCTAAAACTCTAAACTTTTGTGATCTTTGGTTGTGTTATAAATAAATGAATTATTTATATAAAAAATGGACCTTGATTCTTGATTATCATAGGTAATGTTTTCATTTTTCAATGGATGTAAAAAAGAAAGGAAAACAAAATTTATATTTCTAGAATCATAATTATATCACAAATATATTATATTTTAATTATATACATCTATAAAAATATACTTGAGAGCCATTAATTAAGAATAAAATACATCACTTAATAAAGATTTTGGTCCTTACAAATATATACATAATTTTGTTAATTTTTATTTATATGTGAAAGAGATAGAAAATAGTTGTGAAATTAATTTAAAAATATTTCAGTATATTTAATATATTTATTTAATTTCTTTAATGTCGTTATACAATTTTTTATGAGGTGGAAGATGAAATAAACTTGAAATAGCTCGGTTAAGATTATTACCTATTCGTTAGGTGTATTTCTTTGGATTACACTTTAAGACTTCTTAAGTTGGTATACTAGTGATACAAATATCTCCAGTAAGAGGGGATGCGTATTGAAAAATAATTTGGATATATATTGGTTGAAATTTGGTGCTAAAGTTGTGTTGATAAGTGAGAAGAGGAGGTGCACTTTTATAAGTGATGGGAGTGGAACCCTTGTAAATATTATGAACCTAAAAATACAATAAATATATCACTCATGGAAAGTGGCTCCAATTTAGTCTAATTTTAATGATAAGGTTAGGGGAGGTCTAAATTAAATCAACCAACTAGATTAAGAAAAGATTTTTTTATATTAGATTACTTATCCTATAGTTTAATCACTTTTTACCCATTTAAACCTTAGTTGTGGTGATAAGATTTTCACAATGCTAACTATTCATTATGAATAAAAGTTATGATGGGATTATTACCTAATATTTATTATAATGATTTAAAATATTGAATTATTTTTAGACAATTCATTTATGATGGGTGGTAGAAATTAATTCATATATTATCATAAAAACACATGATAATAATTTTTAAAAAGAATGTATTTTTAAGCATAAAAATTATTTTCTACCAAAATAAAGTATCATGATGATTACCATTGAATTGATTGAATTATTTTTAATCAAATAAGACTTATTTAATTTTAAAATAAACAAAACCAAATTTAAACTTTTGAATACTTGATTAAAAGAGAAGAACCTAAAATATTTTTTATTTGAATAAAAACATTACATTGACTTCTTAAATGTCAAATTTAGATTTCTATGTTCAACATTATATTTCATTTTTAAATGAATTATATTTATTTTGAAATATATATTTGATATAGAAATTTTATTTCAAAAACATTAAATTCATTCTTATATTTTTATAAAATGATAGTATTGGTAAAATAGATATTTTTCACCATTAACCCAAAAATCACTAATCTTAGAAAAATACTAGAAGATAAAATTATTCTAATTTTAGTAGACTAAATTCAAAATGTAATTTAATTTTGTAAAATTCAAAATTCTAAAATTTTAAAATTTAGTTTTCAAAGAACATATATAATAAATAAATGTTTTTAAAAAATAAAAATTTCTAGTCATTAATAATTATCAATAGGTTGATTATATCCTCTATCATAGAACACAACATATGAATGAAAATAATAGTAATAATATAGGCCTAGGTACATGACCTATTACCCTACCACCAATGATGGGACTACAACCTTCCCTATTCCCTCAAAACCTGTATTACCTCGCCACTAATGATGGGGCTAGTCATGAATTATTAAATTAAAATCCCTTATTTTTCCTTAATAATTTAATGGATATTATTAATTTATTTTATTAATCACTATTAAAACATTATAAATTCATTATATTGATATCATATTCTAAAAATAATTGAATTTATTGAAATTTTACAATTCAACAAAATAGTTAAAAATAGTCTCTTTGGAATCAATTGTGTTTTCGAAAATAAATTAAACCCCCTTTTACAAAGTAATCTCATTTAAAAATCTAATAATGTATTTAATTTTTTATAGTAATGAATAATTATTCACTTAATTTTGATTTTTCTTGCATCATAAAGCTATTGAATACATTATTAATGAGGAAATATTCTAAAATATATGGGTGTTAAAGTATTTATGGGTTTGTATGAATCATCAAAAAATTTGGGATAGGATATCCAAATCTTTTTTTTAATATTCAAATATCTAATTAATATATAATTAATGAAGATATATATTTTAGAGATATATATATTCTCTCACAAGGATCATGAATATAGACACCTAATTCCCAAGGGCTTGGTTTTCTTTATATTGGTTATGGGGACGTTCCCTTATCCAATCACTGTGTCATGCCATACCCCATAAATTTCATAAACATATAATTAATAAAATAAATTACATGTCATGGAACTATTTTCTAAAAAACCCACATAAATGATTACTTTAATTCATGGGCACCATCTACCACTAAAATATTAACACTTTGGAAGCTTTGTGGATTGAGATAGTGTGAAAAGTATCGATCCAATCAATTAATGGAACTAGAATTTGTTTACATCACACACTGTAACAAGACCATGTAACCCATGTATCCATTACATATATAAATTAAGTCGTGTCATATTAATCTTGTCTTGGAATACCATAGGGTGTTATATAGTGATATCACACCCTTACCTTAGCTATGTCATATTGTATGCCTTGTAAATATCCTTCATGTTTTGATATTGATTAATTGTATTTTATGATTATAAATAGGCTATTGAATGTTAAATGTTAATTATATTTTCTTATTATATGTAATATATAATTGATTATTACATTTTATATGATGAAACATTTTGAGATAATATATAATTTTCTAAAAATTTTACGTGTATAACAAAAGGTTAAAAATGTTATAACAAGAATTCCATTTATGCATATAATATGAAATTTATGAATAAAGAATAGAGGCACAAAAATTAATCCCCAATTAATATTGGAATAGTATTATGGAAATGAAAATTTAATTTATGTTTCCTTTTGATTTTATAATACAAAAGATCTTTTTATCCATTATTTTTTCAATATGAGATACTAACATATCATAGTTGAAAGGAGAATCTCAATGAAATGATAAAGGATTTAGGTTATCCTATGGATACATTAACGAGGAATGATATTTTTGGTTTCATCCTAGTGATATTCATAAAACTCATGATTTAACATAGAGTTTGTGGATAACATCAATGTATGGTACACAAGTTTCTTAATTTAATATTACACATGGTTTATGTTTCATAATATGAAGATCTTGGATTGGGGTTTCATGTTTCCATTTGATACTTGAATAAGTATAAATCAATCCTTAGAAACCATTTATAAGTTTATCAACTTCCATTATTTACATGAAAATCATGTTGAATATAAAGATGAAATGGATATAATATTACATATTGTAGGAAACAATATAAATTTTGAACTGTGGTATGAAATATGATATATAATAGGATCGTTAGTGAAACAATCACCCAATATGGTATGAGATATCATAGTCAGTGATATAGTAAAAATAATTAATTTATTAATATATCATATCCTATGATACAAGGAATCGTATTGGATGATCACACTTATTACCAAGGATGAAAATAGTGTATCAAATTACCTTATTAACAAAAGTGCATGTTGTAGAATACAATTCCTAAGCACCTAAGGTGTATGTTATTGATTATTATAGTTAGATATACTCTAGAATATGATAACTAGTTCTTAAATTATATATCATTGGTTATAGGATGCTTTCTGTAAGATATGATATTAGTTTTGAACTGAATTGAATATTATGATATTTGCGATATCGTTAAATATGATTTTATTTTATTTTTTGATTTTTATAATTTTCAAATACAAATTGAATTACACAATCTATGAAATGGTTATAAATTATATAATCATATATTTTATATATTTTTTTAATTTATAATTTTTTAATAAATTAAGTAATTATAAAATTGTTATAAGTAATTCTTGAATGTTTATAAAACTTTTAACAATTAAATATCAATGAAATTAATTATTAAGATTAAAATTACTATTGAATTTATATATGATGACTTATAATTTTGTATATAAAGTGTTTATATATAAATTATAATGTAATTTATAAAAAGTTTATAAATTAAAAAATACAGAAAAATATAATGAAGTTTCTATTGAATTATGAATTGTTTGTAATTATTAATTTGAAATGCTAAAATTAGAAGGCCTTGTTTGAAAAATTATATGAACCATATCAAAAATAATTTTGATAATTGTTATGATGAAAGATAAAATAATATTTATTATGTGATATTTTGATTAAGTAAATTGATTAAATAATAAATTTGGAATATAAAATTTTTATATATCATTTAATATAATATATTTATGAAAATTTCATATAAATGATAATATGAATGGTTCATGTTGAAAATAAATAAAAAGTTTTAACATTAATTTAATTATAGAATTTCTACAATACATATCTAAATTAAAATTTCTTTATAATTTATTTATTTAAAAAGTGTTCATTAATGTGAATATCATATAAATATTTATGAATTCATCATTTATATAGATTTATTTTCTCTTAGAATCATGGATAAAAATGTTATATTATTGTTAAAGATCATATTCTCAAATATTTTATTTTATAATTAAATATTTCAAATCCAAATATTTAACTATTTTATGGATAATTGGAACATTTCTAGATTTTTGGAATAATTTGGGATTCATTATGAAAATGAATTAATTCTTGATTTTTATGTTCATTAATTAATTTTCTAAATCATCATGAAAGGAAATAATAAAATATAATCATTTTTTCATTGATCTATAATTTTTCATTCATTATATAAAAATGAATTAAACTTGGTGATTACATAATATTTTTTATTTCCATGTAATAATAGTAGTTTGGTATTTCATTGATAACATTTTCTAGACTTATCCAAATTTTAAAAAATAATTTTAGTATTACATTTTTAATGGAATACATTTAATTCAATAGGAAAACATTCTGAATCCAATCATAGGATGACCAAATAAACCACTCAATGTGGGCCTTGTAACATTTGTACATTTTGGACAACTTTTAATGTTTATCCCATACCTAACAAAGTAATAGTCCAAAAGAGATGGAACTTTAATGGAATATAGGTAAGAGGCCAAAGACCAAATTCAATTACTATATAGGATTTATATTCATCTTATTTTAAGGCCATTTATACAATGGAATCCTAATAATGGTAATTTGAAGAGTTTTTTAGGACAGAAAATTTCAATTTATAAATTTGATAATATCTTTTGAAATACATCGCCAATGAAGATTTAGTTTTGTGGGATGATATTAAAAAAAATATCTAATGAAATTAATTGGAGGAAAATATTTGTGGTCAAATAAATTAATACTCCCAGTGAATTATATATTTAATGGATATAATTGGATGAAAATATTTACCATCTATTACTTATAAACTAACACCTACAATCCCATTAACAAAATTTAGAAATATTATAATGTAGTTATTGATATTTTAATTATCTTGTAAATTTTTAAAAATATTATTGTCTTTTTATCTTTATATTATTTTTGTTTTATATTTTTTTCTCCCATGATTTATTCTTATCATAATTTTTAACGGATGACTAAAACTGTTTGTTATTCAAGGGACAGAGTACTATTTATTTTGAGTTTCTTATGCTTCAATATGTTATCATTTTTTATTCTAGGTTTTTAGTGGTGGTTAAAATAAGAGAAATGTCTCCTTTCAATATTTACCCTATGGCTAGCTTCTTCTTTATTTTTATCTATATTCCTCTCCTTCATCATTATAATTTTACATATAGTGGAGTTTCATTACAGTGGTGATGCGTTGTGAAGAGGTTTCCCAACTTTAGTTTGAGAGAGAATTATTCTATGTAAAATGGTCTCAGATTAGGGTAATTATAATTTTAACAATATGTTTTAGTATGACAGATATTGGTCACTAAATTAAGTAAGATAATAAAACATATATTTTTATAGAACAATGATATAAATCACTATGGAATCATAAGAATAAAAATTCATTTCAATAGCTTCCATGTGCTCCTCATTTATGTTTATATAATTATATTTCTTACAAATATTATAAAAACCACACAATAATAGGTTTATTATTTCTTTTTTTTAGAACTTAATTTAATATAAGTAGAGATAATAAAATAATATTGTTGTTTAAGTGGACTCTTTGTGAGATAGACCCTAGGACTGCACTGTATTTCATTTTAAATAATAAGAAAATTCTGTGTTAATATTTTCAATAAATACCTCCATATATTTTGAACTATTTTTAAGGATGAACATCACTTGAACATGGATTTTTTCATTAAAAAACAAAAAACAAAAAAACCATAAATTTTAAAAACTAATTAATATTGAAAAATATTACATAACATTCAATTTCTAGGTAAATAATTTATTTATATAGTGATTTTTCATATGATTAGACCCATAATAAAGATGAGTTTTATATAGAATATTTCTTAAGGAATCATATTAAATATAATTTTAAATTAATTAAATAAGTATGAAATAAAAAATAGAATCTTAGTACTTCCCTAAATGAAATAAGAGATTTGTTGATAAAAGAAAAAGTAACCTAAAGAATAAGTTATGCTATTTCCAACCACATTTCACATTAAGGAACTTTAGGTAACCATTAATGAATTCTTAAAATATCCAATATATTCTCTTATAATATAGATTACCTGAGTCATAAATTCATGATATTGATCTTGAGTAAAAATAACATATTGGGGTGGAAGTTTTTTTTAAATATGCTTATTTTTATTTTCAAGTCTATAAAATTCCTTTTTATCTCTCCATTCTAACATTTCCAACTAGTAATAGCCTAAAACTACCTGGGATAACAATGAATAACTTGATAACGCTACCATTGAGTTGTTAATGGTGTTGTAAATTGAAGATTAACAAGTACTAGTGACTACAAATAAATAATATTTGAGTAAAATGAAACTAAATGATTAGGAAAAGGAATATATTCATTTAGATAACTCTAATATTTATAAAATTAGGGGATTTAATGTTTTTCATTAAGTTTACAATGTAGTTTTTTATCTATTATTTCCATCCTTGGTTTTAGACAAAGTGGCCACCCAATATATTGAGGTTAATGAAAAAGAATATCTTAAGGAGCCAATGCTAAAACTGCCTTCTAATCGCCAAACCAAATACCTAATAAAGTAGTATTATATAATAGATTATAGTGAACCATATACCCTTTCATCCCCTCACTTCTCCTTCTCTCCCTTTACACTACTAGGGTTTGGAATATTTCTTCTCATTTTCCTTGGGGTTCTACTCATTGAATCCACTTATGGATATCTAGAGAAATAACATGTGGTGGTTTATTCACCAAAAACCCATCCAATGTAGTTGGGGTTTGGCTTAGTGGTAAGCACCCCATAAGGCTACATGGAAAATGGGGGTTCAAAACCCATGGGGCGCAGGTACTGTAGTAGTACTGTAGCGGTGCTGTAGCAGTGGTGGCACTATTCATCAGAGGATATTGTAACGGCGGTAGGGTATTGTAGCGGCAGCGATACTGTGCGGTACTGTAGCAGCAGGTTACTATTCACAGAATGTGAATTGGCCTTTGAATTTGGGCCTACGGGCTATGTAATGGGCTACAAGCCCACTGGGCCTTCGGGCTATGTAATGGGTTTCCCTCTTCCATGTTAAAATAGGACTTTGCTTTGATTTAATAATAAAAATGAGGCTTCGGCCCCAACCTTTTAAAAAAACCAAAACCCCATCCAATTTTTATTTATGGAATAATATCTGGAACTATATAGCTAATGATATTAATTACCTAACACCTCTTTGGGATGTTACACCAAAGATCAATCCACTTCTCCCATTAATTTAGTTTTTCTTTTTCTTTTGCTTTTTCTACTATAATAAAAATTTTATTTATGTTTATCTTTATTAATGGTATAAAGTGATAGATTATAAGAGATTAACTCATTTAGGTCACTAACTAAATAAACTCAGGTTTTCCCTTAATTCCCTTTGTTTTTTGACCCTTTTCTTTTGAATTTGTTAGGATGAAATTAAAGGTTAATTAGAAATTAAGTGTGCGGGAGTTTCATATTTCTGAAGAATTTTTTTGTTTTTATTTTTTTCGTCTATAAGGGAATATTTATCTTCTATGAATATTAGTAATCATTTTCCACTCTTTAATTTATTCTTATTTATTTTTATTCATTTTTGAAATAATGTATTCTACGTGATTAAGGATGTAAAGCTCTTTCAAAAAAATTCAATTTTTAAAATTTTATGTGATTGATCATTTTTTGAAATATATTCCCATGAAACATTGATTGAAATTATTTTTCTTGTAATGTGAGTTATTTTAAACCAATTTGATATATTATTCATGAAATCCTCACTTTAATAAGAAAAACCAAGATTTTCATTAAAAACCATATGTATGATTTTTTTATCTTTCAATTATTTGAGGTTCTATTTTTTTAACATGATTGAGAAACTTATTTAGCTATCTAAACTTTTAACTTGAGATCTACCTTTACATGAACATATTTTTCCATTATAATACATTAATATTGTAACACCCCATCTTATCAGATCCATTTTTTATTTTATATATCTATAATTCTAAGGATGGTTTTTCTACTCTTTCAAATGAATTAATAATTTAATAGAAATTGTGCCATAAAAGACATCAAAAAACCAAAAAAAAAAAAACTTTATTCAATTATAACATAACATTACAATAAATGTAAAAAAACAATGTGTCACATACAATGTATTATCACATATCATGGATGATTACATCTATTAAAACTACAAATATTAAAAGGGGACAATAAATAGAAAAAAAAATATTTAAAACGAGAAACTCCCCTAGACCACCATTACCTCTATGAATCACCATCAGTTAAAAAAACCATCAATGATAATGAATACCAATAAAGGATAAATATTGTTATGAGATATAAAATGAAAACTATGTAAGTGAGAATTGTGACTCATGATGTAATAATAGAATACATGAATTAATATTTTCTATATATAGGAACAAAAATCGATCCTTCTAAATATGGCCATAAAAAATAAGGTTATTGGATATGTAGTCATTGGTAATATGGCTATTAGATATAAATGATTCTAATAGGTATATTGAAGTAGTGTATTGATAGTAGAAAATATAAACCAAGAAAAATCATATTGAAATAAAAATTTAATATTAAAATATTATAAATATTTATATATTTAAGAATTATGTATTAATATTAATATTATTAAAATATTATATGATGTGTTTTTAAAAATTCAAATAAATATTTTAATATTAGAGTTTTGGAAAAATTAAAAATTAAAATATAAATAATTAATTTTCATGGAATTTGTTAAAGCAAATAATTTTTTTAAATCACTTTTTTATTAAGTTTTGTATATTTTATACAAGTAAATTATCTTGAAATATATAAAATATCATTAAATATGATCAAATATATTAATATTATTTAAATTTTAAACTGATTTAATTTAATATTAAGAATACGTGATGTTTAAATACCCAATTTTTCAAAAAAAAAAGTTTTTATTTATATCATGTATTAAATTTTAAAAAATAAATTTTAGAATTATAAATTGATTAAAGAAAAATTAATTTTAGATTTATAATGAAATTATCATCCTCAAATTAATTTTTTAGTTTCATTAATTTAATTGATTTTTATGTTAATAGTAGAAGAATATAGATTTTTCTAAAACCATCAATTATATGAAATTATCCTAATACAATATTGAATTAAGTATTTCTATAATATTTTTACCTATAATATATATATATATATATATTAAAGTAAATAATTTAAAATTACTATCTTTTTTTAATCAAACCAATTTTTATTGTTTAGAAAACATAAGTAAGAATTTACTCTAAAATATTTTATATTCAACTATGCTAAAAACTAGTTATCATCACTCATAAATATTTAATCTAAATATGGTTTTTATATTTTTTATAATTTTATTTAATAATACCCATTTATTTTTATTGCTTAAGAATAAGATTATTAGTATTCAAGTCAATTATTGATAATGGTAAACTATTATTTTTAAAGATTTTTTTACTAATATTTTTTAATTTTTACCTATTCAATTAAATTAATTTATTTTAAATAACAACGATAATGTGTTTTTAGAAATAAATATAATTACATAAAAAGTAATTTAATTTTTAATCAGTTCTAAATTTGATTAAGAATGCATAATGGTTAAGACATAACTTTTATAAAAAAAATATTTTTTTTATATATAAATTTTTTGTTTTTATATTTTTATTCTTTTTATTTAGTAATTTAATTAGATAAAATAGATATTAAATTTGGTATTTTAACACCCAAAATTTGTGAGATATGTTATTTTATAATTTTTTTAAACATAAGTTATGTGGGTGAAAACTAGTTACAATGGTAAAAACAAAAAAGGTAAAAGTAGAAATATAAGAATAAATAACTTCAAACATGTTTAAAAAACATTTGGAAATTATTTTTTTGGATTTAAAGAACCAATATACCTAAGAATCCATTATTTAAAGATTTTGGAGTCATTTACCCTTGAATACTGTAATGATATCATTGAAAAGCAATGTATATTAAAATAATTTCTCTTTTCTGCACTTATAAAAGGGGATCACTTCCACCCTTTCAATAATATACTTTGAAATAGAAATTTCCCTAAAACCCTACCCAATTTTCTTATCTTATAATTATATTATACTTTCTAAATCCACTTTTTAATAGAAGACAAAATAATCACCTCACTTCTAATAGTACTTTTAAGAGAATGTCCAAGGTCTCAACATGAGTATTACTTCATCCGTAACATATTCTTATAAATATATCCCTTAAAACATATCCTAACCATAATAATATAATGAAATAAGTATCAAAAGTATACCTAATTGTCATTATATTAACAAAAATTAATTATTTATTCCTTCTCATCCAAATATAAAAACAATTGAATGTCAACCTTGCATTTGTCCAGACTTCTGTCTCCATGAAGTGACGTCTTCCATTTTTAGAACCATCTATATTCACTAATTATACCGTGGATATTAAAGAATAAATTTAAAATATACAATATAGTTATGATTATTAAGATTAAAACTATAATCCATTATATTTCCCTAACATTCATTAATTAATGTAAAATTTAATCATTTATTTTGTGGACTACCACCTCCATGAAGTAACGTATCTCATTTCTAATATAGGTTATTTCCTAGTTATTAAAAAACTAAAATACGATTAAATTACTTAATAAATTTCAATAATATCATTATTTATTTTTAATAATGATAGTATTCCAAAGGATCCACTTTCATAACCATACAAATCCTTAATTATTCTATATTCATTTTTGGATTGGTTTAACCACCCACATGAATGATTCTATAAAAATCTATCATAGATGAATATGGGATCATAAATACCAATATTATTTAAATTTAATATATAAATCATGATTTTTCAGTTATTTAGGAATGTTTATACTAAGTATTATCCTTATTATTAAATTATGTCCCCTAATCTCTACAATTACCCAAATATGTGGACACTGAATCCATGTTCATGAAACTGAACTAAATAACTTATAGAATGAGATAAGATATTTATTAATAAATATAATTATTTTATTATATTATATTACCATATATCATCTATGAGTGATAAAATTGGTTTCATATAATGGGTACAAAAATCAATATCATAAAGCAAGAAAAAAACAATTAATTTTACTAACTTCAGGTGGTAAAAAAATAAGCAGTAACTAACTTATATAATAAAAATAAATGATAATTTTTTAATTGTATAAAATATAATAAAGATGAATAAGGTTATGAAATATAATATTTATATAGTTATGTTTTTTTAAAAAGAGGTTAGAGTATGTTCTACTAAGCATAAATAAAGGTTACAATTTTTCTTGACTCAATTATTTTCAATGAGTAATAATCAACCCCATTTGAATATAATATTTCATGATTTATTTAATAAAACTTATGATTAATTTGAGAGATATTTAAAACATATTTCAATGGAAATAATGCTTCAAATCAACGTCTTCTCTTTTTATGAATCAATTTTTTTTCATAAAATTTTTATTTCATTAATAATTTTTGTCTCTTATAAATGGATTTTTCTTTAATATCCATGTTTTCACTGCCCACAAATATTCTCCATTATTTTTTGGAAACTCAAATTATTTTTTTGTCCTATAATTATTATATTTACCTATTTTAATTTTAAAAGAAATGTTTTTTATCCTATTTATTATGTGGGTATTGAATAAAGGTATTTTGAAATATTTAAATATGTTTTCCTTTTTATGATAAAATGAATTCCATTTCTACTTCACATGTTTTAATATTACTTATTTATTTCAAAATACCCATTATTTTAATTTATTTTTATTAAATAGTTTATGAATATTTTTCCTAAAATTGAATTTTTTTAAAGTAACTCAGAAATAATATTTTTTATAATGTTATTTAAAAATTATTTCCAATGGAATAATGTTTTGTAAATCACCCTATATGTGCTATTATTTAAATAAACCGTTAGGGTTATCATGTTTTTTTATGAAATGATCATGTTTAAGGAAATTAATTTTATGTGATACCATTTGGAAAAAGTTATGAAACTGGTTTTTTTCCGATGTGTTCTTTATGATAAGATGAATGATTTGATTTTTAAGTGGAACTCATATGTATGGATGATGAAAGGTGGTGTCTTTTATCACTCTTCAATTCATTGGTTATGGTTTTATATCTCATTAGATAATAAATTGTGAAAGAATCATTTTTTACAATATAAATGTTAGACATACTCATATTTGTTCAAAATTTGAAGGGTGAACATAATTGGATTTATTCATAATATAAATGGTTGGTATTATTGAGTTTCCTCTCAATGTTTTTTTATTATATTTATGAAACTTCTCTAAAATGTTTAGTATTTTCAAGCTAGTTAAAATTTTTATGATACTTCATGATATAAATATATTCATTATTCATAAGTTATAATTTCATATATTTTTTTATTACATCCATATGATAATATGACACATTTTTTATAAAATTTCATTTTTATTATGTTCTTATGTCATGATCCTTAACACTAAATCATGTTTTGTGGTTATCATTTATGATTATGTGATCATTTTATCAGACATTTCTCCCTTATTTATGTTTTTTATCATGTTTATGATATAATTATTATGAATAATTGATATGTATCTTTTAATAAGAATTATATCTCACCAATTTCATGTGTTTTCATTCCCTAGGATCTAAATATGGGTATTACATTTGATATATTTAGAAGGGGTTTTATAGTGATGGGTTATAAATATGTTTTGATTATTATTTTAAAATATGTTATTTAGTATAAAATATCTAAAGATAATAATCCTATGGGTTTTCAGTTTGTGTGAATATTTATGATATGGTTTGTTTATACATATAAATAATTATATAAATGTGTTTATTTAGTTTGGGTCTCCTCATATGGTCTGAAATGTGGGTTAAGTTATTTTGGGGATTAAATTAAATAACATTAGTAAAGACCTTAGATATATGTATAATGGATAAATCTAAGTATATAATGACATCATAAAATTTTGGTAAAGTAGATATTGTGAGGTTTTCTTAAGAATAAAATCCTTGTTTGGATATTACAAAATTATTCAAGCTTTAGAACAGATGTACCCCGGGTCAATAACATTGAGAGGGGCATATTTGTTATTAGCCCAATCATCACCCAATGAATGATAAAGATGCCTAATATCACCCATGGTTTGAGACTACCAAGGTATATTATTTAATCAATTAGAATCCATTTTTAATTTATTATTATAGATTTATTATATTAGGGAATTGGGTTACTGATTATAAGAGAACATAACCTAAAGAGTCTCATATTGAACCAGAAGTGATTTAGGTTGAATTGATACATAATGTGATGTTTCTAACGAGTAATATATTTTAAGGTTGAGTTTTCATGAGATAATTTATGATAATTATATTATGATATAAAATATTCATCACTCAAATTAACCTCCTTTTGTTTATGTAATGGATGATCCTAGATGTATCTATGTTAGCAATGGATGATGTGGAGAATGTAGAGATTATACCCATGAGAAATCTACCAGGATAAGATCTAGAGTATAAAATCTTAGTATTATGAAAAAACAGAAATCAATAATTATGATTAATAATGAGAACTTATTTTTGTTTCCAAAATAACCATAGAAGAGAAATATGGAGTCTCATGAAAGTTTAGATGATGAAGATAATGATGAAAAGAAGATTCATTTTCTTTCCTGTAAAAACATGGGAAAAGGATCCTAGAGGAATATCTAAGTGAATATGGAATATTTTTGATCTGTTTTTGTTGGGGGAATTGATAAACAAGATTCTATGAAAAAATAAAGAGTTTAATTTAAATTATGTTGAAAAATAATGTTCTTCCTAAGGATACACTAGCAATTTAATTTTTTAGATGTGAGGAATTTCTTTTCTAAGGAAACTAGTGCACTAATCCAAGAGATTAAGATTATAATCCATACCAAAAACCTCATAGACCATGGGATCATGAAATATATTATTCTAAGACTACAATTTATGTGGATAAGGATAAGTATGTGGTGTTAGGTTTAGTTATTCATTACACTAGACTTTTATATTTCATATTTCATGTTGGTTCTCAACAACTATTAGCTATTGAGTTATAAATAACAGAAAATGGTATCATTATTGTACACAAGCAATGTTAATGATTTTTATGGTTTGTGGGATTATAATTCATATAAGAATTATTATCCTTCCATTATATTTTTTGATGAAATTTTGGAAATGGGTTAAGGATCTCTACGTTGAATCCGTAACAAAAAATCATATCATATTTCATATATCAAATTAAATTATAACCACTTTTCCCTACAAGGATGAAGATGAAATATCATTGAAAATTAATTACATTATATAGGCCTTAACAGTAATCATGATGAGTATTTAGCTCAAATGGTTAGATAGAAACCCTATATTGTTATATATCTATTATAAAATAATACATGAGTTTCCTTGTCTTACACAAGTTAATAAGGTTGATACCTCCTTATAAATTAAATATAAAGTCATGTATATCTTAAGAAAATATTTAACTATTTTATTAGTAGGAGATAATTAAAATTATACGGAAAAAAGTTATTTAAGGAGTGAAGAGTGTAACACCCCTTATACTAGGATCCAGTTTTTTTATTTTATATGTCTATAATCCTAGTGAATATTTCTATATTCATTCAGAAATTATTAAATCATGATTAGATATTGTGCCATATAATATATGGACCAAAAATAATGACACTTTATTCAATTTTAATTTAAACTTACAACACCATTAAATGAAAGCATGAGTCACATACAATGGATTATTACATATCATAGTGGATTACATCCATTAAAATTGTAAAAAATAAAACATTAGAAAAAATAAAAAATAATAATATCTTTAAAACAAGAAAATATCATAGAATATCATTGCCTTTATGAGTCACGATCTGTAAAAAACCTACAATGTGAAAGAATACAATGAAATGAGAAACCTTGTTGTGATATCTAAATGATAAACATTGAAATGAGAAGTGTGACTTAAGAAGTGAGTATGGAATTCATGATTCTAGGACATCTATATATATGAAAGAAAACTATCCATTATATATATGGTGGTTGGAAATATTGTCATTTAGAATATGGTCGTTGGATATATATGTATCCAATATGTATACTGAAGATCTGTATTATTAGTCGCCAATTTAGAATAATATAAATCACAATGAAATAAATTAATAAAAATGAAATATTATAAATATATATTTATGTATTTTTTATAAATATTTACTTTTATATTAACACAATAAAAAATGAAATATTTTAAAATTTTAAATATTTCTAATAATATCAATGGATTAGTAAATTAAATTTTACAATATGAATAATTAATTTTAATGGTATTTTTCAAGAATATAAAAGAAATATATCTTTTTTGAAATAATTATTTTATAAAATGAAGTATATTTTACCCTAAAAATTTAAATTGAATAATTTTAAAATATCATTATATAAGAACTGACATTATTTTATATTTAAATTTGAAATGGATATGAAATAATATTAAGTACACATGATGCTTAAGAATGATATTTTTGAAGAAAAGCAATTTTTCATTACATTTTACATTCACATTATAAATAAAAATTTTAGAATTTTAATATGAACAAACTAAAATTATTTTTGGATTTAGAAAAAATATTATCCTTGGATTATTTTATGGGATTTTCTGGAAATAAATTATTTTTAGGTCAATGATGAAAGAATATTAATATTCTAAAACAGTCGGTTTTATTAATTTATCATAACACATGAATGGTATAAATGTCTTTGAAATTTTTTTCTAATATATATATATAAGGTAAAATAAATCATTTAAAACACTATTTTATATTTATAAAACCCATTTTCATTTTTTCTAGAAGTTAAATAATATTTCACTGTAAAAACTATTTTATTCACTTATGATAAAAAATAGTTTTTCCACTCATATAAAATAAATATAGAAAAATGGATTTTATATTATAGGACAACATTTTCATATTATTTAATAAGGTCCTTTTAATTTTAATAATTAAAAATTATATTACAATTATTAAAGTTAATTATTATGATAATGGTAAAACTATTATTTTCAAATATTTCTTTTGTTAATATTTTATAATTTTTATCTCATCAATTAAATAAATTTATTTTTAATAATTACTATAATATGGTTTTTAAAAACATATATAATTATATTAATACAAGTTTAATTAGTAATCAATGCTAATTAAGAATAATAACACCTAAAGGTAAAATATCTTTTTTATATAAAACAGTAGTTTATAAATATATTTATATATTTTTTTACAAAAAAAAATAATTTTTCCTTATTGAGAAAGGACATTATTTTAATTGGTGGATAAATTATTATTCAACATACCCAAATTTTCTAATAGGGGTTATTTTATATTTTTAAGAAATCATAAGTTACATGGGTAAAAAATTGTTACCCTTATTTAAAAAATAAAAGAAAAAAATATTAGATTAATGAACTTCAAACATGTATAAATAAATCATGGAAACTCTTGGTTGGGAATTTATAAGCAAAATATTAACCCAAAATAATTTATTAATAACTTTTTGTGTCATTGAACCTTCTCTTGTGTATTGATATTATTAAAAAGTAAAGTGTATTCACAAAAGTTCCCTTTTTTCACTTATAAAAGGGGATCTTCTCCACTCTGTCTATGATATACTTTACCATATAAATTTCCATGAACCCTTCTCAATTTATATCTCATATAAGTCCCTTACACTAATTAAATTCTTTGGTCACTAGAAGTTAGCCTATTTTCTTTCTTTGTAAGGATAGTTTCAAGAGAATGTTCAAGGTCCCAATGTGGGTATTATTTAATCTCAATCCTTTTCTTCCAAATATGTACCTTCCCAACCTATCATAAATTTATAAATATAATTCCATAATTATAATTATAATAATAAAGTTTTATTATACTAATTTAACCATAATTATTTATTACTTCCCCACCACAAATAAAAATACAATAACAAATATGTGTGTTTGTGAGGACTATTATCTCCATGAAGTGATATCTTCTATTTTTCACCACGACATCTCTCCACTGGTTATAAGGATGGAATTTAATAATAAATTTTAAATTTAAAATATAATTATGAAATTTAATTGAAAAATTACAATCCAACTTCTCTTCTACTAATTCATTGATTGATGAATATGTTAACTGTGTGTTGTGAGGACTACTACCACTACGAAGTAACATATCTCATTTTTTAGATATTTTCATTTCTATTAATTATAATATCTTAAAATATAATTCAAAAAAATTAAAATAATTTAAATAATATCAATTTTTTTTTAATAATTATATAATTCCAAAATTTACAACCCTTCTAACCATACTCATACTTTAATTATGGTATATTTGTTTTTTGGTCGGTTTAACCACACACATGAATGATTTTATAAAACTATATCATGGATGAATATGAGTATTTTAATAATAATATTATTATTTAATAATAAAATCATGATTTTTTATAATTATGTAAAGGTTATAATATGTATTTAACGTATTATTAAATTATCATCCTTGATCTCTAAAATTTCCAAAATAAGCCCAAAATGATTCCATTTTTGCATAAAATAACTAAAACACTTATGGAATGAGATAAGAGCTTTATAATTATATATAAGTTATCTATTCCATTACATTATATGAAATATGAATTAATAACTAGGTATCAAATAAAGGGCACTGAAACTGACATCCTAAATCATGATTGAAACAATTAATGTTACAATCAACCAGTTGTAAAAAAATAATCCATAAATAAATAATATATTCTTAACAAATTATCATAAATGTGGTTTAAAAAAATTAATGTATTTGAATAATTTAATTAAATATTACCTTAAGTTTTTTATATTAATTGTAAATAATGTTTTAGTACATTTGACTAGGAGATAATAATGGTAAGGGGTTTTCTTAACAAAAATCATTTCCTTAAGTCACAATAACTCCGTTTAAATATAATCATTCAAGATTTATTTAATATAACTTATGATGTTTTTATTCCATATTTACACCTTCTTCCAAATAATTTTCAATTCACATCAATTTTGTTTTCCTTGATAAATATCTTATTTCATAAAAATTATATTTTGTTAATAATTTACATCTATTATAAAAAAAAAATTCCCTCCATATATGTGTTTTTACTTCATTAAAATGTTCTCCTTTCTTTATTGGGATATAAAAATAGTTTTATCACTTATGATACTTTTATTTCCATTTATTCATTTAAAAAAGGCTATGTTATCAATTTAACAATGTGGTTATTCAATAGAGGTATTATGAAATATTTAAAATTCTTTCTTAGTTCATGATATCATGTATTTAATTTGGACATAATATTTTTTTCATAGATATTATTTATTTTCATGGTCCTAGTATTAGAATTTATTTAGAGGAAATTGTTTAAGAATTTTTCCCCTCAACTTTTAAAATATGGTCATTAAAATGAAATTCCTAAATAATGTGTTTTCATTATTTTATTTAGAAATATTTTCCAATAGAATAATTCTTCATAAATAACCCAATATGTACATTTTTCAAATACACATTTTTAGTGATAATGTTTTTGGTATCAATCGATCATGTTTTTTAAAAGTCATTTTTTATTCCATTTGAAATGGTTAAGAAAACCATTTTCTTCTTATAGGTTCTTTATGATAAAATTAATTATTTTATTTTTAAGTGGAACTCATTTGCATGGATAATAAAAGGTGTTGTCCTATATCCCCTTTAAATTAATTGGATATGGTTTTATTTTTTATGTGATAATGAATCATTGACATACTGAGATTTTTTTTAATATTAATGGTGGTAATAAATAGTATTTTTAAAATTTAAAGGGTGTAAATACATTGATTTATTCGCAACATGAAGGGTGGGAAAGATTGAGTTTTCCTATAATATTTTTGTATTCTCATGTTTGCGAAACTTCTCTACGATTTCCCTATTTTAATGATATTCCATACATTTTTGACACTAAATAATATAAAGATATTCTATATTCTTAAGTTATTATTTCATGTATTCTTTTATAACTTTTATGTACATATATGAAGTATTTTGATAACCTTTCATTGACCATATATTTTTTTTCTATGATCCTTAATTCTCAAAAACATTTTATGATTATCACTTATTATTACATGATCTTTTTATCAGATATTTCTCTATTATTTAGGTTTTATCTCATGTTTATGATCTAATAATTTTGACTAGTTGACATGTTTCCCTCAGTAAGAATTTGAGCTTATTCCTTTCTTTTGTTTTATTCAACTATATTTGAAGATGGTTATTACATGTATGATTTTTATAAGTGGATTTGGAGTGAGTGGTTTTGAATAAATATTTTAGAGTATTGTAAAATATGTTATTTATATAGTTAAT
Source organism: Viscum album (assembly GCA_963277665.1). NCBI lineage: Eukaryota > Viridiplantae > Streptophyta > Magnoliopsida > Santalales > Viscaceae > Viscum > Viscum album. Next base: position 1,589,645,264 of record OY728145.1, on the reverse strand, counting down.
CTCCCAAGACACTAAGCCTCCAGTTCTCTAATTTGTGCTACTATTTGTCAGATTGAATGTTTATTAATGTAAATAATGATAAAAATGTATTTATTTTTCTTGGGTAACCTCCAATTTATATATATGATTAATTCATATACAATATGAGTTTTACGTAAATACCATCACTCTTAATATTTTTTTGAAAGATATTTCATGTTAGAATGTGTGGAAAGGCCATGTAAGGTATGTTTATTAGGAAGAAGATAATTTTTGGATGTGTGGGATATGTGTTATTATTTTGGGAAATGGAGATAGAGAAATTTGAATTCATCATTATTCATTATGCTTCATTTATATCATTATTTTTTCTTAAAAAAGAAAAAAAGAATGAAAAATGTAAAAAATGTAAAACTGGAGATGATATTGAATTATTCATTATTCGCACTAAATTGGTCTACAATTCATTAATTACATTATATTTTCATCTCATACTCTATAAAAAAATAAAAAAAAGGTGAATTAGGACGAAAAACTTCAATGTATTCATTGTTTGACTCTTTTCTCATGCCACAAAAGAAGGGGGAGTAGTGTTTTTCCCTTATAAGGGGAATTGTGTAATGTTATTCACATGATTTCAATTGAATATTCATGTATTATAATAAACTATTCAAACTCCTATATTTTTCTTATAAATTTAAATTTTTTTACCCACCAACCCTTAGCCACTAAAATCACCTTTAAAATTTCCTCCGGATTGAAAACATTTTTATGCCTCATTGGTGGGAGAGATTAGAATTTTCATAACCTTATAGTGACCCAAAAATTTTCCAAGGTAAGTTATGATATGTTCATTGAGGGATTTTTAAGTTTGAAAATATTTAAATTCGTGACAATAAATCAAAGGTAATTTTTTTTCATATATAAGACATGATAAAATTATATTTTCAAAAGATCTTGCTAATTTATCACTTTAAATTTAAGAGTATATTTTGATGTGTATATTTGATGATTAATCTAGAGTTCAATGGTTAGGTGTGGGGGATTAGAAAATCTCATGTGTTTATATATTTTATTATGTAATTCAATGTTTAAATCCCACAATTTTATCATTATAAGGGTAATTTTCACATTTTTTTGTTTTAAGAATAATTTTTTATTTATAATTAAAGTTGTTAGTTATTGATTTTAAGTGTTTTTATTTATTTACAAAATTATTTTTAAAATACATACCATAATTAAAAAAATAGTTTCATTAAACCCATATTATTCCTTAATTATATAAAAATATATTATAAAGGGATAATCTCATAATTTCTTATTACTATAGAATGAAATCAGTTTGGTATTTCTTTCACAATATTTTCTAAATTAATGAAAATTGAAAAATTAATTTTTATTATTATTACATTCTTATTGGGATTTATTTCCTTAAACTGGAATAATTATTGAATCCAATGAAAGGAGTCCCAAATGGACCAATCAAGTTGGGTGTTGAAACATGTGTACAATTTTTATGACCACTTAATATTGATCTCATACCTTACAAAGTACCAGTCCAAAAGAGTAATTTTTTAAAGGAAGAAATATAATAGGCTAATGAAAAACATTATTACCTATGGATTATCAATATTCCACAAATTTCATAGTTATAAATGAATTTATATAATGAGAATTGAAATATTCTATTGGGACAGAAGAGTTTAATTTAGTAATTTTATTATATCTTTTGATGTATGTGTCCAATGAAGAATTTTTTTTTGGTATATCATTAAATAAATAGCCTAAAGACTACATTGAATAATAATTTTTTATATTTAGTCGTTTAATGGGATTAACATGCCTGAAATTTAGATGGATAAAACTAGATGTAAATCTTCCCCATATCATCCTTATAAATTTACAATTTAACTTGTATTAAAAAAAATATCCATTTTAAAATCTAGGGATGAGGGGTATTTCTATTATAATTGTCTTATATATATATATATATTAGATTCTATTGTTATTTATCTTATTTTATTTCCTATTTTCTCCCATCCTTGTGATTCATGTCTCCATTATTAATGGAGAACTAACTTCATTGCTTGTTTTATGGAGGAAGATATGATTGTTTTGAGTTTATTATGCTTCAATGTGTTCTAATTATTTTATTATATGATTTTAATAGTAGTTAAACTACTATTAGTGCATCATATCCTTTCTATCCCTGTCATAAAATTCTTTTTTATGATTTTATATATCTCTATACTTTATCAATATAATGTCACATGCCATAGAGTAGCATTTTGATAGTGATGTACAATGAAGAGGTTTATTTTTCATAGTTCAAGAGATAATTATCCCATATGAAAAGGAATTGATGTGGGATAATTTAAATTTAATATAAGGGTTTAGTGTTACTGGTCATTATCACTACATTAAATAGTATAATGTGTCATATAATTTTAAGAAATAATGTTTTAAATTACCTTGAACTCCTAATTGCAACCACATCTTCCCAATGACTTCTTAATGTTATTCATATGAAACTATATATTTATATTTTTTATGTATTATATAAATACCCCAACATATTAGGGTTATTATTTCATTTATTATATTTTTGTTTAATATAAGTAGTGATAATATAATAATAATGTTTTTTAGTGTCCTTATTGTGAGATCAACCCTATGGTTGCACTACATCATGTTACTATGAAAAAAATATTGAGTTTGGATTCATGTAAAATACTTTTATAAATTTATAAATGGATATATAATTTAGTTAAAAATGTTAAAATTATTTTATAAATTATTAAACATAAATTTAATGAGTTATATGTTGATTATGATACTAGATTTAGTTTTCTTTTAACTTGGATTTAGTTTTTATTGGGTTATGATCATGAATTAAAATGTTAATTTGAGTTTATATTATTTATAATTGAGTTATAATTATTTTCTCTCTAGAGTAAGGATCCACATGTATATGGATTTTGGTTAGGATTACTCACTGTCCATGTATCTTAGGCTCTACTTAGATAAGTGGTGGTTGAATTCTTCTCCTTTTAAGATTACTTGGGTGTGGATTATAAGGGTTATATGATTATGAGACTTTACCTAAAAGGGTTTTATACTCATTATGTATTGGATGCATTAGGATATGTGTAACTATAGTTGGTTTTTAATTTGGATCAGTGACACATACAATGGGTTTTATAAATAATTATACATATATTGGTTAGAGTGAGTATCTCAAGAGGGGTGTGGGTGAGTTGAGTTACCAATAAAAATTTCTATCTAAAACATGGTCAAATAAAATCCCCCATGTAATTTCAAATTTCCATTTTATTCTAAATTGATGATATATATAAGTTCTAAGATTTTAAACGATTTCTCAATGATTGATTAAGTCGCATTTAAAATAATGAAAAATTTTACAATAACATTTGAAATCAATTTACTTGATCAAAACCTTATATAAATAGTAATAAAGAATAACCATTAATGTTATAGTTTTTATTCTAGTTTAAAAATAGATTAAATTTAAATAAAAAAAACAAAAAACACACAGTGGAAAAAAAGAAGTTTAGTATCAAGATGAGACCTAATCATCTCCATTTGGAAATCACCCGTTTCCAAGAAGATTATATTAAGTAATCTATGATCTGCAACCTGGATCAGGTATACAATAGAAACAAATATATTCAGGCCACACATGGACTTTTTACACAAGAACCGTTGGAATAAAACAAACATAGGCCACATAGGGACCTGTTAAACAAAAATTTGGAAAATAATAATAATAGGAGTTGGAGAAGATATCCAGTATCTTCTAGTTCAGGTGTATGAGATAGAATGTGTGTTTATAAAATATATTATACACAAACTACTCATTATTTAATGAATAAAATGTACTGATAAAATAAGAGATATAAATAATATGTTTTTTCTCATTCTAATGTGCTTGGATATGTGTAACTCCTCTGAGGTATCTTAAAAAGGAGCTCGAATTGTGTTCTGAAAATTCATAGTAGAATAGAATGTCATGAACACTTTTATTCTGACTGTCTGGAAGGATCTGAATGATCTATAAATTTCAATCTTCTATAGTCATGTGTAGTCACGGTGAAATTTTTAATATCTAATCATGTGGCTATCTTATAGTTATTTTGATATATAATTATCTCACTTTAGTTGTATGATTATATTCTATTTGTATGCACACACTAGTACTTGCAGACCCCATATGAGGGAGGATTCTTTTTTTTAATCATAGCATGCATGAAGAATCAACTGGATATTTTTATCCCTATACTAGAAAACTAACACAGGAATTAATAAATCATGTTATAATTTAATTACAATCATTAAAATTAATCCTGGCATTAAATTCAATAAACTAGTAATTAGAAATAATTAATTCAAAATAAACATAAATATAGGTGGTGACTCCTCTGAACGGTTATACAATATATGGTTGTGAGTCATCCTAACGATGACTTGTGTTGGTGGTGAGTTAGGATGGCAGTGAGACATCTCGATGGTTGGTCATTCTAGTAATTTATCAAATCACCATTCTGAAGGTAGGTAAAGTCTAATAGTGATTCAACTCTAGCGGTGAGTTTATCCAACACTTAGCCAAATTATGGGTTCAATAGTAAGTTATCTTATGGAAGTAGGTGTTTCCCATATTCTACAAAAATTATGTTCTAGTGGTGTTACATAGCCTATGGTATATGCTTTCAACAGTTAAAAATATTTTTATCCTCATGGGGAGTTTTCCCCAATGGTGAGTCATTGTTGGTGGTGACTCAACATCAACGGCGAGTCAGACATTGTGGTGACTCAACATTAATAGTGAATATTTCTCATACATATCCAAATTTCGTTCCCATATTCCTTATTTTATAATATTTTGTCACAAAACATAAAAATCATTAGGATCATAAGAACCATTATTGGATGACCATTAAAATATGGGTTCCCACAATCTCCTGCTTTTTATGAACACAAATCACAAAATTTATACCCATGGTATTAACGGTAAATCGTGAAACGAAATAAAAATGTAACAATAAAAGGTAAATAAGATACACAGGTTATCACAGAAAATGAGATAGGAAGTAGTATAATGAAAATATAGAATCAAAGTAAATTAGATAAGAAACAACATAAGGAATATCATATGGTATCAAAGAAAAATGACTATATAAATGAAATAAATTCCATTGATCATTCTCCCCCTTTAATGATTATGAAAAAAAATTCTAAAATAGGAAATGAAATGAAACAAAATATGAATAACAAGTGAATTCCAATCAATAAAGAAAATTGAAGTACAACAAAAAATATACAAAAAATTTTATAAAAACATCCTCATCAATGAAAAAAGTGTATGATCATAAATTATTTTCCAGATGGGTTGATGGATCTGGATGTGCATTACCCTTAACTTAGTTATAAGTACAAAGATTAGAACCATATCCCAAAAGAGATTGAGTGATGGATGAAAGAACACTATTCAAAGAAGGAGTCTCTCTGATGATGATTGGTCTAAGATGTTGAACTGCTTCTCTGGGAGGGAGATAAAATGGATGAAAATGGGATAGAAAATGTGTATTGGGTTCTCTGGTCACACCAGGGATGAATAACTATCGTTCAAAATTTTGAGGATTCAGATGAGCTATAACTGGTATGGTATCCTGAGCCAATATAGTAGTTCTATGAACATGTAGAAACAATTTCATTAAATTGATAAAGTTTAGGATTATATTCCCACCTCTTTCCATAGAACTGAATAAATCATTCTTTTCTTCAATAAAAATTTTAAACACATGGGTCCAGAACATTAAATTATTAACTTTCTCTTTAAATGATTCACTAACTAGAGGTGTACTTAGGTTATCTAACGAGAACATGAAATGATCATTCAAATCATGCTTAGTGTATATTATTTAATGATAATATTTTATTACCTTAGTGATGTTTTCTTTGTAATTTTTCATGTTAATCTTGTACTCCCTCACCATTATATAAACTTGGTAACTATTATTCTCAAACATCCTCAAACATTCATATAGTTTGGATGGTTAAGCACCTAAAGAAACTCTAATATCTTCTCTTACAACATTCTCGATAAACTAATCTTAAAAAGAAGTAAGAGTATCGTTGTAAATATATGGCATAGAAGTAATATTACCCACTCTCTCTATCAAGGATTTTATAGAATCTGAATATGAAGACCTCATTTCATCCAATTTGGATGATAAAACCTCAATCTCATTTTCCAAACAACATTTATCTAAATTCACTTCTTGGATATGATGCAATATTTTTGGATAAATATGATGTATGACTAGATCAAACAAGTTATATGCATCCTTTTCACTTAACATATCAACTAGAGGTTCTTGATTCTTTAAAAGCAAATCAAAATCTGACAGTATCTTATCTTTGAAGGATTATAAGTCTCATATGGTGAAAAAATACATAGACACTAGAGGAACAACAGGGGAAGGAAATGATATATCAAGCTCAGATCTTGTAGGCACATTATAATTAATTCTCTATAACTATCCTACAACATCAATATGACACACTAAAGATCCCTTAGGATCTTTTTCTTCCCAGAATGCTGGTCCACTGAGATTTGGTAGACACCTATGAAACATATCTGATTCCTTAACCATTGGGTCCATACAGTTGATATATGTATTATCATAAGACTTATCCATATAAGAGACAATAATTAAAGGTTCACCAATGATAGGAACCCAATTCAACTACTAAATAGATCTCTATAAATCACCTCATAGCTCAAAAAAATCAGTCTCAACTTCTATCACCCCATCAACTATCCAATCAACAATAACTACAAAAATGATCTTCCCAATAACAGAATGTTCAACAATAGTCTGTGGAATAACCTTATGAACATCATATGTAAACACACTAAGATCCCCACTAACAACATGATCAATAAGATGAATCTCCATACATGGATATTTCTCCCCCTCAATGTATGCTTCCTTTTATTCTCTGGAATACCTATCAATATCTATAACCATACTAGGTCTCTCTTCTTATCTAGAAACACCTAATAATCTTGGACAATAATGAAGTGCAAGAGGTATGTTAACATCATCAACTCTAACACAAACAGTAGGGCCATCAAGGCCAAATATTCTATCATCAGCATCTCCACTTCCATGTTCATTTCCATCTTCTTAATATTATCATCCTTATTATTTATCCTCATCATCGCCATTTTAAAATATTTTCTAAGGATTTAGTAGGTATTTTGAACTTCTCTAAACCTGACACATCTATTTCTTCATAATCACTACCTTCTTCCAAAAGAGGTTCTCTGATTGGAAGTTTCCTAGGTGGACTAGGAGCACTATAAGGGATATATGGGGAGTCTTAAGGAAAACCTTGATCACTTCCTTCTTCCACTTGATATTCTTCATCCTCATTTCCAATGGAATCTAAATATTCCTTCTCATATAAGTACTCCACCAATTCATCTAGATCCAAACTAGGGTCCCCAAGGTCCTTTAGTCTAGATTAATGATTAAATGGAATAAAATCATTATAAAGTCTTTCACTATCATAAACTCACTGCTTCTTCTAGGGGTTCCATTTGATATTTATTATTTTTTAGATCACTCTTTTGATACAAAAACCTCCATAGCATACTATATATCCATTACCTTTCTTAACAAATCCTTTGAGCTCCAACATGACTGAGATAAACTTTAGATATATTAAATAATTTGATATCGAAGAATGATTGAGCATTTATATCAAGTGAGTACTTAGAAATATACAATGGTTCATCTTTTCACCTCTCTTCATAAGACACAAAAAGTAAAAATCCTGATATCTCAAGGTGGAAAAATCACCCTTGGAAAAATCATGTGCAGGATGAACTTGAAGAGAAACCGGTATCCACCATCATGTTTTGTTGCAACTGGTCTTTTCATAATTCCATCATAATTCTACCCAACCAAAGAACATTCATACACAAAGGTTCACTAAAATATTTAATAGTCTCTTGATAATCATTTTAAATACACTCATGTGGAACTTTTGAACATATTTCCCACTAATATGAGGAGAACAAAAATTTAGGCCCATTTACTCTACTCCTATTCCAATATTTGTTTTCCTCATAACTAAACTCAAAAAATAGATAAAAATAATGCACCAACATAGGATAAAAGTGCCTCTCATTAAAAAATAACCATTCCATCCATATTTGGTCAGGTAGAACTTTGAGCACAAGAAAATTACTTTATAGAAAAACATAGACTGAACTTATTTTTTGAGAACATTAACTCTCTTCACATTCTTGGGATTCATAGCCTCAATTATTTCTTAATGTATGGATTCGCCATTCTACTTATTTGAAGGACATGACTCATCCAAAAAAATTCTAAAGCTCCCTCAATTATTGGCATAGATATTTTATCTTAAGGTTCATTCGATGGTAAAGTAAGGTTGACATTTTGGGGAGAAATGGTAGGAATAGGGTTCTAGAAAAAAAGTCATTATGATGGTATGTGTTGTAATTAGACAAACATTTAATTTATATCATTTAGGTATTTTACAAATTCAAAAAAATAAATATAAAAATAAAATTTTAATTGTATTAAATTATTAAATAAATAAATCATATCTCAAAAATATAAACTTTTCTTTAAAAATAAGTGAGAAATTAATAAAGGCATGAAGTTTCCAATGGTAGGTAAAAAATTGGTGAGTAATTCCAGTGGTGGGTAAAACTCAATGGTGTCTAAAACTCTATATTGTGTCCTAGAAATTAATCTTAACCAAAATTAATCATGCAAAATTCATGTTTGAGGTATTTTATTATCTCATAATTCAATGTCTTATTGAAAATATCAGAAAGCTTATGTTCAATACCAATGTATTCAAGAGTGATATCATCCTTTTGAAAATCGTCTCTCAAAAATTGATATATTACATCAATATGTTTTGTTCCAGTATGAGATATAGGGTTCTTAGAAATATTAATCTCAATTTTTTTTTCAAAATTTATATGGAAGTTTTGGAATTGATATCCATAGTCTAGCAATGTGTTTTTCATCCACAAAATTTGAGCACAATAACTTCATGTAGCTATGTTTATGGATTCATCATTAGGCAATGCAATATGATTTTTTTTCTTTCTAAAGAAAGATATTAGATACATTCCTAAAATATGCTATTTTCTATAGGTTATTTTTATTTCCAATTTACAACCACTAAAATAAGTATATAGGTAACTTACTAGTTCAACTTCTTATACTCTAGGGCAAAATAATCCTAAATTTTTAGTATACCTTAGGTATTTTAAAATCATTTTTATAGAAACTATGTGTGACTCTTTGGGGTTTTTTTAAAATAGAGAACACATATGCATTCTAAAAATTATGTTAGGTCTACTAGGAGTTAATTAGATAGGGAATCTAATAATTCATCTATAATTAGTTTGGTCTATTTATTTCTCAACTTCATCAAGATATAACTTGCATATTGTACTCATAGGAGAATCAAAACTTTTAGATATATCTAAATTAAAACATATAATGGTATTTAGTGTATATAATTCTATTTAAAATAATTCATTATTTATTTCGAAAAATCTAAAAACCAAGAATGATTTTCATATCACCCATAAAAATCATTTAAAATTCATTTTGTGTCATTTTTTAAAATTCAATACATAATAAATTTTTAGATGATTCAAAAAAAATTATTTATAAAGACTTGAACCACTATAGAAAATTTTGAAATTATTTTTGTAAATAAAGTAGGCTCGAATATACCTATTTAAAATAATTTTGAAATAAAAAAATAGATGATCCTATCATACCAAGCTCTAGGAGCCTGTTTCAAACCATATAATTCTTTTGATAACATAAAAACACAATTTAATAAATGTGGGTTTTTTTAAATCCAGGGGATTTTTCAAAAAAACATCCTTATTTATTTACACATTTATAAATTAACTCTTGTTATAAATTTAATATTGTTTGAAATCAAGATTTTATGAATAGGGAACCTTTATTCTAATGAATACATGTCTAGATACATGTGAAAAGGTTTATTCAAAGTCTGTACCATCTTCTTTACTATACCCTTTCATAACTACTCTAACATTATTTCATATTATTGTGCCTGATTCATAAGACTTGTCTCTAAAGGCCCATTTAGTGCCTACAGTCAAGGTTCCTTTGGGTCTATTAAAGAAATACCACACTTTATTTATTTCAAAATGATTTTGTTTTTCTTTTATATCCATTACCCAGAATTCACCATTAATTTCATCATTAATTATTTCTGGTTCAAGATATGATCAGAAAGCATGATGATCAACCTAGTTTCTTAGGAAATCCCTAGTTTTTGTACCTCTATATAAGTCTATAACTAAAAAATATAAAGGATTGTATTATAGGGTCATAAAAGCTCCAAAAAAAGATATCTGATTACCATAGAGTTATCTATAGTTTTATGTTCATGTTTTAGAAGTTCCTTAGAAGTGGAAACTTTTCTGTCTGATTTACATTAAAATCAGCAGGTTTCTAAATAAAGTTCAATGTATATAAATCATCCTGAAGATTTTATAAAGGTATCTTAGGATCATATGGATATGTCTCATCAAAATTGATGTGAACATACTCTTCCACAATATTGGTCTTTTTATTAAAAACTATATATGATTTACTAGAAGTAAAATATCCCAAGAAAATTCTTTCATTGCTTTTGGAAGAAAAAATGTCAATATTATCCATAGAATTAAAAATAAATACTTTTTAACCAAAAACCCTAAATTAATTATCGTTATGTTTTATATTATTTTAAATTTCATAGTTTTACTTCTTCAAGATTGGTCTAATCAAAACATAGTTAATTATATAACAGTTTATATTCATAGCCTCTTCCCACAAGTAGATAGGTAAGTCATATTCATTATGAATAGTCTAGGATATCACTTGAAGAGTGTTATTTATTCATTCTATAACTCTATTCTTCTAAGGGGTCCAAGGAGGATATAATTTATGACTATATCCATTTTGTGTGCAAAAATATTCAAAGTCGTGATTTTTAAAATCATGGCCATGGGCACTTCTTAGATTCTTAATTATAATTCGACATAATGTTTCTATAAATTTGGAATAATTGGTTACATAAGAAAAATATTCAATCCTGTAATCTATAAAAAATACCCATATATACCTAGAAAAATCATATACTTGTACATAGACATATTAATTTCCATTTAAACTAGAAACTATAGATATTCCAAAAAAATCCATGTGAACCAACTCAAGAGATTGAGAAGTTGAAACTTTCTTCTCTTATTTAAATGAATTCCTATATTATTTCATTTGTTGACATGGGCTACATACTTTGTCATTTGGGAACTCAAATTATAAGATTTATAAGTGATTGAATGTCACACTGCCCTAGTATCCCATACCAAAGCCAAGATTCCATATGAAATGCACATTAGAAAAAAAATCTTGATAAATTAATGAATTGATATTAATATCATAGAAATTCTCATTTATTAATGCAATAAATACTAATTATTTTTTGGAACTAAAAACATTGTAAGAATTTTTTTCAAATTTCATATAAAAATAAACATTATATAATTGATATATTTATGGTAAATTATATTTTAAACGCTAAAAAACTAATTTAGAAATTAAAACTAAATTAGTTTAACCAATTTGGACAAGGCTGATGATATTTCAGTTAGAATTGTTGGAAAAGATGACATGACCACAATAAAATTTCATATGGTTCTTGAAGCTTGAGTAATCACCTATAATTTTTTGAGAACAAAAACTGTCCAAGTACCATAGACCTCTATAGGAGTTCTTCAAGAAGATTTCACATTGTAACACCCTAACCCTAGATAACCTGAATCTAGTACATTATTACATTTCATTGGAATTATTACAATGATGTAAATCCTGAAGGACTGTAAAATATAGTAGTCTTGGAAATCTAGAGTACACACATGATGACTATAATACATTGGTAAATATAATTAAACATGATACACAATAAACTGAAACAAAATCAAATATTGAAATCTTATTCAATGTTCCCTTATTTATAACTTGGGGAAAGAAACATGATAAGGGTGATATCAAATGCTCGGTAAGGGTAAATACAATGGAAGTAATAACGAGTCAGTCTATTTAGAAAGGTAAATAACCGAGATCACTTTCCATTTATATAACTAGATAAGGCATAAATAATATGGAAAGTAAGAAACTAAAACACATTCCCTAAATCAATAACTAAAGATTGACTACATCTATAGATATTTTTGACACAAGAATCTCATCGATAAATAATAATTAAAACTAAATGAGGGGAATACATTATTTAAGGAATTTATGTATCATGAACATGAAAACCTATTACCGTTAAAACCTTTCACAACCAAGTGGCTCAAAAATTCCATCTTTATGTCCCAAGTTTTGTATTGTTAGCCTATAAATCATCAAATTATATTAATACATCGGTTAGGGTAGTTTCATGTTAATATAATATTATTTGTTACCATTATTTTCCTTATTTTCCTTTTAACCATGTTAAATAAAATAATTACAGAAGTTACTATTCATAATGTCAAAAAATAAAAGGGAATTATTTAAAAAATTTGGCCCTTTTATTCCAAATATGGAATCCATTTTTCCAAATTCAAAACACATAATTGTCAGAAATTAATTTAAAATTAATTCCCTTTGTCAAAACGAGAATGTCGGTTTTTAAAAATAAAAAATATCAAAAGATTTACCGGTTTTTATGTATAATTTAAATATAAAATTACTTATAATTTATAATATTGGATTTAATATTAAAAACATAATCCAATAAAACATTAAAACCAATTAAATGTATAATCTAACTATACAAGTAAATTATAAAAAATCAGTTTTGAATTAAAATGTACAATTTTTCACTATTCATTAAAAATTGAAAATTTTAGGAAAATTACGAATATGTCACCCTAATATAATTTTGATATTCCAAATTAAAAAATTAAGTGTGTTTTTTTAATAAATAAAATTTATAAATTTTCAAAATGTGGTTAATACTAATCATAAATTCTTTTTTAAACGACTAGTTTTATAGGTCGTGGTGTGCTTGAACTCAGGGTTGTGTTCAGTGCAAGTCATTAAATTATTTAAAAATAAGCATACCATGGAATCTTGGGGTGTAAAACCAACAAAACATTTATACTAGAAATGACTTTGGAACCCAAATTTTATTGGGCCTTGATATCTTAGATATTAAATCCTTTAGAACCCAAATTTCTCAAACAGGTTTCCTATAAGTAGATTTCAAGATCATTGAAATAAAAAAATATGTCTGTTTGAATAATAACTAGCAGTATAATTTATATATTTAGATTTAAGAACAAATTTACTCTAAAGTACTCTTCTCCATCTATGTTGGCATCCTATACTGGTAATATACTTAAGAGAAATTTATTTTCATAGAATCTGGTTGAGATTTTCTTATCTAATTGGGAATCTCTCTAATTATTTATTAATATTCTCTTTTGAAAATTTTATTTTAGTATTTTCCTTTAATTTTTTAGCATTATTTTATTTTTCTATAGTATGATCATATTTAACACTAGCAGTCAAAGCATGTTGTTTATTCCAAATTTTATATTTTTCATTGAGTTCATTGAAGGTATCATCAATATTGTTGTAGTATTCAAATATTTCTTTTTTAGAAATATCATTTGCATTTTAAATTTCATAATGATCAGATTTAAGTATTAAGGATATAATAGGTACCTCAAAAAAATTTCATGGGGCACATTTTGGCTCTCTGATGATTCTCTTCAAGAGAAGAATCGGAGTCACTAGAGTTTTCCTCAGAGGCAGTCCATGTGGATTCTATGGATTTCTTATATTTCAAATCCTTATAATCATACTTCATCTTGTATTTAATCTTAGAAAAGTTATCCTTTAAAAGTGTTTTCATATTACACTCTTAAAATGTAATATCATTATAGTTTGCATATATTTTCCAATCCCTTTTCCAAGTTACTCTATTACCATACTTTCCTTTGTAAATTATTTTCCTAAATAATTAATTTTTTTGTAATATTTCATAATCCTTTTATCCAAATGGGATATTTCATCATCACAGTTCGGTGGTGATTCTTCATCACTGGAGCTTTCAACTTGTACCTTTTCATTCTATTTATGTTTGGATGTAGTAGACTTAAAATCTACTTATTTTAATTTTGGTTCATAATCCTATTCATGATTGAATTTAAGTTATTCCTCATAAATCATAAATTTCCCAATCAATTCATTGACAAGAATTTTACTTATGTCATAGTATTCCCTAATTGAAACAGATGTATATATCCATCTATCTCGAAGGAATCTTACCATTCTCAGGATTTGGTCTTTATCATACACTGGATTATCCGAGGGGCACATAGTATTGATTATCTCATTGATCTTGAGACACATATCTGAAACAAACTCCACATTTTTCATTATAAATGAACCATATTTGAATGTATAATTATTTAATCTCATTTCATTAACATTGGTTTTTCCTTCTGGACAAACATATAATGTATCAAAAATTGTATATGCAGTTTTACTAGAAAATATTCTCTTAAATTATTCATCTCCTAGATAATGATAAAAGAAATTCCTTGATTTACATTTATTTTTATAAGCATGTTTGTAGCATCATCCTGACCTTTTCTAAGAGTCGTAGGCAACTCTTACTAATCCTTTATAGTAGATAATATTTCAAAACCCATACTCTCTAGATGAATTTTCATATTTATTTTCTACCAAGAATAGTTTTTACCATTATATAAAGAGTTTTATTGGTAGGAGAACCATCTTGTCTTTTATCTATTAAAGAGTTAAATTTAGAATGGACAGAAATTTAAGTTCTTAAAAGAACTAAAATCACAGTTGAAAAGTTTTTGAAAACCCTTTGACACCAGATATTGGTTGGAGTGCGTATATAAAGAGAGGGGGGTGAATTGAGTACCCAATAAAAATTTATGTCTAATATAGGTTTAAATTAAATCCTAAATTAATTTAAAACTTTCCAGTTTTTCTAAATAGCCGATGAATATATGTTCTAATATTTTAAAATATTTTTGAAATATTGATTAATCCTTAGTTAAAATAATATATAATATTAATTTAATTTTTGAAATCAATTTACTTGATAAAAAGATTTTATAAAAACTAATAATGAATAAATTTCAATGTTGTGGTTTTGTTTTATACTTTAAAATAATATTTAATTTATAGAAAAAAATAAAACAAAAAAGCATACAATAGAATAATAAAAAGAGGTTTAGTCTCAAGTCGAGTCCTAATACTCTCCACATGAAAATAAACTGATTTCATAAGGATTGTATAAAATAATCTATGATCTAAAACCTGGATCATGTATAAAAGAGCATCAAATATATCTAGTCAAGACAAGGACCTCTTATAAAAAACTTGTGAGATGAAAAAAATACAGGCCACACATGGACCTATTCCACAATACAAGGGAAAACAATAATAAATGGATTTTGAGAATATATCAAGTATCTTCTAGTTCAAGTGTAGGAGACAATGTCCATGTTTATAAAATAGATTATACACACACAACTTCTAATGTAATGAATAAAACATTCCATGCAAATAAAAGATATAATTAATACGTTTTATTCTCAGTCTAATATGATTTGATGTGTATGAATCCTTGGATATAGCTTAAGTAGTATCTCTAGTCATGTTTTCAAAAATTTTAGTAGAGCATTATGTCATGAACACTTTTGTTCTAACTTTCAGAAAGAATCTGAAAGGTTTTTATGTTTCTCTCGTCCAAAGTCATGTATAATCATGATGCATCTTGTAAGATATCATAAAGTGGGTCTCTTTTGGTTATTATGATATATCTTAATCTCACCTCACGTGTATGATAATATTTGTTGTGTATGCTTACAACGAACCTCACAGCCCCTTTATATGGGAGTCTACTACTTATTTTTAACAGTAGCTTATAGGAATAATTAATCAGATCTTCTACTCCTTGTACCAAACAACTGACATAAACATTAATACATACTACAATAAATTAAATGTAATCATTAAAATAATGCTCTCCATAAATTCAATAAACTACCCCTTAGAAATAATTAATTCAAAATAACCAAAAATAGTTGTTGTGACTTCTTTGAATGGTGAGACAATCTATGGTGGTGAGTCATCATAATGGTTACTTGAGATGCTGGTGAGTTAGGCTAGTTGTGAGAAATCTTAGCGGTATGTCATTATAGTACTTTTTCAAATCTCTATTATGATGATAGGTAAATTCTAATGGCTAGTCACATCAAGAGGTGAGTGTTTCAAACATTTAACCAAATTTTGGGTTTAACAACGAGTCATCATCTAGTTGTAAGTGTTTCCCAAACTTTACCAAAATTTCATTCTGGTGGTGATATATAGTTGGTGGTTGGTTTTTTCGTCACTTAACCACATATTCACATAGATAGTGAGTTTTCCCCAATGGTGAGTCATTGCTGGTGGTGAGTCAACATTAATGGAAAGTTAGCCTTGGCGGTGACTCAACCTCAATGGCGAATCATTCTCATAATTAGCCAAATTTCTTTCCAATCTACCATATATTATAAAATGATTTCACAACACATAAAATAAATTAAGAGCATAAGAAACATGATTTGGTGAGAATTAAATCAAGGGTTCCAAAACATTTATATGGTTTGAACATATTGATTTTATGGAAGGAATAAGGATTTATAAGCTAAATAATCAAAATCATCTAAATGTGTAATGGTAACACAAGTGATTAGATGGTTATATTTTAAAAAACCTATAAAGTGTTAAGTGTTATATTCCTTCTAAAGAAAACACATACTAAAAATTAAATTTTTCAACCTGGTAGTTTTTCCTAAATTATGGTTTCCATGTATTATACTATATAAATAAGGGTGGAAATTAATAAACCTAAGAGTTAGGTAATGAAATTACACTATGAGATTTTGGTTATACATAGATGGTAAACCCAATAAGATAGGATATTAAAGGAATAATATTGATTGAATCCATATGATAGATTTGGATAAATATTTATCCACTCAACTATAGAAGACAAATATCTAATATGATTGGCATAATGATCTAACCATATTTCTACGTGTTGAGATGAATGAAAAACAAAACTCGTTTCTTAGTGAAATATAGATCTTCACCCACTAATTGATATTATGAAATTTTAAAATGGGTTATCATTTTTATAAGAGTAGTTCTAAGGAAAAATCTTATTAAATGAATTTAAAACATGATATTACATTGATAAAATATTAGGTGATAGATAAAATGACATCATTATCACCAATTATGATTTTATAATCAATTTTAGAGAGGTAAAAGGTTAATGTATGTATTTTACTAGACATGTAAAGAAACTTAACAATCATTGTTAAGAAATAATAATGATTCCATGAATTAAATAAACCCCTTATTGAACCTCAAAATGGTTAAACCATTCCAAAATGTAATCTAAAAGATTATATAAAGAATATAATATATTAATTGGATGTAACTACTCTCATTATAGTTTTCATAGATCATAAGATGGAAAATCAACACGAAAAATGGTTGTTTTCAAGATGATAGACAGTCAAAAAAGTCTCTATTAGGAATAAGAAACACAAGAGATATAAAAGGTATCAAAATTATTATTTAAATGAATCATTTTTGAAATAAATTCAATCTATACTCATGTGATCAATATTATTGGCTATGTTAATGACTTAAAGTGGTTAATACCTCCTTTGAAACTTGATCTTGATACTGACTTCAGAATTCAATATTTACTGTAAAGGATCCAGAAAATTATTATAATCTATAATATTAATGATTTAAATAAAATTTTATCAAATATTCTAAATATCTTGAGGATAATTGAGCATGAAATTTAAGTTTAATATTCTAGTTATATGTTGAAAATACAAGAGGGTAAAAGTTCAAACCAAAAGAAGAATTTTTTTGTTGGAAATTCAAATAATTTTTATTCAAGAATCCATTTGAAATCATTAATACCCAAGTGATGATTTAGAAAATACAGAAATATATTCTATTATGGAATTCCTGATCATTGAAGAGGGAATTTATCATATTTTCTAAAGGTAAAATAAAAACATAGTAAAGAGTTCACATTAGTTATAATCTTATATAAATCCATTATTTTATTTTGAAGCTTATATGATACAAATGATATGTATACCAATATTGTAAATATATAAGAGTATAAACTTGTTTGACGGTTGGTGGATAAAGATTTTAGAACACATTCATGTGATGGAAAAAAGGTTTTTCTATATCACTAATATTTTTCAAAGGAATGGTTTGGAAAGATGATGATGATGAATTCAGAAAGAGTTATAAATAAAAAAAAAATTATTAATAGTATAAAAGTTTACATTGTGATGTAAATGAGTTTGAATACTAGTTCAATAAGTTAAACACTAGGAATATGATTCCAAAATCTCCCTATTATTTTAACCTGATTTATTTATGAATATTACCTGTTAAAATATTTTAATGTGAGAAAATTATCAAACGGCCACATAGAGATGTGGTGGAAATTACATTGAGATGTAATGTTTATAATAAAAAATAAATTAAATATAAAATATTCTTGATGTTTTTTGTATGATATATAAGACTATAAATTATTTATGGTTTTTTTAGTATATTATTAAAGTAGTTTAATAATACAAGAAATGTATCATGTTATACATAATAAATCTCTACTTAATTTTAATTCACATTGTCTACTTCTTACTCATCAAGTGAGTAATATTTAGACTCTTAAATTATGACTTTGAGTTATACCTAACCTATTTTCGTCATAGAGTATGATAATTTGTGAAAAAAATGTTAAGGTAGGAATGAGTTGGATTTATTAATGGGGTACAAAATATTCTCATGAGATATTAAAGACTTTTTTGTTCTGAATAAGTCACCAAGTATACCACTTAGAGCGTCATACACTACATCTTTGGTATTATATAAGTGGATGTTTCATGTTTAATCCTCATACTTGAGGTTATAAAGATACCTATAATTAGAACCTTCAAACATTGATACTTTTCATATCCCATGATGAAATATGATCTAATTAGGGGTAATTAAGTATGTTTTTGATCATTCCATTAGTTGATTTTTAATGAAGATGGGGTTTTTCCTCTTATATGATGATTATGACATATTTGTACTCAATTGAGATAGACTGAGGGGTTTATGAGTATAATTACATTAATTACATGTTATGTTTTATCTTTTTGAATAAATATCATGAGATGTTTTCATCAATTGTGATGAAAGACTTAGGATTTTTTCGTCCATCTAGTAAGTCTACAATCATAGAATTTATAATTTTTGTGTAGCTATATGGGATTGAAAAATTCGATGTCCCTATTTTTACTCATTGTCTTCTAAAAAGGGATTATATTCAAAATTAATTCTTGTATGTGAAATAACTGTTGGACACATGTAATGATACACATGTGTTTGATAGAGATCATTCCATATCTCTTTATAACTTTAGTATCAATGTAGTAACCCTAGTTTATGGTGTGTAAAAATTTATTTATTTTTTTATGTATATAATTATTACTCTTAATTCATTAGAGAGGTTAGTGAAATTTCATTATGTTTTTTGGGGCTAACAAAGCGGCACATGGGTCGTACACGGGTTTTCCAAATCATGTAGAAATACTAGGGGAAACCAGGCACAATAGCAGGTTTGAGACAAAATATATGGAATGATTGGTGCATGGTTAGGGAGACCATATGAGGAGGCCTTGTGAGGATATTCTTTTTGTATTTTTTAATTAACGGTTAGCACATGGTTTGTTTAACCATGTGAATAAACCGTGAAAAAGTTAACAACCACCTCATTAAAATGATGATTAGGGATGGCCTTGACTTTAATCAACTCTTTTTTTCAAAAACAAGCTCTAACTGTGTATTTTTCTTCTCTTAAGGCCAAATAATGTTTTATTTATTAATAGACAATATAAAGTCTTCCCTTGGTGATTCGAAGATGGATTCTTAATTTCTGTCATCATTCTTCACCATTCTTATCATGTTTCCTTAGATATGTAGATTTACTTCTCTTCTTTTCTAGGATTCTTATATTGACACACATTATGGGTCGATCTAAGTTTTTGGATGAAAAATATTTTGTGATTTCGTCTCTTTATTGTTAGGGAAAAATATCTAGGGTGGTTTTGTGGATAATCAACCAAGTTTTGTGAGTGTTCTACGTCCATTTTTTGTTTTTATCTTAACCATTGAGGTAAGTGGATTCACTCTCAAATCCTCTTAGTAGAATTTCATTTAGTGGTTTCAAATTTATTTCTTTGGGTGGATTTGATTTTGATTTGGCTTCTTTGTGTTTGATTAAAACCCTTTTTTGTGATGATTATTGAAATATGGAAAATTGGTGCATGTGAATAAAGTGTTTGACTATTGATTTTAAAATGATGTTTTAAAATGGGATTTTACTAGAATTGTGACAAATGGATTTGATGAAAGGTTTTTCAATGAAAATAATGGTTTCAATGAAATGGAATGGGTGTTTGGAATTGATTTTTTAATGATTTTCAATAATATAAATCTTTTATTGAAATGGTTTGAATTGGTTTATTTGAATGGTTTTTCCATATATGGGTTGTGTGAGTTCATGTTCGACGTGCACCTGGATAAGGAAAATGTTCCATTGGGGTACAAGGTATGTGACCCGAGATTGGGGGAATGTTTCATTAGGACATAATGTAATTAGAAAAGAGAACCCTCTTAAGTAAGGAACTATCAAATAAAGCATACATGGGTGTGTGTGTTGTGAACCCTAGAATGGGTATGCCAAAATGATACTGAGAAATGGATTTTAATTCTTTTTTGGTTTATTTTCTAAAAGTGATACTTTATAGAAAATTGGTTGAAAATAGAACTTGTTTACACATGGTTACAAATGGTTTTAGAACTTTTCTATATTTAGTTCTCAACTATTTTGGGAAATTGTTTTATATAAACTATTTTATATAAATGTTTCTAACCTTTCTATCCTAGTGGAATGAGTAGGGAAGTAATTAGGGAAAACATTATTAGTTTTATAATCACCCCTATATTTGTATTTTTATTCTTTTACAGATGATATCATCCAATACATGGGAAAAGGTAAAGTATAACATGTATTTAGCACCACCTTGTGATACTTGGGTTGTCGGTGATGTTTGAGCATGGAGCTATTGAGAACGGAGTCTTATGGTCATCTTGGAGTCTTTAGTTGTTCTTCCTTTATTTACATTGTTTTTGTTTTCGCTTCCGATGTATCATACTTTGGTGTGGTTTTCGTATAACAATGATAGTTTAGTTATCTTGTTTTTCTCATGCATTATATAGTGGTTGTTTGGTTATGGTTGTTTTGTTAGTGGTTTATTTCTTAAGAGGAAAATCCTCCCCAACATTAATTAGAATGTCTTCAAAATTTATTTCTAGCCTTTGGATTTATGGGGATGTCACTTAAAGCCTTGTAATGATTCATTGTGTTCTAAAACCAATGATAATAAGCGGGTCATTACAAATGGTATCAGCTTGTTTATTCCTTTCCAAACAAGTGGTCTTCAGTTTCTTAGTATTGGAGTTCAATTCATTCTTATCTATTCTGTGTGTTGGAATCTTAAAAAGGAGTAGGATTGTTGGGATTTGAAATGTAGAACATAAAATGGCATAGCAAACCTTTTTATACTAAACTTCATGTTACTAGGGATTTGGGTACATAATTATGATGGATATACTTATAAGATATGGAATCTCATTGTCAAAGGTTTAGCCAATGAGACGAGCATGAAATTCATTGTAGAGGAATGACTTCCCACTAGGATGACATATTTAATTTTGAGAAATTATATATGATTTGATACATTGTATGGATTTTTGAAAAACACAAAAATTATTTTCAAATGAGAGACTATGAAAAGATCATGGTTGATATATATTGAAAACGGTTGGACTTTTAAAAGTGAGTAAAAAATTTTCAAAAATGTTTAAACATGGAAATGGTTGATTTTGGAAAACAATTTTTTGATAGTTGATGTGATAGAATTTGAAACTCTAAGACATTATTTATTTCAACAATATCTAGATTCTTTTGTTGTGGTGTTTGTGGGTGAAATATTGGTTTATTCAAGAACAATGGATCGGTATGAGAAACACTTGGTGAAATTATTAGAAATACTGAGTGAACATCAATTTTATGTAAAATCATCAAAGTGTGATTTTTGGATAAAATAGGTATTCTTTCTTCTCCATGTAATTTTTGAAAAAGGCATTTCAATTTATATAGATAAGATAGAATCTATTATCTCTTGGGAACCCCTAAAGAACATTCTTGAGAGGCAAAACATTCTTGTTCTCACTAGTTATTTTTGACATTGTGTTCGTGACCTCTCATGTCTATCATCACCTATGAAAGAATTAACAAAGAATACTATTCCATTCAAATGGAATGAGGAATAACATAAGTCTTTCCAAGAGTTTAATTTTCATCTTACATAAGTACCTATTGTGAATGTTCCAGAATCAGGATAGGGGTATGTGGTGTACTAGGATGCTTCAAGATTTGGGTTGGGATTTGTTCTCATTCATGGAGACTATGTTGTTTCTTATACTTCATGGAAGTTGAGATTTCATGAGCATAATTACCCAACACATTATTTGGAGTTAGCTACAGTTGTCCAAGCCTTGAATATTTGGAATCATTATTTCTTTGGTGAGAAATTTGTGGTGTTTATGGATCATTAGAGCTTTAAAAACATTTTATCACAATGATATTTGAATATAATACAAAGGATATAAATATATTATCTTTATATGTTTTACTTTTACATGATGTATACATCACGAAAAGGTAATTTAGTGGTTGATGCATTAAGAAGAAACTCAAATGACCAGTTGGAAAAATATACTTTAGATGAGTGGCAGTTAATGTTAGTCATATCCAATATGCATGTGGAATATGAAGACCGAGGTGATGTAGTGGTTTTATGTTTTTTCTATGTGGTTCCGTGTTTGGTAATTATGTTCAAAGGGGCCAAAACATCCGATACAAAATGTATGGTTATGAGTTTAAAAATCAATGGTGGAAAGACCATTGAGGGTTGGAACTTAATGAGAGTTCATTTTTGTGGATCATAGATAGGATGGTTTTACCTATAGATTATCAGGACCAAATTTATCATGTTTACCACCATTCATTATGTGTTGTACATCTAGGAATACAAAATATTATTAAATCGTTGAAGGTGTAGTTTTGTTGGATTGGTATGAAATATAAGGTGGCTATGTTTTTTTGCAAAGTTCATAACTTTTCATTAAGTTATGGCAAAACATTAATGACTAGTAAGAATGTTTCAGTATTTACCTATCCAAATGTGTAAATGGGATGAGATATACATGGATTTTGTTAATGGTCACCCAAGAATAGTCTGAAAACTTGATTCTATATGGGTGATAGTGGATCAGATCACCAAGTCGGACCATTTCATTCATATTAATGAAACTCATACAGTGGAATATCTGTCCAAAATCTATATCCAAGAGGCGATAAAGAGACTTGGAAAACCAGTTTTGATCATCCAAGATAGAGATCTCAGGTTCACATCTCATTTCTAAAAATACTTACAGAGTGCCCTTACGACTCAGTTTATTAAGAGTAAGGTGTATCATCCTTGGACAGATGGGTAATCTGAAAGGATGATATAGATGTTGAAAGATATATTATGGGATTACGTTATGGATTTTTGTGGCTTATGGGAAGAGAACACACCCTTAGTGGATTTATAATATAATAACAGCTATTAGGACTTGATACATATGGCTCTTTTTGAAGCATTGTCTGAGATTACTTATCGTTCTCCACTTTTCTGGGTGGAAACAGGTGAGACTTCACAAGTTGGGACAAACCATGTCCAAGAAACAATGGAGAATATCCAGTTGATAAGGAAATATATGGGGTGATCTCATAGTCTTCATAAGTCATATTTGGATCATCGTCGAAGACTATTGTATTTCACAGTGATTGATCATGCATTCTTAGATATTTCTCCAAGGGTTCAACAAAGTCGTTTTGGGAAGTAGGGAAAGTTATATCCTCAATGAATTGTCTCTTTCAAGGTTCTGGGATTAATTAGAGATGTGGAATATCAGTCAGCATTCTCACCACTGTTTTTTTTTTACATAATGTGTTCCATGTATCTCAGCTGAGGAAGTATCAGCTTGATGCTGGCCATGGGATTATATGAGATTACGTTGACCTAGAGTCAGATGCTTCTTTGGTACATATCCCAGTGCAGATTTTGGATAGTAATGATACATTATTATTTCTAAAGAGAATCATTCTAGAGATATTTTATGTAAATAGTTCAGATTTAGGAAGAGACTTGGGAATGCGAGAAGGAAATTAAAGAGCATTGGCCAGAACTCTTTCAGGGAAATGATGGGTTTCTAATTGCTAGGGTTGGAAAGACCAATGGTGGGGAGAATTTTGTACCCATAGATTATGGTATCAAACCTTTTATTTATTTTATTATTTATATAATTTTAATGGGTAAAGGATGGGAGAGTTTTGTGAACTTTTAATCTGTTTTTGGGTCCTAAAATAGAGGCACATGGGATGCACATGGGTTGTCCAAACCATGTAGAAATACTATGAGAAATCGTGTCTATTAATAGGTTGGTGACAATATATTTGAAATGGTAGGTGCATGGTTAGGGTGACTTTGAGAAGAGTTAGTGTGGGTCTATTATTGAGGTAGAAGCTAATAAATTTTTAGTGAACATTTTGTCAAACTATGGAACTGAACAATGCACTAGTTAAAAACCACCTCAATAAAAAGTGGATCTAGGCTGGACATACGTTGAATCTAATTATTTTCTCTAAACCATAAATTCCTTGAGATATTTCTTCTCTTAAGTCCAAAAAAGTTTCTACAATCTATTTAGAGGAAATATAAAGGCTCCCCTTTCTGATTCGAAGCCACATTCATGAGGTATCTCATAGTTCTTCACAATTCTCCTCATGTTTCCTTAGATTTACTTAGATCTAATTCCCTCTCACTTGGATTCTCTCATATATGACCAGCATGGGTTGATCTTAGATTTATTTGACAAATATTTTTAGATTTTGTCTCTTTATTGTTAGGGGAATAGATTTGAGGAGGTATCATGGATAATCAACCTAGTTTTGTCATCCTTCTTCGTTCGTTTTTGGTTTTCGTCAAAACAGTTGAGGTAGGTCGTTTCAATCTTGACTCCTCTTAGTAGAACTGAATGGGATGGTTTTAAATTTATTGATTTGTGTGGATTTTATTTTGAATTGTATTCTTTATGATTGATTGAAATCGTTGTTGGTGATAGTGGTGGAAATCACAAAAATTGGTGCTTGTGAATAAAGTTTTTGATTCTTGATTTTAAAATGATTTTTTGAAATGAGATTTTTCTAGAATTATGGAAAATGGAGTTGATGAAAGGTTTTTCAATGAATGTAATGGTTTTATTGAAATGGAATGGATTTTTGGAATTTGTGTTTTAATGGGTTTCAATAATATAATGGTTTTATTGAAATTCTTTGAATTGGTGTATTTGAATGGTTTTGGATTATATGCATTGTGTGAGTTTATGTTCGATGTGCCCCTAAATAAGGGATGTGTACCATTAGGGAACAAGGTTCATGACCTATGATCAGGAGCATGTTTCATTGGTACATAAGGTAATTGGATGAGAGATCACTCGTGATTATGTAACTTTATAATGAAGAATGAATGGGTGTTTGTATTGTGAATAATGGAATGGGTATGCCAAAATTATATCTAGAAATGGTTTTTACAGCCTTGTTTGGTTGATTTTTTGGATGTGTGACTTTCAAGAAAATTGGTTGAAATAGCACTTGTTTACTCATGGTTACAAATGTTTTTTGAACTTCTTTATATTTATTTATAAATTGTTTTGGAATATTGTTATATATATACCATTTTATATAAATATTTCTAACCTTTCTATTATAGTGGTATGAGTATGGAAGTCATTGGGGAAAACCTACTGTGTTTTATACGCACCCCTACTTTAGAAATTTGGTGCTATGGATGACACTGTCTTTCAATACATGGGAAAAGGTAAAGTATCACATGTATTTAACACCACCTCGTGATACTTGGGTTATTGGTGATGTTGGAGCAATGAGCTATAAAGCATGGAGTCTAATTGTCATATTAGAGTATTTCTTTGTTCATCCACTATTTGCCTTGTTTTTTTTGGCATTTTCTTTATTATACACTAGAGTGATTTTATTATAATTATGATGGTTGAGTTGTATTTTTTTATCATTCATCATATAGTGGTTGATTGGTTTTGGTTTTCTGGTTAGAGGGTTTATTTATTAAAGGGTAAATCATCCCCCACATTCATTTGAAACACTTCAGCATTAATTTCCAGCCTTTGGAATCTTAGGTATGTAACTTAAGGAACATTAATGATTCATTGTGTTCTCAAGCCAATAACAATAAGTAAATCATTACAATAAATGATGCTTTACTAGTGTCTACTCTTTGATTAAATTTATGTATTCAAGAATTCAAATTTTCTATCAATAACTAGAAAATTCCATGGGGTAGAATTTTTGGATTGAATGAATGGGGATTGAGTTTTATGAAAATCATAGAGATATACAAAAAGTGTTTAGAATTTATGTAAATGGAGTTTTGAATGGATATTATCAATATAATTCATATTATTTGATATAATGTGAAGTTAATGAGAACATTAAAAATCAATTATCATCGGTTCACCAAATTTATGAATTTGTTAATTGTGAGTAGTGTTGAACCTTAGGGAGAATGTGTAGATACCAGTTCTATCCTCTTGAAATAATTTTTTGGAAGATAAATTTTTATTGTGATTAAAAACTAAAAATTCAAAAATATTAACAACTACTTAAGTTAACTAAATCTAATATAAGGGATCAAAAACAAGAAAATGTAGACATGTTGGATTTGTGAATCCCATTCAGGTGCATGAAATGGAATTTATTTAATTTACACATCTGGATATTTAGTCAAGAAATTATCACAAATTTAAAATATAATTAAAATACTACCATGTTTCATTCTCTCATGTTAAACAGTATTCAAGTTTTTTCCAAAAACCATCCATCATTTCATTATCTCTTTTGATGAATAATTTATGTGACTTTTCTACATCGAATCACTTAGTGAAATAAAAAAACATGTTTGTCAGAGAGGAGAAGTATCAATTAGTGATGGGTTTATAAACTTGAGATAAATTATTAGGTATCACTCATGTAAATTTGAAGGAAAAATAAAAAAAATATCAATTTTTCAATTAATATAATTATTTATTTGGAACTCACTCTCAAACTATTTATGATTCCCTAAGACACGTGACCGAGTCATGAACAAATAAATTCTCTTATTATCTCATACCTATGATTATTTATTAATAATAACATCCATGAGAACCAAAAAATTGGTATAGAACACATATGAAAATTATATTAGATGAGAATAAAATTTAATAAATAAAAATACATTCATTATGAATTAACTGATAATCAAATATTGAAAAAATAAATATACATAATTACCTTCATATTCATAATAAATATAACACCAATAAAATTATACACTCATCACAAAAACATGACACAAAAAATAATTTATAAAAGTCACTATGTTTTTGTAAAACCTAAAGATTTTGTGAATTAATTTGTTTTTGAATTAATTTAATATTTTAATATTTTATAGTTCATGCAATACCGAATATAGATTTTGTTATATGAAAGAACTAAGTGTGAATTGCTTTATATGAAACAACAAGTGAATATTTCATTACACACAAAACCTAGATTATATTTTGGAATAAGAAACAATATGTTCTGATTATACTATACACAATTCTGAGTCCCTTCGATTGCTTGTGTGACAATAAAGGTCGATTTTTCCCAAACTACAAGATAATATAAATAATATTATTAAAATATTATTATAGATATCACCAAACCATTGAAATGGAAGTTACGAATAAGATTAGAAAAATATGAAAATATTATTTTTAATTTTATATAAAAATAATCCTTTCATTAACAATTATTTGAAGTGAATGTAAGAACTATTTGAAAATAAATAAATTACTTTTTTAAGAAAAATCTTTTTCTATGTACAAACACAATTTTAACTCAATAAAATAAACTTTTGGTTATTCTTTTTAATAAAATTTATATATTATATAATAAATTAAAATTTTTGAAACGCATCTTATAGATTTAATATGTATAAGATAAAACTAAATCTAATTTTATGAATAAAAAGGTATACTCTTCTAAAAGGTAATTTCACCACCTTTTAATAGAGAACCCATTTTAATTATGATTTTTGACACTTTATGTAATTTTTTTACAAACTAAACTAAATTTTATGATGTATAATTATAAAATTTAATTTGGGTGAATTTTTATTATTTAAAAAAATCATTTTTGATGAATAGTGAAAAAAATAAATTTTAATTCCAAACTGCATTTTCATCTAATTTATGTATATAGTGAAATTATATTTCTAATTGGTTTTAAAAGTATAATTTTATCAATTATACATAAATTATTCCAATTTAGGTCATTATAATCAATATCACATTGAAATTGGATAAAAATGAATACCAAACTTTTGAGCATTTTTACTATAAAAACCGGATTTCTTATCCCTTCTGTGTGATTAAATTTGAATTCATTTATTCCACTTATATGTTTGAAATTTAGAAACAATTATTCATTTTTTTGGTATTATAATAATATATAATTTAAAATAAGTTCTGTTTATATTTTGACAAAAACACTTTAGACAAATTAATTAAAAATAATTACAACGAATAAGAGAAAAATTAGCTTAACAAAGGACTAAAACTTACACTTATGGGATAACATGACCTATAAAAATTTCCAAGAATCCCTTTTATAGCCATATTTAGACCCTATCATTCATTTTATAGATTTTTTCATTGTTGGAGCCATTTTTCATTGAAAAAATGTGGGTGTAATTCCCATTTCAAAAATTTAAAACAATATCACTCCTAATACACTATAAAAGGGTAATCAAGCCTCTCATTTATTCACCCCCATAATTAACTTCTTATCAAAAAAAATAATATAAAATAATCCCCAACATCCCCAACATAATTCTATAAGCCTCCATTTGGGCATAAATCCAACCAAGTAAGGTCGTTTCTGTAAAATAAGAGAAGTTACCCAAAGAATAAATAATACCCTTCCACAAGCTCATTTGTTTTATTTTCATTCTACACCCCCTAAAATATTCTTATTCCAAGCCCGTATAATTAAATAATTAACCTCAATATAATTAAATTTTTTTTATTTAAATGGTTCAAGCTAAAATTTCACACACTTCCATTTAATGGGTAGTGAACTTACAATTCTTGTGTAGGATGAACTACCACCTCACGAAATGATGATGTTCATTTATCCTTTACCACATCTCATGGTTTTAAATAATGATGGAAACTCTATTTTTATATGATATATATTATATTTATGATATATTTATGATTCTATAATTATTATATAAAACATAACTTCATATTTAACATTTTTTAAATATGATAACTTTGTTTGTGGATAAGTGAAATACCTCCTCCTCAAAGCGATGTGATTCATTCAGACATTACATGGAATGTATTAATGATGGGTTTAGTGAACATATATGATATATATGAAATAATAATTACTATTTAATTAGTTTATATATATATATATATATGTTTCAATTAATTCCTTTATTTCAATACGACAAGAAAGCATAGACAACATTCTTGCGTTTGTACGACCTACCGTTTCCATGAACATTTTATTCCATTTCATATATTTATATTTTATAGAATATTATAAATATTTATATAATTAATATATTGGATATATAAATCATTTTTTAAATTCTATAAATAATTAAATCAATATATAAGTAAGAGTATAAAGAATAACAAGTCAAAAGACATACGAAAAACAACGCAGACATTTCCTGAAACGTAACATTAACATGGAATTGTTAATAAAAGAAGAATATAAATTCATAATAAAATAATATGTGGTATTATATACAATAACATGGTTATTTGGTAGTTTTATAATAAAAATATATTTTTTATACATGATGTTTGAATGTGTACAAAGAAAATCCAGACTTAAGGTAAGGGTTTTCTCGTCTCACTTTTATTTTCCGTGAGACACAATCCAAGTTCACCTCCTATTTCTCATATGAGGTGTGTTTAATTCCAATATTAATATTATATTATTATTATACATAAATTTATGGTTATTTAAATATCCATTTTATAATGTTTATTTTATGAGTTTTAGGTTCCAATAATTTACCAAATCGGGAAAGTAATTTTGTCTGAATTTTCTTTCTATGCGAAAAATTCTAAATTATTAACATATATTCTTATAAGAGTTATATAAACAACAATTTGATAAGTTTTATCTTGAATATCCTTATATATAGGATATTTTTAGGTTCATTTAATGTCATTTTTTTACATGGGTAGCATGATTTAAAGTTACCAAGTGGTAAGAGGTTATTGAATCAATCTAATCATATATCATGTTTGTTAATGATTATGATTTCATTTTTGAATCCTTATTATCCATAATTAATGAAAAATCATGACTTTTATTATGATATAGTTAGTCATTATAACTTTATTTTTATTACCATTTTTTCCACTCATTGGTTCTAAAGATAATTCATTGTGTTTTTCACAAAATCCAAAATTATCTCCCTCTTCGGTCAAAAATCTGTGTTCTTTCGAAAGCATGTTTTCTAAAATTGTTTTCAAAAATTTTCTAAAAATATCTGATTTTATTTGAAATAATTTTTTCCTATGTTTTGAATTTTTAATAAAGATTTTTTGAAAAAAATATTCTTTTTATTTTCTTATTGAGACACTTTTATAAACTTTTTACTATACAAAAGGGATGTTTAGAATATATGCATTTATCTTCCTTCATGACCATCCTTCCTTTGAGTAATCCATCACATGATTAATATATTAATTTTTAATAAAATTTTGTTCCTAATATTATGGTCATTAATTGTTTATATAGGTATATTAATAGAAAAAAATTCAAATTTTTTTTCCTGTTTAAAAATTGTTTTAGTTGATTTTTAAAGTTCCCATTATATTTTCTCAAAAGTATTTTTTCAAAAAAAAGATTTAAATGATTTCAAATATTAATTTATTAGTTTTTAGTGTATTTTAAATGAAAAATACTTCCAAGATTAGTTTACAAAGAAATGGGTTTCTTTCTTTATTTGAACCGCCCTTTATAAGTTTTCAAAGAAATGGTTTTCAAAATGTTATCAAGATTATATTTTCAAGTAATAATGTTTTAATGCTTATGTTTTCAAATAAAATGGGTTTCAAAAAGTTTTCAGGTTTATTTTATATGTTTTTTGAGGAAATATTATCTTTATCTTAAATTATAAGTATTCAAGTTTATTTTCAAAGTAAATGGTTTTTAAAATGTTTTAATGTTTTAAAAATCATTTTTTCAAAGAAGAAAGAATATTTTCCCCCAAAAACACATCTAAATGATATTTCAAAGATAATCTCCATCTAGATGACATCATTTATTATGACTCATACCTTTTTTGGGGAATGATCCAAAGGTACCATTCATATTCTTTCTTTGAATTGTTTAGGTTTTGATGGAATGATGTTTATAAAACCCATTTATATGTCATGGCTTATAGGTTTGTGAAACCCATTTATCATTCATGTGTTATATACTTATGAAACCCTATTCTTTTCATGGGTTATTCTTTTATTAAATGATTATGAAACCATTATTTTTTTCATAGGTTAAGATGTTATTACATGTTTATGCCACCCATTTCATTTCATGGGTTATGAACTGATTGTTTATAATTTTGTGGAACAAGTTTGTTTTATTTCATTATGGGGTTGGAAGGACCTATATCTCCCACCAATTAATTTGGTAATTATTTATATATGATTAGATAATGATGGTAATCATGTCAATAGTATTGATACACTATGTAAGATGGGGAAACTCGATTCATTATAGGCAGATAGAGAAACCCAATCCACTATGAGAGATGGGGAAACCTAGCCCAATATGGGAATATAGGGAAATAAACCCCTTAAAAGGAAAGGACTAAAAATGAGGATGGTGGTGTGTCTCTCCCAAAAGGTGTAGTCTCTAATAAGTCCCTCGATAAGTTATTGGAAATGAGTATTTACTTATATGGAAAGATATTATGTGTTTATGAGTTTACTAAGAATTATATGTATTATACTAATGATATACTCACGTGGTTCGTGTTCTTGATTATCTTATCATTCATGTCTTATGAACTACCAATATATATTCCATGTCTCATGGTTCTGATTTTTTATATGAAGGGTATGATATTTAAATTTTATGTTCATGTTATCTTACCCTTATGTTCATATTATGCTTAGGTATTTCCTTAATTTTCCCTTATTGAGGATTCATGCTCACCAATTTCTTATGTTTTCTTTCCCCAGGTTATGAAGAAACGTTTCATTTATAAGTAATAAAGGTTAATATAATTTTGAGAAACATTTAATATCTATCACAAAGTCATAATATTTTCTTCCATGTTTCCCAATACACAAAACAATTATTGTCCTCAGGAATGTACTTTTGTAATGTACTAAATACTTATAAAAATGATGCAATATCCATGTTTGTTAATACTAGGTCTCTATAGTTGTTATAAAAGGGAAATTGTTATTAACCTTTATAAATCTGGATGATAAATCTTTATTGAGGTCCTAAGTTATATTTCAAAGGATATTTCTAGTATTTTCTCTAAGGATAAGTATAATGATTAGTTGCTATTTAGGAAAATGACAGGGAATTTTGGTAAAGGATATAGTTAGTGGGTTTCTAGAAAAAAATCCCTTCCTAGATACTATATGTGGATTTATATATAGAATATATGTCCATAGGTGTAACCAAAAAACACCAAATTGAGCTAAACATGACCAGAAACTAGTGTACGATAATGATCCTTACTGTATACCTAGTTTGACACTCCCGGGGGATATGTAATGAAAATTAATGAACTATTTAAAAATAATCATGGTGGAATTAAATAGAGCATTAATATGTATAACCTAAGATAAAATTATGGTTTCATATATTAAAGAATTAGTTTTCATGATTTAGACTTTCTATAAGTAATTTTTTTCATGATTATGTGGGATTCCTATATGATAAGTGATGCTCACACAATGCATTCTCGTTCTAGTAAATGGTGGGAAACATATAAAACTATATTAATATTGAATTTTATAGAAAATTTTCTGATGAACAATCTAGTGGGTTGATCACTAGATTGAAGGATGTTGTGATAATTCCTAATTAGTTTTTACAAAATATGATTCACAGTGTGAATCTTAGCTAACTCTCTTACTCACCAAGGAAGAAAATGAAGGCGTTCACTAAAAATTCATGTAATGGATACCATATAAGAATAATTATTAATTTTACTTTATGTCAAGAAAGTGTAATGAATCAAATATGTGAAGGTATTATAGGAATAAGAACTAGTTTTGACTAGGGAAAATAAGGACCCAAAGCAAGTAACTGTAATGGAAAAATAAAGGGTTAAGTTAATGAATGGTCAGAAATATTGGCCTACCTATGATATCATCAAATGTTTAATGATTGACATGTAGAATGAATGGTCATTATGAAAATAGATTTCCAAAGTAGAAATCTACTAAAGAGAATTAGAATGGTTGTATGAGTAATGGGAATTTTACTGATGATGATGAGACAATGTATGAAATGTGAAAGGAATGATGTATTAATTAATAATATGAGATATCCTTCATATGTATTAAGTATGAAGTAGAATAAAAAATGTTTTTATGTATTTGGATTCTTGAATTATGTTATATGAATGGTTAAATATATAAGTATTATTCAATTTATGTTTTTTATCTATAGATTTACAAGAATATGTTTAATGGTAATGATGGACTAGGAAAGTGATTTAATGAAAAGGTGGTATCCATGGAAAACTTACAATTATGGGAAATAAAACCCTTAATATGTTTCTAATGTTAAGATAATGTTTTTTGGATAAAGATACGTTTTATATGAATTAGTAAATTGGATGATACTGATTACCTTGGGAATAATTAAGGACTTATTTAAAAGTAGTTTATAATATCATTGATGAAGTTTATAACATTTTTGTATTGAATAAATATATACAATAAAATTTTGAATAAGTAACGATTCATGTTTGTAATAAAGATTTGTGGTAATTTATGTTTTTACCATATTTAGAGGGAATACGTGGTGAAGGTATTCGTGTGTTTGGTATTCAATATCCAAGAGCAGCATTATAATATATGGGGGGTCAATTATAAGCCATTTATTGGTAAATTTAGTTACCTTATTTCTAATTTGTTGTACATTCAACATTTTCAAGGCTTATACGGTCACCTATTTATAGAATTGGTTATGTTAAAGTATTATATTTCCATAAAAGGATTTATTCATATTTGATAACTTGTAAAAATGTTTTTATTATGATTGAATCATATGGAGCTTCCTATCATTCTATTTATAGATCTCATGATTTATCCATTCTTTAAGAATGAAAAATTTACCTTCATTTATTGGAATAATATATGAAGAGGAAGTTGATAAAGGAACCAAAAGGGGTAATGTTTTCTTGAAACAATGTATGTGTATATTTTCATTAAAATAATTTAAATTTAGGAAAAAGGATCTTGAAACCAAAAATATTATCATACTACCTTAGTTTCCAATGAGTAAAATGGCCCCTTAGATCTTCACACATTTATGGTTTTGTGATTGTTATCTATCTCATAACCACGTTTTCTATTACTTTATATCAGAACTTAATTGTTATATTTCTCTTCAATGTCTATGTTTTAACTTAACACCATTGTTCTCACATTTTGGAACCTAATCATGTGTTACTTTTCAAAACTATTATGTTTCCACCTTTATCTTTGGAATGGAAGACTTAGTATTAATTTTTATGATGGGGGATTGTAATAATGGGACATTAAGTATTAAAAATTCTATATCCCAATTGAATTTCTTGGGAGAATTTTATTTTATGGGGGGTAGAATGTGACACCTTGATATCTTGTGAATTATTTTTTTTCTAATTAATTTAATATTTTGATATTTTATATTTAATTAAACATTGAATATAAATTTTGTTATACAAAGCACCATGTTACTCTTGTGTTATACACAACACCAATTCAATATTGAGATATATGAAACACTTATATTAGCATTAGTTATATGAAAAACAATTTTTTGGGTACTACACACAATTACGAGTTCCTTAAATATATTTTGGTGCATGAAAGGTCGGGTTTTACCAAACCGCAAGATAATATTTGTATTATTATTAAAATATTATTATCTCTACCAAATAGCTATTAAAATAGAAATTCAAAATAATATTAACTACATTATGAAATTATGATTTGAAATTTTATATAAAATGAATTCTTTTTTACCAATTAGTATATGTGAACATAAGAACTATTTTAAAATAAAAAACTAATTTTAAAACAAAACTATTTTGCTATGTACAAAAAACATTTATATCACTAAAATAAAGAAATCAATTTTGATTAATGTTTTCAATATAATTTTTATATTATATATTCAATAAATATTTCTTATACTCATGAAATATATTTTATAGGTATATGATAATAATATATCCAATTTTATGAATAAAAAGTTTAATTTTTCTAAAAGGTGATTTTACCAGCTTTTAATGGTGAACTCATTTTAAATATGATTTTGACAATTTTATAATTTTTATTTGAAAAATAAATTTCATTTTTTTAATACTAGAATAAAAATTTACAATGGGTTATTTTTTGGTATTTTTCTAAGAAGTTTCCTTTTTTTGATGAATAGTGAAAACTGTGAATTTTAATTCTCACCAGGTTTATCATCTAATTAATTTATATATTAAAATTATATTTTTATTTGTTTAAAAGTTAAGTTAGATAAATTATATATAAATAGACCAATTTTATGTCATTTTAATAAATTTCAAATTGAAAATTGATATTAAAAACTACCAAAATTTTGAATATTTTTACTTAAAAACTCGCTTTGTCATCCCATCTACGGGATTAAATTTGAATTAATTTATGCCACTTATATGTTTAGAATTTGAAAAAATTGATTAAATAATTGTAATCAGAACAATATATAATTCCAAATAATGGAAACATAGTTTTTGATAAAAAATATTTGCGAATTCAATTAAATTAAATTGTAGCGATTAAGAGAAAAATTAGATTAATATAAGACAAAACCAAAACATTAAGGGTAAAAATTACTTGGAAACTTGTACAAAATCAATTTTATGGACATTTATAGATACTTTATACTCCATTTTATCTAATTTATATCATTATTAGATCCACTTTACCTAGAAAAAATGTTGGTGGAATCCCTTTTTCAAAAATATACAAGACTACCACTACTTCTACACTTTAAAAATACGTTGACCCTCCCATTTACTCACACATATTAATCCCTTTGGATCACAAAACTCTACTAAAATAAGTTTTTAAAATCCCTAACCATATAATAGAGTCCTCTATTTGTGAATAAATCCATCCAAGTAATCCCTTTTGTGTAAACCAAGAGGAGTTACCCAAATAAGAGGTAATATCCTTCCTCGGGCTCTTTTATTTTATTTTAATTCTCTAACCCCTCAAATATTCTTATTAAATTATCATATAATAACCTCATTATCAAAAATTAACTTATATGGTTTTAATTTATGGGTTTTAACTACACTTATACACACTTCCATCTAATAGTTATTGAACTTACCATTCTTGGGTACGGTGAACTATCGTCGCACAAAGCGATATTATTTGTTTTTTCCTTTATCTCCTATCATGGTTAGTTATTATGATGGAAACTATTTTTATATTACATATTATTTTTTATATATTTATTATAATTTAATTTTAATATAAAACTAAACTTCATTCATTTCATTTTTTTGTAAATACGATAACTTTGTTTGTGGATGTTTGGATTACCCCCTCCTAAAACCATTGTGATTCGTTCACACTTTACATGGAATGTATTAAAGGTATGTTTAGTGAAATTATATAATATATATGACATAATAATTGTAATTTAATTATTATATATATATATTAGCATATATTTAAATTAAATTCTTTTCTTCAATATGATTATAAAATAAAAACATCGTTCATGTTTATGTATAACCTACCATCTCTATGAATGATGTATTCAATTTATTATATCAATATTTAATATATTATTATAAATATTCATATACTAAATATTTATGATATATATATTTTTTAATTTTTTAAATAATAAAATCCTGATCTATGTAAGAAGAATATAAAAACAAGTCAAAACATATACGAAAAACAACAAATATATTACCTGAAACACAACGTTAACATTGAATTGTTAATAAAAGGGTAATATAAAGTCATAATAAAATAATATATGGTTTTGTGTATAATAATATGGATATGTTTTAGGTGTATAATAAACATATAATTATTACATAAGATGTTTTAACATGTACATTTAATGTCAAAACATAAGGTGTGGGTTTTCTCATCTCACTTTTATTGTTCGTGAGACATAAGCCTTGTTCACATCCTATTTTATATATATGGTGTGTATACTACCCATGTATATATTATATTACTCTTATATTTAATTTTATAGGTATTTAAATATCTATTTTATAATCTATCTTTCAAGGGGTTCATGTTTCAAAAGTTACCATATCAGTAAAGTAATTTTGTATCAATTTTCCTTCATGGAGCCATAGGCCATGTTATGCACCTATAATCTTCTATTAGGTGTATATATTGCAATTTTATATTTTATATCATGAATAAATTTTTTTTAAATGATATTTTAATATTCATTTAATTTTATTTTCTTGCATGGGAAGTATGATTTAAAGTTACCAAGTGGTAAGAGTTTATTACAACAATCTCATCATTTATCAAGATTATTTGTGATTACACTTTAATTGATGAAACCAAATGTTGAATATCACAATAAAACTAATTATTTTTATTATATTATTTTTATTAATGATAAATTCATGTTTTAGTACAATTTTACCACTCTTTGTAACTAAATATACTTGAGAAAGTGTTTTTAAGAAAATAGGACTTTATGTCCCTCTTCGGTTAGAAATATGTGTTCCTTAAAAAGAATTTTTTCTAACAATGTTTTCAAAAATGTTATAATATTAACCTATTATACATAAAATACAGTGTTTAACCATGTATTAACTTTTAAAAAAAATGTTTGTTAATTAAACGTTTAGTAATTTCTATATCAAGACACTTTTCTAAAATTTTTACGGTGCAAAATGATTTTTCAGAATGTATATATTTATCATCATAATGAACGTCCTTTCATTGAAGAATCATTTGAAATTTGAAATTTTTTATTTTTAATAAACAATATTCGATAATATTCTATACATTTATGATTTTTAAAGTCATTTTCAAACAAAAATATTTTCATAAATGTTTTTATGTTTAAAAAGTGTTTTAATTTATTTTCAAATCTCAATTTACATGTTTTCAAAAGGTTGTTTTAAAAAATGATTTAAAATATTTAACATATTAATTAATAAGATTTCAATTATTTTTCAAATACAAACTTTTTAAATTGTTTATCAAGATTGTTTCTCCAGGAAATGGGTTTCAAAAAACATTTCAAGCTCACTTTATAAGTTTTCAAAGAAATGGTTTTCAAAAGTTTTTAAAGCTAATCTTTTCAATGAAAAAGGTTTTTAAAAAAGTTTTGAAGATTATATTTTTTAGGAAAAAGGATATAAAAATGTTTTCTAGTTTTATTTATATGTTTTCATATAAAATGGTTCTATAACTTCCTATATAATTATTCATGATTATTTTAAATGTAAATGTATTTCAAAAGTTTTTTATGTTTCCAAATGAATTTTTTGCAAATAATAATTAAAATTTTAATCAAGAAATTTTTATAAAGTATATGTCAAAATTAGTTTCCATCTAATATGACACCTGCTAGTGTTACTTATTCCTTTTTGAGTAAATGATTCAATGGTTCTGTTTATATTCTTTCCCGGGATGGTTTAAGTTTTCATGAAATGATGTTTATGAAACTCATTTCTCTTTCACAGGTTAACTATTTGTGAAAATCATTTATCTTTCACAGTTTATATGCTTGTAAAACCCTCTTCTTTTCACATTCTATGCTTTGATGAAATGATTATAAAACCTATTTTCCATAACTAAATATATGATTACATATTAATGAAACTCATTTAATTTCATGGGTTATGATATGATTGTTTAGGATTTCTTGGCACATGAATGTGTGATTTCGTTATGAGATGGGTGGGACCTATATCTGCCTCCATTGAATTAGGTAAATATTTATAACTAATGAGATAATGTGGAAAATCTAGTCGACATACTTGATACACTATGAAATATGGGGTAACCTGATCTACTATTTAAAGATGAGGAAACCCAATCCACTATGGAATGATGGGAAAACCCAATACATTATAAGAAAAGAACTTTGATTGGGGTTTGTGTAGTGTCCCACCCAGTCTGTGTAGTCCCCATGAACATCCCTAAAAATTTTTTGGCAATGATCCTTGACTTACTGGGAAAGATATAACATATTTATGTGTTTGTAAAAAAATCAATTTCTTATTCCAATTATATTCTCACATGGTTTATTTTATTGATTATCCTATAATTCATGTCTTATAAACTACAAATATTTATTCAATGTCTCATGTTTTTGATATTTGATATGTAGGGTATGATCTTAAAAAGTTATTCTCATGTTCTCAAACCATTATGTTCATGTTATCCTTGCATGATTCCTTTATTTATCCTTACTATACTTTTGAGCTCACCCCTTTATTATGTTTCCTTTCCCCGAGTTATAAACAATGGTTTTATGTAGAATTACTAAAGGGGAAGATCTTTTTGGGGAACATTGAAGATCATTCACCAATTTAGAATATTTTTTCCAAGTTTTAATAGATATTAAACTATTATGGTCCTCAATCATGTAATTTATTGATGAGTTGAATATTCATAAAAATAATGTAATATACATGTATGTTAATCCTGGGTCACTATATTTCAGGCCGAAAAAATATCATCGCAAGATGGTGATGATTATCTCTAAATAAAACGTGTCGCTCTTCCAGTATCAAGACCAAAAAAGTGATCCAAAAAATGCATTGTTAATGTGTTCAAACCACCATTAATTGACAAAATACTTGATCCATAAATCACATAAAATATTGAACATAAAACTAAACTCTATGGGGACATAAAAGATGAATCATATGCACGCATACTAGTGGTTAGCTTGGTTTTCATGCACACAAGAGTTGGAGGTTAGCTTCAGGCCTAGTGAAATAATGCCCATATACATGAAACAAGAGACATGAATAAACGTGTAGGGTATAGATACAAGTATAAGGGTTAAGGTGTGAGAAAAAAGTCCATTGGGTGATGATTTTACTAGATAAAGATTGCAGTAGATGCTTCCAAGGGAGGATGTTGAGTCTTCCTAAGGTGATACATTCCCAGATTAATGGAAATGTAGGAAATATGTGACATTATGCTAGTATATCCATGTTTCATGTGTATAGGGGGTCATCTTGGTGCAAAGGATTAGAGGTGAAAGAATGGTGAGGGGTGGATGATGGTGTCTGACCGACCCTACTGATGTGACAACTGTCGATTGAGGATAAATAACGGTGAAACTGGTGGGTAATGGGTATCTATCCAAGATTTATATTGGCCTGGTAGGGGTTTTTAATGGTGATAATGGAGATCCCCCCACTCACAGCTCTAAAATCGGGAAAAATATTTTTAAATGAAATCATTTCATTTTACACAAATTATTTTTTAATGGGTGATAATAAAAATAGTAAATTATAATTATTAGTTATAAGTGATAATAATAATAATAATAATAATAATGTTAGTATAAAAATAATAATAATAATGACAATATGTACGATAACTACTTTTAGAGGAAGAAAAAGTATAATTATTTGATTTAATTTAATTATTATATATAACTAGAAATCAATTTATATAATTATAAACATATAACAACATAAACAAATAATATTACATAAAATAAAATAATAGTAACATAAAATAATAATATATAAACATCATAAAAATATACAACTACTAAATAATATTTTTAATAAAATACTATTAAATAATATTTGATAATAATATATAAAATAAATATGAACTAATAATAAAAATAAATTACTACTTTTTATATATAATTAACTAAAAATAATAAAACAAACACTTCAAAACAATGAAAATAAAATAAACACATAGAAAATATTTAAACTAGTTAATTAAAAACAAGTTAAAATTTTAAAATAATTAAATGATTTCCATATTTATTAATATATATATGGTCTTTTGGATATAGTTTCATTGGTTATTGTATGCAATACAATATAAGATAAAATAACACAAAGTATATGTTTCTTTAATACATGTGGGAGATCGATCAAGGTAACCCAAAATACATAAATATATGTAATATATAAATGGTCTATATCATATTGCATAATATATTTATTTCATATGATATGACATATATAAATCAATGAATATTTCATGCCTTTGGTTATCTCATTTAGTAGGGTGTGATATAGTGATATCATACCCCTACCTGTACTATGTAATATTTTATGACATGTCCATATCATAAGAATCGTGATATAGGTAAGTTGTATTATGTGATTAAAAAATGGAAAAATAATGATAAATGTTAACAATCATGTATTCTTCCATGAATGATATCATTGATTATTATATATTTTTATATAATAAAACATTTTAGGAGAAT
Source organism: Viscum album (assembly GCA_963277665.1). Lineage (NCBI taxonomy): Eukaryota > Viridiplantae > Streptophyta > Magnoliopsida > Santalales > Viscaceae > Viscum > Viscum album. Next base: position 1,589,603,111 of record OY728145.1, on the reverse strand, counting down.
ATTAAACACAATTAAATGTTATGTTCATGGGTGAAGGTTACAAATGTCATGACTGATATTACATTTACTAATACAATATTTAATATTTGAGTAAATACATATTGGCTTTTATATCATCATAAAGTTATATATAAATAAGTTAGAGTCTATAAAAATGGAATATGTGGTTCTTGTGGTTTATCTCAAGATGATGAACGTTTTCTCCATCATCATTTTCCTCCCATGATTCTAGTATATCATGGTTGAAAGGAAAATCCCACACAAAAATTTTTTGATTCAGTTTTTCTTATGGATACATCATGAGGAGGTGTCTTGTTGGTTTCTTCTTAATGATCTTCCTCAAACTCATGATTGAGGATAAAATCTTCCACCGACATTGGTGAAAGGTACATGTGTTTCTTCATTTTATATTATAATACGTTTCAATTTCATAGAAGAGAGATATTGGTTTCCAATTTATTATTGTCTTTAACTTCTTGAATAACTTTATTTTATCATTAGAAAATCATAAATTAACACACCTTTTAGTTATGATTATATGAAGATTCATATCCAATCAAGTGGAATCACACATTATCTGAGGGAGAACATTCATTCTTCTGAATATTATCTCGAAATTAATATACACTCTAGTACTAAAAAAATATAAAATACTAATAAAAATTTGTTTTATTTATGCATTAAAATACATATATTTTATTCATCCTCTAATCATTTTAATCATACATTTTTTATATTTCCACTATTATTTGATGCATTGTACAAAGTGATAAAACATAGAATTTTCCCATATAATACTTGAAAATGAGAATAAAATAACAAAACCTATAAATATATTTTAGTCCATGTTGATGAATAATGTGTATAGATGGAGGAAATTATTATAACACCAAGAGTTATTAAAAATAATATTATTATCAAAATATTTCTTAACACGAAGCACCGATCTTTAAGAGAATTGGGATATACTATAAAATATTATTAATTAGATGTAACCATTATATCCTAGTCATTTAATTGGGGCGAATAGATATGTTTGAAAAAATTTATAAATAAATATAATGTTTATTGTGAAAAAAAGTTATTGACTAATTATTATTAAATAATCCCTTAATTTTCAATAAAGTTATTTTATGAATCAATTATACTCTTTCTTTAAAAAAATGTTTTTTAGTATATTTTTTATGATTGAATATTATAATTAATTTTTCTATCTTTAATAAATGGTATTATATAGAAATTATTTCAATTTTTATATTATCAACTAAAAATTATTTTAAGGTTATATTTTGGTGTTTTTTCTGAAAAGATTGATTTTTAAATGAATAGTAAAAAATACTGTTGTTTAGTGAAAACTGTATTTTATTTTATATTATTTATAAATTAAATTCATATTTTGGATTATTTTTTAATTTTAATTTGTTCATTTTTATTAATCAGATTAAAATTATGTTATTTTGAATGAGTTTTATTCATGAATTTGGAATAAAAATATTCATATTTAAAAAGGTATTTTTTCTAGAAAACTATTTTTATCATGTTTTGTGGGATAAATTTTAAATAAATATATAAAACATAAATTAATTAAATATTGAAAAATGATTAATTATTTGGAACCAAGAGGTCAAAATTTGGTAAGAAATCCCTTTTATTTATAGTTATTATGTATTGTAATCATAGATAATTGTTTCACCATGGTAAAGTTAAATCTTTTAATTAACGGTAAATATAATTTGATTAAGACTAAAAATTACCCTAAAAATTTTCATTATGATATTTTATTATTATATTTTAGTCATTTACATCCATTCTTTCAATATATGTCCACTTATTTCCATATTTCATTGATTTTTACCTTTATATAATTTTATTTAAAGAAAAGTCTAAATTGTCATTCTCTTTGTTTTATTTTTTCTATAATGATGACATAAGAATAAACAGAGTCTATATTTGGTTATAAAATGTCTATATAAAAGATAAAAGTTTCTTATCATGGTAATTTCATTAATATTTTAGTTATCAAATAATTACCTTAAATACTTACGCTACATTAACACAATATTTATTCAATAAATATAAAAATAAAATTAATGATTTTAAAATTAATAAAATTAAAATATATTAGAGGGATTTATTTTTTCTATGAATATTTTAGATAAATATAACAGTTAAGAGATTTCATAAAGTATTAAAACATTAATTTGTTTTATTTAATTTTCTTTTCTCTTCAAATTAAATGAAATGTTTCAAAAAAGAAATTAATGATATTTTATAATAATTATTGTTATATTAAATTAGTTAAAAATACTTAAAATATTATACTGTTCCATGTGAATGAAATATGGTTTATGAAATCAACCATGGTCTATTTATGGTTCAATTATCCTATCTTTAAAAAAGGATAAGGGTAATAACATAATCTTAAATTTTCCAACCTTTATAGAATGAGATTATTATGAATCATCATTATAATATATTTTAATTATATCTTTTTGAACCATTTTTACTTTAAAATTAGGTTATATAAATTTAATACTTTATGTGATTGAAAAATTTCCCCTCCTCTCACTTATAAAATGAAACCTTATCTCCTCATTTATTCAAATTTAATATCCTTTTAATTCATCCAATACCAAAAAAAATAAGTTCCTCACATCCCTACCCTTTTCTTAGTGTCCCTAGTTTGATCAAAAAACCAATCTTGGGGGATTTTAGGTATAATCCTATAGAGGTTCTCCAATAAGATTTCTGTTTCAGAACCCATTGAAATTGATGGACGTTTTAACCCTCCTGGTGATGTGGATAAGGGTAATATAGCTAGGAAAGATATAAAATCCACTTTTTTCTAGAATATATTCCTCTTAAGGATAATTAAATTGATAATACAAGGGTTAAATAACAATATGATATTGTGGGGGTGTCATGCACTGATGGAAATATTTAGACCAGTCCTCCAGCGGAGTAATTTAATACCACCTATGGTATATCCACCTCAAATAAACAAGGTTTATGTGATATAAATTCACATTATGAAATAAAATTCATGTGTGGAATTGATACAGATTCAATGGACTATTATGTGAATATGGAAATTATAGTTTTGTTGTCAGTCCATAGGATACTTGTATAGGTGCATAAGAACTAGTACCTGAAAAGGGTTCTGATCAATGTAGTAAATATTAATGAATAGTTCCAATCCATATATATTCTTCTGTCAATCCTATGAATGATATTCAGCTGTCTCTCCCAAATAGGATGTAAAATAGAAAAAATAAAATAGGTGGAAAGAAAAAATAGTGTTCTATCATCAAACACAAGCTCAAATGAATATATTCTTCTAGAACTATCATAGAGTTGAAAACATTGATATTATATCTCCTTACATAGTTTTTTACGTATCTATAAACCTAAACTTCTTAGTATTTCTTAACAAATTTTTTTTATTCTATTGGGATTGCTGGTCTAGAAAATAAAGGATACATCTGATAGAATGTAATAGTAATTTTTTTTGTTGATACTCTATGGGACTTTTCTCATGATTCTATCAGTGGTTCTTTTTTCCTTCAAAGTTGATTAGAAAATGATTACTTGTGATGTGGTTATTTCAATGACATATTATTTTCTAGTGAAAATATGGGGTTTGATCACTTCACTCTATCTTCAAGGGAGTTTAATACTTGTATTAAAATACATAATCTGATTAGAATAAGTTTTTTTCCCGAAAAAATACACCTAGTATAGAAGGAGTAACAACAGAATGGTTGCTAAAAAAACATGACTGGGCCTTATCTAATGTATATGACCTTGAAAAATGGGGTAATATCTCATGTATTACCCTCTCAAGGATCAAATTTTATTATCATACAATTATAGTTATTCATATTACTTTAAATTCCAATCCAAGGTTTCCATTCAGATTTAATAATGTCTGGGCTTCACTCTCAAATATTGGTAAACTGGTTTTTGATTTATGGAAGTCCAACTATTTTGGTAATGATTAATTATCTTATATCATGAAGATGAATCTTTTGAAGTGTAAATTAATGGGATGGTGCAAGTAAAATTATTATAAAATGGAAAATGACATTTTCCCACTTAAAGAGAGTCTTATTCAGATGAAACATGAATCCAAATTTTTCGATTTTGAGGTGGTTATTCATCACCAAATAGATCATTCCTCTAACCTGGCTTCCTTATTATCAATAAAAGACAATCTAAAAAAAGAAACATTTAATGTTAAATTTTTATAGGGTGTGAATAAAAATAAAAAAATTATAACACTCTCCAAAGTTCCAAAGAGGCTTTTATACCTCTTATCATGTTAAAAGACGGTGATAGAATTTTAGATAATGAAGAGTCCCTTGATGGTCATATTTTTACCTATTAATAGAATATTTTTAATGGACCTAAGTTCAATAAGGATCTAGATAATGGAATCATTAAAAACATGGTTAGGTATGAGGATAACAATTGGATTACTAGCATTCCTCTTGAATTTGAGATAACGGAAGAGGTCTTTAGTCATAAAACTGATAGTGCTTCAGGACCTAATAGATTTACTAATTATTTATTTCATATATTTTGTTATATCATTCAATGGGATGTGTGCATATTGGTTAAAAATTTCTTTTCTAAATGTAATATTCCTCATGGTCTTTGTTTATAGTTCCTCACCCTTATTCCAAATGTTGAAAATGATTCTGAGATACACCTTTTTAGACCCATATCCATTATCAACCCCAGCTATAGAACTATCCCAAAACTTATTTATAAAAAATTTACAACAATTGAAAATAAAATTGCCTCTAGGTATCGGTTAGATTTTGTAAAAGGTATAAAATTCCAATATTTCATCATCACATCCTATGGATGTGTCAATAGCCTCAAGAAAACAATTATAGGTGGTAGTATTTATCTCCATAAGGAAATCAAAAAAGCCTTTGACACTATGGATTGGAGTTTTATTTGAAAATAATTTATAGATTTCTCTTCAAGGAAATATTTTTTAATAGGTTAGGGTTCTATTTAAATATTCTCATATTTCAGTTCTTATAAATGGTTCTCCAAATAGTTATTTTAAATGTTCAATGGTAGTTAGATATGGTGGCCCTCTTTTTGTCATTTTTTCTCCATGGATGAAGATTATCATAGTAGAATTCTCACTCGCATGATGGATCATTGCAAACATTAACCCAATCATGAATTAGGGAATCTTGTTGTTTATACCCAACTTTTCTATGCAACCTACATGATCATTTTTTTCAAATAGATAAAATAAATATTAAAAATCCAAAAAAGGTAACTCTCCCACTATGAAGATGTTTCAGCATAGGCTATTAATTGAAATGAGTATTTTATCTTTATTAGGATGGGAATTTCAGATTCTAGATGATATAATCTATTATTGGTACTGGGAATCATATAAGGATTCATGGCCATTTATTACCATGGTGTTCCTTTATTTTGGGGAAGACCCAAAATAAGTTACTTTCTCAGGATTGATGATCAAATAAAAAAAACGTTCATCATGGAAAGGTAAGTCTCTATAAATGGATGGTAGGATCAACCTAGTTAAATTTAATATTGTATACAAATTGTTCCCTTCCTTTGTGATTTATAATTTTTCTATATCTCTACTCAATCACCTTAATGTTTAAATTAAGTTTTTTTGAATAACAGCACTCTTGAATGTAAATTGGTCACTCTACCATGGAGAATGTTTAAAAATCCCTTAGATAATGGTTGTATGGGGACCAAAAACATCAAGTAATTTGATGAAGCCTTTCAAGCCAGGTTCCAAAGGAATATTCTCAAATGTGACTCAAAGGCTCTTAATTTTCATAGAGCCAATTTTATTAGAAAAATGAAATGGGGAAGAATATATTATATGGATTATTTTATTTAGAATACCATCAAATATTCCTTTATCAAAATCATGTATCATTCTATATGGATTTTTCATGGGGTTATCTCTTAATTTGTTTATTAATAATTGGATTGGAACACCTCTTATTTCTATGGTTGATCCTCAACAATTTCCTATGGACACTAATGTCTACATACATGATTACCTGACCCTACATAATATATAGCGATATGATGATTGTATTACCCTACTGAATAATTATTTTTTTCATTCTAATACGTACACTGTGATCTAAAAAATTTCTTGGAATGGAATTCTTGACTCCAAAACTTTTTATTATGATATCTTTGACTCTAATAAAGATTTCTCCTGGATTAAATCTTTTGATAAGACATCGATTAGGCCTTTAATATTGACCCTAATTTGGTCACTTGGTCACAAAAGATTCCCTACAAATGAATACATGAAATCATTTGGAATTTATTTAAGTTATAGGTGTATATTTTACAATTGGCATAGAGAAGATGTAACACACATATTTTTCCCAGTTTTAGTGCCTTGTCTTTCTAGGGGGAACTGCAAGATATTTTTCAAATCTCAATTTTCATGATTTCTAGACTCACTACTCTATTTCAAAATTGTACCACTATACAACCTTATCCTTATACTAGTAATCTCTATATTATGGTTGTTTTGGAACCACTACACCTCAAATGAGACTAGTGAAAATCCATCATTCATAGAAAAAAATCATTTTCTATTTAGTCTAATTTTGTTTACCTCATCAAAAAATCCAATGAATCCAAAAATATTCAATATGACCAGTTCTATTACACTGTACATGTTTCAATGGTTGTATGAATGTTTGGAATTGTAGTTAATTTCTCGAAAAAAATGTGATTATTTTAGGTCTTATGGAAATATCATGTTCATTAATGGAAAACAATAAATGGTGATAGGGCATCAAACAATAACTCAGGTCCTGTAGGTTTTGGTTCTATTTTTTCTGACCATAATGGAAGGGAACTTGGATGTTTATTTATTTATTATGGTATTATCTCATATTTGGAGGCTTAAATGCTCAGTGTTACATATGCATTTCATTTTTCTAGACAAAAGGGATGGAAATACTTCTGTATTGAAAGAGACTCCACCACTATTTTATAAACTATATAAAATGGAGAGATTAACCTTTCTTGGAAACTCACTTCTAAATGGATAGAATATCTAACATTCCTATAAAATCTAAACTTCATCATCACCCATTCTTACTAGGAATCCAACAAAGTGGAGGATGGTCTTTCTGAAAAAGTAATTAAAAAAGATATCACTTGGTTAAATGAATTTCCATATTATTTTCATTTCATTTTCTAGAATTATTATAATAAAATACCCACTTTGAGATTCATGTAACAAGTTTAGTTTTCAATAAATTAGTATTAGAATTTTTTGCTGATATAACCCTACTAAAAAATGGAATAACCTGTATTCGTATCCTATTATATTAAATGGTAAATAAAAAAATCATTCATGTGTATGCCAGACCACCACCTCATAAACTAATATAATTGTTTTCCATCACCACATCTCAGGGATGTTTGTGATGATATATTTAATTTAAACATATTATATTCATGACATATTTATCATTTTGGTAATGTAAAATATTATAGTTACCAAAGATTATCATACATTAATATTACATCATTTTTTATGAATATTCATTACATTACAGAAAAACATGACTAAGGACCGTAATAGTTTAGTGTCATTTGATTGTTTGAAAAAAAAACAAATGGTGAAAAAGTAAACTACATCATCTTCCAATATGATATTTATAACTATCACACTACTTATACATATCATACATAATAAATTTCTTCATAACCTAGGGAATAGAAACATAAAAAGGGGGACCTCATATTCTCAGTAAGGGAAAACAAGGGATGTACGTAAGTATACCATGAACATAAGAGTATGAGAACATGAGTATAAATTTTTAAAATCATACCACGCATATAAAAGATCGCAATCTTGAGTAATGGAAAAAATATTAGTAGTTCTTGAAACATGAATCAAAATGAAATCAAAGAACATGATCAATGATATGAAAACATTGGTATAAGACAATGATTTTTAGAATACCCAACATTGAAAATCAATTCCATACTAGTGAAGTATCATTTCCATGGATATCACAGTGGAATGGGATGACTCCCCAAACCATCATAGTATTAATGGTTTACTCTTAAGTCCAACATAGCAGAAAAAATCCCCTTATTGAACCCTGTTTACTCCCCATTCCAGTTTCAATTAATTTATAAGATATAATTATTTACCAAATGCATTAGAGGGATATATATGTCCCACCCCACACATAATGAAAACCATATTTTTCTGTTCCAAAAGATCATAAATAATTCATCTTATCATAACTAATGAAATAAATTAGGTTTTATAAAAATTTTATCTTCTCAAAACCAATGGAAATGATACAAGTTTTAAAATCATTTCATAATTTCATCATAGTATAACCAGTGGAAAAACTAAGAGGTTTTCCTAAGAATTTTATCATGGTGTAACCTGTGGAAGAGAAATGGGTTTCTTAAACATCATGTAGTAAAAACATAAAAAATTCAGAGAAATAATAAAAAAAGAAATCCTTGGAAGAAGTCCCTAGTAAAGAATAGGTAACAATAATAGATGCGATCTTATATGGAAACCAATTTTTATTGATTATTTAAAACATTTATTGAGGAAAATATCGTTTATTCTTTGAAAAAAAATTAAAATAGAAAATATTTTTATTTCAAAATGTATTTGAAAAATTATAATGGATGGTTTAAATCATTTAACATTCATTATTATGAGAAGTTCTATTCATTCTATACAAGTAAAAACAAAAACTCCTTTCATATTTTCAGTAAAATAAAAATAAGAATTATTTAGAAAATGTCATGAATATTACCTTCAAAAATTTTATTTTTAAAAAAACTTCAAACATGGGAATTTTTATTATAAATAATATGAGAATAATAGAAAAAAATTTGAAAACGTTTTTAGAAAACATGGTTTCTAGAATAAAAGGAATTTCTAACTGAAGAGAGAAATTAAGTACGGTTTTCTTAAAAATGTTTTGTAAATTATTTTAAGTATAAAATATTTAAAAATGTTACTATTACAAGAAAATATCATTAATAACCAAATTATAATAAAATTAATGATTTATTTATAGTTGTATCATAATATTTTAACATCAAAAATATAATCATAAACAATAATGATAAATGATGAGATTGTAAAATAAAACCATTATAAAATTGGTAACCTTACTTCATAAGATTCAATAATAAATAAAATAAAATGGAACATAAAGTATAATGAGTATACATAAATTCATGATACTACATGTTAAATTAGTTTCATATACACCACGTTAATTAATATTGGTTCAAAAAAATAAAGTATGTCTCAATAAAAGAAAAATTGAAAGAAAAATACATTATTGTTTTGGTAAATTTTAAACCGTAAACCCCATAAAAGAGGGATCCTTAAATGGATATTTAAATAAAAATTTTATTATGTATAATCACCATAAAATAAATTTATGGTAATTATATACACCACATAAAATAAACATAGAGGGAATATAGAATTTGTCTCATAGAATGTAAAAGTGAGAAGAAAATCCCTTACCTTAAGTGTTGACTTATGTCATTCACATTCAAAAAATATGTATAATTAATATAAGTTTATTATAAATATATTATAGAAAACTATTTATATATATATATCATAACATGTATTATTTTATTATGTCCTTTTATTTTTTTGATTATTCATTATTCTTTGTTAAAGTAACGTTTTGGGTAATAACACCTTTGTTTTTCATATATGTTTTTAATTTTTATTTTGGTCCTCTTAGTTTTATCTTGATGTAATTATATAAAGAATTTTAAAATTGATATAAATATCATATAGATTTTGTATATATTTATTTTGAGTAATACAAAAAAGTAGTGATTGGAAATGAAATATAATGATCATGGAGAGGGTAAGTCGTACGCCCACATGAATGTTGTTTCAATTTTATTATTGGTATGAATGAAATAAATGTAAATTATATATATATATATATATATTATAATTATTGAATAATTTTCATTCTATATGTATCACATAGTTTTATTAAAAACCTCCTTAATACATTCAATATAAAGCATGAATGAATCATATTCTCTGCGAAACGGAAGTCCGTTGTACACATGAACGACGTTATCGTATTCCTAGAAAATGGTGCAAAAAATGAAAATATGTGTAAAATAATAGTTTCAAAATCTTAATAATATCATATATATCACATATAAAAAATAAATCCATTAGTATTTTCTATTGTGAGAGGAGGAAATGGAAAAAAAATAACATCGGTACGCAAGGCGGTAGTTCACTGTACACATGAATGACGATTTAATATCCCATTGGATGGAAGTAAAGATGGTTATAGTCCATGACATTGACATAACAACATATATGTATATTTATGAAATTTATGTTTTTATATATTAATTATTTAATAATAATTTTATGGGGATATGGGTAAAATAAAACAAAAATGCTTGTTGATGAATGTTACTTCTCCTTCAGGTATCCACCATAGGTTTGCCCCAAAACCCTTTCTTGTTTGGAATTTTTTTAAAAATTAAGCTTCTATGATGAGTGAAGGTAAGTTCTAAAGTGATCTTGGTAATAATTTTCTGAACTAAAATGGTTTTATTATGTAAGAAAAATTGGGGAGTGGGTGGCCTTTTATAAGTTGCACTACTGGAAAAATACCCTATACTAAAGGTTTGGAACCGTTGGTATAGCTTATACCAACGGTTTAGAGAACCGTGGGCAAGTAAGCTGTGTGGATAGGTTTATACCAACGGTATTGGGAAAACCATTGGTATAGACCTATACCAATGGTTTTGAAAACCATTGGTATAGACCTATACCAATGGTTTTGAAAACCATTGGTATACGTAATATGAAAATATATACCAACGGTTCCATAAAACTGTTGGTATGTCTATTTCAAAAAAAAAACATTCGGTGGGATTTGATCCCAGTACCTCTAGTTTATAATTGAATGACCAAACCACTAACCTAACATGACCTTTGTAAACATAATTTCATAAATATATATATGTATTATCAAAATTATTTTAAATTTTGATTTATATAATTTTCTCGGTAAGAAGATTCGATAAAAAAATCAATGAACCTATACCAACGGTTCTCAAAACCATTGGTATAGACCTATACCAATGGTTTTGTGAACCGTTGGTATAGGTCCTATGATTTTGGGACCTATACCAATGATTTGGCCATAAAGTTGGAATAGGGTCTCTATAATGGACCTATACCAACGGTTTGGCCAAAACCATTGGTATTGGTCCTCTATAATGGACCTATACCAACGGTTTGGCCAAAACTATTGGTATAGACCCCCCTCCCCAAAGTATAGGTCCATATAAGTGACCTATACCAACGATGTTGTCCAAAAAGTTGGTATATGTCCAAATTAATGAACTATACCAATGGTTTGGCCAGAACCATTGGTATAAGTCATATTTCCAGTAGTGTTGGGGGAGGATACACTTGGTATTTTAGAAAATAATTATGTTATCAAACATTTGTAATATGCTAAAAGGATCCAAGATGGAAAATTATAGAACCCTTTAGGTTTAATGATCTAAATATTTCCATAAAATAGTTTTTAGAAAAGATTTTAGGTTATTTTAACCGATATAATTTTAGTTCAATACCATTAGTAAACCCATTTTTACCTTAACCGTTGTTATTAATTTTTATAATTTTTACTATTCATTTTGGTCAAAAAATTAATATGAACTTATTAGATAATAAAAATTATACCAATTAAAAATATATAAACCTTTATTTATAAATTTCATTCACATCAGTGGAAAATTTTAGTTAAAAAATAATCTATAATCACAATGTGAAAGAGGGTGTTTATAGGGAAAATGTTCAACAATTTACAGAGTTTCTATATAAAAATTCAATATCAAATAGATTAAAATGAAACAAAATTGTTTAATGGATGTATAATTTAAGTAATTTTACTTTTAACTCAATATAAAATATAATTTAAATTTATAAATAAATTTAAAAAATTAGTTTTTATTTAAAAAACAGTATTTTTCACTATTTATAAAAAAGGAAACTCTTTATGAAAATCCCTAAAATATAACTTAATATAATTTTTACATTCTTAATTCAAGAATTAAGTTCATTTTATCAATTTAATTTTTTTAAATTGTTAAAAATGTATTTTATTAGTGTTCATAAAAATAAAAAAACTAATTTTTTTGAGAAAATTGTATTTTCAAAACATATAAAGTCTTCGAATTTTATTTTATTTTTTATCAATATGTTTTCTTTATATAAAATCATTATACATAATATTTAAAAATTAATTATTAATATTCATATCACTAAGTCTAACAAATAGGTTATATTGGCCAAGTTTAAATAATTGTATGGATAATATATTATGGTTTTGTATAAACTCAGTGTGTATTGCATGATAACTCATTGTTTAATGAAGAAAAATATTAACTTGAAATTGTGTGTAATGGAATAATAACTTGGTGTTGCGTTTCAAAAAATATATTAATGAAATTTAATTTGTTACAATAAAATAATTCATAAAAACTATGGTTGCTACATTCTACCCCCTAAAGATGAGTTTATCCCTCAAAATTTGTCACTATAATAAAAAAATTAGAATACTTATGCCTCATCATATCCTCAAGTTTCCACATATATTCCTCAAACTGGTTTTCTCACAAAAAATCTTTTACTAGGTGAGAGGTCTTGTTTCGTAAAACTTTTTATGTGTGAACCATAATCCCTACTAGTTGTTCCTCATAACAAAGATATTATGCCAATGGTATGACCTATGAGTTAAGTACACATGAATGGTTAGGTATGTACTTCCTCAAGAGAGATACATGAAATACATTATATAATTGAGAGAGGTTTTGTGGAAGCACCAACCAATATACTAAAATATTGAGAAAATAATGAATTTAAAAGGTAATGATATACCAAGGACTCAATATACCTTTCTTCTAGAATCTCATAAAATTCCTCCATAGAGAAATTCTTATTAACACCTTGTAAAAAAAATAAAAATCTAGATCACACTCACGATTATTAGCATAAATTTTATGCCAAATTTGAGCCACCTGGATGTGTTTCTGAATGAGTCTAACATACTCCACCAATTCTTCAGTTATCTTAGGTCCAAAAATATTTCATTCATTAACATCATTCCAGCGTGTTGGAGGTCCAAATTTCATTCTATATAAGGATTCATAATGTTCCATATAAATTCTTTAGTGAAAGATATTGTTCTAAGAAGACTTTACTAAAATAACATATTGATCCCAACAACATTTTAAATCCAACAAAAAATGAACCAAATATATCTTCTAGTGTTTAGATTTTTCTCTTAGACTATCTATATACTAGAGGATGATACATAATGCTGAAACTGAAATTCATATTAATGTATTTATAATGACTTTGGAAAAATATTATAGTAATACATAGATCCCAATTAGACATAATGTAATGTGGTCGTCTATGAAACATTACCATGTCCACAGTAAATATCCAAGAAATATGATAAAGAGAAGTATTCTATGATAGTGGTGAAGTTTGATGAATTAGTAAGGTGATCAACTACAACCCATATAACATTATTCCATTTAGTCATTTGAGGGAGTTTAATAGAAAAAAATGTCTTGTTTTCTCATTTCCATTATGGTGTAGGTAATAGATGTAACATCCCCTTAAAAGTTTTCCTTTCATCCATTACTTTATAACATATTAAAAACCAAGATACAAACTCTGTGACATCTTTCTGCAAGCCATCCCACTATAAATACTCTTTAAAATATATATACACCTTCATACTTCTCGGATTAATAGATAATGATAAACAATGAGCTTCCTCTAACAACTCGTTCAAATTGAGTATGGAAAAAATGAATACATAGTTCATGAACCTTATCATTTCATAATGGTGTTGGTAAAACATAGGATCATTTCTAACCATCTCTTACATCTCTATGTCCACCTTCTATTACTATTTAATCTTAAATTGGATAGATGATTGAACATTTAATTGAGCAAGATAATAATTTATCCTCCCTTCATGTTTTCAAGATCCATCCTTTGAAATCTTGAAATATTGGATCTCTTTTAATCCTAATAATGGATTAACTAGAATCAAACACCTTTTTCAATTACCCAAGTTGGAAATGGATTGAACAGTTATAGTCCTTAATCAGTTATAACCATTTTTTAGCACATATTCTACTCTTTCTATGTTAATATATAATTTTAACAAATTTGATCAGTTTATATATCACATTTTTCCCCATAAAGATAATTCATGTATAGTATTAATATAAAAAATACCACAAATAACTTTGAATATTGAGTTGGGTAATTTTTATCATGAATCATTAATTTTCATGAGGCATAAGCTATAACCAAGTCATTATTTATAAGAACACATCCTAATCCCTTCATGTACGCATCACAATAGCTTGGAAACCCTTTCCCATTATAGGTTAATATAATAACATGTGTGCTGACTAATCTTTCATTTATTTCCTTGAAATTTTCATAAAATTCAACTGTCCAAAAGAACTTTACACCCTTCCAGGTTAGATTAGTTAGAGGATTATGTACACGAGAAATTCTCTGAGAACCATCAGTAATATCCAGTTAAACTAAGAAAACTATGGATCTTGGACACTATGGATGGTCAGGGCCAATATTAAATAGCCTTCATATTTGATTGATCTACTGATATACCCTTTATTGAGATTATATGACCCCAAAAAACCTTTTCCAAGAAAAATTCACACATTTTAATTTGTTCGTATAGTTTCTCCTTCCTTAAGAACTTTAGTATCATTCTTAAGTGAACTTCATGCTATTTCATTCCCTTTGACTATATATGAATATCACCTATAAATACTACAAAAAACATATGAAGGTAATATCTAATGACTCTGTTAATTAAATCCATAAAGATAGTAGGGGAATTTTTCACAACCACTCCCCCAGGGCCCGTGTTGTGACTACCCCAAGCCCACATTCCATAGGCTCGGGGCTGGCGACATGCACCAGAAAGGCATATCCTAAAACCAGGAAGGCATTACCTTTATAACCTGTAAAGTCACACAACCAAGCACACTACAAGATACGAGCACAAAGTAAATTATATAGTAAAAATAAAGTGTATAGTAAGTAAAGGGTCCAAATACATACCCAACTAAAAAGTACAAGCAAAGATAAAAACAACCCTTATGAACACCCACCAACGATCCTACTAATAGGGTAGGTACAACTCCCAAATGGTCATCACTGTAGTATGCCTCGTCTAAGGTCCACCTCCAAGAAGACTCTAGTCCCATTACCCTCGTTCTCGATCAGTATTGTCTGTCGTCCACACAAGACACAGAAAGCTGCGGGCGTAGCCCGTTCAGGGGTGAGTATAATGATACTTAGTAGGGACCCCAAGACTCTCTAAGGTCTCTCAGAATACAGAAATGATAAGCCATAAAGTACAAAAACAATAGTCAGCCCTACTTAGTTATATTCCAATATATATACCTAAGTTATCAATTATATCCATCTCATTCCTGAGGAAACACAAGGCCCAACTCGTTAGCCAAAAGCATTACTGCTCTACAAGAGAACGATTACCATGAAGGTAACACCCCAAAGGCAAGTACCACAAAGGTAACGCGGCACAAAATAATACCACACAGGTATCAACACGAAGGTAACACCACACAGAAATTACCACATAGATAAAGACTCAGATCACACTAGGTATAACATAAGTACAGAAGTATAGATGATTAGTCGTAAGCTAGATCATATTACATCGCCGAGAAGCTCTGTTATTGACCCACACAAGATCGAAGATGACCCACACAGGAACTGAAGATGACCCACACAGGATCTGGAGATGACCCACATAGGATTAGTATGCACTGACCCACACAGGATCACTAAGCGTTGACCCACACGGGATCTGATGATGACCCACACAAGATTTGAAGACTCCTCAAATACTTCCAGCTACATGGTTCCCACACTATGCACGCTTAATTCTGGGAGGTTCTTCTCCTCAATCCATTAGTTGATACTTCATCTTCCACAAAGTCCCACAAAGAAGTATCCTAAAGGTCTGTCATTCCATAAGGGACCCAACAAGACAGACAATGCGTTAATCGAATGCCCAGTCTATAAGTTATTAATCTTTTTGTTTTGGGGGCCCGGTTGGATTCGGGTTCGATCCAACATGGTTGTAATCCAACATTTTCCAAAACTCTAGTGGTGTATACAAAAAGGACCATCTTGATCCACGGATTCTAGCATTGTAGACGATTCCTCAAACGGAAACATGAATCTCTAGATATGGACAAAACAGCATATCTGGGTCTAGGTAGGCCCGGGTCCGGTTCGACCCGGCCTGGGATGACCCAACCTGGGCTGGGTCCGGCCTGGATGGGCTAGGCCGTGGTGGGCCCAACCCATTGGATGCGACCCGCGGTGCAGCCCGCGGCTGGGGTTTCCCCTTATGGTGGGGTCCACTATAGCTGCAACCTGGGAAGGGAGGCCCTCCCCTAGGTCACCTGAACGGACCTTTGTCCATTTGGTTTTGGCCAACCAGGCATCACCTTGTGGCGCCGTCGGCTGGTACGTGGGACCCACTAGAGGGGAGCCGCTCGGCGAGACGCGGCCGGCCAGATTCCTAGCCAGGTCTCCTCCCAATGGCATGACAGCGCCATAGACCTCCCCATGGACAGAGAAGTGTTGGCCGCCCTCCTTTCTCTGCTGCAGCCAAGCGGTTGTGGTCTCTAGCTCTAGCGGTGCAGACGCCGCCACCACATCGCCACACGATCAGTCGGTATGTCGGTCACCTCCCTGCTCTGCCGCAGCCAATGGGTCACAACCTTTTCTTTCGACTTCATGGATGCATCACTACCCTCCCTGTGGCCGACCAGTGTTTCGGCTACCACTTTTTCTCTACCGGCACCAGTTGCCAGTGAACTTCCTTGGGTCACAGGGATAGCTCCAATGGCCAACTCATCAAACTTAAAGAACTATAGCAGTTCTCAAGACATTTTCGTCATTCCAAGACCAACAGGTTTAGATTCAGTTCAACTTGAAGTCTCTCCGACAAATATCATGTCATTCAACGAATTAGCGGAGGGATTAGGCCATGTTAGCTTGGCCCGCGCCCTCTGTGTTAGGTAAGTAACAGGTGGATTATGAAGATTGAATCACAACGAGGGATCAAAATGAACAAACAAGAACAACCAAATTCAAAACCCCTACCTCGTTTGTTTGTTGAAGATGGCATGAGGAGGGAGATGAAGACGATGAAGACGTTGATGTCTGTCACTCCTGCAATACTCTCCAAATTCTGGTCCTCATTCTTGATCTGGAGGATGTTCTTCATTGGAGGATATTTTTCCAAAGCTCACCCAAGCCTCCCCTTGCCAAAGATTTCCCCAACCTCAAGAAAGGTGAGGATCCAACCGAATAAATTAGGTTTATTAACTAAAAAATTAAAGTTGGATCATTATATTGGGGGAAAACCAAGAGTTTTCCCACATTAAAGGGGAGTTCAAGTGGTCCCCACCACAAAGTTTCTAATGGGAGGTTTCAATAAGCATAAAAGTTATTGTTTTATTTTAATTATTTTTCTTTTAACTCTCCCACAAAAATATGAAAAACTAACTTCCAGCCTGGACCATCTACGGTCGAGGTGAAGGTCTCTTTAAGGGAATATCGGCGCTGCGAGTTCAATGGTGTTCTCAGATTTCAATTCCATGCACCGGTTCAAAAGTAACAAAATTCTACTTGCGTGTTTACTGAACGTACAAAAAAAAGTTCATAAATTTATTCTGGGCACACTGGGACTCAGAATCACTCACTTTCAATTTTCACAGACTTCTAATTTTTTGATATAATTAAAAAAATTACATGGAAAATTTTTGGTCCTTACATTCTCCCCACCTCTGGGTTTTGTGTCTCCGAATGTCACAACACAAACTAGGGAAACAAGTGGGGGTACTAAGCATGAATCTCAGCCTTCCTCTCCCATGTTCTCTCCTAGATGTTCTCATACTGCCAATATACCTACATCAGAGGTATTGATTGCCCACAAAGGACTCTCTCCTGTTGATCCTCAATCTCTACTAAAACAACTAAAAATGTCTCCCAATTGTCGATGTCCAATTAGACCTAGTCAATGATGTGAGAATGATCATACAATACCTCCTCAGCTATAATATGTGGAAACTTTCATGCACCCAGTACAATTAAGGGAGAAGATATAAGCGGTATGCCACCTTGACAACTCAGCTAAGGACCTGAAAGGGTCTGATAAACTTCGGAGATAACTTGTCGCCCCAACCAAATCTATGCGAACCTCGTCGTGGTGAGACCCATAGAAAGACATGGTCACCATCCTTAAACTCTAGAGGTGTCTATCTCTTATCACAACAAGACGTTTCTCTGCTCTGTGTAATCTTCATCTACTCCTGGATGATTTTCACCTTCTTTGTGGTAGCTCGTACCATCTATGGTCCCATGAGTGTTGACTCCCCTGGGTCAATCTGGCACCGAGGTGATCTGCAAGATCGACCGTACAACACCTCAAATAGATCCATATCAATAGTGGAGTGAAGACTGTTGGTGTATGGGAACTCCACCAAGGTAATGTGATCCTCCCAGTTGCAGCCAAAATCAAGGACACAAGCACACATCATTTCCTCAAGGTTGTGAATGGTCTGATTTGTATGATCATCCATTTGAGGATGAAAGGTGGTGCTCAACCGAAGCTATGTCCCGAACGCCTCATGTAACCCCTTCCATAGATAGGAAGTAAAAAGTGCATCATGATCAGATATAATAATAGGTGTCACTCCATGAATCCGTACAATCTCTTGTATATAGAGGCGTCCCAAGATCTCTACTGATCCCTACTCTCTAATAGTTAAGAAGTGGGCTGACATTGTGAGTCGGTCAATGATCACCCAGATTGAATCATGACCCTTAGAGGAGCTTGGAAGTCCTATCACAGAGTCCATGGAAATTCCATCCCACTTCCAATCTGGCACCTCTAGTGGCTGAACTAAGCCTACTGGAACAAGATGTTATTCCTTTACTTGCGGACAAGTGAAGCACCCAGAGACAAACTCTACTACTGCTCTCTTCATTCCCAGCCACCAGTGCTGACACTGGAGGACCTAGTACATCTTCTTAAATCCTGGATGTACTGCTAGAGGGGACATATGGAAATCCCTCAAAACATTCTCCCTATGTGCCACTGGTACCATAGTATTTCCTCTAAAGAGGATGGCATGCTCCCTACCTTCATAAAATCCATGAGTTGCCTTTCCTATAGATATCTGAGCATGTCGAGCCTCGCAGTCAATGTCCGTAGGATATTCCTCCCTGACTCGCTAAAGGAGTGGGGGAGTGACTATCAGATACTGAAGAAAAGATGCTTCATCTTAATACACGTAGGATATCCGAAAGCTACTTTCTGCTCTGTCACCTCACTCAGGTACTGTATATCAGATCTCCTATTGAGTGTATCTTCCACTACGTTCCCCTTTCCAGGAGTATAAACTATCTCGAAGTCATAGTCCTGGAGGAACTCAAGAAAACACCAATGTCTCAGGTTCAGGTCATTTTGAGAGAAGATATGCCTGAGACTCTTGTGATCATAGTAGACTGCAAAACGTTCTCCCATTAAGTAATGATGCCACATATTTAAGGCGAAGACCACTGCTACTAAATCTAGGTCATGAGTAGCGTAGTTCTACCCATGTTGTATTAGCTGTCAGAATCCATATACAATCACTGCTCGCTCCTGCATCAGGAAACATCCACGCCCAGTCCTTGATGTGTTGCAATGGACTACATACCCAATGCCCTCCTATGGTAGCCTCAAGATGGGGGCACTCTTCAGTCTCTACCTCATCTCCTAGAAACTTCGTTCATATCTATCTCACCACATGAGGGGTTTCCCCATATTTTTCAACACTGATAATGGTGCCATAACTCTGGAAAAGTAAGGCACAAGCCTCTGGTAGTACCGGCCAAACCCCGGAAACTCCACACCTCTGTCACACTATTGGGTGGCTCCCAAGCAAGCACAACATCAATATTCATTGGATCCACCACAACTCCAGCCTCTGAGATGACGTATCCTAGAAAGTGGACCTCTCTGATCCAGAATTGGAACTTTTGGAGCTTACCATAAATCTAGTGATCTCGGAGTGTGTCTAGAACTATTAGTAGATGATATGTGTGCTCCTCCTATGTAGCTGATTATATCAAGATATTGTCGATGAAGACTTCCACAAAGCGATCGAGGTATGGCTGGATGATCTTCTTCATGTGTCCCATGAAAACTCCTGGGGAATTGGTTACATGGAATGGCATAACCAAGAACTCATAATGGGCATACCGACATCTGAAGGTTGCCTTCTACACATCCTTCTATCGTACCCTGAGTTGGTGATAGCCTGACCAGAGGTCTATATTCGAAAACCATCGTGCTCCCTTTATCCGATCAAAGAGATTTTCAATCCTTGTTAGTGTGTAATTATTCATCATGGTCACCTGGTTTAGGTACTGATATTCCACACAGAGTCTCAAACTCACATCCGCCTTCTTGGCGAACAAAATTTGGGCTGCCCAAGGAGAAACCCTAGGCCAAATGAATCCCTTGCTCTGCAAGTCCTCCAGCTATACTCACAGCTCTTGAAGCTCTGCAGGATCAATCTGATATGATGGTGTAGATATCCGTGATGTCACAGAGTACAAGTCGATATAAAAGTCCACCTATCTATGATGGGGTAAACCCAGAACATCATCTGTAAAAACATCAGCGTACAGGTCCACCACTACAGGACAGCTCAGACTCTCAACATCAACTGCTCCGAAGGTAAGGCTAGCAAACTGATGTCTGATCGAATGCACCCTCTTTTAGGTAGGTCCATACTTTGCTGCAAAGGTTTCCTTCTTTCTAGTGAAGGAAAACTTGGTCCCATACATGACGACACACCACACTTTGTTCCTAATACTCTCAACCTGAAAATGGACTGTGGATAATTATTCCTTACCCAAGATGACATCGTAAGGCCTCAACACCGCTACTAGAAGATATCATCCAAAGCTCTTGACTCCTAGAGTAAACTCACACTATAGAAACTAGTGTGTAATCATCGAATCCACTCCCATATGAGTCTCTATCTGTAAGGATCGAGCCAACGGCTCCACTGGAATCTCAGAGCTCCAAACGAGGGTCGTGGAAATAAAAGAATGACTGGAACCTGTGTCTATAAGTATTTTAGCTAATGTGGAGTAGACAGAGATCGTACCTCTAATAATCTTTGAAGTTCCATGGTCCCTCAACTGCCTGGAGCTAAGCTCATCTATGTCCACCTGCTCCTTGTGGTCATGGTGGACCACCTGGTGGTGGTAGCGGTAGAAACTCAAATAACCTCCCACTGCCTGCTGCACAGCCAGATCCTCTTCCATGCCCTCCTCCTACCTGTGGACCTCCTAAATTGAATCTTTGCCTCTTACCAAATGGTCCTTATACCATCTAATAGTCATCTGTATGATAGGTCGGGCAGTCATGAGCCATGTGACCCTGCCTGCCGCCTGAGTAACAGTACTTGCTCCTCAACGGTTATACTCTGTCTCGAGAGCCTCACACAACCAACATTGTACCCTTCGGTCATCCACCCATAGGTATTTTCTTCTTGATCCTCTATGTCATCTGTTTGTTGTTAGCTGTAGGTAACTCTGCTACGTGATATACGGTGGTGGGTCTCGCTATCGGTGACTGCTCACAAGAAAACTCTCCCCTATGAGTACTTGCTCCAACACACCTACCTGCGTTGGGATGATGAGAGAAATCATTGAAGCTCTAATCTCCCATCTAAGCCCATGCATGAAGGTTCAGTCCATGAAGAGAGGGTCATGCACCATGTCATTGGAGTATCGCAAGAGTTCGGTGAACATCTATGAATACTGAGCCACGGTCATGTCACTCTGTTATAGGTGGAGAAGCTCCTGTATATGCATAGAGTGTAAGTATCTGGGATGAACTCTATCCTGAAAAGGCTCTCAAAGTCTACCCAGACTAGAGTTACCTCATCGTGAACCTAGAGTATCATGATCCACCATCTTCTCATTCCTTCCTAAAAAAGATTGACAACAAGGATCACCATGAGATCAGCTGGTCTCCCGACCAGTTGAAAAACACTCACCACAACCACCATCCAGTCATCATTCTCCTGCGGATCCATCTCTCCCCGTAACCTCAGTGGCCTATGGTGTTGGAACCCATGCAACACACTCAAGCAGCATGCACCCTCTGTTGTTGGGGCTGGTGGCATCGGCTGACCAAAGGGTATTGGTGCTGCTGGAACACCACCCGATGGTACAACTATCATAAGGGGGCCCTGCACTGAAGCCTCATTGCTCAGTGGGATATCATCACATACTCTAACTAGAACCCTAGCTGGATGTCTATGTGGGGCATTCTGAAAAGAACCAGGTGTGACACAGTCATTAAGTTAAACCTGGTGAGATGACTCAAAGTGATCATAAAGAAAACATTTCAAAAACACACATGCAATCAGTGTTTTTGTGCACTGAGTCAGAAATCAGAAGTCAGGGTCCTGGAGTATGGATATGTCTGCCACTGCACCAACACTAGATTCCCCAAACTAAAAACCACACTCGTCACACTTGACACTATTTCCGAATAAAAATATCAGTGTCCATGTTCTCAGGTATAACCGAATCTTCTGATACCAATTTGTCACGACCTGTCCCCCAGGGCCCATGATGTGACTACCCCAAGATCACCTTCAATATGCCAGGGGCTGGAAACTAGCACTAGAAAGGAATATCCTAAAACTGGGAAGGCATTTCCTTTATAAACTATAATATCACACATCCAAGCCCACATAAAGATATGATAACAAAGTAAACTATATAGTGAAAAAGAGAGTGTACAGTATGTAAAGGGTCCAGAATACAAGACCAACTAAAAATTAAAAGTAAAACTAAAAACATCTCGTATGAACACCTGTCGAGGATCCTACCTGTAGGGTAGGTACAACTCTCAAACATGCGTCTCTGTGGTGCGCATCATCTAAGGTCCACCTATGAGCAGCCTTCAGTCCTGGTACCCTCATCCTCAATCAATGCTATCTGTCATCTGCACAATACACAACAAGGTGTAGGCATAGCCTATATAGGGGTGAGTATAAATATACTCAGAAAAGACCCCAAGACCCCTAAGGTCTCTAAGAATCCAAAAAGGATAAGCCAAAAATTACAAAAACAATAGTTACCCCTTCTTAGGTATATTATCATACATATAATTAAGTTATCAAGTATACCCATCTAATTACCAAGGAAACCCAAGGCCCAAATCTTTATCTAAAAGCAAAACTACTCCCCAAAGGAAAGATTACCACAAAGGTGACACCAGAATGGTAAGTACCATAAATTTAACACCACATAGAAGAATACCACATATGTATCACCACGAAGGTAAGTAACATGAAGGTAACACCACAAATAAATTACCACAAAGATAAAAACTCATCTCACCCCAGGTAAAACTTAAGTATGGATGTATAGATGATTAGTTGTAAGCTAGATCATCTTACTTCATCGAGAATATCTGTTGTTGTCCCACACAGGATCAAAGATAACCCACACTGGATCTGAAGATGACCCACACAGGATCAATATGCGTTGACCCACACAAGATCACTAAGCGCTAACCCACACAAGATTGTTAAGCACTGACCCACATAGGATCAAAATATGAGACACTCAGGATATCAATACTTCTCAAGTACAGCCAGCTACAGGGTTCCTGCACTAAGCACGCTTGATTATAGTAGGATCCACTCCTCAAGCCATCAGTCAATACTTTAACTATCATGAAGTCCCATAAAGAAGTATTCCAAAGGTTCTTCACGCCATAACAGACCCAACGTGATAGACGACGCATCAATCGGACGCCCGGTCTGTAAGTTATAAACCTTTCAGTTCTGAGGGCCCGGTTGGATTCGGGTTCGATCCAACATGGTTTCACTCAAACTTTATCCAAAACTCAAGTGGAGTATACCAAAATGACTTCCCCGATCCAAGGATTATGGTGCCATAGACGGTGAACCAAATGGACGCTCAGATATCATGATATGGCCCAAAAGGCGTATTGGGGTCTAGATGGGCCCGGGTCCGGTCTAACCCAGTTTGGGTCGACCCGACCCGGTCCAGATCCTGCCTGGACGGGCTCGGCCGTGGTGGGCCTGGCCCACTGGTCTGTGAAGGGGGCGGCTCGGCCCAGCCCACTGGGTGGGGCCCACTAGAGGCCCATGTCCGGGGTGGCGCCTTGTTGTGGGGTCTGCCCTAGTCGCCACCCGGAAGGGGAGGCGCTCCCGCCATGTCACCTGAAAGGCCCTTTGGCCATTTGGTTTTGGCCAACCAGGCGGCACCACGTGGGGCCGCCAACTGGCATGTTGGACCCGCTAAGGGGTCCCGCTTGGCGAGATGCGGCCGGTCGGATTCTAATTTGGATCTCCTCCCAACGACGTGATTTCACCGTTATCCTCCTTGTAGTCGGCCGAGTGTCGGCCACCCACCTGTCTCCGCTGCGGCCAACTGGTCGTGGTCTCCAGCTCCGGTGGCACAAATGTGTGTGGCGCCTCGCCATGTGGTCGGTCGGCGTGTCAGCCTCCGCCCTGATCCATCATGGTTGACGGTCCGTGACCACCTCTTCTGGCTACGCGGACATGCCACCTCCCTCCTTACGGTCGGCCAGTGTGTTGGTCGCCGCTTGTTTCCTACCGGCACCGGTCACCGACGGACTTCCTCGGGTCACTGAGAAAGCTCTGGTGGGCCGTTCTTCACACCAAAAGAACTATTTCTGGTCTCGGGATATTTTCATCATTCCAAGACCAACATGGTTGGATTTCGTTCAACTTGATGTCTCACCTGCAAAGATCACGTCATTCAATGAATTAATAGAGAGATCGGGCCGTGTAAGCTTGGCCGGTACCCTCCATGTTAGATCGGTAACAGGAGACTTATGAAGATTGAATAACAACATGGAATCATGATGAAAAAACAATAAAAACCCAATTCAAAACCCCTACCTAGTTTGTTTTTTGGAAACTGCATGAGGAGGGAGATGAATATGATGGAGACGCCGATGTCTGTCACTCCCGCAGAACACTCCAAAGTTGCATCCCCAATCATGATCAGGTGGATGTTCTTAGTTGGAGTATATTTCTCTAAATCTCACCCAAGCCTCCCCTTGCCAATGATTCCCCCCATCCTCAAGAAAGTTGAGGAGATAAAATATTAAATTAAGTTTATAAATTAAACAATTAATGTTAGCTCATTAAATTAGGAAAAAACCAAGAGTTTTCCCACATTGAAGGGTAGTTCGGGTGGTCCCCACCACAAAGTTTCAAATAAGAGGTTTCAATAAAAATTAACGTTATTGTTTTATTTTTATTATTTTTATTTTTACTCTCCCACAAAAATCTCAAAAAACTAACCTTCACCCTCGACTAACTGTGGTTGAGGTGAAGGTCTCTTTAAGCGAATATAAGCGCTATGAGTTCAACGGTGTCCTCAGATTTCAATTCCATGCACCGGTTCAAAAGTCACAAAATGCCGCTTGTGCGTTTACTAAACGTACCAAAAAAATGTTCAAAAATTTATTCCAGGCACACCAGGCCTCAGAAGCACACACCATCAATTTTTGTAGACTCTTAATTTTTCAATATAATTAAAAAAAATTCATAGGAAAGTTTGGGTCTTTACAGAATTAGTAATACTTAATGGAATCACTGTATATTGATAGTTTCCATACCTTGTACATAATTATTTCTTGGGTATATCCTCCTTCTCGATCCACAATTGTTGATATTCAGAACAAAGGTCAACCTTAAAAAATTACTGAGCTTCTCATAGTTGATCAAAAAATTCTTCGATATGAGGAAGAGGATTATTGTTCTTGAATATGATATTTTTTAGTTCCCTATAATCAATGTAGAGTTTCATTGATCAATATTTATTTTTCACAAAAAAACTAGTTCACACCAAGGTGGAAAACTTGGGAAAACGAATCCATTTTCAAGGTTTTCCTATATTTGTATCTTTATGTCCTATAACTTAATTGGCCCCATTATATAGAGAGTCTTTTAGATTACTGTGGAACCATGTATGAGTTCTATTGAGAAATCGACTTCATGGTTTGGTGGGAGGCTAGGATAATCCCTTAGAAACACATCAACAAATTCCCATACAATAGGTATATCATGGATTTCATGTTCCCCACAACCATTTGAGATAAAAAATCCCATCAAAAATGTAATTAAGACCCGTAAAATAGATGTAATCTCCATCATAATATCATACTTATAAACACATTGATAGAAAATAATATTTTGGTTTAGAATATGAAATATGACTTTTATTCGTCAAAAATTGATGTGGGTTTTGGTAGATTTATCCAACCCATATCGAAGATATCCTCAAATTCAATTAGAGGATGAATGATAAGATTTTTAGGAAACACATTCCTACCAACATCAACCAAAGAGAAATCAAAGACTTTAGAGGTGATCATTGTATCATTAATGGTTTTCAGAGATAATTATATGTCAAATAATCTAGGTGGTAACCTTATACCCTCATAAAATTCTATAGATATGAAAGAATGTGTTGATTTAGAGTCAAATAATAAATTATCAATTCTATAGTGGATTGTAAGTTTACATTTCACCAAGATGTTATTTCACCCCTCATTATAAATAGTGATCACATGAGATATCACTTTGTCTCTTGGATTAAGAGTTTTCCTACATTTATCATCATCATTAAACCTCAAATTTGTGCATTGGATACCATAATTCCAGTAGTCATTGAATTTAAAACTCTATAGTGTGGGTGATGTATTCTATGAAACTTTCTCTCTATTTTCAACATTTTCTATCTTCTTCCCCTAAATTCAGTAATAAATTTCTAGATGAACGTACCATCCACAATTTAAAAATTTACTAGTTCCCTTAATAATACTTCTTCCATGCTTCCTATTACATATTGAATAGAAATTAAATATCATATTCTTCTTTCGATGTTTCTTAGATTTACCTTTGAATTCCATTTTTATCTTCTTATAAAACCATGATATTGATACATAAATCCAACCTCTATTTCCACCCTGATATCACATCAAACAATATCTTCCTATCCATTTACATCAATTATGGATAATACCCTCTAGGTTCATGGTTTTGAGCCATTGAAGAATCGATCAACCTTACTTTCAGGTCAGATGATAATACTGGAATCACACCTTAAATGTCTTCAATGAATTTCTTCGTAGGTACCAACTGATTCACCATATTTTTTCATTTTCTCAAGGAAATCTTTATTTATTTTCATTCAAATAATATAAGGATTGTACTTATTGGAAAATAAATTCTTCAACTCATCTCAATCTATGGAGTCAATATCATCATGTCTTCTTATATTCTTGATAAGGTTCCACCATAGATTTGCATCACCTTCCAAATGGTAGACAACCAAAACCAATATTTCATGTTTTGAGATCTAGATAATGAAAAATATATTTTTATTGGTGCTAACCCATTATTCATAAATTAGTGGGTCAGAAGACCACCTGAAAGAATGTGGATGTTTCTTCATGATGGACTTAATAGAATTTTGTTCCTTTTTTTGTTTGGAAGCCCAACATGATTCATAGATCAAGAAAGTTGTGTGAGTATTTAAATGCTAATTTTAATCCCATATGTCATAACTTTTGGATTATTAGGATGAAAATCATTTTATTGTTTGTCACACTTTTCATTAACACTTCTCTTTCTGGTTCCATCAATTGACTTAAACCAAAAAATAATAGTGTAAGAAATAATATTCATGATGGGGAACCACATAAACATGAAGAAACACTTATAGGATGTCTATATTATAAACCCTATTTAATATATGACTCCTTAGGTTTATCCCAGCTCATTAATTATCATCATCTATTTAAATATTCCATGGTGGTTTGTAAAGAGTGTGTGAATTTCATAATAATATGCTTTAGGAGTGTTAAACCTGGTGTGAAGCAAATAATGTTTTCATACACCAAGTGAAAATATAGTCCATATCAATGCACCATTTTTAGAGTTATCACCCCTAGGTACCTCTATTAGAGAGACACATCAACTAATAGTATCTATTTAGGGATACGATTTCTTTGAAACCACATGCGCTATCCTTTTCCAAAATTCCAGGCAATTTTCTTGAACATTGGCTCCTCCTTAGACTTATCCTTAGATGCATCCTAAGTTATATCCTTAGAAATATCTCTAGGTATTTATCTAATTCTATGTCATCCTATTTTTCAATGGTTAACTAAATTTATCCTATGATACCAACTATAGAAACCCAAGCTTATCATATATAGATATTACACCATTTTTTATGAATATTTCTTACATTACACAAACACACGCTTGGAGACTATAATAGTTCAATGTATTTGGAAACATGGAAACCCAAACAACTGATATATAGGAAAACTAAATTATATCCCACTATGATATTAATAATTATCACTCTTTTAGATATATCATATATAATACATTTCTTCATAATCCAGGGAAAATAAATATAATATAGGTAGATATTAGATTATCAATAAGGGTAAACAAGGAAGGTACGTAAGAATAATAAGAATATAATGGTATGATAACATGAGCATAACATTTGAAATCAATACCTGACATATAAAATATCACAACCTTGAGTCATTGAATAAATATTAGAGGTTTATAAGAAACGAAACATAAGAAAACCAAAGAACATGATCCATGAGGGAATAACACTAATATAAGACATATATTTTTGGAATAACATAAGAATAGGATGTCATTTCCAAAGTAGTCAAGGTTCATTTAAAAGTATATAATAGTAGAATAATCTCACACCCCAAACCATCATAGCAGTAAATGATCACTCCCCAGACCATCATTTTGGACAAAGTCCTTTACTAAATCAAGTTTACTCCACATTTGTGTCATGTCTATCTCATTAGATATAAATCTTTTCCCAATTCAGGGGAAGGAAAAATAGGTCCCACCTGCGACATAATGAAAATCATATTTATGTGTTCCATAAGATCAAAAATCATTCATCAAACCATAACCAATGAAATGAAATGGAATTAAAAAATATTTCTTAATATTATATCCTATTTAAAATAGATAGAGTTTACAATCACTTAATCATTTCATCATAGAATAACTCATGGAATCATGTAGTGGGTTTGGTAATAATTTTATCATGATATAACCTATGTAAGAGAAATTAGTTTCATAAACTTCATACTGTAAAAAAGATAATAAAATAATTGAAAGAATAACAATGGTACCCTTGAATCATATCACTGGTAATTCATAGATAACATCAATGGATGTCATCTTATATGGAACATTTTTCTTATTGAAAATTTAAAGCCTTTATTTAAAATTATCATTTCCTAATTGAAAACAACTTTTAAAAAATAAAACATGTTGAAAACAATTTTTTTAAAATAAGCAGGAAGAGTTGTAAAAGAATATTTAAATTAAATTTTCTTCATAGTGATGGGAATTTCCACTCATTCCATATAGATTAAAATAAAGAATCTATTCATATTTTTGGTAAAATACAAACATGAATTGTTTGAAAAAAGACATGAATATTCATTTAAAAAAATGAAAAAAAAGTCAAACATGGGTAAATATTTCTTCAGTAAATCATTGGATAATAATAAATCATTTTTTTGAAAACATTTTTTGAAAACATGGTTTTTGAAGAAAAAATATTTCCGACCAAAGGGAGGAATAAAAAGGTATTCTCTTAAAACAGTTAATCAATTATTTTAATTACCAAAGAGTAAATAAAATGTTACTATTACTTTAAAATATCATGAATAACAATGGTAAAATAAAATTCGTGAGAATCCTGAGAGATGGATCATAATATTCTTTTACTAGAAACGTTATCGTATGTATTCTTGATAAATGATGAGATTATAACATAAAATCACTCTCATTTTTGTAATAATTAAATATTAAAACCATGAAGAAATAACATAAAATAGAACTTAAAATATCATTAGTGTAAATAAATTCATTTATAATAAATATTGGTTTATTATAAATATATTAAAGAACCATATTTAAATATATCATACCATATATGATTTTCTTATGACCTTTTATTACCCAATTATTAATAATTGTCTCTCAAAGTTACGTTTCAGGTAACAAACCCATTATTTTTCATATATGTTTTGATTTATTATTTAGGGGAATCTTAATTTTATAGTTATTTCATCATAACCACAAATTTATCCATTATATAAATATCATATATATTCATTATTATTTTTTAATCATCCATACTATTTTTTGATGGGAAATGAAATACATCATTCATAGAGATGAATATTCACATTTTAATATTGGTATAAAAATAATAAAATTAAATGATATATATATATATATATTATCATTATTGAATCATTTTTATTTCATATATATCACATATTATTTTTAAACTAACCCTGTATACACTACACATAATGCATGAATGAATCACATCACTTTAAATTGTGGTAGTCTACCATACACATTGGTGACATTATTTCATTCCTAAAAAATGTAATTCATGATGTTATATGTTCTATAATAGTTTAATAGTAAGAATAATATCATAAATATAATATATAAATTATAAATAAATCATTATTTATAATTGTGAGAGGTAATGGAAAAATGAATTACATCAGGTTGCGAGGCGGTAGTCTTTTGTGCACACGAATGATGATTTTGTAACCCATTTTATAGAAGAGGAGATTGATATAGGTAATAATATAAACATAAAAAATATATATGTATATGTAATATACTGATGTTATTATATCATAATGTTATAAAAATAATTTAAGGAGGTTGATGAAGAAATAAAATAAAAACGCTTGTTGATGAATATTACCTTATCTTCATGTATCCCCCTTAGGTTTTCAAATGAATCATTCCTTGGATGGATTTATGTACAAAATAAGGATTAAAATATGTGAGGATATAATTTGGGAAGTTATCTTGGTAGGTATTGTCCTAACCATAATGGTTTGGAGATGTGTGAAATAGAGGAGAGTGGGTGGCCTTTTGTAATTGGGGGAGAGGACTCATTTGGTATTTTTTAATAGAATTATGTGATCTCATGTTTTTCATATGTGAAAATGGTCAAAAATGGGAAATTATTATTTTTTATGCAATTTTATATGTTATTTTAACTGTTATAATTTTAGTTTATCCCCAAGGTAAACCCATTTTACCTTAACCAAGATAATTAATATTTACTATTTTCACAATTCATTTTGGTAAAAAATCAAGTTGACGTTATTAGATAATAAATATTATTCATAATAAAAATATCTAATAAAATTTTACCAATTACATTTAAATTAGTGGAAAATTTTGATTTAAAATTAATCTTGTAGTTGCGATGAGAAAATATGTTTTTAAAAAGGAAAATGTTCATATTTTAACAAAGTTTTTATATTAAAATTAAATTTGAAATTGACAAAAATGATTTAAATTAGATTAATTGACATATAATTGAACTAATATTAATTTAAAACAAATTTAAAATGTAATTTAATTTTATATACAAATTAATCAAAAATTCATTTTTTGATTAAAATTCAGTATATTTCACTAGTCACCAAAAAATGAAAGTTTTCAAAAAACAATTCAACAAATCACCATAATATAACATTGAACTGGTGATTTAAAAACATTGAAGATTATTTTATCAAAATAATTTTCTAAAATTGTCAAAAATTAATTTTTTTAATGTTCACTCAATGAAACCAAAATCATTTTTTTGAGAATATGGTATTTTCAAAACATATAATATCTTTATTGAAAATTAAGTAGTTATTTAAATATATTATTTTATTATATGAAAACATTATACATAATATATAAATTTTATTTATTACTATTCATATCACTATGTTTAATGTAAATTTTTTAATGTTTTAGTTTAAATAACTATATTTATATTATACCGTGTTTTTTTAAAACTCAATGTGTAATGCAAGCTCACCCAATATTGCACGAAATGAAGTCTTAACATGGTTTTGTGTGTGGAATAAGATTAAAATAGTGTTTTTTGTAATTAATTATATCCAAGAAAGTTAATTTATTCAAAAAAAATAGTTTATAAAAACCATAGGTGTTAAAAATATCCATATTTTCTTACCTTTCCATTCATTGAAAAATGATAATGTCGTTCATGCATACATGTAGATTACCGCTTTTAGGAAGGGATGTGATTCTCTTTTCATCACAATATCACATTTATGGTATAAATAAGTGTATGAAAAGAAATAATATGTTATTTATGATATAATTATCATTATGGAAATATAAAATAATACCTACCTTCTTTCAAGAATAATATTCCAAAAATGGAAACATTACTCATGCGTACGTATAACCTAACATCTCTATGATTGTAATGTAGTTCATTTTTCATAATTTTCTATCATGTTTTATTTTATAAGTAAAATTTATGTATATAAATGATAATTATTCAATTATTTTTATTCTTGGGATGATGGAACAATGACTTCTTTGACCATATTCGACCCACCTAATCCATTTTAGATATATGAGTTTATTATTTTGAAAATTTCAGATGTGAAATTAATTGATCAAGTAATTAAATATAACATGGTATTAAATAAATAAAATTAATAATAAAAATAATACTTTATTTTAACAATGTAAATTATTAATATATGTTTATTATTCAAGAATAAATGGAACGTAAGGGACGATTCAGACTTGAGGTAATGGATACTTAACATTAAAAACATTGTTTTAAATATTTTCAAGATACATTTTCAAAATATTTCAATTAAATTTAAAAAATCATAAATTTTTTTATTGATATATATATATATATATAGAAATAAATGAATTATAAAGGAAAATTTTAATATCTCTTTTACTTTATTTTATAGTATTTTTAAAGTAGTCTTTTTTGTGTATTTTATATTGAATGTTTTGAATTTATTTATTAAAGGAAAAAATTTGATTCTATTTTAACATATACAACGTCATTGGTATTTTTCCCACTGATGTAATAATTATTTGATTTTTGTATTACTTTATAATATTACATTTTTTATTCAAATAAGACCTCTTTCACTTGGTTTTAGGTATTTAAAAAAGGGTTTTAAATGGAATGTATATATTGATATCTGGAAATGAATTTCTTATGGTTGTGAGTAATATTTTTATAAGTATACAAGATTTCATATATTATTATTATGTTGTGGTTCTTGGGAATTTTTTAGGATTATTGGTGGTTCAATTTTAAACCTAGGATGGGTGGTTCCATTATAAACAAAGGATGGGTTATTAAAACATAACCCAAGGATGGGTGGTTATGTAATAAACCAAATATGAGTGGGTTTGTTATATCCCTCAATTTCATTCGGTAATGATTATGTTATCAGGATAATTATGACGTAAGTTAACTATATTGGTAATTAAATTTGTAAGAGTGACATGAAAATTATTTACAAATTTACCTACATGATTTAATTTTTTCTTACTATTGTTTTTGTGGAAATATAATGATTTCCTAAGGTAAGAACTTATGTAGAAAGAAAAATATTTGGTACTATTTAATGGTGAAAGATTTACATTGTGATAAAATTATCAGGTGTATTTAATGAATTAAAAAGGAACATTTATGAGTTTTATTTTTCATATAATATTTCTTATGAAATGTTTCATAAAAAAATTTGGTCATAGTAGTTTATTTCTTGGGTGAAAAAAAGTTTATTTTGAAGCCTATGTTTATTTTAAATAATATATTTTTTCTAATTATTCCTATAATATTGAACTTATTTGTTTATTTAAATTTTCATTACTCAGATTATTGTGCTCATACTATATTTTAAAATTTTATCATATAATTCTAAGGATGAATAGGTACAAGGATGTGATCATGATAAAAGTTGTAAATATATGTCATTATATATCCTAACATTATTATATTTTGTAAAAAATATATATTATATGGATGTCTTAACTAATAATGATTTTTTCATAGTTATATATAAATATAACCCAAAAATTTCCTTTTTTATATATGTAATACAAATTTGTCTTTGATCTTAATATTTTAATGATTTAAATTGGGTCAATTTTATTGGTATCAATGCCATAAAGGTAACATTATTTTTTTAGAAACTGATATGTGATTACGGGTTTAGGAATGTTATAGTTGTTATCTGAGTGGGGTTTAGATGAATTTTTAAATTCTTATGTTTTGATATAATTTGAACATAAGATTTATATATACTGTTAGGATTTTATAAGTTTAAAGTTGATAATAAAGACAAATTCTTAAAAACCCCTTTTAAGGTTTTATGTGATGAGATTTTTTGGTGATTAATAAAATTTTAGAGAGAAATTTTATTAGTTTGCGGTATATGTTACCCTTATTTTTAACATTAAATATTATTTCATAATAATACTATTACCACTTTGGGGATGTAAGCTAAATGTTATGAGAAAACCTTCTAGGTTTAAAAACTATTTAATATTTTATTTATTATGGTTATTTCGAATTTGTTCCTCATAATATTTTGAGTGTTATAGGATTTATATTAATATAGTTGTAATAAAATTAAAATACACCATTTGGGTGGAAACCCATCACAATTAGGTAGGGTCATGGGGCTTGAACCTACTGTTGAAGAGTATAAAAGTTTCAACACCTACCACTGGGCCACATGATGTCAAGGTTAGTATGAAATTGTTTTTATTCAAATAAAAAAATCATATAAAGATTAAGTTGATTTTGGGAACACATTTTTTATTATACATATAAAAATGGGATTTAATAGTGATTTTGTGATTAAGTGATTTATGTTATTTTGGAATAATATCACTAATTTTTGGGGAACATTATATGATTAACGTAAGAATAATATTATAGATTCTATTCAAGTAAGAAAGATTGAATTATCTTTTCGAAGAATATATGATATAAATGTGGTTTTACAAGGATTTATATTATTTATGGAAATGAGTAAAATATCTTGGCGATGATATGATCTAGGAATATACATTTTTGACATAAGACATTAAGCATGATTGATGTTATTTAGAGATAAATATTACATTTATATTTTAAGAATATGTGATAAAATACTTATGATTTTTGGGTTTCCAACATGGTTGAGAATATTTTGAATAACTCTTAGGGTAGTTATTTATATAATGATTCAGTTTTAATTTTGGGAATTATTGTTTAATTTTAGGGAATAATATATTAAATTTTCAATTGAATGTTTATGCATTTTTGGAATTATCTTAACTTGTTTAAAAAAATATTGTTTTGGTTAATGTTTAAGGACAAGAGAAATAAATTCTTATCCATTTGTGGATTATGTAATACATTAAAATTTTATGTTAGTTCATCATTCATGAAAAATTATTCTTTAATACTCATTATATTAAGTAAAATATGAAATTGTGGTGAGATTGAGTAATGGATGAAATTATACATTTTAAGTAAGTATATTTACTTTTTTTTTGGTCTAGATGGTAAAGGAATTTCTAAACTCTAGGGAAATTATTGTGAAATTAAAATGTTATCATATTAATTTCATTTCTGGTGAATCAATGGTCATTTTTAGGCCTCTTGGGTTTATGGTTTTTATGTCATTAACTTTACCATAATCATTGAATTTCTTCTGATCAATGATATCTTTCACTCTCTATTGTTATTTAGACATTATGTTATCACTCTATGACCATATTTTGTCTTCCCATTAATATTATCTTATCTGGAAAGCTAGTTTGTTTTAGTCTATATTACCTTCACACTTCCCTTTTATCGATTTTAAAGTGGATGTTTTATAAACCCTTTTAATGATTGGAGATCTCAAGAAAATTATATTCAAATGGTAATAATTTTTTACCGAGTTCATGTTAAAATTGAATGAATTAAATTCATTATATGGGGAGAATTCCAGACCCAAAATTTTTATAATAATATTATTCTCAATAGATTATTTAACCCACAATATGAAACATTAAGTGAATAGGGAGATAAAATAAACAAACTATCGCCTAAATAAAGGAAATATAAATTAGTCATTGAATTAGAGTGTATTAACATGATTAACAACACTATGAAAAATTTATAAATATCATACTCAATACAAATATAATTAATAATGATTAGTATATAATACCTCAATTTTTAGTAAAATTATTATATTCATCAAATATACATTTTCTTCAAAAAATGATTTATTTTTGAGTGACTATTATAATTAATTTATAGAACATTTAGAAAAGATATTTTATAAAAAGGATATTATTTTTCACATCATCCTAACAAAATTACCTTATGGGGGATTTTGGTGTCTTTCTGAAAAGATTAATTTTGAAATGAATTTTGAACAATATTGATTATTATTGAAAATTGTATAAAATATTAAATTATTTATATATTAAAATACTATTTTGGATTATTTTTCAAAATACATATTTTATTTTTGATTAAAAATTATCCAATTATGGTCGTTTGAATCAGTTTTATAACTAAATTTGGTATAAAACCATTTTATAATTAAAAATTATTTTTAAAAAATTATTTTCTAAAAATTAATTTTTAAAAACTATTTTTTAATTTCATTGATTTTATCAAATGTACCTATGGTTAAATTTTGGTTCAAATTAATTTATATAGACCTAATAATGATTCCTAAAATGGTAAAGGAGTTCTTGGGTGCGTTTGAGGATCATTTAAAGTATAGAGCCTTCAAATGGGATGAAGAGGACTGAGTTGCATGGATAGAAGAATCCACGCGTTCTAGCATGCATAGTTTCCCTAAACCATGTGGTTGAAGATAGTGGAGTGTAGATGGACACACAGTTTTTTTTGTAAATATGCAGCTGAGGATGCCTGGCCATGCGATGTAGTAGAAATTTAGGGCAGTGTGGTTTTGTACTATTTGTGCATAGTTACTCAAACAGTGCATCTAACACTACTAGAATCTGGACCTATACCAATGGTTCTTTACCAATGGTTTTTTATACCATTGGTATAGGTACCATAAAATGTACCTATACAAACAGTTTTAAAAAACATGTGGTATTGGTTATGGATTTACCAATAGTTATGGCGAAATTGTTGGTACATTATCCAATTAAATACCCTATACGAATGGTTTTGGAAAAACCATTGGTATAGGTATGCCCCTATAACAAAAAATTTGAAAAAATATTGGTTTAGGTTCTTTATAAGAAACCTATACCAAGGGGTTTTCGAAGCTATTGGTATCAATCCCAAAAATTTGGGTATCTATGCCAATGGTTTTGAAAAACAGTTGGTATTGGCCTATGCCAATAGTCCACAAAATCTTTGGGATAGACCTATAACAACGGTTTTTAGAACCATTGGTTTAGGCCTATAAAAATGGTTTTTATAACCATTGGTATAGGAACATGGATTTTTATGAATTATTTTTTCAAATCTCATAAAATAAATCAATATATACATTTTTTATAAATAATTATAAATATATTTATCCAATTACATTCACAAAGAAAATTATAGAATAGTGGTTAGTTCTATGATATATAAGTGAGAGGTTGTGGGTTCAAATCTTGGATGTATATTTTCTTTTAAATTAATTATCCCAACGAGTTTCCATAAAATGTTGGGATAGTTCTATACCAAACTTCTGAATCGTGGGTATAAAAATATACCAATGGTTTTTCAAATACCATTTCTATATGTCTATAATGACAGAAGATAAACCAATATCCCTCCAAACCATTGTTATAGGCTATACCAATGGTTTGTGGACCTATACCAATGGTTCCAAACCACTGGTATAGGATGTTTTTTCAATAGTGTAATTGTCAGTGTTCCCCCTTGAAGTAGAACTTGCAACATGGTTGGCATACAATTTGAACAATCATGTGGGAAAACCTTGTGACCCCTCTCATGGGGGTGAAATATCTATTTTCCCTCAATGTAATGTTATAAACCTATTATTTCCTCCTCCCCTTCTTATCCAATGCGGTTTTCCTCCTCCCCTTAGTGTGTGGCATCCTCCTCCCCTCTCAATGGGGTCTTGATCTATCTCCTTCATGCGGTGTTCAAATCACTTTCCATCAGAAGCATTGGATCAATCTTGGTAATATAATACTTCAACACCCTTCCATTTCAAGGTTAATATCCCATATTTTTTCCTATTTTGGTGCGATATATTTTTACCTACTTTTAGTGAGTTTCAAAATTCCTTTAATTTATTCCATTATAGGTCGATTCAAGAATCAATAACAGATAATTGGTGTGATAATACATCGAGATAGGTAGTCTAGAAACTTTCTTGTCATTTCAAAGCTTTTTAAATGATGTGTTGTTGTGCCACTCACTAGACCCCTCCAGTGACACTTCATTATTATGTTATAAATTAATTAAAATGGTGTTCCATGACCTATTTGACAAATCCTTATGGTGAAACCCATCCATGGGTCATTTTTTTTCATTGGCCACCCCTTTGGGTGTGATTTCATTAATGGATGATTTTACCATCCCATAAATGGTTAATTCCTTAGTGTGAATTACATCTTGATTGAATGTATTAAATTATAAAATGGAATTAAGAAAAATTGTTGGGCATGATATTATCTTTTGATATGCATGACTCATACCTATATTTCAATAGTAATTCGTGATTCTACACATTGAATCTCACATTCCCTCTATTGAATTTCTTATGAAAGTTCTTGAATGCATATTCATAGTTTTTTTTGAAATTTATTACCCAAATTCTATGCTTGGGAAACCTAGTTATCTTGTGTTATTGTAATGTTATTAATGTCATGTGATTACATAATTTTTATTCCCCGTGCCATTCCAAATAAATTGTACCATGGTCATTTAACCTCAATTGTGTAGTCGGATAGTTTGGTGAGAATTTTATGTTTGAAATAGTTACTTGATGGCATGTAATTATATAAATGTTATGATTTGCATTGTGATATTATTTTTTTTCTATGGCACATTTACTATGGGATGGGAGTGAAAATTGGGTCCTGATTTAAGGATCCCATGGATTGACTCACCGTGATGGTTAGATCTACTTAATATGTTGGGATCCATACTTTGGATTTCTAAGTGCAGGATCTCTGGGCGGTTTTGATTATGCTAGTGAGTGACATTGGTTCTCGAGGAGAGAAACAAAGTACATACCCATTGGTGAGATGGAAACACCATACCTCATGTGATACTCGGTCCCCTATATGTGATACATGGTATGGCCTCAGAGTTCACCATACCTTGAGTGATTCAAGGGACGCCAGATGGGTTTCCATGGATGGAATTGATTGTATTGGTTATCTCAGAGACACTCATAGAGCACTATGGAAATATTTTAAGTTCACCTTGGATGCGATTGTGACTCCCCCAATGGATTTGATATATTGATTTTTTTCTTGTTCAAATTCAACATCTTTCTTTTATATTATGAGCATGTTTATACGATGACATGGAAATGAGACCTTCAAGAAAAATGACAATATTGGGGTCTTCTTGTACTTTGGTCTAATATTTTGTATTGGCCCTTTTATAAATGTTATGACATTCACATGTACCTATTTTAGAAATCCTAATTTGGTCATGGTGGGTGGTATTGTTCAAGCATCTTTTGAGGAGAATAGATTGAGGGTTTATTTATTTTTATTTCTATTTCCCTACTATTACTATTATGGCACACGATTGTTTATTTACTTCATGATATGATTCATTCTTGGCACCATGGGTACCAAACTATTGAGATTATATCTCAAAACCTTCTCAGGTGCCTTTAGTACCCGAGTAGTTTCATGATCATAGGTATGGATAAAGGGAAGTGTGTGGCTTCCGCTGATTGATTGATTTACATCTTTAGGATGGAGCATGGGGTAGTGGACCGAGCCTATGCTCGATATGTATGTAGTAGTAGTTTTTTGGGACTTTTTTATTTTTTTCTAGAATGTAGAATATTCTTGTATTTCTAGTTCCCCATTCTTATATTTTTCATTGACATTTGACATACATTCATCATATTTTTGTACCTATAATTGTTATTCAGTTTCTTCTTGGTTATTTTTTCTGCTTGGATTATTTATTTTAATCTGATGGTGTTTACATATTTATTTAATTTTTCCCATTATTATTTATTGTTTATCACTCTGATTACACAAATCTATGCAGGGATTGTGTCCCCACAGAAACTCCCTAGTCCCACGCCGCTAGTTAGCATCCTTAAGTGTTTGGGGAGGTGTGCTTGAGTTCATACGGCCCACCATCTCAGGGCACCGTTTTGTGGAACTCATGGCTGGATGATACAAAGTGGAATTAGAGCCTATTTTTATTTTGAATTATTTCTTGGGTATTATAAAAGAAACTAGGAAATTATAATTTGGTCCTTACCCTATGCTTGGATGTTACTAACCAATGAATAGGGGAAACTCAAATTGCTTTGGATAGGAGATTGTAGTAATGGTTATTAAATTTATGGTTGATATGAAATCCCATTTGGGTGAAACACTTGTCTTATTTTGTTATTATATTGGTATTTTTGGAATGATGATTTATGTTACATAAGACTGATGAGATGAGGGCATATATAAAGAATGAATCACACTAAGAAGCATAGGATTTAATATCATGAATTATTCTATGCCATAACTTCCTTTAGTGTGCATCTCCAATATCACATGTGACTAATTTTTTGGCCTTAATTAATGTTCCTTTAGTTTATATTTTGTTATAATTGTGGAAGTGTGAAAATTATACTTACAGAGATATGTTATTATTTTTATTAAGTGGATAGCAATTTTAACTCATGATGTGTATGGGCCCATTTTAATTTGAAGGATGATCAACCTAATTAAATCAAATTGAAAGGGGGGTTAAATGTATAATGAAATTAAAGTGAAAACTATACATTAACATGAAATGGTCCTTGAACATGATAATTGTGAGACTTTAACCCGAAACCTACCATGGAAATGGGTATTAGGTAATGTATCAGCGATTGTTATGTTTCCTTTTTTACTTCCATTCTAGACCTGGATCTTAGAGAAGTTTGTTGGTTGTGCCATGTTTTTATGTATACATTGTAACTTCCCTTCATTATCAATTTTCTTATCTTCTTTTCTTATAATTTAAATCATGTATGAAGAGTGATCTTGGAATTATAGAGCTATTGCACCATGGCGACCTCATGTTTCACTCTAAGAGAATATCTATGAGAAAAATCTAGATGTGGTGGGACTTGAGACATAAGTGATACCTATTGTAGTGCCACCAAAGGAACCTCTTTCTAATCTTCCACTAGGATCTGATGCTCAGTTACATTAGAGCTTCCTCTGGCTCATGTTGTCTATTTAGGGTGCTCCCTGACCCGCCCCTACGATGGTAGACCTGACTCGAGACATCTGTAAATAACATCCTCCTACATTCTGATGGGATGGAGAACCTCATGCTATGAAATCATTGTTAGAGGCTATGGTTTCTATCTTCTAACATCTTGATACACATCTAGAGATTATTCTAAAGATCTATACCATTATTTCTCATGAATCCTTTAAATGTTTGTGGGATTTTATCTCCTAGTATGAGTGTTACCGAGTTATAGTCTGGGAATTATTCCATATGGATTTATTTGACCACTTATTCCCACATACTATAAGAACATATCATGCTCAAGAGTTTATGCGTCTTCAATAGGGATCAATTATCATACTTGAGTGTTCTAATTGATTCACTGAGCTTCAGTATTTTCTCTTTCTCTGACCAGTGAAGAGTTTACAACTGCAATGTGTTTTGGGAACTGACCTGGTTATGTTGTCCACTCATAGGTGAACATCTTTTAGTTGATCACCATAATAGAGATAATGAACTAGACCCTTAATAGAGATTGAATTCTCAGATAATATAGCTACATGAGCCAAGGTAGTTCTGTTATGATGAATAATAATAGTTTTTTCAGTCAAAATCACCGTATTGAGGTTGCACATGGTGGTTGTTCCAACTTGGTGACACGGAATGAGAACACCATAGTGTTCCACATGTGTGGAATACCAGGCCATAAGAAGTCCTAGTGCCTGAGGATCCTAATTGAGTGAAATATTACAGTGGGATCGGTCACCTTTAGAAATTTTTCCATTCCATTCCTCCAGCATCCAGTGAGAGGGGATCCATATTGAATCATCTATTAGGTATGAGATTTATGACTCCATTTCAGGATAGGAGTTGTTTCTTTACCATCCAATCAGTCCAAGGTGGTAGTGGTCGTGGCTAAGGAAATTAGGCCACAGATCCTCAGTGTAAGCTGAGTGGATCTTCTTCATCTAAAAATGCAGTATCTTAGGGTCTTGGTTTAGAACATATGTATATAGTTCTGCCAGTGGAAGAGGAGTTGGGTCCAGGTCCATCTAAAGTTAGAGGTAATATTCTAGAAATCTCTACATTAGTTTATTCCCTTATCAATACTAGTGTATCAAACTCTTTCATATCTGATGTGGTTTTGAAAATCCTTGGTTTTTCAATACAGTACTTATGTGTATTTATGTCTCTTAAAGCTCTGTTAGGGGTTAAAACATAAGGAATACAACAATTTAAGCAGTGTCCCTTGAGATAGGTGTGTTCTGTTTCATCTAGAGTTTCTTCATCCTTGATATTACTAGATTTGATTTCATTCTCAGTATGTACTAGCTTGTGACTTATCATGTCCATGTAGATTTCAATCATTTTCTAGTGTACTTTACATCATCCAAGGGAAAAATATATATCCACAATGGAGAATAGGATATTCTGGAAGATCAATTTGGACACAAGAAAATTGGGCTTGGAAAAATGAAAACTCAGTTAGCGAGTCTCTTTATAAGTGATCCAGAAATGAAATTAATAGAGTTCCCTCTAGTAGTGGATCATTACAGGGGCGTGTTCACTACTAATTTCTCTAGATTACCCACTGAGAGATTGGTGGAGTTTACTATAGATCTAGTTCTAGGTTAGAAACCAAATTCTATTACTCCATATAGAATGGAACCTATAGAGCTCTATGAAATCAAAAAATATATATTTATGATATATATTTTAAGGGTTTTATCAGACCCAACACATCACCATGGGGTTCACCAGTCATTTTTTCCAGGAAAGTGGATGACACCGTTCAATTTTTCATGGATTATCAACA
Source organism: Viscum album (assembly GCA_963277665.1). NCBI lineage: Eukaryota > Viridiplantae > Streptophyta > Magnoliopsida > Santalales > Viscaceae > Viscum > Viscum album. Next base: position 1,589,559,720 of record OY728145.1, on the reverse strand, counting down.
TTTGAACTAGATTATAGTGAAGAATCATAATGCACTGCCTCATATAGAAGACATGTATGACTAGATATAAGGTGAACCTATTTTCTCTAATATAGAATTGAGGTTAGGCACCATCAGGTTCATGTGAGGCCCTTAGATATACCATGCCCAATGATCTAGAGTAAATATAGCATGTATGAGTTTCTTTTTATGTCGTAAGATATGATGAACATGCTAGAAGTATTCATGGTTATGATGAATTATGTTTTCCTCATGTATCTTGATCTAATCATGGTAGTCTTTGCAGACTCTATCTTGGGGTACTCACTCACTAGACACTACCATGGTAGACATCTTGAGATCGGGAGGAGTACACTAAGAGAGAACCAATTATATATGAAGCTTAGTAAGTTCCACTTTTTGATTAGAAAGTTCCACTTCCTATATCATATCATATTTGAGGTTAAAATATCAGTTGACCCATAGAATATGAGAACCATGGTTTCCTTAGAGTAGCCTAATAATGTGTTTGAAAAACACAAATTCTTAGGGATATCGGGATATTGTGGGCATTTTATTAAGGAATTATCCTATTTATTAGTGCCTCTTATAGATCGGATTAATAAGGGTGTACAATTCCTATATTCTGAATCATGTGAGAAATATTTTTAGGAGTTAAATGGAAGACTCATCTCAACACCGATCATTATTTTTTCAGAGCTAGGTAAGAGTTATATAGTCTATTATGAAGCTTCAGAAATTGATTTTGGTGAATTTCTCATTCAAGGTGGTCATGTTGTGGCACATTGGTCCCACCAGTTGAGGCCACAAGATCATAATTACCTGATGCACATCCTAGATCTAGAATCCAAGGTTCGAACTCTAAGTTATTGGAGGAACTACCTATTGGGTGAGTGGTTCATCATTTAAACAGATCCTAATAGTCCCAAACACATCTCCACACAGTGATACATGAATATGAGGTAGTGAAGGTTCATGGAATACATGCAGTCCTTCGAATTTGAGCTTTCCTACACACATCGAAAGGGAAATCTCATAGTTGATTCCTTGAGATGGAAGACTCAAAGACAAGCCATCAAGAAGGCTATAAGTTAAAGGAAATGATGGATATGTTCCCTGGGTAACATCTTGTAGTTGAGGAACAGCATGAGAAACCATTTCTAGAAGCTATATAAGTGACCTCATTCCTACATGAAAGGGATCATATGAGACATTTATCGAATTCCAAAGGCCTTGTTCAATGGGAGAGTGTCACAGGAGAGAACATGGCTCCCGGTTGGGTTGTGGGTGGTAGTGAAACTCTACTCTTCTGTGGACAAGTACAAGTACCTTTGGTTATACAAGAAGATTTATTGAGTGAATCACATGCCTCTGCATGGGAAGTTCACCCATGTCTTACCAAGATGTACTAGGTTATATGTTGTCATTACTGGTGGCTAGGTATGAAGAGCCAGATAGCAGGTTTCATTACTCGGTGCTCCACCCATCAGTAAGTGAAGGCATGTCACCAGCAGCTTGCTGGACTTTTACATCCTCTCTCCACCCCTAATAGGAAATGGAATGACTTCACCATGGATTTTATTATAGGCTTTCTAATATATCCTTGAGGTATCAATTTAGTATGGGTGATCATCTATTGGTTGACCAAGTTTGCACACTTCCTACTAATTAAGGAAACCTTCTCTATTGATTAGTTAGGAAGGATTTACATTTGAAATATAGTGTGACTATATGGGGTACCCCATTCTATCATTTTATAATAACACTCTCTATTCACATCGAAGTTATGGAAATTGTTGAAAATGGCACAAGGATCATAGGTGCTCTTGAGTAATTGATATAAAAATCAAATTGAAAGGAATCTTGAGTGTAATATATGGGTGTTAGTGAATATTATATGGGCATGTATTATTTATTTTAGAGATTAAAACAAAAAAATATTCACTTGGTTGATTTTTCATATAATAATAGATTTTTTTAACAATTTTATATCATTCCATATAAGGCCCTCTATTGAATATTGTGTCATTCACCTCTGTGATAGTTAGAGGCTGGTTAAAAAACTCTACTTAGTCCTCATCTTTTTTAGGAAACTTCATATAATGTCCAAAAGATTCATAAGTGTATGACCCTAGATTAGTCATGGAATAATTCTTATACTGATCATTGATAGAGATATATGGATTTCGAGTGACATCAGGTCTTTCTGTGAGTATCACCTCATTTGGGTCATAAATGAATCAGTAGACAAGGTATGTTTTCACATTAATATTTTCAGCCTTTTGAGGCACTAGAGAGAGTTGGATTGGTGTCCTATAGTTTTTTACTACCTCATAGGTATCATTCCAGGCATGATTTCTTCCATAAAACTTAGCTTCAACAATATCATCCAAACCTGTCTCATTTGTTTGAACCTGAGGATGTCGAGTTGGATATGGATGTGTCCTTAAAGGAGAATACAGTACATATCATTGATCATAGCATGAAGGCTCTATGAGGATGTTTAGTCCCTTTGGTCAAGGTTCTATGAAAAAATGGATACCTACAGGATGAGACATTGGTGCGGGAAGCTAATTTATGCACGTAGTGGCCAGAACATTTTTCAAATGATGTCGTGCCACCCTCAAAAGGGAAACTTAGGGATGAGTTGTATTAAGCCTGAGAGGTTGTAATGTTAAAAATTTTCTCAAAGGTAAAGACAATTAAATTTTGGTTCTAATTCTTTAAAATATACCTAATAATTATTCCTAAAAGTTTAAATGAGATCTCAGCTGTGTATGAGGCTTGTTCGAGGCTAGAAACCCTAAAATTGGAAGAAGAAGACTAGGCCTCATGGTTATAGGAAATTTTGAAATGTAGCCCACATAGTTTCCCTAAACTATATGGTTCCATGAAGTAGGGTAAAAAGGGATGTAAAATTTTTCTACAATCATGAAATCTAAGTAACATTGTTGTGTAGTGCTATAAGCTATTGGGAAAGTTCAATTTTTCACAACTTTCACAAGGTTAGTCAAACTGTGTTCCTAACCATATGGTGTTCCCCTTAAAGTAGAACCTTCCACACGGCTGGCACACAGTTCGGCCAATTGTGCAGACAAACAATGAAACCCATCTTGTGTGGGTGAAATACCCAATTTCCCCTTAATGAAATGTTTTAAACCTATTCTTTCATCCTCCCTTTGTAATCTTGAAATATTTCCCTCCCCCCCTTGTTGTGTGGACTCCTCCTCCCCTCTCAATTGGGTACTGATCTATCTCCCTCATCTCTTGTCCAAATCACTCATCATTGGAAGTGTTGGATCCATCTGGAAAAGATCCTCCTTCAGTAGTCTTCAATTTCAAGGTTCCTCTCCCATCAGTTTCACTATTTTGGTGTGATTTCATTTTCCCTACTTTCAAGGTGTTTGAAAAATCCATTAATTTATTTAATTCTTGGTTGAATAAAGCCTCATAAATGCATGAGTGGATTGATACTACATCATGGAAGGTTTTAAGATTTTTTCTATCATTTTTCTTCTTTCAAAATAACATGCCATTGTGATGCTCTCTAGACCCTTCCTGATAAAATTCATTCTTGTTTAATAAATTAATTAAAATGGTTCTCATGACCTATGTGACCTATCCTTATGAGAAAACCTATATTTGGGTTGTTATTTTGTCGTTCCCCACCCCTTTCGGTGTGTCCACCTTTAATGGATGATTTTACAATTCCATAAATGGTTAATTATAATGTTTGAGTTGCATATTGATTGAATGCTTTAAATTATTAATTGTAATAAAGATAAATGTTTGACCATGATATTGGACCTTGAGATTCATGCCTCATACCCATATTTAAATGTTAATGATTGATGCTACAAATTAAATCCAAAATTACCTATATTGAATTACTTATTCAAGTTATTGAATGAATATGATATTTTTCATGTGTCATTTCTTACCGATATGATACACTTGGAGAAGGTTGTTATCTTATTTTATAGTAATTTTATTGATGAAATGTGATTATATAATTTATTTTCCTCATTCCTTTACATATAAATTGTTCCATGGTCATTTGGACTCAATTATATAGTTGGATAGATAGTTGAGTATGTGATGGTTGAATTGGTTACTTGATGGCATGTAATTATATAAATGTCATTCCTGGCCTCGTAATATGCCTTGGTTTCTATGATTCACTTTCTACTAGATAGGAGAGATCACTGATTCTGGATTTCAGGATGACCAAGATGGACACACCATTCTCGGTTGGATCCACATTACATGCTGAGAGGGATGCTTTGGATGTCTAGTTATGTGATATCTTGAATGTTTTACTTACACTCAAGAATGACATGGTTTCCTTAGGGGAGAAACCAAGGATGAAACTATTGGAAACATGGATACACCATTCCTTGGGTGACATCCAGTCCCCTATGTGAGATACATTATATAGACTCTGAGCTCACTATACCTTAAGTAATACAAGGGATACTGTATGGGTTTCCATGGACAGACTCAGAGGTATTGGTTCTATCAGAGACACCTGTAGAAACCCTTGGGATTTAATTTAGATCACCTTAGGCAGGATGAGGGCTCCCTTAATGTATTTTATGGATCTATTGATTTCTTGTGCACATGTGACATATTCCTTTTATATTATGATCATGCATATATGATGAAATTTAAATGAAGTCTTCTAGTTAAAGAAAAATCTTGGTGTCTTCTTCTACTTTGGTTTATCATTTTGTATTAGACCTTGTATACATGTTATAACTTTCATAGGTACCTATTTCAGACATCTAACTTATGCTAAAAAATGTGGTATTGTCCAGGCATCCTTTTGGGAACCCATACAGAGGGTTTATTAATTAATTATTTATTTCCATGCTCTTTTCATTATTTGAAAATTTTGTTTATTTACTGTATGAAATGGATCGGTCTAGACACCATGGGTGCTAGCCTACTAAGATTGTATCTCACACCCTTATCAAGTGCCTTTGATACCTGAGTAGATTCATGATCATAATTACGGATAAAGGGAAGCATGTGGATTTCAATGCTTAAATGACTTACAACATTAGGATAGAGCATGTGGTAGAGTACTAAGTCTATTCTCGAGATTCATGTAGTAGTAGTTTTGTGTTCATTTTGAATATTTTTCCAACACCTAGTATATTATTATATCCTCAGTTCCATGTAGTCATATTTTGTATAAACATTTTACATACCATCATAATCATTTGTGTACCTATTATTTTTATCTATCTTCCTCTTTGTTGTTTATTCTGCTTGGACTATTTCTTTACTTCCACTGATGTTTCTTTCTTTATTATTCATCAACCATTAATATTTATATTTTACCATTGTGATTATATGAATCTATGAAATAATAGTTTACCCAAAGACACATCCTAGACCCTATCTTCTAGTTAGTAACCTTGGGAATTTTTTGAGGCTTTCTTGAGGACATGTGGACCACCATCATGGGGCACTATTAAGAGGAACTCGATGTGGAATACTACATTCTACATCACATTTTTTAGGTTTAATTTAAAATTAAATTATACAACTTCTATGAATTGAATATTGAAAAATTAATTACGTATTTTTAATCAAAAGGTCCCAATTTGGTAAATATATTTTCTTTTCATTTTGGATATTATTAATAGTAATCCTAGTTAATTTTTGTCCCCATAGTAAGGGTAAATCAGGTGATTAAAGTTAAAAATAATTTTATAAAGACTCTAAATGAAACAAAAATAATATTTTATTCTATTATATGAGATGAGTTTGGCCATTCCCATCTAGTGTTCAAAAATATGTAAACTTGTTGTCATTTCCACTGATTTGGACATTTATATATTTTTATGAAAACAAAATTAACAAAATGACAATCACTTTGTTTTATTATATCTAAATTTTTGGAAAAGGCATAAACAGATAAATTTTTCAATTATAAAAGGTTTATTTGAAAGATAAAAAATTATTTTTATCATGGAAATTTATTTTTAATTTATAGTGTGGAAATAATTGACTTCAATGTTTACACAAGGATGATAGAATATTTATTCAATTAAAAGAATAAAAAATAAATGACATCAATAATAGTAAAAGTAAAATTATTTTATTGAATTATTTAATTACATGATTTTTTAGACAAATATAATATGTTATATATGTTTTAATGTAATATAGTGTAAATTTTTCACTATAATGTTATTTTCAAAGTCAAATTAAATGAATAGTTTAAAAATCACATAAATGATTCATTATAATAATGTGTGTTTTAGAAAATGATTTAAAATTCCTAAAAAATTATCTTCATCTAAGTGAATGGGATATAGTTTAAAATATCAATGATGATAATCAAAAAAAATGGTAATCACTAGTTAAATTGTAAAAAACATTGTTATTATGGTAATCATAAAAAGGGTAAGCATGAGTTAATAAAAATATAAGGGTAAAAACATAATCTAAAATAATAATAAAAATTATTAGGTAAGAGTATTTAAACCCAAAATAATAAAATATTTAATTATATCATTTTGGGGAATTATTTTATTGAAAACATATTTATATTATTTTAAAACATTACGTAATTCCAAAAAGTGACTCTCCCCTAACATATAAAATGGAACCTCGAATATTATTTTCTTCAGACTTATAAATACTTTTGGTTCATACAATACCTATGCAAATAAATTAATTAAATCCTTCCCTATTCTTTGTAGGCCCCAGCTTGATAAAAAATCAATCAAATAAGTATTTAGGTATAATTCAAAAGAAGTTGTTTGAAGTAGAGTTATAGTTATTAATAAAGAGTTTTAATTTTATTTATTCTTTTAACACATAAAAATCTATTTCATATAATTATATGTTATTATGTTAATGAAATAACTTATATCCATACCCACTTCCATAAAATTGTAAAAGAAACTACCATTCATGGATATGGTCGACTACTACTTCACGAAATGATGTGACTCATTTTCCATCATTGGTTATCACGATATATTATAATTATAGATTAAATTTAAATATATAATATTCATTAAATATTTATAGTATGGATGAAGTAATATAAAATGTATTTGATTATGTTTTGATTTATTGAAAAATGATAATGTCGTTCGTCCGTATGTGTGGATTACCATATCCATGAAGTGATGTGATTGGTTTTTCATTATTTCATCATGTAGATATTATATATAATTTTATTTAGAAAAACATGGTATTTAATATATGATTATAAAATTTTAATTATAAAATATTATTTACTATATTTCCACAATGATAGTTGAAAATTGAAACATTACTCATGCATAAGTACAACCTACTGTATCAATGAGTGTATAGTTATTCATTTTTAAAAACAACCATTCATGGTTAGTTTATAAAGTATATTATATATATAGGAATAATAATTATTTAATGGTTGATATTTTGTAACGCCCCGACCCTAGTTACCCAGAGTCGGTGCATTATTACATAACATTGGCATGATCACAAGAAGGATCAAATCTCGAAAGACCGATTGGTTTAGTAGCCTTGGAAACACTAGATATATTCATAAGTTTTACATTACATCATAAAATTAAAAACTACTACAACAACATAATTTTTCCACAATCCACACTATTAACCCCTCATAAAATCCCTGCAGGTCATTCATAACTTACTTCTTCACATCCTGGGAAAAATAAAACATAGAAAAGGGGTGAGCTCAAATGCCCAGTAAGGATAACAATATAGCGGAAACTTTCATAAATAAGAATAAACATTTAAGGCAATGTATAACTAAAATAAAAGCCTTTTAAATATTAACTTTCAACATGGTATGGCATAAATAAAATGAAATAATTCCATTTACTTATTCACATGGGTTTTCTACTAATCGAATAATCACATGCAAAAATCAATAACCACTTTCATAATGTTGGAATGCATAATGCCAGACTATCATAACCACATAGCCAAGGCCTCGTGCCAAGACTACAAATAAGATTTTGTCAAGGCCTTGTGCCAAGACACTAGTTTGTCTCATGAGACCTACCGATGCAATTTTTTTAGAAAATACTTATGTTTAAAATGGATAAAATATAATCCAGTGTTTTTCTGAAAGCAATATGCAAGCTTTTGAAAACAAAATAACTAATTCTGAGACTTCTTGATTAATTACAGGCCATGATGGGTCCACTCCCAATCCCTTCCTGTCTACCAAACTCGAGAGTCAGGTTTTCTGAAAACATTTTTAAGCTTGCATTAAATACGTATACATTTACACTGGATTTTCATATATTTGAGGGAAATATCTCTCTTTTGAAATCATTCAAAAATCACATAAATATAAAAGAAACCTTTTCTTTGAAAATATTCTTATAAGCTTGTAAGGAAAGCTTCGACGATTTTATAACGGCAGAAAATAACCGCACCCGCCGTATAAGTTAAAAAAAACATTCTTACATTAATTCTGTCTAAAAGGTTAAAAATCACATTGTTTGGAAAATGAGGGAAAGATTCCTTTATAAACCTCTTATAAAAAGTCAAACAAGGGTATAAATGAATTTAACCCATGTTCTTGTAAATAATAAAAAATGTTATGAAATACATTTTGAAGAAACATGGATGTGGATGATAAAGAGATCCCAGTAGATTATTACATATAAACAACCTCGGATAATGAAGAGATTGTGAAATAACCCTTACCTTGTACTTTTCCTTGGTTGGGGTAGGTTAACCTCCTGTATAATGGTGAAATAGTTGTTATTAAATTATACAAGAATCATATATAATAATATGATATCATATATGATCTTTTAACATTGATTTGTTAATAATATCTTAGTATTATCATTATATCGGGTGTTAACTTACTTGTTTTCTTTTATATGTTTTGTTACGTAAGACATGTTTGTAAAGGATAGGTTGTATATTATTCATATCCAGAATGATATCAAGTCCTTAAACATCATTTTTAAATCATCAAATGATAATTATACTTGAATGGATATGATGGAGAATGAATCTCATCGCGTTCGTGGAGACGGTAGTCCGTACGTACGCACGAGCGACAATATCATTGTTTTGATATTAAAATAATATATAAATGGATGGTATATCATATATACAGAATCATTAAAATGTTATATTTATTATTTACATGAGTTACACATCATTATTATACCCATCCAAATAATAATATATTGAATAACAATTACACCACGACGTGGAGATGGTAAGCCGTACGTACGCACGTATGGTGACATGTTATTCAAAGGGTGGATAGAATACTGAATATGGTTGTACCATATTTATAATTACATCACTGTATATGTAAGATACTGGAGTTATTATTTTATAATGGTAAGAACAAAGAAAGAGGAAGTGGAAGAAGAAAGGAACTTGGAGAAGGGTGGTGAAATCATTACCTCTTCTCCGGGTTCTTCCTTTTGATTTGATCAAAAGGGCTCCTTAGGTTGGCTTTCTGATCAAACTAAGGCCTCGAGGTTGTATTGAGGGATGTTGGGAGAGTATTTGGGAAGAGTTTTGCCGAACCAAAAGACTTTGAAGGTGTGAAGAAATGAGAAGGAGGAGTGCCCTTTTATAAGAGGGGTGAGGGGCACCTTTGGAAAAGCTAGAAATATTAATTTATATTAAATTCATATTCGGTTTCTAAAGGCTCTAAAGTTAATTATTCAAAGGTTAAGGTGGGGATAGGTCGAAAACCACTAAACCAATAGAATTTAGACAGGTTTGGGTACTTATATTAACCTTATCTTTAAGTATTAACTCTAAGTTAATTAGTTTCACTTTTACAATGTCTCTTTTTATTTTTATATAATATGGTTAATAAACTTACTATATACATCCAAGAGACCCCCAAGTGCTAAATTAATGATGCACCTATCATGATATAAGTATCTTGGCCGAACCTTATATTTTTAGGAATTTAATATCAATTAATAATATAATATTTGTTTTAAGAACTCTTTTATGTCAATTTTGACACTATTCAATAGTTGATTTTTGTGAAACTCATAACAGATTTATTACTTCAAACAAAGTCAATTAAATAAATCCTAATATATCATATTATCCTAGAAAATTAGTTTTATTCATTAAAAGTTTCATATTATATTTATTTGGGTATTTATAATATCAATTATTTTAATTTTTCACTATTATAGTAATTACTTCATCATCATTGTATCATATATAAAATACATTATTTAATGTTTATAAATTTTAAATAAAATATCATTATGTATGAAATCGTTTTAGCTTTCTAAGGAATATTTATAATCTAAAATCCAACATATATAACCCTATGTAACAATTGTTTTTCTAAAAGATATATGCTTGTGTCATTTTTGTATTCATTTTAACATAATTAAAATAAAGTGTCATTATCACTTACAAGTGGATCCATGGGGTCTCCAAATAGACCCAAAGATTCCCATGGTCGACCATGTATCAACCAATAGGGTTAAGACACGTTTTAGGGTAATTTAGTATTATTATAATATTATTTTTTAACCCTTATTTACCGGATTTACCCTTAACCATGGTAAATAAAATATTTACCGCAGTAATTATTCAAAATGTCTAAAAATAAAAGTTACCTATTTACACAATTTGAAAATCCTGATTCCAAATATGGAATCCATTTTCCTAAATTCTAAACACAGAAGTGGCAGAAATTAATTTAAAATTAATTCCCGCTGTCAAAACAAAAAGCGTGTTTTTAAGAGATAATAACTATCAAAAGATTGACACTTGTTTATGTTCGGTTTAATTGTAAAATTATGTCCAATGACCAACATTATATTAAATGGTAAAAATATATTCTAAATATACTTTAAAACCACTAAAATTCATAATTTATCACTATTAATTATTTGGATTAAAAAAGTTGTTTTTAATTAAAATTTAGTAATTTTCACTATTCATCAAAATATGAAAGTTATCTGAAATGTACCAAAATTTCACCTTAGGCTAAATTCGATATTCCGAATCCAAAGATGAAGTCCATTTTAAAATATAAAATATATATAATTTTAAAAAGTAGGTATTACTATTCATAACGGCTAGTTTGATTGGTTGTGGTGTGTGTTAAAACTCAAGGTTGCGTACAACACACGCTACTGTATTATTCAAAGAAAGTGTACCGTGGAAGCTTGGGATGTTTCATTTTAAATTTTTGATGTCCCCATTTAGTCAAAAAGATTAAAATATTGTATTTAAAAAGGGTTCACTATTAAAAGTTGATAAAAGTGCAATACTGAAAATGAATTTGTTCTTGCATTATATCTAAGAAACTCATAATATGGATTCTAAAATTATAAGGATTATATAAAGTTTAAAATTTAGATAATACTATTCATAACCTCTTTTGAATGGATTTTTTTTTGTAAGTCATGGTGTGATTGAACTCAGTGTTGCGTGTAGTGCAAGTTATTGAATTATTTTGAAGAAATAACACACTATGAAATCTTGGGGTGTTACATTCTCCCCTCCTTCAATAAATTGTGTCCTCGCAATTTGAAATTGTTCTTCGAAAATAAAAGGTTGAAAATAGAAAATATATTTGTGGGAAAACCCACATCAGAAATTGGGTTACTAAAATTTAGTCTTAATATGAGGAAAAGAGAAATGAAAGGGTCACCACAAAATAATGATCTTGATTAGGAGAACATTGGTGGAAATTAGAGACATATAATTGGAGGAAAAACGTAAATATTTATAGGTAGTGATTGAGGTCATCAATCACAAAAAAGTATAAAATTGAGGTCCTTAAACTCATCAATCTATGATGATTTGAAGTACCATCGGTTCAACAAAATATAGGGTATTGGGATAACACATTTTTGACGTTTCAAAATATCTTAGTTGAAATCCCACATCGAAAAATGAATTAATGAGGCCTCTATTTAAAATAAAGAGTGGAAAGTATGAAGATTACCGAAAATAACACATACTAGGGTTCCATGTAGGAAAATATGGATATGGAGGAGAAATCTAACCATCAATTATCTGATGGAGAGTGGTAGAGAACATGGCTATGAAAAGGCCAACAATCCCAAAGCCATAAATTAGTGATGATTTAAGGTACCATCTAGGGAAACATTTTTGTTCTAAGTTCCTTTCATTAATGTTGAGGAATTTATTTATGAGATTGGCTAAGATCATAAGGAGATATACTTACTTTATAATTAGAGTTTTATCCATTAATAAGTTTCTACCACAAACTCATATTTCACTCTAAAAGATAATAGAATGTAATTTTTTATTTATTTATACTATTCGTACAGGGTTCCAAAATAAATGAATTTATAATTCATCTACCAGATCTTTAAAAAAAACAACATTATTTAATCCAGGACATATCATGGGCCAGTGGTAGGTGATACACCCTTGTCTCCCTTCAGTTGCGGGTTCAAGTCTCGCAGCCTTGCCGGACGCGACGGGTTGCCGCCCGACCTCCGGGTTGTCCTTTTATGGAAATCCAAAATAATCCAAACTAGAACTATCCAAAATACTTCTATCCAAACTCACAGTCCAACATTTATAAGGAAGGTAAACATAATATAGATCCTTTTTACCCCGTAATAGCATATGAATACCTTCATCATGTATTACCATATTCCTTATTGATTACATTCATGTTCCCTTATTCCATATAGAATGCTGGATATACTTCATTAATCCAAAAATGTTTTAAACCCCAACAATGATGGAATATACAAATCATTAATCATCTTCAAGGTAGTCAATAATATCCAATATAATTTATCCAAATCAATCATGTATTATTCTAAAATCACCACCTCGGTATCTGAACCATATTATGGTTTATCTTTCTCTCAACCATATATTTTCCAAACATTTAACCTGCTACTGAGTCACTTTTCTTTGTTCCACACCATCTCAAGTCCTTAATGAAATAGTACTGCAGTACAATCCTTATATACTCCAGAATTATTATAACAAGTACATTGTTGATACAACACTCAATTGATATAATCAACATAATAACTCTAATCATTCCTCTTCATCTGTGGTAGTATCATAACTTGATTATTATCCAATAGCATAATTTGCGGCATAGTCTGATGACTGGGACATAGGTTCGCGTAGTGTCCAAACTCCTTGCAAATGAAGCATTGTACATTTGAAACCATTTTCTTACCCTTGCAGTCATGTACTTTGTGCCCTTTTCCTCCACACTTATAACAAACTCCCATTCCTTTCAGGCAAGTTCCAGGGTGTTTCTTCCCGCATTTACCACAAGATGGATATTCAACCTTTCCCTTCTTCCCCTTATTTCCATTCCCAGATTGATCAGCAGGTCTCTTCTTCTCTTGCTTTGCTTTAATGTCATAAGACTTAGAGAATTCATTTTCGGTCTTGATAGCACATGAGACAATGTCTTCGTACGATGAAAAGGATTGTGAGACTAACGCTCGATGGAGAAATGGTTTTAACCCATCAAAGAAACGATCAATATTACTTCTTGGGTTACGAATATAATCACCAGCGTACCTTGCTAACCTTGTAAAGTTAGCCTCATACTTTGTGACATTCTCATCCTCCTTTTGTCTCAGACTCAGAAATTTCCTTTCCATATCTGCTCGATGGTCACGAGGGAAGTATTTTTCTAAAAATAGATCTTTGAACTCCCTCCATTCCATATTTGATACTTCATCATCTTCCTTCATATTTTGAATCAATGACCACCATTGATCAGCATCTCCAGTGAGGCGGTAAACTGCCATGATAACTTTTTCCCTTTCACTGCTCCCCAAAGCCTGAAATATTTTCTCTAGGGAAAATATCCATTTCTCAGCTACTAAGGGATTTGTATTCCCATTGAACGTTGGTGGTTGTTGCCTCATGAATCGATCTAACATTGATCCTCCACGTTGTGGATCAGGGTGCTCCATACGGGTAAGGTTATTATTCATAACCTGAGTAAGTTGTCCCAATATGGTGATTAGCTGATCAGCACCAGTTGCATCACCAGCCCCACTATAATTATCTTGAGCAGGAGGGAAATCCCTACATGGAGTGTGTGCATTGATACGGTTTCCATTTCTTCCACTAGGCGCCATTTCTAAACAATGGCATAAACTAGATCAATTTATGAATCAAAATACATAATCCCATACTTATAAAACACTTAACATAAATTGAACTATTTATGGATATAATCCATAATCATAAGAATGTTTTCTTTGAGGAAGTATTTACTCATAATCCCTTCAAAATGATTTGTAAATAAAATGAGAGTTATCCTAAGCATATCCCCCGGGAGTGTCGTAACCAAGAGTGCAGCAAGGCCCGTTGTCGTGCACCAGTTCTCGTTCGAGTCTAGCTCAAAGCGGTGTTTTCGGGTTTTACCCCTAGGTGCATCTGTGCCAGAGCCGCCTCTACCTGCTCGTATCCAGACAGGGATGTATTGCTCGGAAAACTCACAAAATCTCTACAATACCAAAATTCTAGGAAGTTCTTCTATACTAATCCTCAAAGTTCATCTTAGGTCTACGTGCTCTAATCAGAGTTTATCTAAATCTAGCTTCCAAGGTTTGTACTAAACTTCCTCTGATACCAACTGTAACGCCCCGACCCTAGTTACCCAGAGTCGGTGCATTATTACATAACATTGGCATGATCACAAGAAGGATCAAATCTCGAAAGACCGATTGGTTTAGTAGCCTTGGAAACACTAGATATATTCATAAGTTTTACATTACATCATAAAATGAAAAACTACTACAACAACATAATGTTTCCACAATCCACACTATTAACCCCTCATAAAATCCATGCAGGTCATTCATAACTTACTTCTTCACATCCTGGGAAAAATAAAACATAGAAAAGGGATGAGCTCAAATGTCCAGTAAGGATAACAATATAGCGGAAACTTTCATAAATAAGAATAAACATTTAAGGAAATGTATAACTAAAACAAAAGCCTTTTAAATAAGAACTTTCAACATGGTATGGCATAAATAAAATGAAATAATGCCATTTACTTATTCACATGGGTATTCTACTAATCGAATAATCACATGCAAAAATCAATAACCACTTTCATAATGTTGGAATGCATAATGCCAGACTATCATAACCACATAGCCAAGGCCTCGTGCCAAGACTACAAATAAGATTTTGTCAAGTCCTTGTGCCAAGACACTAGTTTGTCTCATGAGACCTACCGATGCAATTTTTTTTAGAAAATACTTATGTTTAAAATGGATAAAATATACTCCAGTGTTTTTCTGAAAGCAATATGCAAGCTTTTGAAAACAAAATAACTAATTCTGAGACTTCTCGATTAATTACATGCCATGATGGTTCCACTCCCAATCCCTTCCTGTCTACCAAACTCGAGAGTCAGGTTTTCTGAAAACATTTTTAAGCTTGCGTTAAATACGTATACATTTACACTGGATTTTCATATATTTGAGGGAAATATCTCTCTTTTGAAATCATTTAAAAATCACATAAATATAAAAGAAACCTTTTCTTTGAAAATATTCTTATAAGCTTGTAAGGAAATCTTCGACGATTTTATAACGGCATAAAATAACCGCACCCGCCGTATAAGTTAAAAAAACATTCTTACATTAATTCTGTCTAAAAGGTTAAAAATCACATTGTTTGGAAAATGAGGGAAAGATTCCTTTATAAGCCTCTTATAAAAAGTCAAACAAGGGTATAAATGAATTTAACCCATGTTCTTGTAAATAATAACAAATGTTTTGAAATACATTTTGAAGAAACATGGATGTGGATGATAAAGAGATCCTAGTAGATTATTACATATAAACAACCTCAGATAATGAAGAGATTGTGAAATAACCCTTACCTTGTACTTTTCCTTGGTTGGGGTAGGTTAACCTCCTGTATAATGGTGAAATAGTTGTTATTAAATTATACAAGAATCATATATAATAATATGATATCATATATGATCTTTTAACATTGATTTGTTAATAATATGTTAGTATTATCATTATATCGGGTGTTAACTTACTTGTTTTCTTTTATATGTTTTGTTACGTAAGACATGATTGTAAAGGATAGGTTGTATATTATTCATATCCAGAATGATATCAAGTCCTTAAACATCATTTTTAAATCATCAAATGATAATTATACTCGAATGGATATGATGGAGAATGAATCTCATCGCGTTCGTGGAGACGGTAGTCCGTACGTACGCACGAGCGACAATAGCATTATTTTGATATTAAAATAATATATAAATGGATGGTATATCATATATACAGAATCATTAACATGTTATATTTATTATTTACATGAGTTACACATCATTATTATACTCATCCAAATAATAATATATTGAATAACAATTACACCACGACGTGGAGACGGTAAGCCGTACGTACGCACGTATGGTGACATGTTATTCAAAGGGTGGATAGAATACTGAATATGGTTGTACCATATTTATAATAACATCACAGTATATGTAAGATACTGGAGTTATTATTTTAGAATGGTAAGAACAAAGAAAGAGGAAGTGGAAGAAGAAAGGAACTTGGAGAAGGGTGGTGAAATCATTACCTCTTCTTCGGGTTCTTCCTTTTGATTTGATCAAAAGGGCTCCTTAGGTTGGCTTTCTGATCCAACTAAGGCCTCTAGGTTATAGTGAGGGATGTTGGGAGAGTATTTGGGCAGAGTTTGGCCGAACCAAAAGGCTTTGATGGTGTGAAGAAATGAGAAGGAGGAGTGCCCTTTTATAAGAGGGGTGAGGGGCACCTTTGGAAAAGCTAGAAATATTAATTTATATTAAATTCATATTCGGTTTCTAAAGGCTCCAAAGTTGATTATTAAAAGGTTAAGGTGGGGATAGGTCTACAACCACTCAACCAATAGAATTTAGACAGGTTTGGGTACTTATATTAACCTTATCTTTAAGTATTAACTCTAAGTTAATTAGTTTCACTTTTACAATGTCTCTTTGTATTTTTATATAATATGGTTAATAAACTTACTATATACATCCAAGAGACCCCCAAGTGGTACATTAATGATGAACCTATCATGATATAAGTCTCTTGGCCGAACCGTAGATTTTTAGGAATTTAATATCAATTAATAATATAATATTTGTTTTAAGAACTCTATTATGTCAATTTTGACACTATTCAATAGTTGATTTTTGTGAAACTCATAACAGATTCATTACTTCGAAAAAAGTCAATTAAATCAATCCTAATATATCATATTATCCTAGAAAATTAGTTTTATTCATTAAAAGTTTCATATTATATTTATTTAGGTATTTATAATATCAATTATTTTAATTTTTCACTATTATAGTAATTACTGCATCATCATTGTATCATATATAAAATACATTATTTAATGTCTAAAAATTATAAATAAAATATCATTATGTATGAAATCTTTTTAGCTTTCTAATGAATATTTATAATCTAAAATCCAACATATATAACCCTATGTAACAATTGTTTTTCTAAAGGATATATGCTTGTGTCATTTTTGTATTCATTTTAACTTAATTAAAATAAAGTGTCATTATCACTTACAAGTGGATCCATGGGGTCCCAAAATAGACCCAACGATTCCCATGGTAGACCATGTATCAACCAATAGGGATAAGACACGTTTTAGGGTAATTTAGTATTATTATAATATTATTTTTTAACCCTTATTTACCGGATTTACCCTTAACCATGGTAAATAAAATATTTACCGCAGTAATTATTCAAAATGTCTAAAAATAAAAGTTACCTATTTACACAATTTGAACATCCTGATTACAAATATGGAATCCATTTTCCTAAATTCTAAACACAGAAGTGGAAGAAATTAATTTAAAATTAATTCCCGCTGTCAAAACAAAAAGCGTGTTTTTAAGAGATAATAACTATCAAAAGATTGACACTTGTTTATGTTCGGTTTAATTGTAAAATTATGTCCAATGACCAACATTATATTAAATGGTAAAAATATATTCTAAATATACTTTAAAATCACTAAAATTCATAATTTATCACTATTAATTATTTTGATTAAAAAAGTTGTTTTTAATTAAAATTTAGTAATTTTCACTATTCATCAAAATATGAAAGTTATCCGAAATGTACCAAAATTTCACCTTAGGCTAAATTCGATATTCCGAATCCAAAGATGAAGTCCATTTTAAAATATAAAATATATATAATTTTAAAAATTAGGTATTACTATTCATAACGGCTAGTTTGATTGGTTGTGGTGTGTGTTAAAACTCAAGGTTGCATACAACACACGCTACTGTATTATTCAAAGAAAGTGTACCGTGGAAGCTTGGGATGTTTCATTTTAAATTTTTGATGTCCCCATTTAGTCAAAAAGTTTAAAATATTGTATTTAAAAAGGGTTTACTATTAAAAGTTGATAAAAGTGCAATACTGAAAATGAATTTGTTCTTGCATTATATCTAAGAAACTCATAATATGGATTCTAAAATTATAAGGATTATATAAAGTTTAAAATTTAGATAATACTATTCCTAACCTCTTTTGAATGGCTTTTTTTTTGTAAGTCATGGTGTGATTGAACTCAGTGTTGCGTGTAGTGCAAGTTATTGAATTATTTTGAAGAAATAACACACTATGAAATCTTGGGGTGTTACATATTTTTTAGATGATAGGATAATTAATTCTTTGAACATATTTAACATACCTAATCCATTTTAGACATATCAGTCGAATGTCGTCAAAACGTTGGATGTAAACTTAATCGATTAAGTAATTAAATAAAAGATGGTATTGAAAAATAATAATAAACTTGATTAATGTTCTTAATAAATTCAATAATTTACAAAATTATATTATTCATATATATAAGGAATGTACATGATGAATCAGACTGGATATAAGAGAAACTTTACATTAAAACCTCATTTTAAAACATTTAATGATTTATTTTCTAAATATTTTTATTTTATACCCATATTATTAAAATTATTTTATAGATGTATTCATATGGAAATAAATTAATTATAATGGATATTTTATGTATATTTTTTTAATGTTTTTCAAAAGAATCTTTTTACATATTTTATACAGAATGTTTGGACATTCTTTATAAATGGAAAAAAGAACCTTATATTTTAGAATATATGGTGTCAATGATTTTTTCCCACTAATATACCATTTATTTAATGTTTTGGATTATTTAATAGTTTTTCATATTTTCTTTGAGGAGAAACAATATTTATTTTTGTTCTATGTATTTCTAAAAAGGGTTTTAACTAGAAAGGATATTTCGTTATCTCCAAATTTTTTGCTTATATGAAGGAGGACTATTTTTATAAGTATGAAAACTTTCATGTATTATGATATTGTTATGGTTATTGGGAATTATTTATGATTGTTATTATTTCAGATATGAACCATGTATGGGTGGTTTTATTATAATATAAGGATTAGTGGTACCATTATAATCAAAGGATGGGTTGTTATGTTGTAAACCAAGGACATGTGGGTCCATTATAGTCATCCAATGCATTAGGTAATGACTATGTTCTACAGATAATTATGATTTAACTTCACTATATATTTTATTCAATTTGTAAGAGTGGTATGAAAATTATTTCCCAAGTTAATTAAATTATTTATTTTTCCTCTCTATTGGTTTTATGGAAATATAATGATTTGATAATCTAAGTAAATGAGCTTATGTTTAAAAGAAAGTATTTGATACTTCTTAAAGGTGAAGAGTATAACTTTGTGAAAAAATTCATCATAAGTTCTTCATGACTGAGAAGGAACCATTATGAATTTTATTTATCCTTTAATATTTCTTATAAAATGTTCTATGAAATTATTTGGATAGAGAAATTGATTTCATGGGTAATAAAATGTTTATTTTGAACCCAAAGGTTATTTTGAAAAAGGAAAACTTTTTATAAGTATTTATATACTAACAAGTTTCTTTGTTTTCTTAACTCCCTTAATAAAATTTTTATACTCATCCCATTTTTAAAATGTTTTTCATAGGTTTTTAAGGATTAATTGGGAAAATTATGAGATAGTATTGAAAGTTATGGAGATATATCATGCTATATTTTATAAATATTATATTGTGGAAAAATGGATACTATGTGGAAGGGTCTGCTTAAAATGAGTTTATCCTAATTCTATAATACTCTAAAACTAAAATTTCCTTTGGTATATAAGTGGTATAAATTTAAATGTGTTGTTATTATTTTTATTGATTAAATTAGTTCACATTTATCAGTATAAAAAAAATGCAACATTCATGTTTATATCACTAGATATGGGATTGTAGGTTCGGTGATTTTATAAATATCAATAACATAAATTCAAAAAAATTAAGGTATTTTTAATAAAAAAACTAATATACATTTTCTGAAGTAGAAAGAAAATGCAATTAAATAATTTAAAGTATAAGTAAATAATTATATAAAGAATAAAAAATCTGCATCTATTGATACTAGATAACTTTATGAAGTTGAAACTATTTTACATTTATTATTAAAATTTTATTTATGACTATTTCTAAAAGAATTTAGGAATTACTATAAAATCATGTTGTTACTTACATTGAAGATAATCATCACACTCAATATACACATGCAACATATGTGTAACCTTATACAAGTTTTATTGGGGTAAGATTCCCATAAATCTAGGATGATTAATCATTTAATTATTTAGAGGATTAAATTAAGAGTTATATTTTCATTAAAGTAGTTATATAATTTTATATATAATAAAAAAATTGTAAAGTATTCATACAAAAAGTGTACATATGGTGGGAAATATTGACCCACTATGAAAATTTCATGTGATTTCTCTACTGTATAGAATAAAAGAAACATGTGTTACTTTAATGAATCAATTCGAACCAACTCTCAATTTATAGAATCTATTAATTTTATTAGGTAATAAAGGGATTGAAATCCAGGAAATCAAATTTAATATTTCCAAATGGGATTAAAAATAACCTAATTTTAATGAATGTATTAATCTATATACGTCAATTGATCTAATGTGAGAAAAAAATAAAATTATATGGAATGAAAATGTGATGAAAACATTTTGTAATTTTAATAACCTACTTTTCTTTATATTTTTTACAAGTTTTTCTAGTTTCCAAATATAAAAATCACAGGAATATGGTATTTTTAGTATATTATATCAAAATATTATAATTTAGAAACATTTAAAATTTTATATTCCTTGTAAGTATTTTTTGAATTAAATTTCATTTCTATTTTCATTAATATACATAAACTAATTTTTCATTAAGGATTATTTGATGTATACCGTATGAATGAAAGAAATATAAAGTAGTGATAAACCATTATTTTTTGAATATTTTTTAGTGAATTATAAATGATCTGGGTTGTGTTTTTATATTTCCATTTTCAGCTACTTCTAAAACAATATTTTTTTATTTTTTTATTTCTTTTACACAATACTATGCTCATTGTAATAGTATTCCATTAAAAATGGGGGAGTTGAATGAAAAATTTAAAGATTATGTTTTACACAATTTTTTTATTTTTTATATAAATTCAATTATTCATAATTGGGTCATACTTTTATTATAAATTAAGGTTTGGATTATTAATACTATAATATTCTTATTCTATGGATTGTCAACCGACCATATCCACATATGAAGGAGAAAAATATATGTTATACACTACACACATTTAATAATTTTTTATAACTTTTTATGTGAAATGTAGAATCATTTTATAATAATTTAAATATAAAAATATCATATATTGAATGGAAAATCATGATCTATAATTTTATATATAGTAAACACCAAACTTTATCACTAATGATTATACCTTTAACACCTCCAAAACAAGTTTCTTGTTAAATATTTATTCAATTTAATATATTACATTCTATATTCATATCAATTAAAAAAATTTGTTGTTATTTCATGTACTTATATATGGGGGTATTCCATTGGTTCTTAATTTTCATTAAATTAATTTTATGCCTAAAAAATACATTTTCCTCAAAAATGGGTTTTTTCAATTTATACAGATATATTTTAATTAATTACTAGCACCTTTAGAAATTTTAATTGAAAAAATGGATGTCTCATTTAAATTTAGCAATCCATTATATGCAGAGGATGACTGTTTTTAGATTTTTTTGACATTACTGATTTTTATTGAATAGAGGAAATGGTGATTAATGAAAAACTATATTTTTTCTCTAAATAAACTATTTTAAAATTAAAATTATATTTTTAAATTGGTTTTAAGGTAAAAAATATTTATTTTATTCTAAATAATATAAATAATTATATATAAATAAAAAAATTATTTTATGATGGTATAAGTTCGTTTTTATGCATGAAAACACAATTATCTAAAAACAGTTTTCTTAATGTTTATGCATCACAATTGATTTGTCACACTTATAAAAAATAAATCCTAAAAATTTGATTCCATATTTTGAATTATGAGGTTTAAATTTGGTAAATAGATCTATTTAATTTTTTTTCAAAATAAATATTGACAATTGTAAAAGATTATCAGTATAGAAATGGGTAAAACAAGTTAATTATTGTTAAAATAGTGAGATAAGATCTCAAAAATCAACCAAACAATATTATTTATTTTATTGTATGTGATTAATTCAACCATATCCATCCTAAAATTGAATATTTGTCATTTTGGTTCAATTTTACATTAATAATGACATTTATATTACTTCATGTAAATAATAAATAAAAAATGTGACTCTCTTTCTTTTAATATATATAATATATTTTCAGTAGGAAAAAGAGAAGTAAATATCAGTTATATATGGTTATTTTTAATATTAATAAATTAATTTTTACCTTATTTTTTTTAATTTTAGTGATGATATAATTACCATAAACGATTACACAATGTCGATACAGTGCTTGTGTAAGAAATATAAAAATAAAGGTAATTGATTTAAAAAAATTTATATTATTTCAATTAATTGTGGTATACCATGAATTTAATTAAAAATTATAAAATATAAGTTGTGGTAAATTCTTTTGTATTCTTATTCAATTAATGCAAAGATGTATTTGATGTCAAATTAAATGAATAGTCCCAAAAATCACATTAACAATATATTATGATAAACAATATTTTATTAAATGAATTATAATAATGTTAAACTAGGACAAGTGGGAGGAGAAATTTCATATCATTTCATCTATGGATCATTTTTTGGACACATGTAAATCTTGATATAAATTTATTAATTTTTATGATGTAAATAGGTTTCCCTTGAGGGGAAAAATGGTACAAAGGGGAATGGTTAGTACATCCATTTTATCTTATGAATGAGATGTCATATTTATGTCCTTCATATCAGGTTCCCCATTTTTTGTCTCCCTTAGAATTCGTGCCCCGTGACAGTTTTCCATTTCTGAATAGTTTCTAATTATATTATTTGTGGAACTGGAAACACCCAATGGTTCTATATCATAAGGGAACTACTTTCCAAAGGCAGGAACTCATTAGGTAGTTTGACCCACAATTCTTAAAAACTCACTTTGGTCAATAGGATTTGAGTTCAGGATCATCATACCCTTTTGGGGGAATTATTTTCAACTCTGGGACTCTCATATAGATTTAAAATATGTTCATGAATCCTTCATTAATTCAAAATTATTATGTGCATCATCCCAAGTGAAAATCAATTATTATCATTTATGGAATTCAGAATCATATGTATTTATCCAAGGTTCTTCATCGATGGAGATGTCTATATGTATCTGAGGTTCTACATCAATTATATCCTCTTATTTACTACTTATAGATTTTTTGGTTATTAGTATGATGTTTCTATTTTTTTAGCCACACAGTGGGTCACTCTGGAGATTATCATCATCCAGGGAAACCCAATTGTTTTGATGTTTGGATCATACCCATAGATGGTATTACTACGTATTCATGTAAAAAGAATCATAACCCACATAGTTATATTCCACTTAATGGTGGACATATTACATTTTATGGTCGTGTGATGAGGATCAAACCATACAATTTAATGTCATGTGGAAATGAAATCGAGGCATAAGGTGTTTGGCCAATGATTGGTGTAATACTTATGCCAATGTATCCCAAAGAACCCGGAAGGGATATGAGTTTCAAAGTTGAATTATACCCTTTTGGCGTTATAGCATAATAAGAACATGGTTTATTTGGGAGTTGTTTTTGAACCTCAGGGAAGCTTCTTATGTATCCCATTTGGATGGGAATCAAACCCGACGTAGTTTAGTAAGTCTAATAAGGGAGTATGTCCCTATGAAAGAATTATTTTGAGGCTTACTATTGAAGATAATTTCTTATGAATGGGTCCATGAGTGATGTATTATCTCATGGGGATTTGAGGATTAATTCAGGTCTTAATCTTAAGGAGGATTCCAGCTGAGCTTTGGTCCTAGGTAGGCATCCTACATGTCCTCGTTATGGCAGGAACATGAGTTCTCATAGGTCATTCATTTAGGTTTATATTCTGGTGCCCTGATCATCACTAACCTTCAATCGCACTTTATTCATGCTCGGGGTGAAAAAAAGAGGAATAAGAATATTCAACAAACAAAACACTTTTCCTTTTCTACTGGTGGAAGAGTCCGAGGATACGATACTTCCCTAAATTCACATTACATTTATGTGATTCCAAGTTATGGAATGACTGAAGGCGAAAGACATAGAGGTAGAAAGAAGAAATACTAAAACCACATACAAAAAATTCTAGTGGATTACTACAGGATGGATGACCAAAAATTTGTTTTTTAGTGGGGGAGAATCTAATACCATGTTGAATAGAAAAGAATGTTTGATCCTTACACTTCCTA
Organism: Viscum album; assembly: GCA_963277665.1. Lineage (NCBI taxonomy): Eukaryota > Viridiplantae > Streptophyta > Magnoliopsida > Santalales > Viscaceae > Viscum > Viscum album. Next base: position 1,589,534,853 of record OY728145.1, on the reverse strand, counting down.
CTAGGAACTAAAACCCAGTTCTTAGAGATGATAAAAGAAAGATGTGGTACAAACCATTATATCTGATACTGGGAATTCCATGATGATTTCCTTGGGGTAGGGGTCCTCATGACCATGGGGATACATATCCACATGTACCAGGAGGACCCTGACCAGACAACTGAACAAGTATGAGAAACCTATGACCATATGAATACAAATCCAAATTCAGGGGATGATAGTGTGCCACTCATCATGGTTGTAAAATTTTAGAGGTCTTGGTGAAGGTTTGGACTTGATCCCTCTCAGATAGGGGATCCCAAAGAGAAGAGGGCATGCCATGGATGGATTTAGAGAATTCTTAAAGGATGGATCACATAGGTTAAAAGGTAGGGAAAACCATAGAGGTTCACATAGTGGTGCTCAAAATAGATAGGCTTGGGATAATTGGTACACCCATAGCAATAGAAAACCTAGGAAAACTACACATGGGGGAGGCCTTTATAAATCCTTCAAGGGTCTCTACAGGAGTTCTCAAAGGCAAGTCATGTAGGTCCCTGATTAAGGAATAGAACTGTGTGTTATTCTTCATTAATTAGGTGTTAAGGGAAGGCCTCATTCATGTTTTGTTTTTCTAAACCATGGGAGGAATTCAGTTTCATTTTTACCCTTTAATAATCAATTATTTATGTTTTAAATAACTACCTAGAAGGTTATCGAGGGCTTTATTGAAGAATTAGGGATATTAGAGCATCAACTAGCCTTTGGGGTATTCTATCCATACAAATGAAGACCCATGGGGTCTAATTTATAGGGAAATATAGGACCCTGGTTGGAGGAGTAATGTCATGTAGGTGTTGTGTGTAAGTTGACTACACAGAGTCCCACACAAGTAGCTTGCACGCCAACGATACATTCAGGGGCCTTGCCCAAATGGACTTTTGGTCCTTTGAAAACCTTGACATTTTCTACATCTCTCCTTACATTTTCCTTATAGTATTTCCCTTTGTATCATTTTCATCTAGGTGGAAATATAGAGTGTAACCCCCCCCCCCCCCTCCCCTCTTGATTGGATCTGATCTGAAATAGGAGGGCCTGGTCCTAAGGAAAAAGGGATGAAAATGATGAATGGTTCATGCAAGGTGTTTGTGTCTTTATTCCATGCTAGTTACTCACACATATATATCATGTAGGCAGAGTGCCTACATGGTTCAAATAGGGAATCTTTCCCACTTATAAATAGGTCCCTTTATTTCAGCAAACCAATCTTGTGAATTTGAGTTTTTAGGTCTCTCTGCAATAGTAAACCACGTAGATTCTCCACTAAAGTTCACTAAAGATCTCATTTGCGAAGAAATGGTATGAATTTGGATGCATGATGCATAGACCGGGGCAATTTAATTTCATGTGGATCATGAATGACTCTCTTTTATAAGGTACTTATGGGACACACTTGAGCAAGCCACTTGTGCGCAATAATGCATTTTACAAATTTTATTACTTTTGTGGATATCTTCAAAATGAAACTACTTTGAAATGAATTGGATTCTTTTTTCAGGATCAAATATTGCCCAAGATGATTTCATTTTTTGTTGAAAAAACTAGAAAACGCATTGATGAGATGATGATAACAATAGGGCACGAATAATACAATGTATGTGACACTATTCTATCAGATCTCACGGGGTCTTTGATGAAATATCACCACAATGTTTTGGAGAGAACCTATATTTCACTTTATGTTCATTTCCATCTATCAGAGGTTCTCAAACCATATCTAAAGAACAACCTCCCTGTCTCTTGGTTTCTAGACCATAAGAAATTTTCAACTATCAACATTTCTGGAATGGGAACCTACATTAATGGTTGGACATCATCTATAGTATGTTTTATGCATCACAACCCATGTGGTATAGATATAAAACCAAACAAAGTTGAACTAAATCCACATTTCTATTCATCCATCATTCGATATTCATAGAAAAATTAAATCAAGGGCTAGAAGAAAGGTTTGGACTTTCACCCAGGATGAGGTGGTAATCCTACATGGATGTGGGAATATTGGGTGTCCCATGTCTTTTCATAGCATCAATTATTGGGTTGTTTATAAGATCTCTGAGGCTACGATCCTTGGAGATATTTATAAAAAAATTCATCCCTTCAAGGGAAACATAGAATGTCACAAAAAGGACACCGGATTTAGTGCGCGAGCTACTGAAAACATCTCATGATATTAAGATGTTAGAACCCCTCTTAAAAGGGGATATTTTTCTGGATAAATTGATAGACATTTTCCTGAGGAAGAAGGGGGAAGGACCCACTTTCAATCATCCGACAAGCTTTCCCAAGGTAAAAAAGAAAAGATTACCCAATACCTTATATCTGATGCTGGAAAATGGAGAGTTTGATATATTGGGATATGAAATCTAGCCTAATGTTCTGGCCCAGATAGTCTTGTGGGATTTCTGTCCATATCGGTTAGTTTTTATTTGCAGCTTTTCTATGATTCCACGGGTGGAATAAGGCTATGAACATTTGTTTTAGCAGCTAATATGGTATAGAAAAGGGTCATGAAGCTGGTCACCCCTGTTTTGGCAAAGATCCAAGGGATTTTGCTGCATATTAATCTTGGGAAAGCTTCATTAATAATTTTTAGACCATTCCAAGTGTTCTGATGATGGATTTCAAACCACTTCCAAAATTACACTTTGAAAAGAGATATCAATGTCCTTGGGAGCAATTTTTGACCATATTACCAAGTTGAATCTTTTATTTTTTCCATTTCTTTGAGAGCCCATGAAATACAAAAATGTTTTAGTTTATATATGGAGTTCAACATCATTCCTTATGGGAATACTCACATAGTGAGATTTATTTATGATGGGAAGGACAACATTGATATCAGGTCACACATGATAACCATTAGGTATGGTGTGTTAGTGACTAGGATCGATGGAAGATCATATGATAGGCTTATGCTCTGTAATGATTTTCACTCCAGTTCAAATGTAATCCAAAAATAACAATATCTCCCAAGTACACATTAGAATATAAAAGAATCTAAGGTTTTCTTGATAGATATGGATTCTAATAGCCTTGGAGTTGGTGGAGGCAGTGATTAACCTTCATACATTGAATGAAACCAGTGGTTTTACCTCTTGGTATGATGAGGCTTGGATTGAATTGTACCGTGAAGGGGTGATTGAAAAATATGTTCCTCAGGTTGGGATAAAGAGGAAGAGTAGGAAGGGTTCCCCTCATTTGTAAGTTGCTTCATCTCCTTTGGAGGCTTCATTGTCATCATAAGAGAGTGAGTATGATGTGGTTCCCATCTTATCATAACAAACCTGTTCAAGGTATAACCCACTTTCCAGAATAAAAATGGGCCCTCCAAAGAATGTTGTACCAAGGAAGCCTAGTCAAAACTATTAATAGGAGTCTCATGTTCCATTTTCTTAATTTTTATTTGTGATAGAAAGGTTTGGGAAGACTGTGAAATCTAGGGCCGGTAGATCATTCTCAAAGAAGGATGGAATGTATTCAGAATATGTATGACCATAGGAAGTCCAAATGTTGAAGGATATGTCTTTTGATGCTGAAATTATGTGGGGACTCCTATGAGCGGGGTTGTAGATTCCAAGGATAGGATATATTCGAGCCCCTCCTATTATTCACGTTAAGGATAATCCTGAAAAAGTGAATATTTATATTTGGGAGCTAGTGATTCTCATATATGAAACTGATAATCAGATCACTTCCACATGGAGAGTGGAGGATATTAAAAAATGTGGGACTACTAAAGGGATCGATCATTCACCTTCTGAGGAATGGTGTGACTTCTTTACTCCTAAATAAGTAATTTCACTTATTCCTAATGTCGCTTATACTTTTACTTTGAATTATATTCAAAGAATCATTGCTAAAGGGTAATACCATATTAATCTGCAGTGGGATGAGGTAAAATAAACTGAGGTTCCATCACCATGGTTTAGCCCTAGTGGTACTCTGATCAGGGTTTCTGGGTCACCCCTCGAATCAGTAGAGGTGTGTCTAGGACAACAACCATGGAGTATGAGATGGAGATATAATTTCCACATATGGTACCTATTTATAAGGAAGTTGATATTATCCCTACTTTGAATAAGATAAAGAAGAAGGAATGTTGAAGGGTGAAATCCTTGGCTACATACCTTTCTAGTAGCATTATGTCTTCTTGGTGTCATTAATTTATTCCCAGGACAAGTGTATAAAATTACTTGGATTATATTAGCCACAATCTATTTTTTTAATATATAAAATCCACTTTTTGGAAAAGTGGGAACCATATAAAGAAACCCCCTCATTTCATAACTCCATTCATATGACACTCGTTAAAAAAACAAGAATACAACATTCAAATTTCAAAACCAAATTTCAGAAACCCGCCAAAAGAATCCTCGAACCACGAGCTACCCACCTCGATCTGTGTCTCTGGAGACCTCGAACCACTCCACACCGCCATCATCATGTAGCTATCCTGACATCTCATCTGTCACTGATAACACGTAGTATGTATCATCCTCACAGGCATAACACCGCCGACCGCATCACTGATGTCCACAGCCATAACATTGAAACCCATCACTTAGCATCATTGGGGATGAACACAACCTCGCCATCGATGATTGAAACAGCGTCACTGTCAACCTCTCAAAGTCGTGCCCATAATCACATCCCAATGACCATTGAAGACCTCCACGCAGCTCCACCTCAGAGAGAATAAGGGACTCTTGGATCTCGAGCAGAGAGAAAGTGGACTTAAGGAGGAAGAAACAATGGCAACAACTTCTGGTAACCATCAATGCCGAATAAATTCGACACCATCACCACTGACACAAACAACATTGAAACATCATCCGATAAACATCCACTACAGCCTTCACACTGACTCTAAGACCAGGAGCGAACAACCAGTAGAAAAATCACCAGACCAAACCCATCATGAACCACTCCTGAAAAAGACTTCACAAACCAGAACGAACCAACAGGAGAAGCATACGCCCAACCAATTGTTGCTCCTTAGACGATGAACCAACGCCGGATGAAGACTCCACAGCACCCAAACAAGCCGATCCACACCGAAGATGCTGCCATCGTGAAACCACCATATTCCCAACACCCATAAAAATAGATCCACACTAGGAGAAGACCGTCTAAAAATAACTGAGGGGAAAACCATCACCACTATCGTGTGAGAAGACCGCTGATCTACCCAAATAACACAGGTGAGACACGCGACTACAACTCCAGACCACAGTAGTCTGGCACTCAACCACGGATTTCACGGTGCTTGTAGAGACCCAAAGCTTGACGTACATTGACATTACATTACATTTGCGGAATACTTATTACATAACAAAAACACACACACAAGGTTCGTAATAGTTTAGTGTCTTTGGAAACTCGGAATAAGATCTTCAACATCTCCCATAAAGATCTTCCTTTTTTTTACCTAAAACCTTTCTTTATATCCTGGGGAAAAGAAAACATAAAAGGGTGAGCTCAAATGCTCAGTAAGGGTAAACAAAAGAAATATCAATCACATCATATACATAAGCACGTAATTTTTGGAAATCTTAACCTGCAAAAGAGATCATAATTTCATAACATGGGGCAAATCATGGTAGTGAAATGTAATCACAGTAATCATAACTTAAAACATTAAACTTTGTGTCATACACACATAATCATAGAGAATCATTTCTTGTTAGTCAAGACTCATTTCCAAGACTATCTTAGTGGACAAAGTCCCTTTCTGAACCGAGTCACCCTCGTTTCAGTCCTGTTTCACTGAACCGGTATAACCTACCATTCCAGCCATGTCTATCTCATGAGATATAAAATTTTTACCCAATGCATTGGAGGGAGATATAGGTCCCACCCATCTCATAATGATACCATTCTTATGTGTGCCACAAAATCATAAATCATACATCATTGCATAACCCATGTAATAAAAATGGGAATCTTAAACATCATCATGACATCATAAAACAATTCATATAGGATAAATGAATTCATAAAAATATTTCCATCGCAACATAATCAAATCCATGTAATAATAGGGATAGAAACATAACCCTTTATTATCTTATATGGAAAATAATTTTGATAAAACACTTGAACTCCATTCTTGAAGAAAATATCCTTTCTACTTCAAAAACACTTTTCCTTTCTTAACATGTCATACAATTTTAAAATAAAAGAAGTTGATTAAAAATAAACTTGAAAAATTGTAAATGAAGCTTCTTGGAAATAATTTTTTATTAATCCATTCATTCCGTATAATTTAAAAAAACATTCTTCTCGTACTTTTGTCGGAAAAGTCAAAAAGTACCTCGTACGAAAAACGCCAAAACATTCCTTTCATATCTTTTACTAAAATCTCACCGAAGGGTAAAATTTGATATAAACTATTATGGAAGGATATAAATATTACATATTGGGGAAACATGGATGTGGATGATAAAATACACCCCAGTAAATACCAAAGTATAAACAATCTCGGATAAAATGAAATTGTGACATTTACCTTACCTTAGATCCGATTTGCTTTGTACGTGTCCGAAGCTCCTGTATAATGGTTTAAATAATTTTATTGACTTATTCCAGAATCATACATATTGATATGATATCATATATGGTCATATTCTTAGCTTCTTATTAGTAATATTTCATTGTTACTTGTTACTCGGGTCTTTATTTCCTTTTGTTCTTATATGTGTTTTGCCGAATAAATTCTTATTCTTCTTTTAAGGTTATAGATACCTTATATCCAGAATGGTATTAGTGTAACATATATCATATTTATTCATTCAATTCATTTATATAATTACTATGTAATGATGATCATGTAGAACGAGTCGCATCACATCGTGGAGACGGTATTCCGTACGTACGTACGAGCGATGATATTGTTCCCATGATCGTGGAATTTTATTCAAGTGTATTTATACTATTTAAGTATCAATATCACTTTATAATAATCATATATAGTTACTCATTACACCATTATACCCATCCTTGTAAGGTGATGGTGGAAAATAGATTACACCACGGCGTGGAGACGGTATTCCGTACGTACGCACGTGCGGTGATTTCATTTTTCTGTAGGATGGATAGAAGGTGAATTAGGGTTATTTCATATTTATAATAACATATAAGTATCTAAGTAATACTTATGTTATTACTTTATCATGAAACAACTAAAGAAGAAGAAGTTGAAGAAGAAAGAAATTGAAAAGATCGGTAATGGATATTACCTCTTCTTTGAAACGCCTCTTTGAATCCTTCACTTAGGGAACTAAGATTGGACTTTGAAGAAGACCAGGACCTCTAGTATTATTCTAGGGAAGTGTAGAAGGGATTTTGTCAGGGGTTGGCTGAGCTTGAGTGCTCAAATTGGTGTGAGGAGGAGGGGGAGGAGGTGCCCTTTTATAAGGGAGGAGAGGGGCTCCTTTGGAAAACTAAAAATATTATTTTATTATAAAGTCATATTCGGTTTTAAATAGCTCCAAATTGATTTATTTCGAGTCTAAGGTGGGTATGGGTCGAAATACTCTCATCCAATAGAATTTAGACAAGTTTATATTCCTATTTAAACCTTATCATTTAGATTTAACATTAAGTAAAATAATTTTACTTTTACCGTGTCTTCTTGTGTTCTTATACAATAAGGTTAATACACTTACTATAAGAAGCCAAACGAACCCCAAGTTGTTTATTATTAATATATATAACATATCTAAGTCATTTGGACGAACCTTAGATTTTTAGGAATAAAATAACAATTAATAATATAATATTTGTTTTAAAAACTATTTTATGTCAATTTTGACACTATTTAGTAATTGATTTTTGTGAAAATCATAACTGAATGATAAGTTCGAAAACAGTTAATTAAATCAATATTAACATGTCATATTAACCTATAAAATTATTGGAATTCATAAAAAGTCTCAAATTATAGTTATTTGGGTATTTATAACATCAATTATATCAATATTTCATTAATAATATAATTACTGCATCATCGTTGTGTCATAAATAAATTAAATTATTTAATCATTAAAAATTACAAATAAAATAAAATTATGTAGGAAATCTTTTTAGATTTCTAATGAATATTTATAGTCGAATTTATCTTATGTATAACCCCATATTAAAAATTTTTTAGTAAATAAACATTGATTTTAACTCTTTTAACCCTTCTTTAAATAAATTAATAATAAATGACCTAATCTAATCCAAGTGGGCCTAAATGGTCATATTTTATTCCTAAGTTTGTTTTTGGTCGAATTACATTTGTCCAATATAATTAGGACATGTGTTTGGGTAATAATAATATCATTTCTACCCTTAATTACCATATTTACTTTTAACTGTGGTAAAAAAAGTAAAAAGTTACTATTCACCAAAAAATTATTTTCATCTCATTAAACCCCATTTTACTTATTGACATCAACTGTGTCTCTCGGATTTTTGAAATTCCACTCACAGAAGCAGTAAAATTAAGTTTTATGAACAATTCAGTTTTTTTTAACTACCACTTAGTGGTTTCACTATTCATCAAAAATTGAAAGTTTTCAGAAAAATACCAAAAATTAGGCATAAGCTATATTTGATATTATGAACTCAAAAATGATTTCTATTTTACCAAATTCAAAACATATCAGTTGCATTAATTAATTTCAAAATTAATTCCCGTCGTCAAAACAAATAGCGTGTTCTTAAGAGATAATAACTATCAAAAGATTGACACTTGTTTATGTCTGGTTTAAATGTGAAATTACATCCAATGACCAACATTGTTTAAAATTGTAAAAATATATTCTAAATATAATTTCAAACCACTCAAACTAATAATTTATCACTATTAATTATTTCTATTGAAAAAGTTGTTTTTAATTAAAATTTAGTACTTTTCACTATTCATCAAAATATGAAAGTTATCCGAAAATCACCAAAATTTCACCCTAAGCTAATTTCGATATTACAAATCCAAAAATGAATTACATTTTGAAAAATAAAATTTACAAAATTTCAAAAAGTGGTTATTACTATTCATAACAGCTAGTTTTAATAATATTTTAATAGCATATTGTTGTTTAGTGAAACTCGTTATTGCATACTACACACGCTATCGAGGAAGGTCGTGATTGCGTGTAATGCAAGGCAAGTCAAGGATGTGTGTTGTGCAAGATCCTTTTGGTTTAGCGTACAACATAAGACATTAGTGAAATTAAAAATAATATTTTTCATAAAATCTTGGGTTGTTACATTCTACCCCCCTTAAAATGAATTTCGCCCTCGAAATTCGTCGGGGTTATAAATGGTTTACTATTAGAAAGTTTCTTTAATAGAAACTCACATAGTAAAAAGGAATACCAAAACCAATCTTTAAAAACTAAAGTATGAAACGTAACGGTTACCCAAATAAACTAATCACTGGGTTTCCACATAGGTGAAAATATGGATATGGAAGAAAAATCTAATCATCATGTTCTGATGGAGAGTGGTAGAGAACATGGCTATGGAAAAGCCAACAATCACAAATCCATAAATTTGTGACGATCTAAGGTACCATCTGATTAATCAGATATAAGAGCACTAGGACAACATTTTTGGTTTTCAAGATCGTTTCCCTAAAGTTGAAGAATTTGAATTAGAATAAATACTTACTTTATTTTGGTACAATCTCACTGTTGTTCATGAATTGAACAATTTCCACTAAATCCCTTAAATAAATGAAGTTGAATTTGTAATTAGTGATGTGTTATCAGATCATGTGATAGAATGACGGGTCATTCCATTTCTTTCAAACAAACGGTTATCAAAAGTAATAAGTCCATCTTATGATTAGATTAATTGTATATGGTTCCAAAAATGATCTTATACTTTATATATCATACCGCTTAATAAAATAAAACTAGTTTCTACTAACTAGGGACTTCCTGTAGGCCAGTGGTAGGCGATAACGGCCAGTCGCACTTCGGTTGTGGGTTCGATTCCCACAGCCTTGTCCGACGTGATGGGCTGTCGCCCGTCCTGCAGGTTGTCCTTTTTCTAAAGCTATATTACTATAACATCCCATCAATAATATCGAAAAATGTTTTATCCTAACTTATGTCCAACATAATCCATTCTAATCTTTAGGCTTATCTAAAATACTTCAGTCCAAGCTCATAGTATACAGAAAATGATTACTTGAAATGTCACAGAAAAATCACGTGAATGCCATCATTTATCCCCCATATATCATAAGATATATCTTTTTGGTCAAATTACAAACATGTGAATACCTTAATCATGTATTCTCTTGAAGAATGAATACCCATTGAACCTTAGTGAAAACATGAATACTGTCAAAAGTTAACTCCTTCCACATACCAAAATCCAAAGATTCTATATACTCAAACCATGATATAACCTTCTCCTTATATCAGTCATGAGCTCATGAATACTATCAAACATTTAATTTTCTCATTATCCCTTCATTATGCACATATCATCTACATTCCAAAAATATCTGAATAACCTTTCATGGATACTGGTAACATTAATCATACACTTTCAAAACTCAATGAAAGACAATAGTGTAACAATCCATAGATGTCTCTTTATTCCATAGTAGCATGAGATTACTTATACAACATTACACATGATAAACATGTAATCATTCAACTACATTCTTAAACCATTGACCGAGCTTCAACAATTCTTTCATCTCAAATATCATTTATAGTCTCTTCATCATCATCCACATAAATACTACCCATACGACCATACTGATTCTCTTCATGAGACTTTCCCTTAGGGCATTGGTTTGCATAATGCCCGTACATTCCACATTTAAAACATTTAACCATTGTTTATGTCGTAGCAATACCATTATCCTCATCCCTGGTGTTAACTTAACCTTTTCCTTTTCACTTACTGGCTTTGTGTCCTTCTTTTCCACACCCAAAGCATCTTCCAGTTCCTTTGAAACATTCTCCTTGATGACTCTTCCCACATGATTTACATAGGGGAAATTGAACTTTCTTTCCTCTATGATCATCATGAAACTTCATCTTTCTCTTATTAGCCGAGTCCGGAAACATACCAATTTTACTTTATTGGTCATATTATGAGATTGTTGATTCAGCATAATAATGATGTTTGGACTTCCAAATCACAATTCATTTGGTTGCTCATGAAGAATATCATTCCATTGTCCATCATATCCTCCATTATCATGAATCATCTTGTTTCCAGCCATTTTCTAAATCCCAAAACGAATAGCGTGAGAGGAAAAAATCATAATAAAGGGGGAGTAACTTTAATATCTAACATATTTGGTTTAATCTAATATCGGTACCATAGTTCTAGGACTATATCCTATACGTATACTTATCCTTAGGGACATCCCTAGATATACCTTAGAAATATCTCTAGGGATCTCACTAACGTTTTCGCATCCCAGTTTCCAAAGGTTAACTAAACTTTTCCTCTGATACCAACTATAGAGACCCGAATCTTGACGTACATTGACATTACATTACATTTGCGGAATACTTAGTACATAACAAAAACACACACACAAGGATCGTAATAGTTTATTGTCTTTGGAAAATCGGAATAAGATCTTCAACATCTCCCATAAAGATCTTATTCTTTTTTACCTAAAACCTTTCTTTATATCCTGGGGAAAAGAAAACATAAAAGGGTGAGATCAAATGATCAGTAAGGGTAAACAAAAGAAATATCAATCACATCATATACATAAGCACATAACTTTTGGAAATCTTAACCTGCAAAAGAGATCATAATTTCATAACATGGGGTAAATCATGGTAGTGAAATGTAATCACAGTAATCATAACTTAAAACATTAAACTTTGTGGCATACACACATAATCATAGAGAATCATTTCTTTTTAGTCAAGACTCATTTCCAAGACTATCTTAGTGGACAAAGTCCCTTTCTGAACCGAGTCACCCTCGTTTCATTCCTGTTTCACTGAACCGGTATAACCTACCATTCCAGCCATGTCTATATCATGAGATATAAAATATTTAACCAATTCATTGTAGGGAGATATAGGTCCCACCCATCTCATAATGGTACCATTCTTATGTGTGCCACAAAATCATAAATCATACATCATTGCATAACCCATGTAATAAAAATTGGAATCTTAAACATCATCATGACATCATAAAACAATTCATACAGGATAAATGAATTCATAAAAATATTTTCATCACAACATAATCAAATCCATGTAATAATAATGATAGAAACAGAACCCTTTATTATCTTAGATGGAAAATAATTTTGATAAAACACTTGAACTCCATTCTTGAGGAAAATATCCTTTCTACTTCAAAAACACTTTTCCTTTCTTAACATGTCATACAATTTTAAAATAAAAGAAGTTGATTAAAAATAAACTTGAAAAATTGTAAAGGAACATTCTTGGAAATAATGTTTTAAAAATCCATTCATGCCGTATAAGTTAAAAAAAACAATCTTCTCGTACTTTTGTCGGAAAAGTCAAAAAGTACCTCGTATGAAAAACGCCAAAAGATTCCTTTCATATCTTTTACTAAAATATCACCGAAGGGTAAAATTTGATATAAACTATTGTATAATGATATAAATATTACATATTGGGGAAACATGGATGTGGATGATAAAATACACCCCAGTAAATACCAAAGTATAAACAATCTCGGATAAAATGAGATTGTGACATTTCCCTTACCTTAGGTCCAATTTACTTTGTACGTGTCCGAAGCCCCTGTATAATGGTTTAAATAATGTTATTGACTTATTCCAGAATCATTCATATTGATATGATATCATATATGGTCATATTCTTAGCTTTTTATTAGTAATATTTCATTGTTACTTGTTACTCGGGTCTTTATTGCCTTTTGTTCTTATACGTGTTTTGCCGAATAAATTCTTATTCTTCTTTTAAGGTTATAGATAACTTATATCCAGAATGGTATTAGTGTAACATATATCATATTTATTCATTCAATTCATTTATATAATTACTATGTAATGATGATCATGTAGAACGAGTCGCTTCACATCGTGGAGACGGTATTCCGTACGTACGCACGAGCGATGATATTGTTCCCATGATCGTGGAATTGTATTCAAGTGTATTTATACTATTTCAGTATCAATATCACTTTATAATAATCATATATAGTTACTCATTACACCATTATACCCATCCTTGTAAGGTGATGGTGGAAAATAGATTACACCACGGCGTGGAGACAGTATTCTGTACATACGCACGCGCGGTGATTTCATTTTTTCGTAGGATGGATAGAAGGTGAATTAGGGTTGTTTCATAATTATAATAACATATCAGTATGTAAGTAATACTTATGTTATTACTTTATCATGAAAAAACTAAATAAGAAGAAGTTGAAGAAGAAAGAAATTGAAAAGATCGGTAATGGATATTACCTCTTCTTTGAAACGCCTCTTTGAATCCTCCACTTAGGGAACTAAGATTGGTCTTTGAAGAAGACCAGGACCTCTAGGATTATTCTAGGGAAGTGGAGAAGGGATTTTGGCAGGGTTTGGACGAGCTTGAGTGCTCAAATTGGTGTGAGGAGTAGGGGGAGGAGGTGCCCTTTTATAAGGGAGGAGAGGGGCTCCTTTGGAAAACTAAAAATATTATTTTATTATAAAGTCATATTCGGTTTTAAATAGCTCCAAATTGATTTATTTCGAGGCTAAGGTGGGTATCAGTCGAAATAATCTCATCCAATAGAATTTACACAAGTTTAGGTTCCTATTTTAACCTTATCATTTAGATTTAACATTAAGTAAAATAATTTTACTTTTACTGTGTCTTCTTGTGTTCTTATACTATAAGGTTAATAAACATACTATAAGAAGCCAAACGAACCCCAAGTTGTTTATTATTAATATATATAACCTTATCTAAGTCATTTGGCCGAACCTTATATTTTTAGGAATAAAATAACAATTAATAATAAAATATTTGTTTTAAAAACTATTTTATGTCAATTTTGACACTATTTTGTAATTGATTTTTGTGAAACTTATAACCGAATGATAAGTTCAAAAACAGTTAATTATATAAATACTAACATGTAATATTAACCTATAAAATTAGTGGAATTCATAAAAAGTCTAAAATTATATTTATTTCGGTATTTATAACATCAATTATGTCAATATTTCATTAATAAGATAATTACTGCATCATCGTTGTGTCATAAATAAATTAAATTATTTAATGTCTAAAAATTACAAATAAAATACAATTATGTATTAAATCTTTTTATCTTTGTAAGGAATATTTATAGTCGAATTTATCTTATGTATTACCCCATATTAAAAATGTTTTAGTAAATAAACATTGATTTTAACTCTTTTAACCCTTCTTTAAATAAATTAATAATAAATGTCCTAATCTAATCCAAGTGGGCCTAAATGGTCATATTTTATTCCTATGTTTGTTTTTGGTCGAATTACATTTGTCCAATAGAAATAGGACATGTGTTAGGGTAATAATAATATCATTTCTACCCTTAATTACCCTATTTACTTTTAACTGTGGTAAAAAAAAGTAAAAAGTTACTATTCACCAAAAAATTATTTTCATCTCATTAAACCCCATTTTACTTACTGACATCAACCGTGTCTCTCAGATTTTTGAAATTCCACTCACAGAAGCAGTAAAATTAAGTTTTATGAACAATTCAGTTTTTTTTAACTACCACTTAGTGGTTTCACTATTCATCAAAAATTGAAAGTTTTCAGAAAAATACCAAAAATTAGGCATAAGCTATATTTGATATTATGAACTCAAAAATGATTTCTATTTTACCAAATTCAAAACATATCAGTTGCATTAATTAATTTAAGAATTAATTCCCGTCGTCAAAACAAATAGCGTGTTCTTAAGAGATAATAACTATCAAAAGATTGACACTTGTTTATGTCTGGTTTAAATGTGAAATTACATCCAATGACCAACATTGTTTAAAATTGTAAAAATATATTCTAAATATAATTTCAAACCACTCAAACTAATAATTTATCACTATTAATTATTTCTATTGAAAAAGTTGTTTTTAATTAAAATTTAGTACTTTTCACTATTCATCAAAATATGAAAGTTATCCGAAAATCACCAAAATTTCACCCTAAGCTAATTTCGATATTACAAATCCAAAAATGAATTACATTTTGAAAAATAAAATTTACAAAATTTCAAAAAGTGGTTATTACTATTCATAACAGCTAGTTTTAATAATATTTTAATAGCATATTGTTGTTTAGTGAAACTCGTTATTGCATACTACACACGCTATCGAGGAAGGTCGTGATTACGTGTAATGCAAGGCAAGTCAAGGATGTGTGTTGTGCAAGCTCCTTTTGGTTTAGCGTACAACATAAGACATTAGTGAAATTAAAAATAATATTTTTCATAAAATCTTGGGTTGTTACATTCTACCCCCCTTAAAATGAATTTCGCCCTCGAAATTCGTCGGGGTTATAAATGGTTTACTATTCGAAAGTTTCTTTAATAGAAACCCACATAGTAAAAAGGAATACCAAAACCAATCTTTAAAAACTAAAGTATGAAACGTAACGGTTACCCAAATAAACTAATCACTGGGTTTCCACATAGGTGAAAATATGGATATGGAAGAAAAATCTAATCATCATGTTCTGATGGAGAGTGGTAGAGAACATGGCTATGGAAAAGCCAACAATCACAAATCCATAAATTTGTGACGATCTAAGGTACCATCTGATTAATCAGATATAAGAGCACTAGGACAACATTTTTGGTTTTCAAGATCGTTTCCCTAAAGTTGAAGAATTTGAATTAGAATAAATACTTACTTTATTTTGGTACAATCTCACTGTTGTTCATGAATTGAACAATTTCCACTAAATCCCTTAAATAAATGAAGTTGAATTTGTAATTAGTGATGTGTTAGCAGATCATGTGATAGAATGACGGGTCATTCCATCTCTTTCAAACAAAAGGTTATCAAAAGTAATAAGTCCATCTTATGGTTAGATTAATTGTATATGGTTCCAAAAATGATCTTATACTTTATATATCATACCGCTTAATAAAATAAAACTAGTTTCTACTAACTAGGGACTTCCTGTAGGCCAGTGGTAGGCGATAACGGCCAGTCGCACTTCGGTTGTGGGTTCGATTCCCACAGCCTTGTCCGACGCGATGGGATGTCGCCCATCCTGCAGGTTGTCCTTTTTCTAAAGCTATATTACTATAACATCCCATCAATAATATCGAAAAACGTTTTATCCTAACTTATGTCCAACATAATCCATTCTAATCTTTAGGCTTATCTAAAATACTTCAGTCCAAGCTCATAGTATACAGAAAATGATTACTTGAAATGTCACAGAACAATCACGTGAATGCCATCATTTATCACCCATATATCATAAGATATATCTTTTTGGTCAAATTACAAACATGTGAATACCTTAATCATGTATTCTCTTGAAGAATGAATACCCATTGAACCTTAGTGAAAACATGAATGCTGTCAAAAGTTAACTCCTTCCACATACCAAAATCCAAAGATTCTATATACTCAAACCATGATATAACCTTCTCCTTATATCAGTCATGAGCTCATGAATACTATCAAACATTTAATTTTCTCATTATCCCTTCATTATGCGCATATCATCTACATTCCAAAAATATCTGAATAACCTTTCATGGATACTGGTAACATTAATCATACACTTTCAAAACTCAATGAAAGACAACAGTGTAGTAATCCATAGATGTCTCTTTATTCCATAGTAGCATGAGATTACTTATACAACATTACACATGATAAACATGTAATCATTCAACTACATTCTTAAACCATTGACCGAGCTTCAATAATTATTTCATCTCAAATATCATTTGTAGTCTCTTCATCATCATCCACATAAATACTACCCATACGACCATACTGATTCTCTTCATGAGACTTTCCCTTAGGGCATTGGTTTGCATAATTCCCGTACATTCCACATTTAAAACATTTAACCATTGTTGATGTCGTAGCAATACCATTATCCTCATCCCTGGTGTTAACTGAACCTTTTCCTTTGCACTTACTGGCTTTGTGTCCTTCTTTTCCACACCCAAAGCATCTTCCAGTTCCTTTGAAACATTCTCCTTGATGCCTCTTCCCACATGATTTACATAGGGGAAATTGAACTTTCTTTCCTCTATGATCATCATGAAACTTCATCTTTCTCTTATTAGCCGAGTCAGGAAACTTACCAATTTTACTTTATTGGTCATATTATGAGATTGCTGATTCAGCATAATAATGATGTTTGGACTTCCAAATCCCAATTCATTTGGTTGCTCATGAAGAATATCATTTCATTGTCCATCATATCCTCCATTATCGTGAATCGTCTTGTTTCCAGCCATTTTCTAAAACCCAAAACGAATAGCGTGAGAGGAAAAAATCATAATAAAGGGGGAGTAACTTTAATATCTAACATCTTTGGTTTAATCTAATATTGTTACCATAGTTCTAGGACTATATCCTATACGTATACTTATCCTTAGGGACATCCCTAGATATACCTTAGAAATATCTCTAGGGATCTCACTAACGTTTTCGCATCCCAGTTTCCAAAGGTTGACTAAACTTTTCCTCTGATACCAACTATAGAGACCAGAATCTTGACGTACATTGACATTACATTACATTTGCGGAATACTTAGAACATAACAAAAACACACACACAAGGATCGTAATAGTTTATTGTCTTTGGAAAATCGGAATAAGATCTTCAACATCTCCCATAAAGATCTTCTTTTTTTTACATAAAACCTTTCTTTATATCCTGGGGAAAAGAAAACATAAAAGGCTGAGCTCAAATGCTCAGTAAGGGTAAACAAAAGAAATATCAATCACATCATATACATAAGCACATAACTTTTGGAAATCTTAACCTGCAAAAGAGGTCATAATTTCATAACATGGGGTAAATCATGGTAGTGAAATGTAATCACAGTAATCATAACTTAAAACATTAAACATTGTGGCATACACACATAATCATAGAGAATCATTTCTTTTTAGTCAAGACTCATTTCCAAGACTATCTTAGTAGACAAAGTCCCTTTCTGAACCGAGTCACCCTCGTTTCATTCCTGTTTCACTAAACCGGTATAACCTACCATTCCAGCCATGTCTATATCATGAGATATAAAATCTTTAACCAATGCATTGTAGGGAGATATAGGTCCCACCCATCTCATAATGGTACCATTCTTTTGTGTTCCACAAAATCATAAATCATACATCATTGCATAACCCATGTAATAAAAATTGGAATCTTAAACATCATCATGACATCATAAAACAATTCATACAGGATAAATGAATTCATAAAAATATTTTCATCACAACATAATCAAATCCATGTAATAATAGGGATAGAAACAGAACCCTTTATTATCTTAGATGGAAAATAATTTTGATAAAACACTTGAACTCCATTCTTGAGGAAAATATCCTTTCTACTTCAAAAACACTTTTCCTTTCTTAACATGTCATACAATTTTAAAATAAAAGAAGTTGATTAAAAATAAACTTGAAAACTTGTAAAGGAACCTTCTTGGAAATAATGTTTTAAAAATCCATTCATGCCGTATAAGTTAAAAAAACAATCTTCTCGTACTTTTGTCGGAAAAGTCAAAAAGTACCTCGTATGAAAAATGCCAAAAGATTCCTTTCATATCTTTTACTAAAATCTCACCGAAGGGTAAAATTTGATATAAACCATTGTATAAGGATATAAATATTACATATTGGGGAAACATGGATGTGGATGATAAAATACACCCCAGTAAATACCAAAGTATAAACAATCTCGGATAAAATGAGATTGTGACATTTCCCTTACCTTAGGTCCAATTTGCTTTGTACGTGTCCGAAGCCCCTGTATAATGGTTTAAATAATTTTATTGACTTATTCCTGAATCATAAATATTGATATGATATCATATATGGTCATATTCTTGGCTTTTTATTAGTAATATTTCATTGTTACTTGTTACTCGGGTATTTATTGCCTTTTGATCTTATACGTGTTTTGCTGAATAAATTATTATTCTTCTTTTAAGGTTATAGATACCTTATATCCAGAATGGTATTAGTGTAAAATATATCATATTTATTCATTCAATTCATTTATATAATTACTATGTAATGATGATCATGTAGAACGAGTCGCATCACATCGTGGAGACGGTATTCCGTACGTACGCACGAGCGATGATATTGTTCACATGATCGTGGAATTGTATTCAAGTGTATTTATACTATTTCAGTATCAATATCAATTTATAATAATCATATATAGTTACTCATTACACCATTATACCCATCCTTGTAAGGTGATGGTGGAAAATATATTACACCACGGCGTGGAGACAGTATTCTGTACATACGCACGCGCGGTGATTTCATTTTTCCGTAGGATGGATAGAAGGTGAATTAGGGTTGTTTAATAATTATAATAACATATCAGTATGTAAGTAATACTTATGTTATTACTTTATCATGAAAAAACTAAAGAAGAAGAAGTTGAAGAAGAAAGAAATTGAAAAGATCGGTAATGGATATTACCTCTTCTTTGAAACGCCTCTTTGAATCCTCCACTTTGGGAACTAATATTGGTCTTTGAAGAAGACCAGGACCTCTAGGATTATTCTAGGGAAGTGTAGAAGGGATTTTGGCAGGGTTTGGCCGAGCTTGAGTGCTCAAATTGGTGTGAGGAGTAGGGGGAGGAGGTGCCCTTTTATAAGGGAGGAGAGGGGCTCCTTTGGAAAACTAAAAATATTATTTTATTATAAAGTCATATTCGGTTTTAAATAGCTCCAAATTGATTTATTTCGAGGCTAAGGTGGGTATCGGTAGAAATAATCTCATCCAATAGAATTTAGACAAGTTTAGGTTCCTATTTTAACCTTATCATTTAGATTTAACATTAAGTAAAATAATTTTACTTTTACCGTGTCTTCTTGTGTTCTTATACTATAAGGTTAATAAACATACTATAAGAATCAAAACGAACCCCAAGTTGTTTATTATTAATATATATAACCTTATCTAAGTCATTTGGCCGAACCTTATATTTTTAGGAATAAAATAACAATTAATAATATAATATTTGTTTTAAAAACTATTTTATGTCAATTTTGACACTATTTTGTAATTGATTTTTGTGAAACTTATAACAGAATGATAAGTTCGAAAACAGTTAATTATATAAATACTAACATGTAATATTAATCTAAAAAATTAGTGGAATTCATAAAAAGTCTCAAATTATATTTATTTGGGTATTTATAACATCAATTATGTCAATATTTCATTAATAAGATAATTACTGCATCATCGTTGTGTCATAAATAAATTAAATTATTTAATGTCTAAAAATTACAAATAAAATACAATTATGTAGGAAATATTTTTATCTTTGTAATGAATATTTATAGTCGAATTTATCTTATGTATAACCCCAAATTAAAAATGTTTTAGTAAATAAACATTGATTTTAACTCTTTTAACCCTTCTTTAAATAAATTAATAATAAATGTCCTAATCTAATCCAAGTGGTCCTAAATGGTCATATTTTATTCCTAAGTTTGTTTTTGGTCTAATTAAACTGGTCCAATAGAATTAGGACATGTGTTAGGGTAATAATAATATTATTTCTACCATTAATTACCCTATTTACTTTTAACCGTGGTAAAAAAAAGTAAAAAGTTACTATTCACCAAAAAATTATTTTCATCTCATTGAACCCCATTTTACTTACTAACATCAAACGTGTCTCTCGGATTTTTGAAATTCCACTCACAGAAGCGGTAAAATTAAGTTTTATGAACAATTCAGTTTTATTTTACTACCACTTAGTGGTTTCACTATTCATCAAAAATTGAAAGTTTTCAGAAAAATACCAAAAATTAGGCCTAAGCTATATTTGATATTATGAACTCAAAAATGATTTCTATTTTACCAAATTCAAAAAATATCAGTTGCATTAATTAATTTAAAAATTAATTCTCGTCGTCAAAACAAATAGCGTGTTCTTAAGGGATAATAACTATCAAAAGATTGACACTTGTTTATGTCTGGTTTAAATGTGAAATTACATCCAATGACCAACATTGTATTAAATTGTAAAAATATATTCTAAATATACTTTCAAACCACTCAAACAAATAATTTATCACTACTAATTATTTCTATTGAAAAAGTTGTTTTTAATTAAAATTTAGTACTTTTCACTATTCATCAAAATATGAAAGTTATCCAAAAATCAACAAAATTTTACCCTAAGCTAATTTCGATATTACGAATCCAAAAATGAATTCCATTTTGAAAAATAAAATTTACAAAATTTCAAAAAGTGGTTATTACTATTCATAACGTCTAGTTTTAATAATATTTTAATAGCATATTGTTGTTTAGTGAAACTCGTTATTGCGTACTACACACGCTATCGAGGAAGGTCGTGATTGCGTGTAATGCAAGGCAAGTCAAGGATGCGTGTTGTGCAAGCTCCTTTTGGTGTAGCGTAGAAAACAAGACATTAGTGAAATTAAAAATAATATTTTTCATAAAATCTTGGGCTGTTACAGTGCCTCCATGGAATCCGAGCCCACCGAAGATTGCAAGCCTTCGACACCACATAAGCCCATTGTTGGATATCACCCACGACGCAGCCAGAGAACTCGCAAACCCTCGAAACAATGGGTCTGATCCTTCAGCGATGCTGAAATTTGGAATAGAACCTCGACATCGTAACAGCTGGAGGAGCATGCCGCACTTGCCGAGAAACCAGGAGCAGAGCCGCAACCAATCGGGAACTAGATGGCGGCGACGCTGAAATTTGGAATCAATCCATTTTCCATCTCATGGAAATTACAAATGAGCATACAATAACAATGGAGGGCACATTAGACCAAGCATATATTCCTACATGTTAAATGGATCCCTCAACTGAAAAGGTGTTGAGGTCATAGGATGTATCATCTGCTCCTGGAACTATTATTATGACAATTGTAGATAAGGAGGAGGAATTTGGTATGTTGAATGTATTTCATAAGATGTTAAATGATCATGAATAATTTCAAATTCTGTAATATTTCATGTTTATCCCAAGCACTAGAGAATCCTACGATGACTCATACTGACCCTATGACTATGAACAATGGGGTTGTTCAGTGTATCAAGTCACCACCAGAGGGTCATGAACCAAATTCTTAAAGTGTTCCCATTGTTGACATTAAAAAGGGTATAATGATGTTAATAAAATCCATGATAAATCTTCACATTTCTTTTGTTAAAATACTGGAACATATTAATATTCCTACTAATTTAGAATAATGTGGGGAATTATATAAATAATTAAATGGACATGAGTCTTTTTTCATCTAATCAACCTTTTATGCCAGATTCCCTTGTCATGAATGGGTGGAATGCACACCTCCATCCACAAAAAATATTATGGTGATAGTTCATGGAAAATAATTTGAAATATATCATAGTCCCACTATTTGGGGGGGAGGCTGTATTAGGTGGTATTTGAAATGGGAAGCCTTCCTGAGCCTCATTTGGAAGATCTTGGACAGGTCAAGGAGAGTGCCCTTCATTAAGTGGTTTCGATTCAGACTGGTGGAGTTAAGGTCACTAATTAGGAATCCTCCTAGGCTGACAACCTATTACTAGGTAAGGGTCACCAACTATTGTAATTGTGCCACATTATTACTATTATTTTGAAGCTGATAATTATTCTAATTCACCATTTTGGATTATCAGCTTCTATGGCTGGGTCTAAGAGTGAAGCTTCTCCATCAGCTCGACTAGCACCAGAAGGCATGGTAGCCACTATTCATGAGGGAGTAGAGCAGGGCACTTATTTGAGTTCACTGATTCTAGATTACATCTCTGGAAATGAATATGAATTTGATCTGGAGTCGTAGAATTCTCTTTGAATCACACACCACAAGGCCTCACGGGATATATGGAAGATAATATCTAACACCCCCATGAGTACATGTATTCATGAATCAAACAACATTCAGTTCTTTTTTTCATGTTGTGATTTGGTGGGATTGATTATCATCTAATATAAATTGGTGTGAAGGAGACAGTTCTTAGGTGAGAGAGAGAATAAGCTTTGTCAATACCACATAAAAACCAAACTGCTCACCAACATTGATGACTTTTGAGCTATGTTATCCAAAATGGAGGCCAATCATAACAAAACAAATGGAGGAATTCAAGAGGCATATCAAGGAGAAGAGTTTTCAAATTCCATTCCATCATCAAGACTTAAATACTTCGCAGGGAGAACTTGAAAAACAAATTTTTTCATTAGGATAATCCCAAATAGAAGGGTCAACTACCTTTGTGGATGAAACATAAGTGTTTTTTCAAGCTGAGGAGACTATAGCTGGTTGATAGACTGAGCTTCAAAAAGTAGATGAATGGGATTAGGATGATGTTCACTAGATGAATAGTTATATTGAAGTCCACTTGTAATGTGTTAGGGAGAGGTTCCATTTTATAGATGTTCCTCTAGGTACGTTTTTTCTTTTAAATGAAATGAATTTCACTTCCAATAAAATATGTATTCATCCCTGCCTTTTTCTTATAATCATAATGTCAAAGATAATTTTCATATAATGGAATATTTATAACAACTAATATTAATTTCAATGATGGGTATGGGGGAACTCTACTTTTTGGATCTATTCTGAAAGGCCTAGTGAGCATAGTTTGACTATTTCAAGTGTTATATGGAAAACCCTACAAATGTTATGTATTTATGTGTCATCGCCCTAATTTTTTTGTAATATCAATATGGAGGAGAATTATTAGGCGAGACATAGATTTTACTTAGGCTATCCTTTTTGGGTTTTTAGTCTAAAAAGTGATGTTCCATTTAACTTTTTATCTCTTTATATCGCCTAAAACATACAGAGTGTGGGTCTATTGAACTGAAACACTTTTTTTCTAGAGTTCTATTTGCTTGTTTTCAACCTGGTGGTTATTCTGTATCAATTTAATTGATAGTTTAAAGTAATACGAATCAAAATAATTAGGATAGTGTTTTGGGTTGAGCAACTTTAACCATAACATTAGAAATAATCACCCAAATAGGTCTTGCTAGTCAAGAATGTTCTAACATTCTTCAAATACCTCCAAGGGGAATCGTGAGAAATAATTTTATGGTTTTTTATTATAAAACATGGTATTTGAGAAAAGGGGATTTCTCTCATAACAATGAAGTTACCAATGGTTGAAAACCCCTTTATGGGGTCTATTTGATGCATGGTTAATTGGGGAGTGTACTACATATTCAAATAGAGGCATCCTTACGATGATAGCTCATTATGTGGGAAACTTATGCAAGGAAAATTGAGGTATATACTACAAAGTCTTGTAAAGTAGTTCCCAGGAATTCTGACATTCTATTGATGATGGAAAAATGAATTTTATGATTTTTTTCTTAATACCATAGTGGGTGATTCTTCCAAAGAATGATGTGTGAGAATGAATGGGTTATTTGTGTTGACATAGTCCATGAATGGGAAACCACTCCTACATGAATTTGGTGTGTGAATGAGGGTACATGTTTTTAGATAAATAATGTTAGGGGATAATTCCACTTTATAATAAGAGATGAAGGTATCATGCAATTTAATTTCATGTGACTAGTATATAACCATGTAGTTTAACATCCTAAGGCAAGGACATTATGCTATGAATTTTAATATCATGTAGCATAGACATTATGCTATATAATTTAAATTCGTGTAGTAAGGTCATTTTTCTATATATTTTAATTTCATGTAGCATGAAAATTTGGGGAATTAAATTAATGGTATTTAGCTTTGACCGAAGGTTTGATGGTTTCCCCTTACTTGATAATTTGTTTGAAAATTTGATATTATATTCAGGTATGGAAGGAGAAAGTTGTAAGATGTAACATGGGGATCTATGGATCTGAGAAATGGTTTCGGAAAATGGATTATGGTGTTAGAGTAGGTCTTTATTGAGAATGAAGTTACCACTCCTTGTCAAACCTGTTATGGGGGTTGTTTTATGTAAGGCCAGTTGGGGACTGTATTGCATAATCAATAGTGGAATACTTTGTCTAACAAACTTGTTATGAGAAAAAACCATGCAATGCCAACTAGGGAGCATACTGCATAGTTAGGAAATTAATAACTCAAGAATTATGACATTTTATTGCTAAAATACAATGAAAGTTTATGGAGATTCGGATCTTCTCAAGAACAGAGTTTGGTTTGTGGAGAAAATTTCTTGAATACATAAGTGGAATTTAAAGTGATGATTTCCAAATATTTGGGGAACAGGATTTTTGTGAAGGATTTACCCATATGTAATAAATATAGTTCCTGTAGATTTAGATCATGTGACTAAGACCATTTATCTTATGGAACGATGGATGGTATGTGGTAAAATGGCCCATGGTTATTCCAATATTCTTTGAACATCTGAAGGTGGAGAATGTAAACCACAATCTTGGAGACTTTCTGGTCAAGAGAAGGGATATGGGACAAATATATAAGGGATAACTGCCGACTTTCAATTTTGGGTTCCAATATACCATCATCAAATCTTAAAGGCACAGAAGGGGCTTCTCCCAAGTGAGAAATTACCACTGTTTGACAAACCCATTATGGCAGATGTTTTATGTAAGGACAATTGGGTAATGTACTGCATAGCCTAACAATGGAATAATTTTGTTGACTAGCCCATAATGGGTCCAACTTATATGAGGCTAACTAGGAAGCATATTGCATAGTTAGGAAAATGAGATCTCAGGTATCAAAAATTCTTCCACCAGAAGCTGAAGAAGGATTATAAAGATCTAAAAGTATAAAAGATTCGGAGTACGACCGGAAAAATAGGAATTTTCCAATGCAAAAAAGCAATTATTTGGTCCTATATTGTCCATGAGTTTGGATTCCCTTGAATATATATGACTCATATGTAGTAGGGGTCATATTTTGTTTCCTTTTTTGGATCACTAATAAGAGGACCCAAAATAAAATCTCCAACATTAATTTTTTATTGTATGCAAGGGAGGAAGAATTTTTTTTACCCTATGGCTAGGACTAAGATCTAAGTCCTAGTATTCACTGCATGTCTAAATTGAATAAGAATTAAGCCAAACATAGTTCTCTGGGTACCGTTCAGTTTAAATTCATACATTGAGGATATTATCCATGTACTTTAATGTCATGCATTAAGGGAAAAGGTGTATTTATGTGAAGAGTAACATTATAATGTGGCTGAACTTGGGCATATGGCCCAAGTGTCACTGTGAAACTTTTCAGTGAAAGAATCAAGACACATGTAGTTCTAATAGATACGAGCTCACACGTAATGTGATAACTCGTATTGGATCTCCTCATGTAGTTCTGAATCATACATGAGAGAGTGGGGTCTTTTCCTTGTTATGATGTGGTTGGGCCCAAGATTGGAGATCTGGACATCACTACATATCTCATAGTGTTTATAATAAATCCATACATAGATCTTGAAGGATTGGATAGTGTACCATCATGCGTCAAGGACATGGGTGACTTTGATGTTGAAATGGATATCACGGATGGTCCAAGGTGTAAAACCTAGGCATAAATACATATCTTTTTAGGGAATGAACTTATCCCTATATAGTTCTTTGATAAATTGGGCAGTTTATTATCATGAAATGGGGATATATGTTGCTCCTTTTAAGGTATTTCATTGAGGATCACG
Source organism: Viscum album (assembly GCA_963277665.1). Taxonomy (NCBI): domain Eukaryota; kingdom Viridiplantae; phylum Streptophyta; class Magnoliopsida; order Santalales; family Viscaceae; genus Viscum; species Viscum album. The sequence goes on along the minus strand of OY728145.1, from coordinate 1,589,507,970 downwards.
ATAACCTCAATGTGAGTAGATATACCTTGCTATTATAGGGAAATACTTTACCAAACTTATAACCCCATGTGAGCTATGCTCAATGTGAGAAACAAGGCATGGTGAAGGTTTCTTTTATAGTGAAAGGGAAACAAAAGTGAAGTATAAGGGCATGTTTAATATGTTGTGGTTGTACCAATAGATATGATCCAGATGTTTCTACATATCTCGTTGGGATGAGAATCAATATGTATTTAGTTCTTGATGTCTCATGATGTTTAACATCATACGGTACAGATGAATATGTACTGATGTGAAAGGACAAAAATGTTCTGGTTAAACCAGGGTGTAGGACTCTGGTGTCACTATGTATCTTTAAAAGGAAAGAATCCTAAAATATTTAGTACTTAACAATTGTTTCCCACATCAACGAAGCTTTGATATGAGAAAATGGGTCTTTGTATAATTTCTAGACTAATGGTTAGGACAAAATCATGAAGTCTGGGCATCACCATGCATCACATTCTAATGGTAATCAATCCATAAGTTCTGGAATGGTTCCATGTGCAGATCTAATTCATACATGATGAAAAGGAAATGAGGATTCTTTTCCAATATTTTGGTTTAACCTAGGATTGGAGATTTGGGCATCACTACACATCTCATTGGAATGAGAATCAAGACACATGTAGCTCTTAGAATGGTCCATGTGCAGGTTTGATTCATACACATTGGGAATTAAAGGGTTTTTTTAAATTTTAGTTGGAACCATGATTAGTGATTTGAGAATTACTAAATATCTCATTGGAAGGAGAATCAAGCCGCACATAGTTCTTGTAAAAGATTCCCCACACTGACTAGGTCATGATGTGGGGACAGTGGATTTAGATACTATACATATTAATGGTTGCTTCCAAAACATGAGGCTAGTTATCACCACACATATTGTTCTAATCAAACCATATGTCCTAGAAAAGTTACCTATGTAGATTTGGTTCAAACATATGTAAAGAATAAATTTTCTTTGGGGGTGTGGTTGGACCTAAGATTGGAGATTTGGGAATCACTAAGTATCTCACTAGAAATTTCAATCAATCCACATGTAGTTCTTGAACACATAGTAAATTTTTCTATTATATGATGAGGACCTGAAAATGTTGGGACTTATACATTTAAAAAGGTGCTTGAATTTCATATGGAATTGAAATGATGTAAGTATGGCTTATGCATAATGGAAACCCATTATTATTCATCAAATATGGACAAGAGAGCATCTCGACCCACTGGGGGTTCGAGAAATGTAATTGGAACCTAGTGTGAGACATAGGCCCTTCTATTTTAAGGGACTAGGAGAGATATCCCGACATGTGGTAGTCGGTGGGCTTCATAACATCGAATGAAAAGGACGTTGACCATGTAGTTTAAGTTAATGTGATAAGGACCAACTATATAGTTTAATGTCCTTTATCATGGATGTATGATGCTATTTAGTTTAATTTCTTGCAATTAAGATGATGGTTTTGAATTTATAATAAATATTTACTCAGGAAACATTCATTGTTTCAGGCCATAGTGAGTTCTCTATCCATTGATATTGAAGAAAAAACTCCATTAGATTGGACCTTATGTATGGAGTAAGGTTTTATCCCATTTTGGTTCAAGATTTGGAGGCTTCTTTTCTGGTATCATTAGATTTATATGAACCAAAACCAACTCTCTATGGAGGAATTAATGAAGGCGGGCCATATTGTTAAAGGCTTGTGCTATCTAGTTATGATATACCTTTAAGTGAAGCGTGATTTGAAATCTCTTTCATCTAGCCTCCCCAATTCATCTAGTCATTTTTGATACTATTCATATATAGATATCTACTCACCGATGGAAATTTATAGAAATGGAAATTGATTATCAATGTGAAAGACAACTTCTATTCCATACACAAATGAGTACGAGGTTCCTTATAGCACCCCCATTTTCAGGTATGTAGCATTTTTTATTCATTGTTATTTGATTAATGTACCTGGTATGAGTTGGGAAGATGTTGGGAGAGTTATGAATGGTTTTGAATAAGTTTGGAGGATTTTCTAAGGGTGCATGTTTTGAGCACGGTTAGGGGACAATTGTAAAGGTTCATTAAGAAACCGTACAGTGGGAGATAGTGGGCTTCACATGGTCTGTTCAAGCTTTTCCAAACTATGCAAGAAAACCATTTGGGACCCCTTATCGTGAGGTAGTGGAATTTACATGGTTAGATCATGGTTTTCCAAACCGTGTAGGCTAACCGTGAGGCCACTTATAGAGGGGATTTTTAAATTTGGGTTCACTCTGGCTTGACCTATTTCACTCCAAACATCCTCCCACTTGAGCCTCACTCGGGATTTTTTGTTATCATGGGTTCTAGGGGCTCTCCCACTCATTATTGAAGTGATTCGAAGGGGTTTCAATGTGTTTTGAAGGTGGTTTCTCTCGAGTAAGTCTTCAATCTTGTTTTCTCCTTGTCTTTCTCTAGATCTACTCATCCTTCCCTCTCAGTTTTCTAGATCTGCATCCATTGTGTGTAGATATATGGGGTTTTTATCCTAAATTGATGATTTTAGAGATTTTTTATGACAGGGAAGAGAATCTAGAGGGGTTTCGGTGGTGTGTTCGCTGGATTTGTGGTGTGGTTGCTTGTGAGTTTATTTCTATATAAACCTAAAGGTAGGTGGGTTTTCTCTCGACTCCAATTGGCTAGAAATAGTGGCTTTGATTGAAATTATTTTTTTGGCTTGAAATTAATTGTGAATATGTTGTTTGAATCTTAGTGGAATCCCATTAGGTAACGATTTGGTGATTTTTGGGTGAGATGGTATATTTTTGAAAGAGGGGTTTTGTTGTGTGATTTTAAAATATAGATTTCAAAATTGGTTTCTTGGTTTGGATTATGAAAATGGTTTATAAAAATGGTTTTCAATAAAAAGGGGTTTTTATTGAAATGTGTTTTGGCATGGAAAATGGTATAAGTTGTCTTCAATAAATTTTTGATTTATTGAAGTGAATTGTCCTGTGTTGGAAATAGTTTTTTTCTTATTGTGTGGCCTTGGTGCTTGTGATTGCTGGTTGATTAAGTGTTATGGATTGTGTTGATTATGTGGAATTGGGTGGGAAGTATCACTATAAAAGGTGATGGATAGTGGACAGAAGATCCACCATTATGGATAGTGGTTGAGAATCACCACTAGTTGGAAGTGTAGTGAATGGGTTGGATGGAATGTTCACCATTTTGGTTTCCATGTTGTGTGTTTCTTTGTAAGATGGAATTTTCTATGCTAATATTAAATGGTGAAGTGTCTTATGGCATAGTTGTTTGACTTTACATTGGGTTTCATGGTTTGCGTAAGGTGTAATGGTAAGGGTGTATTTGGATTATTGGTAATTGTTTAACTATTTAATGTTTGATATAAACTATTTTATATAAATGTGGTCATGGTTTTCTTCTAGTGGAATTTGTAGTAATATTATATGGGGAAAACCTACTGATTATTATTACTCACCCCTACTTTGGTACTTGGGTTCTTTTGAAGTTTTTGTATACTATGACATATGTAAGGGTAAAGGATCTCATTTTTCTAGCAGTTTAACATGAGGCTTTAGTGATGTTGTGGTTCTTGGAGAATGGGTCTTGGTGTGGAGCGATGGATGGTGTCCTAGTTCATTGGGGGTCTTGTTGTTTAGTATTTTTCTTGGTACTCTGATTTTTTTATGGTTGTATTGGTACATGGATATTGTTATGGAACAACTTGGTTTTTTTGGAAATGTATGTTTTGGGTTGCTATGTCAGCATACATCTTGTAATTTTGTTAGCAGTGTATTGTTTGGTTAGTTGAACTATTAAAAAGGGATCATTGTTTCCCAATTATTCTTGAAGCCCTCGAAATTTATTTCAAGCATTTATCATACTAGGAACATCACTTAAGGATAAGTAACATTCCTACTCCATTTCAAGACAATGGGATGGGGAAGATGTTAAAAGTGGTATCAATTTTTTTGGTCCTTGGCATTCAAGTGAGTGCAGTTGTCCTGTCCTTTGGTGTTGACTATTGGTCTTGGTGTTGACATTGTTTCTTGGTTTATTCCATGAGTTGGATGGTAGAAAAGTATATGATTGTCAGAACATGGAATTTATAACATAAAAGGACATAGCTAACCCTTTTATGAAAAACTTCAATTTACTAGGGAGTTGGGTACATAAGTGTTTTGGAGACACATATAGTCATTAGATATCTCATTGTTGTGGGTGTAGCTAATGAGATGAGCTTGACATGCATGGTAGAAATTACTTCCCTATTGGATGTATATTTCAATGGGGTATAATTTTTTATAGTGGGAAATGAATGTGTGGATTTTTAAAAATCAGAAATGGGTTTCATGACGGAAGGATTTGAAACATGGAAACTTGTGGTATTTTGGAAATGGATCGATTTAAAAAATTGTGGAACATGGGAAAATTGAACTTGTGGAAAGCCCGATTGTGATAGTTGTTATATAATTGATTTTGAAAATTTTATGGATTTCCTTTTTAAGGGAGTGGGACTTATGGTTTCTTTTCTATTGATATAAATTACCACAGGTAGGCGTCGTAGAGACCAGCTCAAGGAAGCTACTGAAAAAGTGGTTTCACTTAAGCCCCATGTGGACCAACAGTTAGTGTGGATTATAGTGCAAGCTATCCAGGCTGTGGAGAGAAGGAAAAAGGGGGATTGACCAAAGAATGTGGGTCATGCGGTTCAATTTCAAAGGCAGAATCCACCCATGTTTAGGGGTGATTTAGAGCCAGAAAGGGATGAAGCATGGATGAATAGAATTAATAGGATATTTTACTTCAATGGAACACCAGAAGATCTGAAAGTGATGTTAGCCACATACATGTTGAAATATATTTCCCTTCAGTGGTGGGAGATGGCGGTCCAAGCTGGGATAGACCAAGGTGTGACATGGGAGGGTTTTGATTAATTATTTAAAAAAAATTCTACCCTCATACGTTCAGAATTAATTTTACAATAGATTTCATCATATTGAAGAAAGGGAACATGGCGGTGATCGAATATGTCGCTACGTCTCTGAACTTAGTGCAGTTTTCACATGAGGTAGTGAGTAGTACATCATTGAAGGAGTGAATTTTTTAAGATGGGTTGAGGCAGAAAAATCTTTCCAAGATAGTAGTGTTGTGTATAACCAATTACATAAGAAATTTTGAATAGATATACAGTGGTTGAGAGGGATATTTTTTATGATACAGGTGGGGTAAATATATTGGTACCCATATGGAATAGTGGGAACTCAAACACTAGGTTCAAGAAGAAGAGGGACACATATTTCTTGGGTGGGATTTTGACTTAGAATCTGACAATAGGATCAGTTAATCTTCCTCTGAATCCTCATAGAAGGCCATGATGTTTTCAGTGTTGATCTACGGGGGCACATAAAGTGGGATTGTAGGAAAAACCCATGAAAATGTGTTAATTGTAAGTGTATGGGGTATCTTCAGCATTGTTGTTGGAATTATCTAAGGTTGGGTGTCTATGAAACTCTGCATGGGTTACAGGGGTATTATGCCTCGACGGGATGAGGGCACTAGAATACCCCTTGTTAGCATAGAAAGGTGAATCATGGTGATTCTCAGAATACCACAACGCTTCAACTGGGTAATAAAGTGAAGATCATGGAATGAAAGAAGTTGTTTGGTGTTGAATAGGTTGTGATAGATGATCAGTCGGGACCATCCATAGTGCGAGGTACAGTTCATTTAAATTAAATATTAATGCAATAATTGTTTGATATTGGTGTTTCCCATTCTTTTATTTCTCCCCGTGCAATTTGTTTTTTGGGTTTACATGTGGAAATTATGCCTTTTGTTTTGAAACTACTAACTCCTCTGGGTCAAAGAGAGTATAAATCCTTCATATGTATAGAATGTTGTTTATTTGTGAACGACATTGAATTGATGTGGGATTTCTTAGTGCCCAAGATGGATGATTATGATATAATCCTGGGAATGGATTGGTTGACAACATTTAAAGGCCACATTTAATTCTATGCATAAACGATTAGTTTTACAATGAAGTATGATGTTTAACATCTCTTTATAGGGGATAATAATGAAAAGTTAGATGAAACAAATATTTTTGGAAACATATTTTGGAATGATCTTGTATCAGTTAGTGCTGATGTCATTGTCCTTAGTGGAAGCAGTTAAGAAAATAGTTTTTCCAATGGTTGTCGATCATTTTATAGATGTATTTCCTGAAGAATACTCAAGGTGTCCACTTGTGAGAGAAGTGGATTTTATTATTGATCTCCTTATAGATACCAGTATTATCTCACTTCCATCTTAACATATAGAACCAACAGTATTGTATGAATTAAAAGTGCATTTGGAAGAGTTAGGGAACAAAGGGTTCATCCAGCCTAGAACGTCTCGGTGGGTAGTGTCGGTTTTTTTGTTAAAAATTCATATGGAACTCTATGGATCTCTGTTGATGATTTTATTATTAATCAGGTTATGATAATGAACTGATATACACATCCACACATTGATGATTTGTTCCACCAGTTGAGGAGAGATCGGTGGTTCACCAAGATTGAATTTTGGCCAGGATATCTTCAATTGAGGGTGAGGGAGGAGAATATTCCCAAAATAGATTTGAGAAGTAGATATGGCCATTAAAAGTATGTTTTTATTCCCTTTGGTCTGAAAAATGCACTAGTGGTGTTCATGGAATTGATGAATTAGATATTTCAGTGATATCTGGAATCTTTTATATAGGTATATTTTGGCGATATACTAGTGAATTCAAGGACAAGTGTAGGCCATGAGTAACACTTGGAAATAGTGTTGGGGATCTTGAGGGATCATCATTTGTATGAAAAATTGTAAAAGTGTGAATTTTGGATACAGGAGGTTCATTTCCTTGGCCATGCTATTTCTGAGAAAAGTGTTTTAGTTGATTCGAAAAAGATAGAATCTTTTATCTACTGGAGACCACTAAAGAACACTTTCAAGATACGGAGCTTCCTTGGACTAATGGGCTATTATCAACAATTTTTCATGATTTCTCACAAGTTTCATTGTAAATTAAATCTTTGAAAGGGAATAATACCCTATTTCAATGGGATGAGAAGTGTTGAAAATGATTTGAAGAGTTAAAGGGTCTCCATACATCATCATCAATCTTGGTTTTTTCTGAATCTGGGAAAGGGTACGTGGTCTATTGTGATGCATCGTGATTAGGGTTGGGGTGTTTTATTATGCAAGGGGATCACGTGGCTTCATATGGCTCATGGAAGTTGAGGATTTATGATAAGAACTACCTAACACATGATTTGGACTTGGTGAAGTGGTTCATGCTTTAAAAATGTGGCGTCATTATCTCTTCTATGAGAAATTTGCGGGGTTTACCAATCACAAGAGCATAAAGAATATTTTCTCATAGAGATATTTGAAATTGAGGGAAATGAGATGGATGAAATATCTTTAGATGTTTGATTTTAAAACCAAATTTTTATTTAAATAATTATTTTATTTCATTTAAATTTATTTTAGATCAAAATAGATACATAATACCTATATAAGTTCAATGTAATTCATTGGATTCAGTTTATAATAATTTTAGATATATAAAAATTTTATCGAACTTTTTACCGTCTTTTACCCACCTCTAAGGAGCATTTGCAAATTTACATAAAACGTAATTTTACCACTTCTTTGAGTTGAATTTCAAAACTCTGAGTGACATGGTTGATATCATTAAGTAAAATGTGATTCAATAAGATGAAAATAATTTTTGGTGAATAGTAACTTTTTACATTTATTTACCATGGTTAAAAGTAAATAGGGTAATTAAGGTTAAAAATGATATTATTATTACTCTAACAAATTTCCAAATTATATTGAATAAGTATAATTACACCAAAAACAACATTTGGAATAAAATATGATCCTTTAGGTCCACTTGGATTAGATTAGGACATTTATTATTATTTCATTCAAAGAAGAGTTAAAAGTGTTATATACAAAGTTTAATAAGTAAACCATTTTTAATATAAGGTTACACATAAGATAAGTTCGACTATAAATGTTCACTAGAAATATAAAAAAATTATACATAATGTTATTTTATTTATAAGTTTTAGACATTAAATAATTAAATTTATTTATGACACAATGATGATGCAATAATTACCTAATTAATGAAATATTAAAATAATTGATATTATAAATATCCAAATAAATGTAATTTGAGACTTTTTATGAATTCCACGAATTTTATAGCTTAATATGACATGTTATGTTTTGTTAGATGATTTTTTTTTCAAATTAATAATTCTGTTATGAATAGAGCAAAAACAAAATACCAAATAGTGTCAAAATTGACTTAAAATAGTTTTTAAAACAAATATTATATTATTAATTGATATTCTATTCCTAAAAATCTGCAGTTTGGCCAAACAACTTATATAATTATAGTTGTATCATTAATTAACCACTTGGGGTTCGCTTAAAAGTATATAGAAATTTCATTAACCATATAATATAAAAATAAAAAGAGACATGGTAAATGTCAAACTATTTAACTAAGAGTTAAATCTAAAAGATAAGTTTAATATAGTGACCCAAACCTATATAAAAACTATTGGTTGAGTGATTTTATACCCATCCCCAATTTTTCATTCGATAATCCATTTTGGAGCCATTATAAACCGAAAATGAGTTTATTATAAAATAATATTTCTATCTTTTCCTAAGGTGCCCCTCACCCCTCTTATAAAAGGTCACTCTCCCTTCTATCTAATTCACACCTTCAAAGCCATTTCTCTCAGCCAACCCCTGCCCAAATACCCTCTCAACTATCCTCCCATCATCCTATAGTCCTTTATTTAGTCATAAAGCCAACCAATGGATCCCTTTTGATCAAATAAAAAGGAAGAACCTGAAGAAGAGGTAAATATTTCATCACCTATTTCAACTTGCTTTCTTCTTCCACTTCCTCTTTCTTTGTTGTTTCCATTCTAAAATAATAACTCTAGTATCTTCTATATACTGTGATTTTATTATAAATATGGTACAACCATATTCATTATTCTATCCATCCTTTGAATTACATGTCACCATACGTGCATACGTACGGCTTACCGTCTCCACGTTGCGGTGTAATTGTTATGCAATACATTATTATTTGGATGGGTATATTAATGATGTGTAATTGATTTAAATAATAAATATAACATGATAATTATTCTTTATATATGATATACCATCCAATTATATATTATTTTAATATCAAAAAAATTATATTGTCACTCGTGTGTACGTACGGATTGTCGTCTCCACGAACGCGATGATATTCATTCTCCATCGTATCCATTCAAGATTAATTTTCTTTTGATGATTAAAAATAATATTTAAAGACTTGAATCATTCTAGATATGAATAATATACATCCCATCCATAAGAAATATGACTCACATAACAAAGAAAATAAAGGAAAACGAATCTCTTAACACCCAAAATGACGAAAATACTAAGATATTATTAACAAAGAAATATTAAAAGATCATATATGATATCATATTAATGTATATTATTCTTGTATAATTTAATAAAACATATTTCACCATTATACCGAAGGTTAACCTAGCCTCAACCAAGTAAAAGTACAAGGTAAGGGTTAGTTTCACATCTCTTCATTATCTGAGGTTGTTTATATGTAATTATCTATTGTGACCTCTTTATCATCCACATCCATGATTCATAACAATGTATTTCAAAACATTCTTACTAATTTATAGACTATGGGTTAAAGTCATTTATACCCTTGTTTTAATTTTATAAGATTTTTTATAAATGAATATTTTCGTCGTTTTCCAAACGAGGTCCTTTATAACCTTTTCGACAAAATTAAGGTAAGAATGTCTTTTTTTAACTTATACGGGGGGTGCGGCTATTTTCTGCTGTTATAACATCGTCGAATCATACCTTACAAGATTATAAGAATATTTCCAAAATAGATTTTTTCTTAAATTATTTCAAAATAGAAATATATATTTCTCTAAAAAAGGTTTTGATTTCATCTGTGTCAACATCCCTTGATAGATTTTAAGCTTAGATGATGTTGATTTATTATGATACAAAACTTCCATATTATATTGAATGTATTGTGATATGTTTGACTGTGGATGTCTTATTTTTACACCATTCATGGTTAATGGATAATCTATTGACATTTTGTATGCTAGTTTTAAGGCGAATTTTTATGTTATGTTTAAACGTTTTCATATGAGGAATGAATTGGACTTAGTATGTGACAGGTGGAGCCCGCTATAGCTCCCCGATGCATCGGTAGGTCTCATTAGACAATCTAGTGTCTTGGCACAAGGCCTTGACAAAATCTTATTTATAGTCTCGGCACAAGGCCTTGACTATGTGGTTATGAAATTCTGGCATTATGAATTCCATCATTATGAAAGTGGCTATTGATATTTCATGTGATTATTCGACTAGTAAAATATCCATGTGGGTAAGTAAATGGAATTATTTTGATTTAAATTTTCCATATTATAATGAAGTTTAAGTTGAAAATGATTTTTTATTTCTATACATTGCCTTAAATGTTTATGCTTATTTATGAAATTTTACGCTATATTGTTATCCTTACTGATCATCTGAGCTCACCCCTTTTTATGTTTTATTTTTTCCATGATGCAAAAAAGTATATTATGAATGACCTAAAGGTATAGTCTATGGGATCTAACTGTTGTATATGGAAACAATGTTGTTTTATTTTTCCATTTTATGATGTAATGTAAATATTATGAATGTATCTAACACTTCCAAGTCTACTAAACTAATCGGTCTTTAGAGACTTGATCTTTTGTGATCATACCAATGATACATAATAATGCACTTAATATGGGTAACTGGGGTCGGGGCATTACAATTGGTATCAGAGGATGTTTAATACAATCCTTGGAAACCATATTTACTTAAACTCTGATTAGAGCACATAGCCCTAAAATAGAATTTGAGGATTAGTATAGAAGAACTTCCTAGAATTTTGGTATTGTAGAGATTTTGTGAGTTTTCTAAGAAATACATCCCTTTCTAGATACAAGCAGGTAGAGGTAGATCTGGCATGGATGTAGCTAAGGGGAAAACCCAAAAACACAGCCTTGAGATAGACTTGAATGGGAACTGGTGTGTGACAATGGTTCTTGCTGCACTTTTGGTTATGACACTCCCAGGGGATATGTTTAGGATAATTATTATTTTCATTAATAACCATTATGAAGGGTTTATGAGTATATACTTCCTCAATGAATTTTTTTTTATGATTATGGATTATATCCATAAACTGTTCAATTTATGTTAAGTGTTTTACAAGTTTGGAATTATGTATTTCGATTCATAAACTAATCTAGTTTATGCCATTGTTTAGAAATGGCGCCTAGTGGAAGGAATGGAAACAGTATCAATGCATGCACTCCATGTAGGTATTTTCCTCCAACTCAAGATAATTATAGTGGAGCTGGTGATGCAACCGGTGCTAATCAACTAATCACCATACTAAGACTACTCACTCAAGTTATGAAAAATAACCTTACCCATATGGAGCACCCTGATCCGCAGCATGGAGGATCAATGTTAGATCGCTTCATGAGGAAACAACCACAAAACATTCAATGGGGGTAAAAAACCACTAGTAGCTGATCAATGGATAAGTTCCTTAGAGAAAATATTCCACCCCTTGGGGAGTATCGAAAGGGAGAAAGTTTTCATGGTAGTTTACCACCTCACTGGAGATGCTAATCAATGGTGGTCATTGATTCAAAACACAAAGGAAGATGATAAAGTATAAAAAATGGAATGGAGAGATTTTAATGAAATTTTATTAGAAAATTAATTTCCTCATGACCATCGAGCAGATATGGAAAGGAAATTTTAAGTCTAAGGTAAAAGGAGGATGAGAATGTCGCAAAGTACGAAGCTAACTTTACAAGGTTAGCAAGGCATGCTACAGATTTTACACGTAACCCATGAAGTAAGATTGATCATTTATTTGATGGGTTAAAACTATTTTTCCATCGAGCATTAGTCTCACAATCCTTCTCACCGTACGAAGATATTATCTCATGTGCTATCAAGATAGAAAAATAATTCTCTAAGTCTTACGATTTTAAAGCAAAGCAAGAGAATAATAGATCTATTGAATGCTGTGGAAATGGAAATATGGGGAATAAGGGAAAAGTTTAATAACCATATTGTAGTAAATGTGGGAATAAACACATTGGAACTTTCCTGAAGGGAATGGGAGTCTGTTATAAGTGTGGTGAGAAGGGCCACCAAACTCAAAATTGCAATGGGAAGAAAGATGTTGTCGATGTTGAATGATACAATTATAGAGAAAGGGGGAATTATGAAAATGAATGTCTTAAGCGTCAGGGGAAATTACCTCAAAAAAGGCCAAGGGATCAAGGCCAATATTTTTTTATCACTACTACTGAGGTTGAAGCTCCGAAAGACATAGTGGCAGATAATTTAATGGTTTCATCAAGTTTATCCAATGATTTATTTGATTCTGGATCATCGCATTGTTTAATATCTTCCCAGTTTTCTAAGAAAATTATATATTTCCAATTTTATTTAACAAGGGAGTTTTGAGTCAAACTCCTAAGGGAAGTATCATTGCAACAATGTTTTGTGAATCAGTCCCCATTAGATCATATAAATGTTCTTTATCTTCTAATCTCATCGTCACACCCATGATTGAATTTGATATAATCCATGATGTGGATTGGCTTTCAGACCATGATACAAAAATTAATTATAAGAAGAAGGAGGTTGCAATTTTTTATGACAATGAAAAACAACACCTTATCTTTAGAGAAGAATCATCACCACCTAATTCTTATCTAGATCCACCCCTAATAGCTGAACTAAATTCAATAATTGCGGAAGAAGAGAATGAAATAACTATGGGTGAGGAAAGGAATTTTCAAATAGATGATGTACCTATTGTGAAATAATATTTTGATTTATTTCTAGAATATTTACATGGACATCCTCTAGAGTGAGAATTTGAATTTTCCGTTGATTTAATTCCTATATCAAGGCCCATATCGAAAACCCCTCATAGAATTGCCACTATGGAATTAGTTGAACTAATTACACAACTAGAGGAATTGAGTAATAAGGGATTTATTCACCCTTGGGTTTCTCTATGGGGGGACATATTCTTTTTGTTAAGAATAAGGATGGATCTATGAGGTTGTGCATTGACTATAGGGAGATCAATGCTATAACAATAATGAACAAGTATCCCCTACCTCGTATTGATGATTTATTCGACCAACTTCATGGAGCTCAATACTTTTAAAAGATTGAACTTCAATTTGGATATCATTAGTTGTGTGTGAATAAGGAAGACATTCCCAAAACAGCATTTCGAACCAGGTATGGGCATTACGAGTTTATAGTAATGCCTTTTGGAATGACTAATGAACCCTCTGTATTCATGGATCTAATGAATAGAGTTTTCAAGGAATATATTTTTTACTTTGTAGTTGTATTTATTGATGATATCTTGGTGTACTCCAAAATCTATGAAGATCATGAAAATCACTTGTGCATTATTCTAAAGACTCTTAGAAGATGTGAATTATATGGGAAGTTTAGCAAGTGTGAATTCTTACTTTAGGAGATTTCTTTTCTTGGCCATATTATCTCAAAGGATGGAATCTCCATTGATCCTTATAAGACAAGAGCAATCAAAGAATTTCCAGCACTGACGAGTATAATTGAGGTACATAGTTTTATTGGTTGAGTAGGTTATTATCGGTGTTTCGTCCATAATTTTGCCCGATTTTCTAACCAATTAACCAAGCTCGCATGTAAATGGGATAAATTTGTTTGGACAAAAGAGTGTGAAGAATGTTTTTAATAATTGAAGAGAAGATTAGTCAATGCTCCTATATTGACTCAACCATCAGGGAATGATGGGTTTGTTATTTATAGTGATTCTTCAAAGAAAGGACTTTGTTGTGTACTTATGAAGAATGATAGGGTTATTTTCTATGCATCACAATAGCTAAAAATTCATGAGAAAAAATATCCAACTCATGATCTTGAGTTAGCAGCTATAATATTTACTTTGAAGATTTGTAGACACTATCTCTATGGTAAAAAATGTGAGATATATACCAATCACAAGAGTTTGAAGTATATTTTTCATAGAAAGAACTAAATATGAGTCAAATAAGATGGCTTGAACTACTCAAGTATTATGATTTCACTATACACTACCACCCAGGGAAGGAAAATGAGGTGGAAGATGCTTTGAGAAGAATGGATCATGGAGTTTTGTACAATATGAGAGTTGAAAAGGATCCTATATACATGGATCTAGTAAAGATGGATATGGGAATACCCATGGAAGATGAAACATCAATGCTTTTTCAAATGGTTTCCAAACCATATTTACTAGAAAAGATAAAAAGTTCTCAGGATGATAATTAGGAATTTAAAAAGAAGATTAATGTTGTGAATAACGTGAGATTGAGTGACTTCATATATGAAGATGGAATTTTGAAATTTGGGAAGAGACTTTGTGCTCCAGATATACCTAAACTAAAAAGATAATTATTGGATGATTCTCATAGCTCCAATTTCTCTATAAACCATGGGAGAACCAAAATGTATAGAGACTTGAAGGAACATTTTTGGTAGGACAATATGAAGAGGTATATTTCTGATTTTTTGTCAAGATGTATGGTTTGTCAACAAGTGAAAGCTGGAAGGCAATAGCCTGGAGGAGTCTTGTAACCTCTTCCCACACCTGAGTGGAAATTGGATAATATAAAGATAGACTTCGTCATAGGACTACCAAAGACTCCTAGAAGGAACGATGCAATATGGTTTATTGTTGATCGTCTTACCAAGTCAACACATTTTCTTGCTATAAGTGAAGATTTACCACTTGAACATTTAGAAACACTATATATTAATGAAGTTGTAAGACTTCATGGAGTACCACTATCGATTGTTTCTGATCATGATCCCCATTTTACATCAAGATTCTAGAAAAGTATTTAGAAATCCCTCGATACTAAACTTAATTTGAGCACTGCCTACCACCCCCAAACTGATGGACAATCAGAACGGACTATTAAAACCTTAGAATACATGTTGAGATCATACTCACATTATTTTCATGGTATGTGGGATCAATATTTACCTCTGTTAGTATTTTCCTATAACAATAGCTTTCATTCAAGTATTCATATGGAACCATATGAAGCATTATATGGAAAGAGATGTCGCACACCAACCTATTAGGATGATGTTGGTGAAAGAAAACTTGTTGGCCCAGAAATTGTGGAGGAAACGATGGAAAAGGTGAAGGTAATACAAAACCACATCAAATCTGGTCAAAGTAGGCAAAAGGGATATGCTGATAACCGAAGGAAGGATTTGAAATTTTAGGTAGGATACCATGCTTTCTTGAAGGTATCATCATGGAAGGGTGTTATACATTTCGGTAAGAAGGGAAAATTAAGTCACAGGTACATCGGACCTTTCGAAATTCTAGAACGAATTGGGGCTGTAGATTACCATTTGGCAATGCCGCCAAGTCTCTCCAAAGTTCATGATGTCTTCCACGTATCACTGTTGAGAAAATACATTCCTGACCCAACACATGTACTCACCTATGCGGAATTAGAACTATAATATGATCTCTCTTATTGCGAAGATCCTATCAAGGTTATTTATAAAAGAGAACAAGTGTTGAGAAACCAGATGACTCGTCTGGTAAATGTTCTATGGAGAAACCATAATATGGAAGAGGCAATGTGGGAACCCGAAGAACATATGATGAAGAACCACTTGAGTCTTTTTATGCAGTAATATTCTGGAAATTTCGAGGATGAAATTATTTGAGGAGAGAATGTAACACCCCAAGCTTCCATGGTATGCTTCTCTTTGAATAATACAATAGCATGCGTTGTATGAAACTTTGAGTTCTAACACACCACAACCAATCAAACTAGCCATTATGAATAGTAATACCCACTTTTTTGAAATTTTATAAATTTTATCTTTCAAAATGGACTTCATTTTGGGATTGGGAATATCGAAATTAGATTAGGGTGAATTTTTGGTATTTTTCTTGAAACTTTCAATTTTTGATGAATAGTGAAAAACACTGAGTTGTAGTATAAAACCAAATTTTTATTTAAATAAATATTTATTTTATATAAATTTATTTTAGGTCAAAATAGATACATAATATCTATATAAGTTCAATGTAATTCATTGGGGCTAGTTTATAATAATTTTAGATATATAAAAATTTTATCGAACTTTTTACTGCCTTTTACCCACCTCCTAGTAGAATTTGCAAATTTACATAAAACATAATTTTACCGCTTCTGTGAGTTGAATTTTAAA
This sequence comes from Viscum album, assembly GCA_963277665.1. NCBI lineage: Eukaryota > Viridiplantae > Streptophyta > Magnoliopsida > Santalales > Viscaceae > Viscum > Viscum album. Next base: position 1,589,491,508 of record OY728145.1, on the reverse strand, counting down.
AAACTGAGAGACACGGTTGATATCAGTAAGTAAAATGTGGTTCAATAAGATGAAAATAAATTTTTGTGAATAGCAACTTTTTTCTTTTATTTACCACGGTTAAAAGTGAATTGGGTAATTAAGGGTAAAAATGATATTATTATTACCCTAACACATGTCCTAATTCTATTGGATAAGTATAAGTCCACCAAAAAAAACCTTAGGAATAAAATATGATCCTTTAGGCCCACTTGGATTAGATTATTACAATTACAATTATTTAATTCAAAGTAGAGTTAAAAGTGTTAAATTCAATGTTTAATAACTAAACCATTTTTAATATAGGGTTACACATAAGATAAGTTCTACTGTAAATATTAATTAGAAATCTAAAAATATTTTTTATATAATGGTATGTTATTTATAATTTTTAGACATTAAATAATTAAATTTATTTATGACAAAATGAAGATGAAGTAATTATTTAATTAATGAAATATTAAAATAATTGATATTATAAATATCAAAATAAATGTAATTTGAGTCTTTTTATGAATTCCACTAATTTTATAAGTTAATATTACATTTTAGGGTTGTTAAGATGAATTTTTTTCGAAGTAATAATTTTTTTATGAATTTAGGAAAAACAAAATACCAAATAGTATCAAAATTGACATAAAAGTGTTTTTGAAACAAATATTATATTATTAATTGATATCATATTCCTAAAAATCTAAGGTTCAGACAAAAGACTTATATAATGATAGGTGTATTATTAATGAACCACGTGGGGTTCTCTTTGAATTATATTGTAAGTTTATTAACCATATAATATAAAAAAACATAGAGACATGGTAAATGCCAAACTATTTAAATAAAAGTTAAATCTAAAAGATAAGGTTAATATAGTTACACAAACCTTTCTAAAACCTATTGGTTGAGTGGTTTTCAACCCATACCCACCTTATCCTTTAAATAATCTATTTTGGAGTCATTATAAATCTGAGATGAGTTTATTATAAAATAATATTTCTAGTTTTTTCGAAGGTGCCCCTCACCCCTCTTATAAAAGGGCACTCCCCCTTCTCTCAAATTCACACCTTCAAATCCATTCAGATCAGTCAAACCCTACCCATATAACCTCTCAATTATCCTCCCTTCATCCTAGAGGCATTATATTAGTCATAAATCCAACCTAAGGGGCCCTTTTTATCAATTTTACACATAAAACATGTATTTTTTTAAAGGTGGGTTTTTCACCATTTAATGGAACACGTGATTTAAAACTAGTTTTTTAAATTTTTATAAATTTTATATGAAACAATATATATTTATTAAAATATTATTTTTAAAATTTTATTAGGGTGGTTTTTGTATATTTTTTGAAAAGATTCAGTTTTTGATGAATAGTGAAAAATAAAAAATTTTAAAGAAAACATGAGTTTCCATCTAAATAATTAATAATAATAAATTATATTTTTAATTAGTTTTAAAGAAAACATATATAAATTATACATATATTAATACAATTTATTTCATTGGAACCATTTTTATATTGAATTTAGATAGAAAAAAATATTAAACATTTGAACAATTTAATTTAAGGAACCTACTATCTCATCCCTTCTGCGGAATTAATTTTGAATTAATTTCTTGCACTTATGTGATTTGAATTTGGGAAAATCGATTAAAAATTTGGATTCATCATAATTGATAATATATAATAAGGTTAAATTAATTTTCTCTGAAAATTATTAGTGAAAATATTTAATGTTAATCACAATGATTAAGGTAAAAATGAGTTTACTTAGTCGTTAATCTTATATGATATGGGGTAAAAACGACCCAATCTAGTCTAAAACCCAATTTATAGAAATATATACACCCTATAAACTCTTTTATAAAATATTTTTCATTATTGGAGGCACATTATGAATGATATTTTTCCCCATAGTGTTTACTTTTTGGTATTTACAAGAATACAACACCTCCTCCACTGCAAATAGAACTCACTCTCCCACCTTTTCCGCACCTCTCAAGACAATTTAGATTAACCAAAAACTAAAAAAATAACTTCTAGACCTCAATCACATAATACTATAATCCTTATTTTGATCATAAAACCATTCAGGGAAGGCCTTCGGTGCAAACAAATATGAGTTACCCGAAGAAGAGTTGACATTCTTCATTGTGATTTTTTAATTCTTTCTCCACCTCCTTAAATTTATTGTATATCAATATAATATAAAAAAATAATTATATTAAATATAATGAGATTTTTTTTATTATTTTAGGACCTACAAATTCACACACTTATATCAAATGGGATACACAATCATCATTCGTGTGTGTGGTGGACTATCGCCCCTCGAATCGATGTAATTCGTTCTTCCATTACCACCTTTAAAGGTTGGTAATAATTATGTATTTATATTTTATATAAGATATATATGAAATTTATAATCTCTTATGGTGTTTGGAATTAGTATATTTCACAGACATTTATGACTTCCATTTTTGTGGGAATATGATAACGTTTCTCGTGTGCATGAAAGACTAATGCCTCAAGAAGAGATATGATTCATTCACGATTCACATAGAATGTATTAACAATGATATTAATAAACATATGTTATTATTATGATATAAAAATAAAATTTAATGATAATATAAATATATATAATTTAGTTTTCTTTAATTTAATAAGACCAGAAAATGGATGCAACGTTCATGTGTACGTATGACCTACCAACTCCATATACAATGTATTTCATTTATTGTGTCTAACTTTTATGGATTAAAAAAATACATATATAATGAATATATATGATATTTATATAATTTTTAAATTTTTTCAATGATATAATCATGATCTGCATAAGAGGAAGAAAAAAAATAAGAAGTCATAATATACTAAAAAAGAAGGAAACTAACACCCAAAACAATGAAAATAATGAACGATTATTTAAAAATAGGTGATAAGGTTTTATAAAATGATCATATATGATATATTAAATATTAATATGGTTCTACTATAAGGAAGTAAGATTCTTAAAATTATTATATAGAATGTTAAATAACATTCGACCAAAAGGAAGTGTAAGGTAATGGATTTTGTGTATATTTACATTTCATTGAGACTTAATTGTATTTATGGACCAATTCACTTTTATATGGTCTATATAAAGCCCTTTTTAAAATTAATATCCAAATTAATTTTTAATTAATGGTATTTTATGATTTACCTAGAATCATTTTATCCAAGGGTATTTTTGACTTAAAATTATGAATAGTTAAAATTTGTTAAACAATATATATTTCTTTTGATATTGTTTATGTTATCTTAAAAATAACTTTCGTGTGATCAATTGTCATTATAAATTCAATATATCTTAATTATCCATATTATTCTTCGACAGATATGATTATTGGATAAATTGTATACCATATTTATATGATGTGTTTTCTTTGAATGTTATTTGATTAACTGGGGAAATATTATTAAATTCACATACATTACTCAAGATGGATATTTGATGGATAATATTGACTAATTAAATCGATTATTCATTTTTTGTGGAATGCCTTGGAATTAAAGTGGTGTTTAGGGTTTGATATAATATATACCCTCAATACATCATTAGGTTTTATGAGAAAAAATATATTTCCACAAATTAAATGTGTTTTATTACCCATAGATTATAATTTCTTGTGAAAGGTCTTGATCATAGTAGTTTTATGTTCTAGATACATGATATCCAATAATTAAGAATTTTTGGATTTTAGAATTCAATTATTACTAACTATGATATTTTCACTATGACACGACCTATGGATTCATTTGATTCTCAGTTTCTTGATTAAATGTAATGTGTGTTCAGTTAATTACCTTTCCATATTGATTATTCCTTACCTAGTTATTTAAATGGAATGTGAGTTATGATATTTACATTTCCATATGGATTATTCATTATTGATTCATGATAACTTTTATTATACATAACCCTTACTGAGAATTTAAGATCACCCTTATTTTCATTTTTTCCCCAGGTTACGAGGAAGAGATACTTGAATGAGTTTTCAAAGATAAATTTTATTAGATTTTATTATTTATTATGTTATATTTTCTACTTCCAATGTAAAATGGGTAATATTTATATAATCTAGTTTTCCAAAACTACTAAACTTTTTGGTCCTTAGAGATTTGATTCCTTGTAATCATGACAATGTAACAATGTAAAGAACTAGCTCTAGGATTCTAGGGTCAGAGTCGCTACAGTTTTTATTATAGGGTGTTTATTAGGAAAATTGAAAGCTAGATTTAAGAAACCATATATTAGAGAACATAAACCAGTGAAAACAATTTAGGTTAATGATGATGTCAGTTTGATATTTTATGCATTTGAATATGATATGATGGGATTTGTTGACCTCTGACGTGTGTTTGGATGGAGCTGATGATAGTGTCGATAGGGGTGGCGGCGAGGGATTCCGTTGAGTGATTCTCATCAGCAGTCTGGTGTGGTTATGTACGGTTTGAGGTGATACAGTGTCCCATAAATGAATGATGGTGGTTTTTTAAATTTTAAATTTCTAACTTTTATTATAGTTTTTTATTATTTTGTTATCACGGCCAGTTTTTTGGATGTAAAGGTGAGAATAGTGATGGTTGATGACATTCAGGTGGGTGTTTTTGAATCTTCTCATGGTAGTTTTATGTCTCCTAAATAATTTTTTGTGAAGGATGGTATGTTAATAATCGATCTATGTTGTGTGTAGTTCCTACTAAACCAGAAATTGGATTTTAGAAAATTAAAAAAGTGATTTGGATGGTATTCAATAATTTATATATGGATCTTCAAAGAAGGAATGTGAACCACATCAATTCATTTTATCCAGTGGGTAAGAATGATATTTTCTTGGATATTGTTTAGACAATCTTTTTATGGTATATAGTCTTCATAACATTCTCATCATATAAGTATATAATACCATGTAATAAAATTGAGGAGAAGGAATTATCTATGTATTATGGATTCTAAAGGGAAGAAAGAGAAGGATAGGACGACTATGAAAAAAATGTATAAAGGGATGAAGGGAAAGAATTATTTTCCCACACATGATAATTGTGGAAATAAACACCCTGGTTCTTACATACAATTATTGAGAGTTTACTACAGGTTTAGAGAGAAAGGCCATTATTCTTTTTTATTTCAAGGGTAATTTTTTTTTTCCAATGTTCAAGTATTCACATGTTGAATGGTACCAATGACCAGGAAAAATAACTCAGTGGTAAGTTAAACTTCTTGGAAAACACATGATTGAGGGAAATATAAAACTTAATATGAACCTGATGTCATGATATTGATGTTGGGATAAGTATATGATTGATATATATATATATATATATTAAATTAGATAATATTAAATAACTATTAATTTATTAATGAATTGTTGAAAAAAATTATTTATGCCATCATTGATGGAGTTAGAAATATTTTTGGATTTACATAATATATCCAATAATCTTTTTTTACTTAAAGAATAAATAATCATGCATGTTCTCAAAAACATTGTGTGTTTATTCAAGTTATTACTAGGTTTTATGGTAATACACGATGAAGGTATTTACATGTTTGTTATGTGATTATTTTAAGCTACTTCATGTTTTTTGGATTAATGATAAGTTAATTTTTAAAATTTTGTGACATTCAATAGTTTTAGATATTGATATTTTCAAAGTAACATGTGGTTAACCATTTATGAAATGGTTTTAGATGTTCTTTGGCCCATTATTTATATATTAATTCATTACATCACCATATGATACAACCTATAAAAAGAGATGAAGTAGAAATAGTTCAAGGTGCACCAATAGGATAAGATTGTTCTTATAAAATAGAAACGTATCATGTTAGTATATTTCAATATATTCTTAGAGAGTGAAATAACTCCTCAACTCTATTAAAATGATCTCGAGACATAAACGTAATCTTAGTTACATTATTTATGTTGATATAATGGTCTTGTATGTTATCACATATTTATGGCTTTGATCTCGCTAAATTTCCATTGATCACTAAATTTATTATGATCAATGTTATTAGTCAGTCTCCATTAGTATTTTTGAGGCCACTTTCTCTTCCATGTCCATATTTTCATTTCACAGCAATGTTCTCTTATCTGGAAACCTATTTCTGTGATTATTCTAGATGAATTATGTACTTCCCTATATTTTTTATTAATCAGATATTATATTAACCCTTTTATTGTCATGGTTTTAAATAAAGAAACTTCAAAATATCAAACCATTCATTACTGAGATCAAGTTTATATTTTCAGGATGAAATTTAATTAAGGTGGGGGAGAATGTAACACAAAAAAAATATAAATAAAGAACCTTATATTCAATAGCATGTATGAAACACAACACCAAGTGTAGAAATAAATATAACACCCCAAGAATTATATGATAAATTGACTATTTAAAATAAATTCAATATATCCTAAACATTAAATGCACACAACACTGAATTTATATTGTATTACACGCAACAATAAGTTTTTTCTAAATATTACATTATAAGTAATGTTGATCTTTACTGAAAACTATAAATATTATTATTTGAAATGAAAATTATCTCCTTGTTGTTAAATTGTAGGTTATAAATAAGATTAAATAATTTATTAAAATATATGGTTTCATTATTTGGTTACCAGTTAATTCGAAATAAATATAATAAACCAATTGAATATAAAGGAGATTTTTTTTATAAAAATCTGTTTTTTTGATCCATGTTTTGACTTATTAAATTAAATAAATTACTATTATTAGATGATATTAATGAAATTTATAAATTAAATACTATATAAATACTTTTCATATTCAAATAATATATTTTATCGATATATGATAAGAACAAATCTAATTTTACACATAAAAAATATATTTTTCTAAAGGTAGTTTTCTTGCATTTAAATAGTTCACTCATTTTAAAAATAATGTTTGACCCTTTTAAAAATATTTATTGAATAATAAACTTACTTTTTTAAATTCATCTTTCAAAATTATGTTAGGGTGATTTTTTGGTATTTTTATGAGAAGTTTTATTTTTTTTAGGAATAGTGAAAAATAATGAATTTTAATTGAAAACAAAAGTTTCATCTAAAATTTTATAATGTTGAATTATCTATTTTATAGTTATAAAGTCACAATAGATCAAGTTTACATATATTAACCGAATTCATTTCATTGGAAAAAAATTTATTTAGAATTTAGATATAAAAAATCTAGTAAACTTTTGAACATTTTCACATTATACACCTACACTCATATCCCATATGTGAGATTAATTTTAAATTAATTTATAGCACTTATGTGACATTAATTTGGAGAAATATATTAAATTTTTTTAATAACAATAGTTTATAATTTATAATATGGCCAAAAAAAATTTTTTGCCGCAGTGATTAGTGAAAACAATTACTTTTAATTATGTCGATTAATGTAAAAAAATGAGGTTATTTAGTGGTTAATATTATAATATTAGGTGTTTAAGTTACTAAACACGAGTAAAAAACCTATTGTATAGACATATTTAGTCCATATTCCATCTATTCTCAAAATGGTTCTTTATTGGAGGCACATGAGGTAAAGGAGACCTCCCAATAGTATTTACTTTTTAGAAATCCTTTTCTTTTAAAATTACATTGAAAACATAAAAATGAATCTTTAATGAAAATAATGGTAATGATGGTGGGAAATTATTTTCAATCTATACTTTTTTAAACTAAGATTCCTTTCAGATTTTCTATAAAATCTAAACATGTATTGTTTGGAAAATTACTTAAAAATTCTATCCAATTGTTTTTTTTCAAAAGAATAATATGCATAAAAAACAATTTGATAAATAATTTGATTAAATTTAAAAATATTTTTCAAAATATTTTTATAAAACATGCTTTGAGAATAAAAATATTTTTTGACTTAAAAGCAATTTTTCTTAAAAAATTACTCTAAACTCTTGAGAAAACAAAAGGAGGAAAATAGAGGCCAAACATTAGTTATCATGAAATAAACATAGTAAAATAAAATTCATGAGTTTATTTTTATATTGTTTATAATATTTTATCATCTAATGAATAAACATAAACAATCTTGATAAAATATGAGATTGTATCATCAAAATAGTACAAATTTGGTAACATTGAATTCTAATCCACATGAAGTAATTACATTAATTGAAAATTGAAATATCATCAGAATATAAAATTCAAGATATTAAATTTCAAATGACTATTATTTATATCTCAAATAATAAGATAGGTGTATAATATATCATATTTCTCAATAAAAGAGAATTGAGATAAAAATCCCTTTATGCTTTTGTAGATTTTGAACCATGAACCCCTTGAAAGAGGGATCATAAAATAGACACTTCAATCCAAATAATTTTCTGGAGAATCCTAATAAAATATATTCATGTAATGTATATACACATCATAAAAGAAACAAGTGGTGAATTTTCATATGTCTCCCAGAACTAAAAAGAGACTAGGAATCCCCTACCTTAAGTGTCGACTTCCTACTAACATGTTCAAAACTCTTATATAATAAATAAACTTTTATTATAAATATATTATATAAAAAAATTATATATATTATATCAAATAATGCTTAATTAGGACCATTAATTACCCCTTTATTACTAATTCCTTGTTAAAATCATATTTTGGGTAATGACTGCTTTATTTTTCGTATATGTTTTGATTTGTTATTTTAAGTCCCCATAATTTGATCATGGTTTCATAATCTCTAAATAAATAATTCTGAAATAATTATCATATTAATACATCAATTATACTTTTGATATCAATCATTTAATATGGCTTTGAAAAATTAACTATGTTACGATCATGGAGATGGTATACCACACGTACACATGAGTAACATTTCTGTTTTCAATGATCATTATGGAAAGAAGGTAAGTAATATTTTAAATTTCTAGAATGATTATAGAAAAATAAAAAAAATATTATTCCTTTAAATATATTTATACATATCATCTATGTAGCGTGATGATTAAAATAGAGAGTCATGTCACATTGTGAATGCAATATTCAACGCGTACACAAATTACGTTATCATCTTATATTGAGTGAAAAGGTAAGAAATAAAATGAACTATTATCTTATAGGAATGATTAATATTTCATTAATATCATAATTATGTCATTTATATCTCACATATTCATTAAATATATCCTTAATATCTTCAATGTAATGTGTTAGTGAAAAATGAATTACATCACTTCACGAGGTGGTTGTCCACTGTACACACAAATGACGTTATTTTATGCCCTACAGAATGAAAATTAAACATTTATATATGATACAATGATTTCATAGTTATAATTATGTTATAAATATCACACACACACATATATATATATATATATATTATATTCATCATCTTACACAACCATTATATAAGGTAATGGATAAAAAATGACATTGGTTCGTGAGGTGTTAGTTCGTTGTACACATGAATGGTCAATTCATCACTCATTTTTTTGAAGTGGAGATGGTTGTAGGTAATGAATAGAAATTAAAAAAATATAAGATTATTTAATATATTTTTATATTTTATCATCATGTTTTAATTGTAATTTATGTATGTGGGGTAAGAAATAAATTAAAACCCTCACTGAAGAACGTTACCTCATATTCGGGTAACCTCCTTAGGTTTGCACCAAAATCCTTCCTATAATTGATTTATGAAAAAAATACGGATATAAAATGATATTATATAATTATAAATGTGATTTTTTAATGTATGTTCCGGTCCAAAAATGTTTTAATGTGTGTAAAATTGATTAAAGGTGGTAGACTTTATAAGTGAGGTGAGTGGCACACCTGTATTGTTTTGAAAAAAAATGGTTTAAACACGTTTTAATTATTCCAAAACAATTAAAAATGGAATATTTTAGAGGAATAGAAATTATAGGGTCAATATATGTCTATAATATAGATATTATACAAGTTTTTAGATCGATTTAACCATTATCATTTTAGTTTAACCCCATTGCAAACACATTTTTACCTTTACCGCGATAAAGAATTTTTATTATTTTTATTATTTATTTTTGGTAAAAAAATTAATTTTACCTTATCATATAATATAAATTATAATCATTACAATTATTTAATACATTTTTCTAAATTAAATTAATATAATTGGAAAATTTTAACTAAAAATTAATCACACTGATGTGACGAGAAATAGTGTTTCCAAAGCGAAAACATTATAATGTTTACTATGTTTTTATATAAAAAATTTATATTAAAAGATTAAAATTAACTATTTTTTTAATGGATATATAATTTAACTAATTTTACCTAAAAACCAATTTAAAATATAAGTTACCTTTATAAATAATTTAAATGAAAAGGTAGTTTTTAATTAAAATTTAGTGTTTTCAGTATTTATAAAAAAGATAATCCTTTTAGAAAATTTTAAAAAAATAACACTAAGATAATTTTCTAATGATGATTTAAAAAATTAATTTTATATTATTTTTTTCTAAAAGTTTTAGTTTTTTAAATAAGTGCGTAAATGTGTGACAAAATTACTTTTTTGAAAAATATAGTTTTTAAGAATAAAATTGGATTTATTCTTATCTATTGTATTGAAAACACAAAATATGAATTTTAAATAGTTTATTGAGTATATACTATATAATTTTTATTAAAAACATATAAAAAAATTTTTTAATTTAATTTATTGAGGTAAATGTGTTTTTTTGCATAAAAATTGTTTTTATGAAAAATATATCATTTATTTTTAAATAGTTTTTATTTTTCTTTATAATTAATTTTCCACCAAATAACTCATTTTATATAAATGGGTAATCCATATAATTCATAATTTAGTTAATCATATTCATATAATTCATTCCAATAACTAGGAAATAAATATAATTTTAAATAATAACAATTAAACATTATGTTACATTTCGTTTAAACTAAGTGTTGCATGCAACACAACCTACACTCAGCACTGTGTATAACTCAAGATTAACCCAGTGTTATATATAATGAAAAATTTGGAAAAAGATTAAGTTTATTTAATAATAAAAATTTAAAAAATTTCAAGGTGTTACATTATATCCCCCATAAAATGAATTTTCCCATTAAAAATATTATGTTTGGCACCAACAACTTAGTATAATTCTACCTCATTATATCCTCTGTTTCCCATATAACTTCCTTAGGCTAGTGGTATCACCATAAATATTGACCAAGTAAGTGGTATAATTTGATAGAAGCGTATCTATTTTCTTCAGAATCTCTATGGGTTGTTCCACATAAGGAATTTCATGTTGTAGGAGTATGTGCTATATGTTTAGTATATTTGACAAAACATGTATGTAATTCCTTATTAGAGATACATGAATCATATCTTGAACCTAATAGAGTTTTTTTGGAATCACCAAAAGATAGGCTAAATTCCTGACATGTTCAATAATTTCAAAGGTATGTATTTACCTAGGACTTATCCTTCCTTTGTATCATAAGGATAGTTTCTTACTTTTAATGTGCTTCTATAAATTTACACTTAATATCTACCTCCAAGAAATGAAGGTGAATTTTTTATTCCTAAATCGCTACAAGATTATAAGATCTATAATAGAAAGATAATTCATTCCTTCTATCTCTAGTTAAATAAATGTATGAATCTTATTATCTAATATGGATAAATATTCAAATAGTTAAATAATATGAAAATCTATAGAACCTCATCCAATATTGAACATAAAACATTTTATAAGATTTTAACCTTTACAACCTTCCAAATTATTAAAATATGAAACCTTATAAATAGATTCACTAAGTTTTTAAAATCAACTTATCATTAGTATCCTTAAAACCGTGAAGTAGATCTTAATTTCTATATACAAGACATGTTAATACCTTTTTCATTTACTTTCTTGAAACATGGTAATTATTTTAATTACCATAAATTTTTATTGAAAATATTTATATACACATTCCTTACAAAAAACATAGATTATTGGAGAAATTCATTAAATCCAAAAATGCTATAAAATACATCAAAGATAGCATAAACACCTTTGTAAACAAATTATAATTAGTTCTAAGGTAATTAGTACAATCCAATTTACTCATTCATATCCAACATCTATCAATCCCAACATCATTATCTAAAAAATTGAATCATATTAAGGGATGTTTGTTTAATCAAAATATTTAATTTCCTATCAATTATAACCATTTGATATATTCTAAAAAAAATTAATTCAAAACTTCTATAAAAAATAATTATATATATTATGATTCATATTTCATAATTAAAAATTACTTATACATAAACAGTTCAATTACTCCACCCCATCCTTAAGCCAATGACTAGTCTTCATCATCTCATTCCTTAAAACCCCATCCTTTTATATTTCATTCATAGTCTCTTAATAATCAACAAAAAATTGATTACTCATACAATCTTGATGATTATATTCATGATATTTCCCCTTAGGATATTGATTTTAAAAATTCTGAATCTTTCCATATACAAAACATTCAACAATTGATGATAACTTATAGAGAATATTATTCTCATCCATTGTTTTAAGTAAAATTTTTCATTTTTTCTTTTGTAGTTACTTTCATGGTGTAATTATTTTACACAGCCAAAACATATTATCACCCCTCTAAGACATTATATAAAGTGTTTCTTCTCACATTCTTGAATTATAAGAAAAAAAATATTCTTTCCTCAATGGTCTCCACTAATCAAACTCTTAGAGATATATATCATTTTTTATTTGGGGAGTCTAAGAGTAGGTTAATTTTAATGTTGTTAATCATGTTCAATGATAACCAATTATGAATAATAAAAATATCCTTCCCTCCAATCATCATACCATTTATATTCTCATCTAAAAATTGTCTGTGACATTCAATGTTAACCCTGTTTATTCTGGTTTTCATCATTGAGTAAAGCTAAAATCATAGTGTCGACATTCATAGTAGAAACCCACATAATCATGAAAATTTACTTATAGTATTTATAAATCATGACAACTTCTTTTCAATCTATGACACCTAATGTTTATCATTGGTCAATCATAGCAATTGTCTATTTAAATACACTATGATAGTATTAAAATAGTTTGTAAATTTATAAATAATATCCATCAGGAGTGTCAAACCCTGTTTCCAGTGTAACACCCTAAGATCTTGTGAAATATATTTTTGAATTAATTTAATCCTTGTGATAATTTTAATTTCACGCAACATTGAATATAATTTGTTATATAAAAGTACTATATTTGTCTTTTGTTATACAAAACCCTATGTTAATATTTCACGCCCATCAACCCTGATATTATTTGAAGTACATGAAACACTGTGTTTTTTTACATTAAAAACAATACCAAACCCCTTTTATATCTAGTGATATACACAAGGTTGAGGTTTTACCGAACTACAATATACAATTAATATGATTATTAAAAATTTTATAGCTACCACATAACTATTGAAATGTAAATTACAAATAAGTTCAATTATTTTGTGAAAATAATTTTTAAACATATATATGAAATGAATCTTTTGGTTATCAATTAGTAGAAGTGAGTGAAAATATATTTTAGAATAAATAAATTAGTACTCTAAGAAAACAATTTTTTATGTATACAAACAGTTTTATCTCAATAAATTAAAAAAAACACATTTTGATGAATTTTTTAAATAATATTTAAACATTATATATTCAATCTATATTTTTTATACTAATAAAATAGAATTGACGTGTATAAGATAATAATAAATCCAACTTTATGAATTAAAAGATATATTTATTTAAAAAGTAATTTTATAGCCTTTTAATGGAGAACCCATTTTAAATATGATTTTTTAAACTTCTAAAATCTAAATTTGAAAAAACAAACATAATTTTTCAATTTTTAATATAAAAATTTACCTTGGTTTAATTTTTGGTATTTATTTGAGAAGATACATTTTTTTTGATTAATAATGAAAACACTAAATTTTAATTCAAAACCTATTTTTCATCTAATTTATTAATATATTTAAATAATAATTTAATTTGGTTTTAAATTATAATTAGATCAATTATACATGAATTAATATAATTTATGTAGTAATAATCAATTTCATAGTGATATTGGATATGAAATCATTTCAAAGTTATGTACCTTTTCGATTTAAAAACCCGCGTTATCATCCCATATGCGGGACTAATTTTAGATTAATTTCTACCACTTATGTGATTTAAATATGGATAAATGGATTCCATGTTTGGAATAACTATAATATATAATGTATTATATGTCAAAAATAGTTTTTACCAAATATATTAGTGAATGTGATTAAAATTAATTACAATAATTAATTGAAAAATTAGCTTAACAAAGGACAAAGCCTTAATCTTAAGGCCCTAAATAACCTAGAAACATTCCCAAAATACATTGTATGTTCATATTCAGAACCGATAATCAATGATATAAAATATTTACCATTATTAGAGCCACATTAAATGAGAAAATTTTGGTGAAATTCAATTTTCAAAAATTTACAATAATTTCACTCCTCCTACGCTTTAAAAAGGCACTCACCCCTATCACTTATTCTCACCTATAAATCCTTTTTTATTGCCCATAATCTTATATAATAATCTAAAAAATAACTCTATTAATCTTTTAACCCTCGTATTTTCTAGAAATCAAAACAAGGAATCCCTTTGATGTAAACCAAAAGGAGTTAGCCAAAGAAGAAGTAACATCCTTCCTCAATATATTTTCATGTATTTTCATTCTTCACCACTATAATTTTTTTATTACAATATTATATAATAAAAAATATCTTAAATATAATAATATTTTTTTATTATAATTTTTCTACTTACACTTACAAAAACATCCATCTAATGGGTGATGAACATACCATTCTTTTGTGCGGTGAACTACAGCCTCATGAAACGATGTTGTTCATTTTTATTTTACAACTTATAATGGTTGAGAATTATGATTGAAATTATGTTTTTATTATATATATATATATATATCTGATATATT
Organism: Viscum album; assembly: GCA_963277665.1. Taxonomy (NCBI): domain Eukaryota; kingdom Viridiplantae; phylum Streptophyta; class Magnoliopsida; order Santalales; family Viscaceae; genus Viscum; species Viscum album. The sequence goes on along the minus strand of OY728145.1, from coordinate 1,589,476,410 downwards.
TGATTTATTTATTCTTTTGGAATTATTATGGGACACATACCTTCATGCTTTCCAATTTTTAGAAATATGATAACATTGTTTGTGAACGAGTGGACTACCACCTCCTCAAAGCGATGTGATTCATTTAAACATCACATGGAATGTATTCAGGATTAATTTATTGAGATTATATGATATATATTGCATAATATTTATATTTTAATGATATTATATATATATACATATATTTGAATAACTTTGTTTCTTTCAAAATGACAATAAAATGTAAATAGTGTTAATGTGTACGTACGACCTCTCGTCTCCATGACCATTGTATTCCATTTCATATTTATATATTTTATATATTATTATAATTTCATATATATTTTCATATATATTATATTTATAAAATTTTTTACATTTTTTTAATAATTAAATCTTAAGCTAAGTATGATGATCAAGAATAAGAAGCCAAAATATATACAAAAAACAAAGTAGATATTACGCTAAAGATAACTTTAACATGTAGTTATTAATATCCCAGTAACATAAATTCATAAAAATATCTTATATGGTAATATATATAATAATATGGTTTTATGATATATTTATAATAAAATTATATTTATTATACAAGAGTTTTGAATGTGTACAAAGAAATTCAAGGCCTAAGGTAAGGGTTTTCTCAATCCACTTTTTATATCTATGATATACATGCCTTATTAACCACTCATTTGTTTTTTGTGGTGTATATACATACCATTAATGTATTATATGATTCATATAATTAAATTTATAGGTATTTTCATATCCATTTTATTAAATTTCTTCCATGGGGTTTATAGCTAAAAAGCGTCCTAATCGTTAATGTAATTTTTGTCTCAATTTGATTTCTTTAAGATACTTTCCAAGTTCTGCACCTATATTTTTTGGGGTTGCATATAATAACCATTTGATATATTATATTATTAATACCCTTATATAATGATATTTTAATTTCATTTAAGTTTATTATATCATGTATAGTATGAGTCAATGATACCAAAGTTGTAATAGTTTATTACTACAATATCATCATTTATGGATATTGTTTACGATTATGATTCCATTGATGAAATATTATGTTCCATATATCAAGAAAAGTAATAAATTAAATTTTTCTCTAGTTATCCATTATATATTCATGTATTAGTACCACCTTGAACTCTTTTTTACTTAAGATCACTAAGAATATTTTTTATAAAAATTCAACTTTATTTCTCCTTTCGGTCATAAATATATTCCTTTTTAAATGTAACACCCCTAGACTTTATGAAAAATATTCTTTTAATTTCATTAATTTCTTTTGTTGTATGCTACACCAAGATTCCCTTGCTCTATACGCAACACCGTATTATCTTGCAGTATACGCAACACTATTCTTGGATCGTGTTACACACAATTTTGATAATAGTTATTCTACGCAACATTGAGTATATATATATAAATATATTCAATGTATAAATGAAATATGGTTGGATTATGATATACAAAACAATGAAGGATTCTTGCACAGCACGCAACCCTGACTTGGCTTGCATTACACACAATCGCGACCTTCCTCGATAGCATGTGTTGTACGCAATACCGGGTTTTACTAAACAACGATATATTATTATAATATTGTTATGAACTAGAAATTATGAATATTTTTAACTAAATATTGAATTTTATAACATTATTATTCATCTTACACATTTCTAGAACATGGTATAAGAACAAAATAAATTTTTCGGGTAAAATAAGTATTTTTCAAAAAATGCAGTTTTGTCGCCTTTTGATGGCGCACCCACTTTAAATCTAGTTTTTGACATTTTTTTAAGTTCAATTTGACAAAATAAAATTCTTTTTTTGAATCAGGATATAAAAATTTACATTAGATAAAATTTTGATATTTTTCCGATAACTTTCACATTTTAATGAATAGTAAAAACACGCTATATTTTAATTTAAAACAACTTTTTTCATCGTAATATCTTATGTGGTTAAATTATAATATTGAATGGTTTTAAAGTATAAATAGAATATATTTTTACCATTTAATATAATGTATGGCATTATCATTGATTTTACCTTGAATTCGTAGGTTAAATCAATTCAATCTTTTGCAATGTTTTAAAGAAAAAACTGTTTTCTTTCAACAACGGGATTAATTTTAATTTAATTTCTTCATATTTTGTGTATTGAATTTGGAAAAATGGATTCCATATTTGGAATTAGTGGGTCCAAATTATGTTAATAAGCTACTTTTTTTTTGGGGCATTGTGAATTGTAACTACGGTAAATTTTATTTACTATAGTTAAAGGTAAATCAGGTAATTAAGGGTAAATATAAGATTATAAAATTACCCTAACACTTGGAAAAATCCTATTGGATGGCTGAAAGTAGACCCATATAACCTAAGGGTCAGATTAGATTCATTTTATGGACTTTTGGCTATGAAAATAATTTAATTATTATTAAAACCAAAGAATGTGACAACATGTCACTTTCTTAAATCTTATAAGTATAATAATTTTAATTTAGTGATAAACTTCATGCAACTTCGAACATGAATAGTATCCAGAAAGATAATACAATTATAGACATCATAGGAATTTATTTAGAATTTTTAGCGATTAAATAATTATCATTTATTATGACACAATGATGATGCAGTAATTGTCTTATTAATAAAATATTGACATAATTGATGTTATAAATGCCCAAATAAATGTAATTTGAGACTTTTTATGACTTACATTAATTTTATAGGTTAATATGACATGTCATTGTTGATATAAGTAACTTGTTTTGAACTTATCATTATGTTATGAATTTCATAAAAATCATGTACCAAATTGTGTCAAAATTGATATAAATTAGTTTTTAAAAAATATATTATATTATTAATTGTTATTTAATTCCTAAAAATATATGGTTCAGCCAAATGACTTAGATAAGGATAGATATAATAATAATAAACCACTTGGGGTTATTTTGGCTTTTATGGTAAGTTTATTAACCATATAGTGTAAGAAAACAAAAAGACACGGTAAAAGTTAAATTATTTAACTTAGAGTTAAATCTAATTGATAATGTTAAAATAATAACCTAAACTTGTCTAAATCCTATTGTATGAAAGGATTTTGACCCATACCCACTTTATCCTCTAAATAGTACCATTTGGAACCATTATAAACCGAATTTGACCTTAATATAAAATAATATTTTGAGATTTTCCTAAGGTGCCCCTCTCCTCCCTTATAAAAGGGCACCTCCTCCCTCTCCTCCTCACACCAATTTGAGCATTCAAGCTCAGCCAACCCTTGCCAAAATCTCTTATCCACTTCCCTAGTATCATCCTAGAGGTCCTTCTCTTCTTCAAAGACAATCCTTAGTTCTTTAAGTGGAGGTTAAGTGAAGGCGTGTCAAAAAGAGGAGGTTCGGATACGTACAAAGCATATCGGACATAAGGTAAGGGATAAATTTTCAATCTCATTTTTATCCAAGATTGCTTATACGTAAGTATTTAATGGGGTTACGTTTATCATCCATGACCATGTTTTCTGAAAATGTTTTTATAAAATGTTTACCATTCTTCCATGAATGTTTAAAGTCATTTTTACCCTTTATTGACTTTTTACCACATTGTATGAATGGAATCTTTCCTTTGGTTACCATATAAGGTACTTTTTGAGTTTTCCGACAAAAGTATGAGGAGAATGTTATTTTTAACTTATACGGCATGAACAGATGTTTACGGTTTCATAACACCTCATTTTCAAGAAGCTTCCTCTACAAGATTGCATGATTATTTTCAAAAAAAACCCTTATCTTTTAAAATTGCATGGAATTTTGTGAAAAGAAAATTATTTTAAAGAAGAAAAGATATTTTACTCAAGAATTCATTTCAAGTGTTTTTTCAAAACTATTTTCCATCTAAGATGACATTATTTGATATGTATGTTTCAAGTAAAATGTCTCTATGATTTAAATCGTTTCAATTTTCTTATAATGAAATGATATCAATTGTTTATGGATTATGATAGCATGATATTTAAGAATCCCATTTTATTATATGGTTTATGCAATGATGTATGATTTATGATTTTGTGGAACACATAAGAATGGTATCATTATGAGATGGGTGGGACCTATGTCTCCCTCCCATGCATTGGGTAAAGATTTTATATCTCATGAGATAGACATGGATGGAACGGTAGGTTATACCGGTTCAGTGAAACAGGACTGAAACGAGGGTTACTCGGTTCAGAGATGGACTTTGTCCACTAAGATAGTCTTGGCAATGAGTCTTGACTAATAATAAATTATTCTCTATGATTATGTGTGTATGCCACAAAGCTTCATATTTTAAGTTATGATTATTGTGATTATATTTCACTACTATGATTTATCCCATGTTATGAAATTATGATCTCTTTTGTAGGTTAAGATTTCCAAAAGATATGTTCTTATAAATATGATGTGATTTACATTTCTTTTGTTTACCCTTACTGAGCATTTGAGCTCACCCTTTTATGTTTTCTTTTCCCTAGGATATAAATAAAGGTTTTAAGTAAAAAAAGGAAAATCTTTATGGGAGATGTTGAAGATCTTTCACCACGATTAGAAGATTATATTCCGAGTTTCCAAAGACAATAAACTATTACGGTCCTTGTGTGTGTGTTTTTGTTTTGTACTAAGTATTCCGCAAAAGTAATGTAATGTCTATGTACGTTAAGCTTCGGTTCTCTACAGTTGGTATCATTGGAAAGGTTTAGTCAACCTTTGGAAACTAGGATGCGAAAACATTAGTGAGATCCCTAGAGATATTTCTAAGGTATGTCAAGGGATGTCCCTAAGGATAAGTATACGTATAGGATATAGTCCTAGAACTGTGGTAACGATATTAGATTAAACCAATGATGTTAGATATTGAAGTTACTCCCCCATTATTATGATTTTTTCCTCTCACACTATTCTTTTTGGGTTTTAGAAAATGGCTGGAAACAAGATGATTCATGATAATGGAGGATATATTGGACAATGGAATGATATTCTTCATGAGAAACAAAATGACATGGGATTTGGAAGTCCAAACATCATTATTATGCTGAATCAGAAATCTCATAATATGATCAATAAAGTAAAATTTGTTAAGTTTCCTGGTTCTACTAATAAGAGAAAGATGGAGTTTCATGATGATCATAGAGGAAAGAAAGTTCAATTTCCCCTATGTAAATCAGGTGGGAAGAGGCATCAAGGAGAATGTTTCAAAGGAACTGGAAGATGCTTTGGGTGTGGAAAAGAAGGACACAAAGCCAGTAAGTGCAAAGGAAAAGGTTCAGTTAACACCAGGGATGAGGATAATGGTATTTCTATGACATCAACAATGGTTAAATGTTTTAAATGTTGAATGTATGGGCATTATGCAAACCAATTACTTATGGGAAAGTCTCATGAAGAGAATCAGTATGGTCGTATAGGAAGTATTTATGTTGATGATGATGAAGAGACAACAAATGATATGTGAGATGAAAGAATTGTTGAAGCTCAGTCAATGGTTTAAGAATGTAGTGGAATGATTACGTGTTTATAATGTGTAATGTTGTATAAGTAATCTCATGGTACTATGGAATAAAGAGACATCTAAGGATTGTTACACTGTTGTCTTTCCTTGATTTTTGAAAGTTTATGATTAATAGTACCAGTATCCATGAATGGTTATTCAGATATTTTTGGAATGTAGATGATATGCGCATAATGAAGGGATAAGGAGAAAATTAAATGTTTGATAGTATTCATGAGCTCATGACTGATATAAGGAGAAGGTTATATCATGGTTTGAGTATATAAATTTTTTGGATTTTGGGATGTGGAAAGAGTTAACTTTTGACTTCATTCATGTTTTCACTAAGGTTTAATGGGTATTCATTCTTCAAGAGAATACATAATTAAGGTATTCACATGTTTGTAATTTGACCAACAAGATATATCTTATGATATATGGTGGTAAATGATGGCATTCATGTGATCATTTTCTTTATACTATGAGCTTGAACCGAAGTATTTTAGATAAGCCTAAAGATTGGAATGGATTATGTTGGACATAATTTAGTATTGTTTAAGGATAAAACTTTTTTGATATTGTTGATGGGATGTTATAGTAATATAGCTTTAGAAAAAGGACAACCTGCAGGATGGGCGACAGCCCATCGCGTCTGACAAGGCTGTGGTAATCGAACCCACAACCGAAGTGCGACTGGCCTTTATCGCCTACCACTGGCCTACAGGAAGTCCCTGGTTAGTAGAAACTAGTTTTATTTTATTAAGCGGTATAATATATGAAGTATAAGTTCATTTTAAGAACTATATAAAATTAATCTCACTATAGATGGACTTATTTATTTTTCGATAACTTTTCTAACCTTTTGTTTGAGACAGATGGAATGACCCATCATTCTATCACATGATCTGCTAACACATCACGAATGAAAAATTCAACTTCATTTCTTTAAGAGATGAAGTGGAAATTTTCCAAATAACGACAAACGGTGAGACTATATCAAAATCACGAAAGTATTTCTTCTAATTCCAATTTCATCAACTTTAGGGAAATGATCTTGAAAACCAAAAATGTTGTCCTAGTGCTCTTATATCTGATGAATCAGATGGTACCATAGATCATCACAAATTTATGGCTTTGTGATTGTTGGCTTTTCCGTAGCCATGTTCTCTACCACTCTCCATCAGAACATGATGGTTAGATTTCTCTTCCATATCCATATTTTCACCTATGTGGAAACCCAGTGATTAGTTTATTTGGGTAACCATTACGTTTCATACTTTTGTTTTTATAGATTGGTTTTGGTATTACTTTTTACAATGTAGGTTTCTATTAAAGAAACTTTCGAATAGTAAACCATTTATAACCCCGACGAATTTCGAGGGCGAAATTCATTTTAAGGGGGTAGAATGTAACACCCCGAGATTTTATGAAAAATATTCTTTTAATTTCATTAATTTATTGTGTTGTATGCTACACCAAGATTACCTTGCACTATACGCAACACCGTATTAGCTTGCAGTATATGCAACACTATTCTTGGATCGTGTTACACACAATTTTGATAATAGTTATTCTACGAAACATTGAGTATATATATATATATATATATTCAATGTATAAATGAAATATGGTTGGATTATGATATATGAAACAATGAAGGATTCTTGCACAGCACGCAACCCTGACTTGGCTTGCATTACACGCAATCGCGACCTTCCTCGATAGCGTGTGTTGTACGCAATACCAGGTTTTACTAAACAATGATATATTATTATAATATTGTTATGGACTAGCCTTCATGAATAGTGTTAACTAAATTTTTAATTTTATAACATTATTATTCATCTTACACATTTCTATAACATGGTATAAGAACAAAATAAATTTTTCGGGTACAATAAGTATTTTTCAAAAAATGCAGTTTTGCCACCGTTTGATGGCGCACCCACTTTAAATCTAGTTTTTTTTGATATTTTTAAGTTCAATATGACAAAATAAAATTCTTATTTTGAATCTGGATATAAAAATTTACATTAGATAAAGTTTTGATATTTTTCCGATAACTTTCATATTTTAATGAATAGTAAAAACACGCTATATTTTAATTAAAAACAAATTTTTTCATCGTAATATCTTATGTGGTTAAATTATAATATTGAATGGTTTTAAAGTATAAATAGAATATATTTTTACCATTTAATATAATATATGTCATTAGCATTGATTTTACCTTGAATTCGTAGGTTAAATCAATTCAATCTTTTGTAATGTTTTAAAGAAAAACTCTTTTTCTTTCGACAATGGGATTAATTTTAATTTAATTTATGCGTCTTTTGTGTATTGAATTTGGAAAAATGGATTCCATATTTGGAATCAGTGGGTCCAAATTATGTTAATAAGCTACTTTTTATTTTTGGGCATTGTGAATAGTAACTAAGGTAAATTTTATTTACTATAGTTAAAGGTAAATCGGGTAATTAAGGGTAAATATAAGATTATAAAATTACCCTAACACTTGGAAAAATCCTATTCTATGGATAAAAGTAGACCCATATAACCTAAGGGTCTGATTAGATTCATTTTAAGGACTTTTTTCCATGAAAATACTTTAATTATTATTAAAACCAAAGAATGTGACAACATGTCACTTTCTTAAATCTTATAACTATAATAATTTTAATTTAGTGATAAACTTCATGAAACTTCGAACATGAATATTCTACAGAAATATAATACAATTATCTACATCATATGAATTTTTTTTGAATTTTTAGGGATTAAATAATTATCATTTATAATGACACAAAGATGGTGCAGTAATTGTCTTATTAATGAAATATTGACATAATTGATGTTATAAATGCCCAAATAAATGTAATTTGAGACTTTTTATGACTTACATTAATTTTCTAGGTTAATATGACATGTTATTGTTGATATAAGTAACTTTGTTTGAACTTATCATTCTGTTATGAATTTCATAAAAATCATGTACCAAATAGTGTCAAAATTTACATAAATTAGTTTTTAAAACAAATATTATATTATTAATTGTTATTTAATTCCTAAAAATCTAAGGTTAGGCCAAATGACTTATATAAGGATATATATATTAATAATAAACAACTTGGGGTTAGTTTGGCTTGTTATGGTAAGTTTATTAACCATAGAGTGTAAGAAAACAAAAAAGACACGACAAAAGTTAAATTATTTAACTTAGAGTTAAATCTAATTGATAAGGTTAAAATAATAACCTAAACTTGTCTAAATCCTATTTTATGAGAGTATTTGACCCATCCCCACTTTATCTTCGAAATAAGACCATTTGGAACCATTATAAACCGAATTTGACCTTAATATAAAATAATATTTTGAGATTTTCCTAAGGTGCCCCTCTCCTCCCTTATAAAAGGGCACCTCCTCCCTCTCCTCCTCACACCAATTTGAGCATTCATGCTCGGCCAACCTCTACCAAAATCTCTTCTCCACTTCCCTAGTATCATCCTAGAGGTCCTGGTCTTCTTCAAAGACCATCCTTAGTTCTTTAAGTGGAGGTTAAGTGAAGGCGTGTCAAAAAGAGGAGGTTCGGATACGTACAAAACATATCAGACATAAGGTAAGGGATAAATTTTCAATCACATTTTTATCTGAGATTGCTTATATGTAAGTATTTACTGGGGTTAAGTTTATCATCCATGACCATGTTTTCTAAAAATGTTTTTATAAAATGTTTACCATTCTTACATGAATGTTTAAAGTCATTTTTACCCTTTATTGACTTTTTACCACATTGTATGAATAGAATCTTTCCTTTGGTTACCATATAAGGTACTTTTAGACTTTTCCGACAAAAGTATGAGGAGAATGTTATTTTTAACTTATACGGAATGAACGGATTTTTACGGTTTCATAACACCTCATTTTCAAGAAGCTTCCTCTACAAGATTGCATGATTATTTTCAAAAAAAACCCTTATCTTTTAAAATTGCATGGAATTTTGTAAAAAGAAAATGATTTTAAAGAAGAAAGGATATTTTCCTCAAGAATTCATTTCAATTGTTTTTTCAAAACTATTTTCCATCTAAGATGACATTATTTGATATGTATATTTCAAGTAAAATGTCTGTATGATTTAAATGGTTTCAATTTTCTTATGATGAAATGATATCAATTGTTTATGGATTATGATGGCATGATGTTTAAGAATCCCAATTTATTACATGGGTTATGCAATGATGTATGATTTATGATTTTGTGGAACACATAAGAATGGTATCATTATGAGATGGTTGGGACCTATATCTCCCTCCAATGCATTGGGTAAAGATTTTATATCTCATGAGATAGACATGGCTGGAACGGTAGGTTATATCGATTCAGTGAAACAGGACTGAAACGAGGGTAACTCGGTTCAGAGATGGACTTTGTCCACTAAGATAGTCTTGGAAATGAGTCTTGACTAATAAAAATGATTCTCTATGATTATGTGTGTATGCCAGAAAGCTTCATATTTTAAGTTATGATTATTGTGATTAAATTTCACTACTATGATTTATCCCATGTTATGAAATTATGATCTCTTTTGCAGGTTAAGATTTCCAAAAGATATGTTCTTATGAATATGATGTGATTGATATTTCATTTGTTTACCCTTAATGAGCATTTGAGCTCACCCTTTTATGTTTTCTTTTCCCCAAGATATAAAAAAAAATTTAAGTAAAAAAAGGAAGATCTTTATGGGAGATGTTGAAGATCTTTCACCACGATTAGAAGATTATATTCCGAGTTTCCAAAGACATTAAACTATTACGGCCCTTGTGTGTGTGTTTTTGTTATGTACTAAGTATTCCTAAAAAGTAATGTAATGTCTATGTACGTTAAGCTTCGGGTCTCTACATTAAAACCCTATTTTCTAAAATGGGATTTCAAAATTTTTATGTTTAAAAAGCGTTTTAAACATTTTCAATACCCTTTAATATGTTTTCAATGAAAAATTATTTTAATATGTTTTTATTCTTTCTATATATGTTCTCAAATTATTTTCAAAGTAAATGGAATTTTAAATGTTTTCAAGATTCCATAATATGTTTTCAAAGATATTGTCATAGAAAAAGGCTTCCAAAATGATTTATGATTTCAATAGAATTTTTCAAATAGAAAAATTTATTTTCTTCATGAATTTTTTAAAATTATTATAAATATTACATTATATGTTTTCAAATGGTTATTTAAGAATGGGATTTTTAATATGTTCTACGATTTAAAAAGATAATTTTTCCTAAGAAATGCTTCATGTTATTTTTATAAATCTATGTCCACATAATATGGAATCCTTTGATATATTTTAATATTTATTGGGTAAATTATTAAAGAATACGTGGAGAACCTGATCTCTTGGAGGTGTGTATATCTTAGATGTGGTTTCTTTCATTTCATTTTTTCCTCAGATGCTTCTAAAATTCATGCGTAGAGCATTGGATCTCTTTCCTCAAAGCCTGGATGGCACAACCTTCATGATTGGTCCCTTGACTTTAATGCTTCACATGTAAGGAATGCTTTTCCCTAGGTATGAGTTCATCTTCATGGTCTTAATTGGGTCTTTTGGCATCCAATGATTCGGTGTCATATTGGTATGGCGATTGGGACTCCTATATGACTTGACAAGGAGACTGAGAATGTTTGGTTTGGACACTTCGCTAGGATGTTAGTGGAGATTTATTTTAGCTCCATCCTGATTGAAAAGGTAACTGTTTCCACTCCAACATATTACATTCAAATTGATGTTGAGTATGAAAGGAAGACACTTTTTTGTAATGAATGCATGGTTGTTGGTCACTCTTTGGAACTATGTTGGAGAAGGATCTCTTGTAAGAAATGTGGGATGAAGGGTCATCCATCCAACCTTTGTATAAGGAAATCAAAGAGGAATGATGTGGATTTGTCACAACCCCTTGATCATATCATCAAGACATCTTCTAATAAAGATGATGTGTTGGTTTTTTATGAAGAGCATCAACTACCTTCGAAAGGGAAGGGATTGATGGTGGATTCATCAGCGTTGAGATCCAACAGTGGTCCTTATAATATTTGGGCTATCTCTGAATCCATGATGAGCGGTCCCTCTACTGCTCAGGTTAATTTTTCCAAGTAGATTACACCCATGGATGGTCACGTGGTTACTCCCAATGGATTAGTTGAGACTGGAAAAAATGCTCCTCTCTCGGTTGCAAGATATCCTGCTTGTACTGACCCCTAAAATATATGCATGAATTATTGTCTTGGTGAAGGTGTGTTATATGATGTGACTACTGATATGACTCCTAACACTAGGACTCATCAACAGGTTGATTTTCATTAGGAGATCCAGAATCTCTTGAACTCCTCTAGGATATCTCGGAAGTGGTGTGATATCTCGGAGGTGGAAAGGACTGCAGTGGGTAGTGCTGGTCCTACTTCTTTCAAAGATGTGCTCATTTATATAAAAGTGGAAGTTGACTACACTCCTACTCCCTCAAAGTGAAGGCCATGAAAGGACTATTCTAATACACCTTGCACTGTGTGTACTCGTTCTTCTAAGCTATCTGGTAAGTTTAATTCTGATATTCTTAAGATCCTCAATCAGGGTAGGTCCCACTCTAAATGGGAAACTGTTGATAACTCTAATTATAGGAATGATATTTATTATTATGATATATAACTTTTTGTTTTGATGGATGAGCGCAAGTCCCTTTGTTTATCCACATCTTCCTTCTCTTCTCCTTTTTCTTTTATTTAATAAATATGTCGAAGCATAGATTCTAGATGGACTTGAAATTATTATTAAAGAATACCATAAATATTATTTTTTAATGGTTTATATTTTTATGGGATGATGTTTATGACCCTCATTTCTCTTCCTTTGGGTATATTCTTTTGGAACCTGCTTTTCTTCATTGGTTAGGCTTTAATGAAATGATTAGAAAACATATATATTGAAAATAGGTTTTGATGGTTTAAAATGTTAGTGATATGTATTTAATTTCATGGGTTATGGTTTGATGTTTATAAAACCCATCTCGTTTTAGGGGTCATGATATAATAAATTTTTTTCTATCTTGTGCAATATACATTTATTATTTCATTATGTAAAGGGTGAGACCTATATTTCCATCCAATTCATTGGGTAATGATAAATGTTTTATGAGTTGAAACGGTACATAGGAGGGAATCCCAAGCCTGAAATAATAGGGCATCTATATCCCAAAATAATTGGGTACATGGGATGGAATCTAAAGCCCCAAACAAGAGGGAATTAGAATCTTGAAATAAGAGGGTAAACATGAGGGGATCCCAATCCCGAACTAAGATTCTATAGAGGAGGGAATATTAAGACCGAATCAAGAGGGTATATGAGAGGGATTATCATGATTAAAACGAGAGGGTACATAGGAGGGCATATCATGATCGAAATAAGAGGGTACAGCGGAGGGAATCCCAAGAACAAAGCAGGTGCACAATTTATTATCCCAATACTAAGAATTTGTGAAGGTCTTAGTAGGTAGCATTGAAATATTATTTTCTATGCTTATGTGTATACCACAAAATCCATGTCTTATTCTTATGTTTTGCTTTCATGGATTACTCTCCTGATAAAATTATGATTCATGTCTTATGAACTGCCAATATTTATGTCATTATTCATGTTTATGATCATTGATAAACCAGGTATAATCTTCTATTCTTTTAGCATGTTATTATAACTTTATTCTCACACTTACCTCCCTTTTCTACCCTTTCTGAGGATCTAAGCTCACCCATTTCATATGTTTCCTTTCTCTATGTTATAAATAAAGGTTTTTCAGTAGTATTACTAAAGGTTAATATCTTTATAGAGATATTTAATATCTTTAACCAAATTAGAGGAATATTTTACATGTTTTCAAAGAGACTAAAATATTACGTTCCTAGAGCATGTATTTTTTTCAATGTACTGAATATTCATCTAAAAAGATGTAAGATCCATGAATGTTAACCATGGGTCACTATAGTTGGTATTAAAGGAATGGTTTAGACATTCATTGGAAACTAGGATGATAAAACATTAGTGATATCCCTAGGTATATTTCTAATTATATGTTAAGGTATGTATCTAAGGATATGTATAAGGATTAGTTAATGTTTAGTAAAATGTTATTGAATTTTTTGTAAAGGATAGAGTGAGTGGTTTCTTAACTATATATCCCTTATAGGATACTACTAGTTGATATGGCTCTAGAATATATGTACAAAGGTGTATCTCTAAAATATCATATTGAGCTACACTTGATCATGAATTAGTGAATAAAGATGAGGCTTTTTCACACCTATCCTAAAACTCCAGGGAGATATGATTTGGAAATTTACAAACTCTTTATAAACTACCACGAGGGATTTAAATAGAAGAAGACTATGAAAAATCATTGATAAACCTAAGTCATCATTAATTAAATGTATTTCCATTATCTAGGAATCCTATAATTATTTTTGCAGGATTATGTGTCTTACCACTATGATAAGTATTGCTTTCCCTATGTTTTCTGGTTTTATTCAACGGTTGGAACCTGAAGGAACCATTTTAATGAGGAATTAAATGTACAATGAAATGATTTTCCTAATTATAATATGAATTAATATTATTGGATATGGAATAAAAAATATCGTTTTTATTAATATAAATTTTTTTGAAGATATGAATCATGGTGAATATCCAAACGAACAAAGGAGGGAACATCAATATATTGATTCCTTCAGGAGGAAACACCCACCTTCTTTTAGAGGTTATGATAACACATTAGTTGATGATAAATGGACCATTATAACTAAAAATATATTTTTTTCTCTCCAATTTCTATAGCATGAAAAAGTCACTTTTTCATCCTATTTTCTAGAAGTTGATGTAGATCAATGGTGAAATATTATTAAAAATACAAGGTTATATGTAACACACTAGTTTTTCTAGGAAAAAATCTTCCCTGAATAAATGTGTGTTTTATTATGATATACACATAAAAAATATAAATAAATCAAAAAAGACATTGTTTTAATATTAAAAACTATTTCATTAATTAGAAATGAATCCAATTAAACTTCCAATCATTACAACAAGATAAAAAATAAAAAATAGAAAAAATATAATGTGAAAATATAGATCACCCTAATCTACTAGAATCATCACCCCCACTGCAAAAAACTTCTGAGAAGAAGAAAAAAATTTGTTAACAAAGAGAAATTTTAAGAAATGGAATTAGATAACCTTTAGATAAATTGAGTATGATATTGATTAAAATAATATAGTATTATATATATGTAGTAATGTGAACATATGAATAGTAATCTGACTATTAAGAATAGTAATGTGACTATTAAGAATAGTAACCTGACCGTTGGAATACTTATTTTTCCTCAAAAAAGATTGTAATATAAATGAAATTTATCATGATTAATTTAAGTAAATATACATTTTATCCCAATAAAAATATAATTATCATGATTAAGAAACTCAAAGAAAATATAATAACATGTTTAATAAATTGTACTTAATGTATTTTGTAAAAATCGTTATTCTTATACTAATTTTTTTCCAATTTTAAAAATTTATTTTGATAATATAAATATCATTTTTGAAATAATCATGGCATAAAATACCCAAGGTTTATTTTTTTGGTATATTTATGAAATAATTCAATTTTTTAGTGAATAGTTAAAATACAGTTCTTCACATAACCAGTGTAACTCAAATTACATCATTCAAGATGTAATAATTACATAATAATTTAAGAATATCATTTTATTACATTTTAAATTTAATTTCAAAAATTTTTCATTAAAATACAATAAACTCAATTCCAATCCTAAAAAGAACATTTAAAAACCTAAAGTCAAAAGTGATTCTCTAAAATAAAACATTTTCTTTGTTCCCACTTTCTATTTTAATAAACTAATGAATTCAAATTATAAATCGTTTTTAATGTTTTAAATTCATTATATTATATTAATATATGTTTTAAAATATAAAAAATTCACAATTACAAGTTTTACGTTTGATATATTATTTTATTCAATATTTTATTCTAAAAATACTCCTCCCCTAATGTATAAATAACCCCTATCTCTTCCATTAGAAAACCACTCCTCCCATATATTAAAAATCCCAAAACTACCCAAATTCTACCTAAAATCCACTTATAATACTTAGGTATATTTTGGAGTAGTGAAACTTTAATCACTAATGTTTTATAGTGTCGTACAGGAGAAGTTACACCAAGGAGAGAGTAAGTCTCTATTAACTATTCCCTTTTTTCTTCTTCTTTTTCTTCTTTATAACCTCTTACTTTCAAAACCATATAATAAAGAATTAATTATAAATTAATTTAAAATTATATTAAAGATTTTAACTTACTCTAATTTTCATATTTAAGAAAAATATAAATTTTATACATCTCATTCCCTCCATTTTGACATTGTCCCATTAAAAGACGGTTAACCACCTGTAGAGACATTTCCAAGGCAATTCATATAACCACCTTCAGGGATGGAAAGAAATAATTATATATAATATATTATTATATAATTACATCTATTTTATTCATCTATAATCAATTATAATATTGTATAAATTACATTTAAGAAAATAGAGAAATAAAAACAAAATGGGAACTATTTAAGTAAAATAAGATATCAAAATACATTAATTTATTCAATAGAAATTAAGAACTATAATACAATGATTAAAATTGATTAAAAAATTTATAAATTACTATTATAAAATTTTGGACTAATGTTTTAATAAATATATGTTTATTATTCAAGAGGAAAAAATCGACGAAATTAAGCGGGAAATTAGGTAAGGGGATTCTCAAACCCAACACCATTTCTTTAGGGTTTCCCTATTTATCAAAAACTTCTATATGTATGTTAATTTAATATTTATTAAATAAAATTTCATTATTCTTCCATTTTCTTTTTGAGGATATTAATGTTTCCACCTTGGTTTTATGAAAAATTTTAATATTTTCCCAACAACTCTTCTTTCCAAAAACACATCTCGACTCCCTTGATATTTCTTCTTATTCAATGAAATTTGATTATTCTTAAAATAAGTGTTTTTCCCCTTTTTCATTTTGAAGCCTCAAATATTATTCATGAATATATGCTTTATTAAATTCTTATAAAACCCATTCCATTCCATGGGTTATTTTATGACTAAGATTGTTATGCATTCGATGTGGTAAGAAAGATTATTTAAATGTTATGATGTGATGGGCATGCCCGAAATTTTATAACACTCCAATAAATTAGGTAATGTAATTTATATCATGAGATAATATGAAAAATGAATTAACATGATGTGATCTCTACTTACAATTTTTATTTTATGATTATACACGTATGTTATGCGTGAGAATGATGCTAGCTTTGTTCACAAATATATGTGATATTTGAACACTAAGACATGATGTTTTATTTTTATGAATTTCTACATTACATGCCTTTATCTAATGTTTCATCTCATGATTATGATGATTATATTATTATTCTGTTATGAGGATTATTATTATTCTCACCCATGTTATATTGATCCAGGTTATTATTTATCCTCTTAATGGGATTTTAGATCACCCCTTTCATTGATGTATATCCTTAGGTGATTACTTATACTAAGGAAAACAAAAGGGATACTAAGAATCTAGAGAATAAGGAATTAAATAATTTTTATTTTTTATTATGTTAAAGTTATTTATGATCCAAATTTCTCCTAGACACTAAACCATTTGATCCTTGATATGTAACACCATGATGTTTTTTATCATAGAAATGATATAATAGTCATGTAAGAAAAATTAGGGTCTCTATAGTTGGTATTAGATAATGGTTTAGTTAATTTGGGAATTAAGATTAGAGAACATTAGTAAAAACCATTAGGATACAACTATGTATATGTAAACATCATAGAAGCTTTGTTTTAGAAAAATTAAAAACATAAAGATCCCATAATATATGTTTTTAGTGTTAATTGAGAAAAATAATCAATTATTTATTCATCCCTTATTGACTTAAGTTTTGATCAAACAATTTTTTATAACATCCCATGTAAATAAAGAAATGATACATTTTCTTTTTAATTAATATTTTTTAAATTAAATATTAATTTTACCTTAAAGGGGTTTGTATGTTCGATGGCATACCTGATACGCAACAACGGGTTTCTTTGAAATATTACGTTGCATAATAATAATATAATATTTTTATTTTAAATGGTATTTAATGTCTAACCGTTGTATTGGCGGGAATGAAAAAAACTAAAATATGATTAAACATGTCTTTTAAATGTTTTTACATTTATCCAATAAAAGTTAGAGGCTTAAAATGTGAATGAATCCATTTTTATGCACAAATAATCTAATATTCATTAAAAGGTCGATTTACCGCCTTTTAATGGTGAACCATTTTTAAATATAGTTTTTCTCACTTTTATATATTCTATTTAACTGAAAAATATTATTCTTTTTAATCGGGTCATAAAAAATTACATTGGGTAAATATTTGATATTTTCCTGATAAAATTCAATTTTTAATGATAAGTGAAAAATTCTGTATTTTAATTCAAAACTACCTTTTAATCTAATTTATTTATATAGCTAGATTATATTTTTAATTGATTTTAAAATTTAATTAGATTATATTTTTAACATTTAATTCAATTTTGGTTATTGGAATTAATTTCACTTTTAAATTGCACATAAACAAGTGTTAATCTTTTGATAGTTATTATTTTATAAAAACACACATTTGTTTTGACAGCGGGAATTAATTTTAAAATAATTTATGACACTTATGTGTTTTGAATTTTTAAAAATAGATTCAATATTTGTAATAAGTGGGTCTAAATTGTGTAAATAGGTAACTTTTATTTTTATAAATTATGAATATTTACTTCAGTAAATGTTTTATTTTCCACGGTTAAAGGGTAAATCTGGTAAATAAGGGTAAAAAAATATTACTATAATATTATAAAATTACCCTAAATATTTTCTAATACTATGTTTTGATACAATTTTTACCATGATCATCCTTGGGTCGATTTTGGGGACCCCATGGAGCCACTTAAGACTGATAATGATGCTTTATTTTAATTAACTTGAAGTAAAGAAAAAAAGACATAAATAAATATCTTTTAGTAATGTAATTTTTATATAGAGTAATATAAGTTATCTTTTAGACTATAAATATTATTTGGAAATATAAAAATATTTCCTACATCATGGTAATTTTTTTATAATTTTTAGACATTAAATAATTTAAAATATTTATGACACAATAATGATGTAGTGTTTACCTCATTAATAAATGATTTAAGTAATTAAGATTATAAAGATTAAAATAATATCCAAAACCTATCCAATTATTATTGAATGATTTTATTTTGACCATGGGTGATCTTATCATCTAATTTATTAAGTTTTTGACCTTTATAAACTAAAAATCACTATGTAATAAAATAATATTTTCACACTTTCCTAAAGATCCCCTCCCCCCTTATAAAAAGCCCTCACCTCTAACCCATTCCTCAAACCTCTCAAGCCCCTTGGATCATCCAACTTCTACCCAATTAATATCCCTAAATCCCTAAACTCCTTCTACAGGCCTTAACATAGGCATAAGTCACTTCAACAAACTCTTTTGTTTCCAACCAAAGGGAGTTACCCTATTTAAAGGTAATGTCTTCTCTTTAGTTGTTCTGTTTTATTTTACTTCTCCAACCCCATAAACTAATTTTATTACTTTGTTTTATGATAACACCAGTATAATAAATATACTAGGATGTTTTTATGATAATTATTAGAACTACACTTGCACACACCTTCATCTAATGGGTAAAGAACATATTGTTTCTGTGGATGGCAAACTAACACCTCACAAAACGATGATTGTTCAATTATCTCCTACAACCTATCATGGTATCCATTATGATGAAAATTTAATTATATATGATATATATTATGTTTATTTTTTCTATATTCTTCTATATTTTCCATTTATAACATACGTTTATTGTTTCTATTATGGGTAAACGCGATAATTTCATTTGAGGAAGTGTGGACTACCACCTCCTCAAAGTGATGTGACTCGTTAATGCCATATGTGGGACATATAAAGTTTGGAGTTAATGATATTATATATGATATTATACTAGAATTATAATATACCTATGTATCATTATGTTTTAATTCCATTAAAATATGAAATAGAAATGAAAGTAGCATTCATGTGTACATACGGCTTACCGTCTCCATGAACGGTGCATTTCGTTTCTTATCTTTAAATGTTATGTACTATTATAAATGCATAAATATAATAAATATATATGATATATATGATATATAAATCATAAATATCATTCTGGATATTAAAGATATTTTACCACATGAATAATTTGTAATTATAAGAAGTTCATTTTTTTACTCAATTACCAAATATGGACAAAACGACCATTATTAACTTAAATAATTACATAATGTTTATAAAATTGTAATAAGTTATATAAAAGTAATAATAAACTTGAAAAAGGATATTAATAAAGAATAAATTAACTTTAGTTTATTATTCAGGAGATTAAATAACGAACGACTCAAATAAGACATGAGGTCAGGGACTTCATCTCAATCTCCTTTTCATTGAGGCATATTTTGTTTTAATACATGACATTATTTTATACACTTTATAAACACATTTGAATTTTAATTTCATTCAAATATAATCTTTTTCTATGAATCATTTTACAAAATGAAAAAAAATAATTTTTCTTTTTAACGTAAGCAGTGACAACGACCATTTTTGTCATCATGAGTATTAGTTGATCTATGACTTCCTTAACAAGATATAATGTTTTTAAAAGAAAAATAAACACCATATACTCTTTTATGTATATTGGTATTGAAAATGAGTTTGATGATGGTTTTTTTATTTCAATATATTTAAATGATATATTGTGATTGCAATGTGGAAATGTTATCTTTTTTATGTTTGTTTCATATTCTATGATTATGTTATGGTTCATGGTAATTTTTTATATATACGGTTGGTTCCATAATAAATCTATGTCGAATGATCCCGACATAGCTCTCCAATTCATTGGGTACCATGAAGAAGGTAAACGTGAATGTTTCTCCAAATATATTTAGGGAATATATTGTGATGGGTATTCCAAATATAACTCCCTACATAACTATAATAGCTACAATGTAAGTATGATATGGATTTAACAAGTTACCTTTATGATTTATGATTTCTATGTGTTATTCATAAATCTTAGGATTTCATGAGGTATGTTAAAGAGCTTATGTTATGTATGTAATGATGAACTAATGATTTCTTTGTTTTATAACCATTACTGAGCTTTTTATGCTCATCCCAAGTTTGGAAATGTTTTTCACAGGACATAAATATGAATAGAGTCAAGGATGGGATCAAGGAAAAATCATTTTTTATAAAACATGGGACTAGACATTACCTTTTTCAATAGTTTTTATTTTTGTGAAAAAAAATGGTAACTGAGTAGAAGTGTCTACTTTGTAATACTTGAGATATAATTTAATTGTTATGGCCTAATTATCGAAAACTCTAAACCTAAAAAGATCCTCAATGTGAATTATTCATTTAATTCAAGATTATGTAATGTTTTACTGCCAAGTCCTTATACTTGGTATCAAAGGTTGGTTTAAATAACTTTAGTAGTTAGGGAATTGTTAATTTAATATCCATAAATTAATTTATGTTAATATTTAAATTATTTAGAATTTATATATCACCATGTTGCCTTGCCTAAGATATTTCTATATTTAGAATAGTTTTCTGTAGAGTAAATAGGGCAGCTATGTTGGGACGATATCAGGAGGAAGGCCACCTTCGAAATCAGAAAACTAATATGGTCAAAATCGGAACTGAATAGTTTGTTTCAGTGATGGAATATTTGACTCAGGCTATAAATGGTGGTGGTATCCATGCATGAGATCATCCAGATCAACCACATAGGAACATGTTAGTAGTGAAGCATTTCATGAGGCAACATCCCCCATCATTCAGAGGATCATTTGACCCTGTTCTAGAAGAAGGGTGGATTAAAGAACTGGAGAAGATTTTCGATGTTATGTGGTGTTCAAACCATCAAAATGTTAGTCTTGTTATTTTCCATTTTGAAGGTGATGCTAATCATTGGTGGTCAATGGTGAAAAATATCAGGGATAATAAGGAGATTTATGCTATTGATTGGGAATAATTCAAAGGTATGTTTCTTAAGAAATATTTTCCTAAGGTGGTTCATCTTAGGATGGAAAACAAATTCCTATAATTGAGTTAGGAGGATGACTTAGTGGCTTCTTATGAAGAAAAATTCACTCAACTGGCATGGTATGCTCCAAATTTCATACGAGATCTTGATAGTAAAATCAACCATTTTTTACTTAAGATTAAATCCAAAGTATCTTATGGATTTATATTCTCGTGAGTTAAAATATTATGAAAAACTTGTTCGATGTGTAGAGAAGGTGGAAATGGAGTTTGATGATGATTAGGTTTTCTTTGACAAAAAACATAATAAGAGGTCAAGGTGGCAAGAGAAAGGGAAAAACTATTCAAAAAACATCTGATGGTAAGAAACCTAAGTTTATAGTTTGTAAAAATTGTGGTAAAAAGCATATTGGGGAATGTATTTTGAATTCTGGTATGTGCTACTGATGTGGTAAAATGGGACATAAGGCTCGTGATTTCACTGAAAAAATATCGCGGTAATGGTAAGACAAAATGTGATATACAATCAGTAAAATGTTTTAAGTGCAACAAAATGTGTCATCATGCAAATGAGTGTCTAGAAAATAACTCAACTGGGGGAAAGCACCAAGACTATAAGAAGAAAGGGTTGGTGAGATCCTTTTCAACTACTTCAGCAGATGTTGGGACATCAAATGAAGTAGTATCAAGTATATTGTTTGTTTGTTCAGTTATGCCAATGTGTTGTTTGATTCAGGGTCCACACATTCATTCATTTCTGAGAAGTTTTCTAGTAAATTGGGAATTCCATCTCAAGATATGAATCTTAACCTTATGGTGAAAATTCCAGGGGAAAATGTTGAAACAAAAAGAAATTATAAGAACCTTCATGTCCTTGTGTGCAGAAAGAATCTACCTACAAACCTTATTATTTTTCCTCTAATTGAGTTTGATGTTATTTTGGGTATGGATTGGCTTTCAGTTTATCATGCTAAGATTGATTTTATATCTAAAGAGGATTATTTTTAGAATGATTTTTAGTTTGTATACAAGAATGAACCCTTACTTTTGAAAACATATAAAAAAGATGAGAAACTAGTAAAAGATGGAAATAAATGTTACGTTACAAATATTTTTGAAAATAATGGAACTATTTAGATTAATGATGTGCTAGTGGTAAATGAGTACCTTGATGTTTTTCCTGATGATTCTCCTATTATTATACTTGATCAATAATTTGAATTTACAGTTTACTTAGTTTCTGATGCTAAGCCAATTTCAAAACCCACTTATCGAATGGCTCAAATTGAACTTTTAGAGTTAAAGAAGCAATTGCAGGAGTTGTTTGACAAAGGTTTCATTCAACCTGGGACATCACAATGGGGTTCTCCTATCTTATTTGTTAAAAATAAAGATGGTTAAATGAGACTTTGAATTGATTATAGAGCATTGAATAAAATCACGGTTATGAACAAGTATCATTTTCCTTATATCGATGATTTGTTTGCTCAGCTCTAGAAAGCTCAGTATTTTTCGAAGATGGATTTGAGGTTAGGGTACCATCAATTGAAAGTAAAGGAGGTAAACATTTCAAAGACCGCGTTTTGTACTAGATATGGCCATTATGAATTTTTAGTAATGACTTTTGGTTTAACCAATGAACCTGTTGTATCCATGGATCTTATGAATAGAATTTTCCGTGAGTTCTTGGATAAGTTTGTGGTTGTGTTCAGTGATGATATTTTGGATTATTGTAAAATTAAAGAGGATCATGAAAGTCATTTAAGGTATGTCTTTCAAACATTAAAATAAAATAAACCATTTGGGAAATTCAGGAAGTGTGAGTTTTGGTTACAGTAAATTTCTTTCCTTGATTGCATAGTTTCAAAAAATGGCATAATTGTTGATCCTGCTAAAACAAAAGTTGTTGAAGAATGGCCAAGACCCACAAATATAACCAAGATTTGTAGTTTTATTGGTTTTGTAGGTTGTTACCAGAGGTCTGTTGAAACTTTTTCATGGTTATCTAGTCCAATGAATAAGTTAACTCGAAAAGGGGTTATGTTCATTTGGACAAAAGAATGTGATGATTGGTTTCAGTAATAAAAAAGAAGATTGTTGAATGCTCCAATTTTTTCACTACCCACCAAAACTGGTGTGTTTTTTATTTATAGTAATTCTTTTTTGGAAGGAATTGGTTGTGTCCTTATGTAGAATGATCAGGTAATTGCTTATGCTTCACGTCAGTTGAAACCTAGTGAGTTAAATTACCCTACACATGATTTGGAATTAGGTGCTATTTTTTGCTTTAAAAATTTGGAGGCATCATTTTTATAGAGTAAAATTTGAAATATATATTGAACACAAAAGTTTGAAGTATATATTCACTCAAAAATAATTCAACATGAGACAGAGGAGATAGTGTCAACTAATCAAGGTTTATGATTGCATGATCCTTTACTATCTGGGAAAAAAATAAAGTGGCCGATACTTTGAGTCGAAAAAAGTAATGATTCATTAACCATGCTATGTTTGAAATGGGATCCTTTGGTTTTTGAATTCATGAAATTTGGAATAGAAGTTGTTGGTGTAGGAAATTATTCTATTTTGTTTCAAGTCTCAGTGAAATCTTCTCTACCAAACAGAATAAATAAATCCCAGAAGGAAGATAGTGAGTGGAAGAAAAAGGTTGTGTTGGTTCAGAAGGGTATGTTGCCAAAATTTAACATTGATAATGATTGTGTTTTGAGATTTTGGAAAAGATTATGTGTGTCTTGTGATTCACAGTTGAAGAATCAGTTGTTATGTGAAGCTCATAGTTCCCTGTTTTCAGTTCATCCTAGAAATACTAAGATGCACATAGATATTCATAAGTATTACTGGTGGGATAGAATGAAAAGTGATATTTCTGATTTTACTGTGATTTTTTTGACTTTTCAGTACGTTAAACTAGAGTGACTGTTACTTAAAGAAATGCTTCATCCTTTACCGGTGCCAGAGTGGAAATGGGAAAATATATCCATGGACTTCGTTGTGGGATTACCAAAGATATCTCGAGGTAATAATGTAATCTGGGTTATTGTTGATCTATTGACAAAATCTTCTCATTTCTTTCCTATTTATGATACTTTGACTCTAGATCAACTTTCTCTATTGTTTGTTAATGATATAGTCAGGTTTCATGGTGTTTCCCTCTCCATTGTATTGGATTGTGATCCCAAGTTTACTTCTAACTTTTGGAAAGGCCTTCAGAAGTCTTTGGGTACTGAATTAAATTTTAGTACAGCTTTTCATCCGCAATCAGATGGGTATACGAAACAAACAATTTAGACCTTAGAGGATATTCAATGTGATTTTTCACTGGATTACGAGGTAAGTTGGGACTAACATCTTTCTTTGGTTTAATTTTCATATAATAACAATTTTCATTCCACTATACAGATGGCTCCATTTGATGCATTATATGGGAAGCGGTTTTGAACTCTAGATTTTTGGGATGAAGTAGGTGAAAGGAATATGAGGGGTCCATAATTGGTTGAAGAGATGGTAGAAAATGTTTAGTTGATTCAGAAGCACATGAGAATAGCTCAGAGTAAGTAGAAAAGTTATGTATATAACTGGAGGATGGATCATTCTTTTGAGGTAGGTGATCATGTCTTTCTCAAAGTTTGTCCATGGAAAAAGTGTGATGTGTTTTGGTAAGAAGGGAATGTTGAGTTTGAAGCTCATTGTACCATATTAAATCTTGGATAAAATTGGATCATTTGCGTACAGAGTGGCTTTACCTCCAAGTTTGTCCCAAGTACACAATTTTTTTCATGTTTCAATGTTGAGAAATTATATGCCATATCCATCTCATGTTTTAAGTCCAGGGGTAGTTTAGTAGGAAGAGAATATCTCTTATGAGGAACATCTAGTACTGATTCTTGAATAAAGAGAGAAAGTATTAAGAAATAAGGTAATTCACCAGGTAAAAGTTTTTTGAAAAAACTATATGGTTGAAGAGATAATGTGGGAATCTGAAAATGTTATGAGGTATAAATACCCCCATTTATTTGATAGGTGGATAAAATTGATAGGATGCAATTTCCAAAAATGGGGAAGGATGTAACATCCCAGGTAAATAAAGAAATAATACATTTTCTTTTTAATTAATATTTTATGAATTAAATATTAATTTTACCTTAAAGGGGTTTCTATGTTCGATGGCGTACCCGATACGCAGCAACGGGTTTCTTTGAAATCTTACATTGCACAATAATAATATAATATTATTATTTTAAATGGTAGTTAATGCCTAGTTTTTGTATTGGAAGGAATGAATAGAACTAACTAAAATATGATTATACATGTTGGTTAATTTTTTTACATTTATCCAATAAAAGTTAGAGGCATAAAATGAGAATGAATCCAATTTTAAGCACAAGTACTCTAATATTCTTTAAAAGGTCGATTTTCCGCCTTTTGATGGAGAATGATTTTTAAATCTATTTTTTGTCACTTATATATGTTTTATCTGATAGAAATATATTATTATTTAGAATCAGGACATCAAAATTTACTTTGGTTAAATTTTGGGTAATTTTCTGATAAAATTCAATTTTTAATGAAAAGTGAAAAATGTTGTATTTTAATTAAAAACTACCTTTTAATCTGATTTCTTTATCTGGTTAGATTATCTTTTTAATTGGTTTTGAAGTGTAATTAGATTATATTTTTACTATTTAATCCAATTTTGGTTATTGGAATTAATTTCACTTTTAAATTGGATATAAACAATTGCCAATCTTTTGATAGTTATTATTTATAAAAACATGCCTTTTGTTTTGACAACAGGAATTAATTTTAAATTAATTTCTTCCACTTCTGTGTTTTTAATTTGGAAAAATTGATTCCATATTTTGAATTAGGAGGTTAAAATTGTGTAAATAGGTAACGTTTTGAAGACATTATGATTATTTACTTCTGTAAATATTTTATTTACCATGGTTATAGGGTAAATCTGGTAAAAAAGGGTAAACAAAAATTTCTATAAAAATATAAAATTAACCAAACATGTGTCCTAATAATATTTGTTGATACAATTCTAACCATTATCATTTTTTGGAAGATTTTTGGGACCCCATGGAGCCACTTAATAGTGATAATGACACTTTATTTTAATTAACTTAAAGTAAAGACAAAATGACATAAACAAATATATTTTAGTAAATTAATTTTTAAATAGAGTTATATAAGTTATATTTTTTACTATAAATATTATTTTGAAATCTAATAATATTTTATACATCATGGTATTTGTTTTATACTTTTTTGACATTAAATAAATTAAAAATATTTATGACACAATAATTATGTAGTGTACCTCATTAATAAATGATTTAAATAAATAAGATTGTGAAGATTAAAATAATATCCAAAACCTATCCATTTCTTATTGGATGATTTTATTTTTACCATGTGTCATCTTATCATTGACTTTAATATGTTTTTGACCTTTATAAAGTGAAAATAATTATGTAATAAAATAATATTTTCACACATTCCTAAAGAGCCCCTCCTCCCTCTTATAAAAATCCATCACCTATAACCCATTACTCACACCTCTAAAGCCCCTTGTATCATCCAAACTCTACCCAATTACACTCAATAAATCCCTATAATCCTCCTAGAATCCTTAACTTAGGCATTAGGCACTTCAACAAACCCTTTTGGTTCAAACCAAAGGGAGTTACCTGATTTAAAGAGAACGCCTTCTCTTAAGTTCTTTTGTTTTATTTTACTTATCCAACCCTCTAAACTCATTTTATTAATTTATCTTATAACAAAACTAGTATCCAAAATATAATAGGATGTTGTTATTAGAAGTATTAGAACAAACCTTACACAAACCTCCGTCTAATGGGTAAAGAACATACTATTTCTGTGGATGTCAAACTAACGCATCATTAAACGGTGATTGTTCAATTTTCTCCTACTGCCTCTCATGGTGGCCATTATTATGGAACTATATTTATATATGATATATATTATTTTTATGTTTTCTTTATTCTTATATATTTTCGAATTCTATCATACCTTTATGGTTTTCATTATGGGTAAACGTGATAATTTCATTTGAGGAAGTGCGGACTACCGCCCCCTCAAAGTGATATGACTCTTTAATTCCATATGTGGGATGTATAAAGGATGGAGTTAATGATATTATATATGATATTATACTGGAATTATAATATACCTATGTATAATTATGTTTTAATTCAATTAAAATAATAAATAGAAATGAAAGTAACGTTCATGCGTACGTACGACTTACCGTCTCCATGAACGGTGCATTTCATTTCTTATCTCTAAATGTTATTTACTATTATAAATACATACATATACTAAGTATATATGATATATATATAATATCTAAATCATGAATATCATTATGGATATAATGGATATTTGACCACATGAACTAATTGTAATTATAATAAGTTCATTTTTGACTCAAGTACCAAATATCTTCAAAACAACCATTATTAAAATAAATGATTACATAATGTTTATAATATTGTAATAAGTGATATAAAAGGAATAAGAAACTTGAAAAAGGATATTGAGAAATTATAAATTAACTTTAGTTTATTATTCATGAGATTAAATGATGAACGTGTCAAATCCGAAATGAGGTAAGGGACTTCGTCTCGATCTCCTTTCATTGAGGAATATTTGGTTTTAATACATGACTTTCTTTTATACGCTGTATAAACACCTTTGACTTTTCATTTAATTTAAAGAGAATATTTTTCTATGAAACGTTTTAAAAATGACAAAAAATAATGTGTCTTTTTAACATAAGCGGTGACAACGACCTCTTCCACCGCCGCGAGTATTATTTGATCTATAGATTCCTTAACAATACATAATTTTTTTAAAAGTAAAATAAATACCATATAATCTTTTATGTATTTTGGTATTGAAAATTTTTTTGATAATGGTTTTTTATGTCAATATATTTAAATGATATATTGTGATTGCAATGTGGAAATGTTATCTTTCCTTTATGTTTGTTTTATGTGCTATGAATATGTTATGGTTCTAGGGAATTTTTTACATATACAGTATGTTCTGTGATAATCCTAGGGCGGGTGAACCTGAGATAGCTCTCCAATACATTTGGTAATGTGATGGAGGTAAACATGTATGTTTCTCCTAAGAGATTTAGGGAATATACTGTGTTGGGTATTCCAAATGTAACTCCCTACGTAGCTGTGATAGCTACAATATAAGTATGATATAGATGCCACAATTTACCTTTATGATCTTTGATTTCTATGTGTTATTCATAAATATTATGATTTCATGAGGTATGTTAAAGATCTTATGTTATGTATGTAATGATGAACTAATCTTTTATTTATTTTGTTTATAACCCTTACTGAGCTTTTTATGCTCAACCCGGGTTTTGAAATGTTTTTTACGAGACTTAAAGATGAACAGGATCAAAGATGGGATAAAGGAAAAGTCATGTTGTCTAAAACATGGGACTATACATGACTCTTTTTCAACAGTTTTTATTTTTGTGAAAAAATAGAAACTCAATAGAAGTGAATACTTTGTAATACTTTAGATATAATGTAATAATTATGGCCTAATTATCTAAAACTCTAAACCTGAATAGATCCTTAATGTGAATTATTCATTTAATTCAATATTATGTAATGTTTTAAGGTTGGTTCCTTATATTTCTATTTTAGAAAGTGGTGGGATCCATGAGAAACTAGGAAAATATACCATGTAAGAGACAATGAAATGATTATCTGAATGACATACCAAACGTGATGAGAGGTGGAGTTAAAAACATCATAGTGATTCTTACCTAGCAATCTCAGGAAATGAATAATATCCTGAATCATGTGGAACTTCTTCCTTCACATAAGAAGGATTAACTAACTATTGAGTCCTTTATTAGGCAATGACCACCAATGTTTAGTGGATCTTCTGATAAAAATTATGTAGAATAGTGGGTTAAATCAATAGAGATAATATATTTTATGATCCATTTCTCCAAGAAGAAGAAGGTGAATCTTGTGTTTTATCATTTGGATATAGAATTTTATCAATGGTGGGTGTTATTAAAGAAAACTCATACAAATGATTCAATACAAGATATGGAGTGGAAAGACTTTAAAAAAATATTTCTTACGATGTATTTACATTCAAATCTTTAAATAATGATGGAGAGTGAATTTATAAAGAGTAGTAAAAAGGAAGGTGAATATGTTAAGGATTATGAGGAAAACATCACAAGGCTTGCAAGATACACCTTAAGTGTTTATTAAAAAATGATAGAAAAATAGATAGATTCTTTAGTGGTTTAAAACCACTGTATCGAATTTCTCTATAAATCAAAGACCTTTGGGGTTATAAAGAGGTGTTTCGATGTTATCTAAAGTTGAGATAGAATTTGAAGAATGGTCACATGGTTATGGAGAAAAGAAGTGAATAATGGAGTCTCAATATAGTGGGTAAAATTAAAAAGAATGAAAGAGGATATAAATACCCACATTTCAAAAACATGGAAACATGCATCATGGGAATGGTCTAAAAGGAATAGGGAAATGATTCAAGTGTAGGAGAGAATTCCACTAAGCTTATTCATATTGAGAGACATGAATAATCAGTCCAACATGATATAGGAAAAGAGGAATGGTCCTGATGCACCACCCATATTTCAATTCTTCAATTATTGGGAGCAAGGTCTCTACACAAGAAAGTGTGTTAAACATTGAGTCTTCGAGGCTAATCAGTGTCAACATCCACTAAATATATAGAAATAAGGGAAATTTTATTCCATCACTACTATTAATGTGGAACATGAAAATTATGTCGTACAATGTACACTTCCTATTCAATTAAGAATAAAAATCATTTTATTTAATAATAGGTCTACTCATTCATTTATATCCTATATGCTTGATAAGAAAATTGAATTGAAACCCTGATACATTGAATTTGAGATGTCTATAAAACTCATGGTTTTGAAATCATTGAAATCCAAGTGTTCGACTCCTCTCCCGTTGGTGTATGTGGGAAGATTCTTCTAGTAAATATCATAATACTTCCCTTGGTGGGATTCAATGCTATATTGGGAATGGAGTGGCTCTTATTATATATAATTAACACTGACTTCCAATAAAATTAAATATATATTCATATTCTAAACCATCCAATGATCCTCTATAATTTTAAGGAATACCATGAACCTCGTTAGAAAAATCCATTAATGGTGTGGGTGTTATTAACCTGTGAAGAAGCATACCTTGATTAAATGGTTTAGTCAATTGAAGGTATCAACTTGTAAGAAATTCCCATTGTAAGGGAATATAATGATGTATTTCCTAATGTTTTATCCATAATTCCCCCATATAATGAGGTAGAGTTCTCAAAATATCTCATACGTAGAGCTACTCCTATCTCCAAATTCCTCTATAGGATGGCCCTTATCGTACTAAAGGAGTTAAAGAAGAAACATCAAGAAGATTTATAAAAAGGGTTCATATTCCCTAGTGCTTCACCTTTATGTGTGTCAGTGCTATTTTTTAAGAAGAAGGATGGATCAATTCATCTATGTATTGATTATTGAGAGCTCTACAATATCATCATAAAGTAAAAAATATCATTTTCTAAGGATTGATGACATGTTTAATCAACAATGAGAAGCTCAATAATTATCAATGGTGGATTTATGTTCTGTGTATCATCAACTAAATGTGAAGAAGGAAGATATTCAGAAGAATGATTTCCACACAAGGAATGGGCACTATGAGTTCATAGTGATTCCCTTTGGGATTACTAATTCCCTAGAAATTTTTATTGATTTAATGAATAGAGTTTATAGAGACTATCTAGAAAAATATGTGGTAGTGTTTATCAATGATATTCTCATTTTATCCAAGATAAAATAAGAACATGAATATTATCTAAGGATTATGCTAGTGACATTATGGAAAGAGAGAATGTATACTATGTTCAGAATTTTTGTCTTCTGGATAAAACGTGTCACAATATTTGGCCACATGATTACAAGTGAGGGAATTCCTGTGGACCCTTCCAAGATAAATAAAACTGAAGAGTATACTAGAACTACTATTTTCATGGATATATGTAGTTTTATTGGATTGGATAGGTACTATTGATGTTTTGTGAGAAATTTCACATGATTTTATAGTCTGCTAACTAAGTTAACATGGAAAAGGGTAAATTATGTCTGGATGGATGAATATGAGGAAAACATTAAGGATCTCAAGAATAGTTTTGTCATTGTACCTATACTCACAATACCAATAAGTGGATATATTTTTTTGATATACAGTGATGCTTAAAATAAATACTTGGGTTGTGTGCTCACATAGAATGACAAAATGATAGCCTACACCTCATGATAGTCGAACATCCATGAGAAAAACTAACCAAAACATGGTCTAGAGTTAGCAGCTATAATATTCACTCTAAATATTTGGTGGGACTACCTATATTGTGAAAAATGTTACATATATAATAATCAAAAGAGTCTAATGTATAAATTCACACAAAAGGAGCTCAACATGCATCAAATAAGATGGTTAGAGCTAATAAAGGTCTACAATTTCTCTATTCACAATCATCATGTAAAGGAAAACAAGTTAGTTGATTCTCTTAGTAGAAAAGTATCTTCTAATCTATCCATGATGTGGATTTAGAAAGGCCTTATATTCATGGATATGCAAAGGATGGTTTTGGATATCATATGGATAGGGAATACATCTTAAAATTCCTAACTAATTACCCAACCATCTATCCAAGAGAAGATTAATGATTCATAAAAGTATGATCAAGAGTAGAAAAAGAAAGTAATTATAGTAAAGGAAGGAAAACAACATGATTTATATATCGACGATGGTAGTGTGATTCAGTTTGGAACAAGGTTTTCCTTCATCACCTGATATAATGAAGAAACTATTAGATATTTCACATAGCTCATCTTTCTCGATCCATCCTGGAAGCACCAAAATGTACCATGATCTTGGATGACACTTCTGGTGGGATAACATGAAGAAGGAGATTGAAAAATATATCTCACCTTGTTTGGTATGTTAGAAAGTTTAATTTGAGAAATATAGGTCCAAGGGGATGATGAAACTATTGATAATAACCACATGGAAATGGGAAGGCATCACTATGGAATTTTTTACTAGCCTCCTAAAAACATCTAAGGAAAACAACGTGATATGGATTGTGGTGGACCAACTCACCAAGACTTACCACTTTATCTCTATTTTAGAATATATGTCTATTAGACAACTTGTTACATTATATGTAAATAAATTTCATAGGATACATGGGGTTCTAATTTTTATCATATCTGATTTTGATCCAAGGTTCACATCTAAATTCTGGAGAAATCATCAACATAAATTTAGTACTGAATTGATTTTAATCACGAGATATCACCCTAAATCTAATGGAAAATTTGAAAGGATTATTCAGACACTTGAATACATTCTAAGATGCTACTCATTGGAATTTAATGTTGCATGGGACTAACATATTTTTTTGGTTGGGTTATCATAAAAAAACTTACACTAATGTATTCATATGGACCCATATAAATATCTATATGGAAAGTGATGTATAATTACATCTTGTTGGGATAAAGTTAGAAAATGAAAGATAGTTGAACCTGATCTTGTGAAAGATATGACCTAGAAGGTTCAATCCATCCAGTAACACAAAAATGATTCTCAGAGTCAATAAAGAATATTTAGTGACAATCATCAAAGGGGATTGGATTTTTATATTAGAGATAAAGTCTTTCTTTTAATATTACCATGGAAGAGATTCATCCAGTTTGGAAATAAAGGGATGCTATTCTGAATGTACATTGGCCCCTTTGAGATCCTTGAACGCATGGGATAAATGGACTATCAATTAGAAATTACACCAATTATGGATCAATTTCATGATGTCTTCCATGTATCACTCTTGTAGAAGTACCTACTCAACCCCTCACATGTACTGAACCCATAAAAGTACAAATGGACAATGACCTCTCATATAAAGAACAACTGATGAATATGTTAGACCATAAAGACAAATTTCTATAAAAAATACAACTCACATTATCAAGGTAATGTGAAGGAACCATGAGTATGAAGAGAAAACTTGGGAACTATAGGAAACAATTAAATAGAACTAACCCCACCTATTCTCAATTAAGAATATGATTTGAAATTTCATATATTAAATTTATAAATGGGGGAGTGTTGTAACAACCTAGTGTTTTTGGTAAAAATATTTCCCTTAATAAATATGTGATGTATTATTTTATAAAATTAATAAATATAGTGAAATAAACAAAGATTTTGTTTCATTAATTAAAATTTTTATATTAATCATCAATGAATCTAATTATAATTACAAACATTAAAAATGTAAAAAAATATAATATAGAAATGCTAAAATGGGAAAATATAGATCGCCCCATTCAACTAGAATCATCGCCCCCAATGAATAAAATATAAAAAAGAAGAAAAATATTAATAAACCAAGAAATATTATAGTAAAAATAAATATATAACATTGAGAATAATTGTGTTGAACATTGATTCAAATAATCGATTAGTATATATATGTAGTAATGTGATCATTGGGAATAGTGATGTAGCCAATGGAAATAGTAGCCTGACTGTTGGAATAATACTTTTTCATAAAAGTAATAAATTTTGATATAAATAATATTTATCATGATTAATTTAGTTAAATAAATATTATTTAATTTCCAAAAAATATTTATCATGATCAATAAACTCAAGAAATTACAAGCACATTTTTAATAAACTTTATTTTAAAGTATTTTATAAAAATTATTATCTTTATATTAAAAATTAAAAATTTCCTATTTTAGAAATTAATTTTGATAAAATTAATGACTTTTTTAAATCATCACAAAAATTTATCCAAGGGTGATTTTTTTGGTGACTTTCTCAAATAATTCAATTTTCAAATGAATAGTAAAAATATAGTTTTTTTCACATAACCGGTGTAACTCAAATTACATCATTATAGCTATAATAAAGAAATAATACTTTATAGAACATTATGTTTGTCCATTTTATATTTAATTTTATAAATATTTCACAAAAATAGAATAAACATAATTTACAAACCTAAAAAGAACATTCCAAAACCTAAAGTCATAAGTAATTATTTAAAATAATGATTTTTCTTTCTTTCCACATTCTGTTTTAATAAACTAACAATTTTGAATTATAAAGGTGATTTAAAGTCAAAAAATCATTATATAATATTAATATATGATTTATAATGTAAAAAATCACTATTAAAAATTTTACCATCGATATATTATTTTATTCATTCGTTTATTTTAAAAATACCCCTCTCCTCAAGATTAAATAACCCTTTTCCTTCCCTTGGAAAACCAGTCCTCCCATCCCTTCCAAAGTCTATGATCTTCCCAAATCCTCCCTATCAAGAACCTAAGAATACTTAGGAACATTCTAAAGTAATAAAACTCCAATCACCAAGGTTTTGTAGTTTCGTACTAGAGAAGATACACTAAGGATAGGGCAAGTCTCTATTAACTCTTCCCTCCTTTATTCTTCTCATTATTATTTTTACCCTCTTTCATTAAAAAAAATTTCATAAAAATTTAATTTTACAGTATGTTAAAATTATATTAATGGTGTTAACCTACTGCAATATCAAATTTATGAAACATATAAATGTCATACACCTATTTCCCTCTATTTGGACAATATCCCATTAAAGAATGGTTAACCACCTACGGAAACACTTCCGAGGAAATTCTTAAAACCATATTCATGGTTGGAAAATATAAAGTATATATAATATATTAATATTTAATTATATGTATTCTATGCTTCTATAATTAATTATACGAATGTATAAATTACATTTAAGAAAATAGAGAAACTAAAGAAAAAAATGAAATTTTTATATTAAATATGATATCAAAATGCATCAATTTATTCAATGGAAATTAAGAAATATAATCTAGTGATTTTCATTGATAAATAAATGTATAAATGACAATAATACTTATTAAAAATGATATTTTTATTCTAAATCACTTTCGAGGAAAAAGTAGGAATGTTAAACATGTCCAAAGGAAAGGTGTTAACCACAAAAATATCCCCAAAGTTGTTATAAATCTATGTTCATTATTTTGGAGGCACAAAAGCAATGAAATTAATTGTGAATTAAGGTAAGGGGATTCTCGAACCCAACTTTATTTTATTGGGTTTTCCATGTTTCTCAAAAATTTCAGTATGTATATTCATTTAATTTTTTTTATATATAATTTCATTATTATTGAATTTTCATTTGGGGGATATAGAAGATTCCATCATGGTTTTATAAAAAAATTAATGATTTTACAAAATTAATATGTTTTTAAAAACACATCTCAAATCCCTAGAGATTGTTTCTTATTCACTCAAGTTTGACAATTCTTATACAATGTATGTCTTTCTCTTTGTTATTTGGGCACCCCCAAGATTATTCCTGAATGTATGATTTATGAAATTCTTATGAAACTCATTTTTTCCATTAGATATTTTATGAATATGATTATAATGTGTTCTATGTGGCACACATGAATATGTACATATTCAGATGTGATAGGTGCGCCTAGAATTATTTAGCGCTCCAATGTATTGGGTAATGTGTTGTATATCATGAAATAATGTGAAATATCCATGAACATTATTCTAGATTTTCTCATAAAGATTATGTTATAACTATTAATATATGTTATTCATAAACATGATTCTATCTTTGTTCACAACTATGTTTCATATTTGACCATAAAGACATGATGTTTCATTTTTAGGCATTTCCACATTCCATGCCTTTATCTAATGTTTCCTCTCATGATTATGATGATTCTGATTTTATTATGTTATGAAGATGATGATTTTTCTCATCCACGTTATATTGATTCAAGTTCTTATTTTTCCTTTGAATGGGATTTTACCTCACCCCATTCATTACTGTATATCCTCGGGCGATTACTTGAAAAAAAGTGAATGCAAGGGACACTAAAAATCTAGAGAAGAATGAATTAAATAATTTTTTTGTATTATAATATAAAATTTATGTATGGGGATAATTTTTCCCAAATATTAAATAGTTTTATCCTATATATGTAATTCCATTATGTTTTTTATCATTAAAATGATGTAATAGTCAAGTAGGAAAAATTAGGTTCACTATAAGATAAGATGAAATTGACTATATTGACTAGGATAAGTTCAAGAATATTTTCTCAAAAAGTTCTTTACTCTTACTCTTCATATGATGATGGAAAAAAATTCATATATATTAATAAAAAGGATGATAAATCTATTAGTTCCTATGAATCAAATTTTACAAGACTTTTGAGTTACTCTTTAAGTATGGCCATCCAACCTAAAAGAAAAATTGATCTATTATTTGGTGTATTGAAACCTATTATCTAAAAGTAATTTTATATAATAGAATTTAGTAGCTATGAGGTTGTTTTTCTATGTGCTTTCAAACTTGAAATTGATGTAGGAATTTCATATCAATGTTATGGTTTTGACAAGAAAATGAAGACAAAGTTCAAAGGGAAATATAAAAACCATGGAAAAAAAGGAAATGATACTTCAATTATGAATATAGTAGGGTAAAAACATAGAGGGAATTGTATTAATGTGAAAAATAAATGTTTTAAGTGTGGAATGGAAGGTCATTGGGTAGATAAATGTCCATGAAATGTGAAAAAGTTATCTAATGAAATAAATAATGAGAAATAACCACAGAATACACCTCCCAAAATTCAGTGATTCAAATGCATGAAGTGTGTCCATTATAATAACAAGTTCATTAATCCACAAACTAATGTGGATCATAAGCCACAATAACCTCTAAGGACAAAAGAAAAGGGAAATCTTATGCGATAAAAATGGTTTAATTAGATTATAATTATTAGGGCACACTTATCCCCTCCTCTTTATTTAGAGAATTTCATTTTTTATTTTGTATGATAAAGACCTATTAAAATATTATCGTTCGCTATTTAGTGAAGTTTCATGTGATTATATCACTATAAATGAATTTTTGAATAATAAAATCATAATTAATATTTTATCAGTACAATGATGGACCCAAGTTTCAATTGAAAAAGTTTTGGTATAAGATATGATCTTTTTTAAGGAATAAATGGTGTATTTTATTTTGGAAGGTCTACAAGGTTATCCATTTATGGAATGGTTTAAGTTAAAATTATGGTAAATAATTATAAATTAATGTGTTTTCTCAAAATATGAGGATTTATGAATATTCGATAACCTGTACTAACCAATCTAATGATTTGATAAAAAAGACATATGGAATGACCTATCATTCTACTAATAGGTCTTATGATCCGTTGGTGATTAAAGCATAACAAATTCACCTTTAAATTTAGGAATAATGGATGATTAAGAAATTGATCAAGTCAGAAAAAGGATTAGATTTTACAAAAAATAATTAAGTATATCTTCTCATGAAAATTATTCAACTTTTGGAAAAAGGACTTGAAAAAAAATTTGGTCTTGTTATCATCGTTTTATGACATTAATGGCCTTTTTCAAGCCTCTTTGGTTTATTGCTTTGTGATTGTTTAAATTATCCTGAACATGTTATCTATCATTATCCATTAGAACTTAATAGTCATATTTCTCTTCCATGTCTATGTTTTCACATTCCACCCATGTTCTCCAACGTGGAAACCTAGTTATGAGTTACTTTTGGTAACCATCAGGTTTCCAACATTCCTTTTTAAAGGAAGTATTAATATTCATTTTCATGATGTGCATTTCTATGAGAGTAAATTCCATTTATTAAACATTTAATAACCCAAATGAATTTTGTGAGTGAAATTACTTTTAAGGGGGTAGATTTTAATACCTATATATTTTTAGTAATACATTTTTTATTCAATTTAATCTTTTTGATATTTTTCATTTCACACAACACTGAATATAGATTTTATACCTAAAAGTCCGAAGTTTTTCTTGTGTTATACACAACAAGAAGTTAATATTTAACTAAATAAAATACATATATTATGTTTTAATAAACATAGAACTATGTTTTTCTTTTATTACACTCAATATTGAGTCGCTTTGATAGCATGAATTACACAAAATTCTAAGTTATTATCAAACTACAATATAATATTAATATGATTATTAATTTTCTTATAGTTAACACCAAGACGATGAAAATGAAGTTATTAATAAGGCTAATTAAATTGTAAAAATATTATTTAAACATGTATATAAAATAAATCTTTTTTTATTAACAAGTATAACTAAATGAAACAGCTTTTTGAAAATAAAGGAATTACTTTTCTAAGAAAATTATTTTTCTACTTAATTTTTTATCTCATTAAATTAAACAAGCCAAATTATACTTATTTTTTAAAATAAAATTTATATATTATATATTCAACCAATATTTTCGATACTCATCTAATTGATTTTATAAAGATAAGATAATAATATATCCGATTTTATGAATCAAAAATTGATTTTTAAAAAATGTAATTTTACTACCCTTTAATGATAAAACCATATTAAATATGATTTTTCACACTTGAATAATATTTATTCAACAAAATAAACATTATTTTTTAAATATTAATATCAAAATTTACTTTGGATGAAAATTATTTATTTTTCTAAGAAGTTTCATTTTTTTTTTGAAGAATTGTGAAAACACTAGATGTATATTCAAAATTACTTTTTCATCTAGTTTATTTATATAGTTAATTAATGTTATAATTTTTTTAAATTATAATTAGACAAATTATACATAAATTAATATAATTTATTTCATTATAACTAATTTTATAATGACATTGGATTTGAAATCATTTCAAACTTTTGGACCTTTTAGAATTAAAAACATACACTGTCATCCTGTCTGTGAGATTAATTTTAAATTAATTTATACAACCTATGTGATTGAAATTTGGTAAAATAGATTCTATATTTTTCATAATAATAATTTATAATTTATAATAATTTAAACTTTGTTTATGGTAAAAAAAATATTATTCAATGTGATTAAATTTAATTACAGTGATTAACAGAAGAAATAGCTTGACAAAGGACTAAGCCTTAATATTAATGCCCAAAATGACATAAAAACATTCCAAAAAACCATTTAATGTTCTTATTTAGACCATATAATCACTTTTATATAAGTTTTATGACTATTTTATCTTTTTTACATTGTAAAAAAGTTGGTGTAATTTCTTATTACGACATTTAAAGGAAGGTTACACCTCCTCCACTATAAAAAGAAACTAACCCTCACACTTATTCACACATCATATTCACTATTTATCCTAAAAAATATAATCATCTAAACTCAAAACATACATAACTTCATCCTATAGTCCTCCATTTTTTGATGAAAGATAACCAAGGAATCCCTTTGGTGTAAACCAAAAAGAGCTTCCCAAAGAAGAGGTAACATCCTTCCTCAAGCGCTTTAGTTTTACTACCATTTTATACCCCCTAATCACTTTATATCCCATGATTATATAGTAACCTAAGTATCCAAAATAGACTGAAATTTTTTCATTCTAATGGTTCAACCTAAAATTACACACTCCTCTATCTAATGATTAACAAACATGACGTTCTTGTGTACGGTGAACTACCACCTCACAAAACGATGTTGTTTGTCTTTCCTTTACCACTTATGATGGTTAGGAATCATGATAGACCATGTGTTTTTATTATATATATATATATAATATGTTTTTATGTCTTTTTAATTATTATTTAACCCATAAATTCATGCTTTCCATTTTTTGGAAATATGATAACTTCGTTTCTAGATGTGTGGACCACCGCGTTCTCAAAGAAATGTGATCCATTAGCACTTTACATGGAATGTATTAAGGAATATTTTAGTGAATATATATGATATATATTAAATTATAATTATAATATAATTATATATATATACATATTTGTCACATACATTATTTCTCCCAAAATGACATTAAAACAAAAACAACATTCTTATGTTAGTACAACATATCATCTACATAAACGGTGTATTCCATTTCATATTTATATATTTAATAGATTATGATAAATTAGTATATAAGGAATATATATTATATTTATATAATTTTTTATATTATATAAGTAATTAAATATGGTTCTAAGTATGAGGATCTATAATAACAATCCAAAACATGTATGAAAAACAAAGTGGATGTTACCCGAAAAGTAACATTGGCATGGGGTTGTTAATAAACTGGTAATATAAAGTCATAAAAATTATTATATGGTATTAGATGTAATAATATGGATCTTCTTTATATTTATAATCCAATTATATTTATTATATAGTACGTTTGAATGTGTATGAAGAAAGTTAAAATTTAAATTAAGGGTTTTCTCATCTCACTTTTTATACCTGTGAGATACATGCCTTATTAACCACTAACTTCTTTTTTGTGGTGTATATAATTCAAATGAATGTATTATATTATTATTATAAATAAATTTATGGTTATTTACATATACATTTTATGATCTTTCTTCAATGGATTTTATGGTTCAAAAGCTACCAAATTTTCCTTCTTTGAGATACATTTCATGTTATGCACCTATATTTTTTTTGGGGTGTATATAATTCCACTTTGACCATTTATATCATGAATAACATTATATAATGACATTTAAGCTTTATGTAATTTTATTCCGTCATGTAAAGTATGAGTCAAAGTTACCAAAGTGGTAGTAGTTTATTTCTACAATATCATCATTAATTGGAACTATTTATGATTATACTTCCATTGATGAAATCATATGATACATATCTCAAGAACACTCATGAATTTTATTACACTCTATTTACCTATGATATCACCATGTATTATTACCATTTTACCATTCATTGGTACTTATGATTATTAAGAAAATGTTTTTATGAAAACCCGACTTTATTTCCCCATTCTGCTGGAAATCTAGGTTCTTTCAAGACCATATTTTCTAAAAAGGGTTTTAAAAATATTCTATCTTTAAAAAGTTTTTAAAAAATTTTCAAAACAATTTTATATGTTTTCAAGGAAATTTTTTTTAATTTTTTTAATGCTTTATTATATGTTTTCATTGTATTTTAAAAGTAAAATGAATTCAAAATGTTTTCAAGATTCCTTTATAACTTTTCAAATCAATTTTTAAAGAAAATAGTTTTCAAATTTCTTTATGTTTTATAGAGTTTTTTTCAGTGGTGAAAATATTTTTTCCATGATAATTGTTTTAAAAGATTTAAGAGATTATTTTATATTTTTTCTATGTGTTTTTTTGAAATTTTTTTGAAAATGTTCAATATTTAAAAAACTAAACTTTACTTAATAATTTATCAAAGTGATATTTCAAAATCATTATCCATATAAGATGGAATCCTTTGATATAGTTTAAGGTTTATTGGGGAAATAATCCAATAATTAAATTTATATTATTTCTTTAATGTTTTATGTTTTGATGGAATGATGTTTATGACACTTTTTTCTCTTCTATAGGTTATATGGATTTGGAACTTGCTGATTTTCATGGGATATGATTTAATGAAATGACTTGGAAGCATATGTATTTTCCATAGTATATTATGCAATGAAATTTTAATTATACCCATTTCATTTCATGGTTTATTATTTTATATTTATAAAACCCTTCTCATTTCATGTGTCATGATATAATGAATGTTTGGTTATCTTGTGGAATATGTAGGTATGATTTAATTATCTAACGGGTGTGGTCTATATCTCCCTTAAATGAATTGGGTAATGATAAGTTTTTTTTTGATATCAAAGGGTACACATGAGGTCTTCCCCAGGATGAAATAAGAAGGAATCTAAATCCCAAAAAAAGAGGGTACAAAGGAGGGCATCCCAATCCTGAAACAAGAGTGTATACTAGAGGGAATCCCAATCTTGAATCTTGAGGTTACATGGGAGGGAATCATAATCCCGAAATAAGATGGTTCATGGGAGGGAATACCAATCCTGAAATTAGAGGTTACATGGGATGGAAACCCAATCCTGATGTAGGTACATGGGTTTTTAACCATATTCTAACGTGTTCTGAAGGTATTTTTAGGTATACATGAAATAGGATTTTATATCCTTATGTGTATGCCAAAAATTCCATGTCTTATTACTATGTAATGATTTAATGGTTTACTCTTCTAATTAACTTATAATTCATGTATTATTAACTATCAATATTTGTTCCATGATTCAAGTTTATGATGATTTATATACATGGTGTAATATTCTACTATTGTGATCACGATCTCAAACTCTTATTCTCTTGTTTATCTCCCTTGTTTACCCTTACTAAGCATATGATCTCATACATTTCTTATGTTTCCTTTCCCCATGCTATAAAGAAGATTTTTATATAGGATTATTAAATGGGAATATCATTACTGAGATTTTGAAGATTTTTCACCAAATTATAAGAATGTATTCCATGTTTCCAAAGACACAAAACTACTTCAGTCCTCAGGCATATATTTTTGTAATGTGTTGAATATTCATCTAAAATTATGTAATATTTATTTATTTTAATCCTTGATCACTTTATGTAGAAAGGTTCATTATTGTATACTAGTTGATTATTGAGTCCAACTTAATGTTCCATTTTTTGTGCTATTACCACTAGGTAATTTATTCTAGAGCCACACCCATTTGTATTATCTAGAAAAGGATGTAATTTTGTGGAAAACAATTTCTATATCATTTACATAAAATCATGGACATTTTAATATAATTTAAATCATCCTTAGACTTATACTTAGATACATCCCTAGACATATTTTTAGAAATATACATATAGATATCACTAAATTTTTCTCATCCTAGTTTCCAAAGGATAAAAAAACCCTTAATTTGATTCCAGCTATAGTGACCCAGGATTCTCATATATAAATATAAAGTTTTTTTAGATTACAATAGAATTTGTTACACAAAAACATGTTTGAGGATTGTAATACTTTAGTGTTTTTGGAGATTAAGGACACAATATTCTATTTCTGTGAATGATATTCAATGTATCTCAAAAAGATCCTTCTCTTTTGTTCTTTTAAAATACATACCCTATTTAAAACCTTAATTCATAACCTGGGTAAAGGAAACAGAAGATATGGTAAGATTACATTCTCAATATTGATAAACAAGGTATATTCATAATCATGACATGAACATAAGTGCATGAGAATGAGAGAATAAAATTGGAGAACCATATGTTACATATCAAAGATCATAATATTGAGTCCTGAAATAAAGATTGTAAGTTCACAAGAAATGAATCATAGTAGAATAAATGAACATGAACCATGATATCATGAAATTATAATATTGAATATATTTGTGGAATACAAACCAGATTATTAAATTGTGAACACATATAAATAGAAATAAGTTCACTCGTTAAGTTAAGTACATGAAATCAATACCTTTTATAAACTTATATACATAGAACTAGGTCTGTGTATAACGTTAAAAACAAGGAATACAAGTCCACATGTAACACTATTTAAAACTATGAACATGTAATCAGGTTCATTGATAACATTGTGAATATATAATTAAGTTTACATATAACATTGGGAACATGTAATCAGGTTCATGAATAACTCTATGAACATGTGATCAGGTTCAAACCTGAAATATTTAATCATGATTTATCCATAATTACCCAATGAATTTTAGAGAGATATAGGTACCACCCATCACATTGTGAAAATAATATATTTTAGTTCCATTGGATCGTAAAACATTTTCCATATGATAACCAATGAAATAAAATGGGCTTTCTAAACATTTCATCATTCCATAACTTGTGTAAAAGGGATAGGCTTCATAATAATTTGATTATTTAATCAATGCATAACCCATGGACAAAGAAGAAATATTTT
The DNA here is from genome assembly GCA_963277665.1 of Viscum album. NCBI lineage: Eukaryota > Viridiplantae > Streptophyta > Magnoliopsida > Santalales > Viscaceae > Viscum > Viscum album. The sequence continues at coordinate 1,589,431,528 of OY728145.1, read as the reverse complement.
TTAGAATTTTATCATGGTATAACCCATGGAATAGAAACATGTCTCATAAATATCTTGTAACCATAAATCATTCAAAAAAATAATAAGAAGGGTATCCTTGGTTTATATCCCCAAAAATTTATAAATTACATCAAGGTATTTCATCTTAGATAGAGAATAATTTTAAAAGAAAAATCACATGGAATTATTCTTGAAGAAAAAAAATTTCTTTGAAAATAATTTTTCTAAACATAAAATTCATAATGTCTTATAGAAATTATATTCATTAAAATAACATTTAAAACATATAATAGAGTATTTTGAAAATAATTTAAATTATTTCATTAGGAAAATATATTTTCTCTGTTGAAAAAAACTTTTTAAAACATTAAACATATAAAAAATACATTTATTTGAAGATAATTTTATAAACTTATAAAATATGATTTCATTAAAGTAATGGTCATTATGGTGGTAAATTCTATTCAATATGAAAATTTTAAATAAATATTCCTTTCACATTTTCTGAAAAATACAAATAGAGATTTTATAGAGCATGTTTTTAAAATTACTTTGAAATTGTTTTCCAAAACTAAAAAATGTGAAAAAAAAATTATTTAATAAATCATTTTAATAATGTTAGAAACATTTATGAAAACATTTTTAGAAAACATGGTTTGGAAGGAAAATTATTTTTAAACGAATGGATAATTATTCTTAAAAATATTATTTTGAACTCTTAAGTATGTAAAAATAGGAAAACTAATGGAAAATTTATTATCATAACATAACCATAGGTGAATAAAATTCATTAGTTTCTTTAGATATGGATCATAATATTTCATAATCGAAAGATTATCCCTAAACAATCTGGATAAAATATGAGATTGTATCATAAATCTATTACCACTTCGATAACATTGAATTATAATCCCCATGAATAAATAAAATTAAATGAAACATAAAATATAACTAGAATAAATAGGTTCATGATATTAAATATAAAATGGGATTTATATACACCTCAAAAAATATAGGTTCACAACATAATATATATTTCCAATAATGAAAATTGAGATTAAAATACCTTAAACTTTAGTAACTTTTTAACCAAAACCCCCGCAAAATATGGATCCTCAAATGGATATTTAAAACCCAATAATTTTAATTTTAATGATCATAAAATACATTAATATTAAGTAAATATTACACATAATCTAAATTAGTGGTGAATTTTCATTTGTTTCCTAGAATTAAAATAGATATTGGAAAATCTATTACCATATGTATTGACTTTTTTCATACACATTCAACCCTATAATATAATAAATATAATTTTATTATTAATTTATTATAAAACCATAATTTTATATAAAATACCACATATAATTTTTTTATTACCACTCATTACCCTTTTATTACCAATTCACTGTTAAAATCATGTTTCAGGTAATAACCACTTTGTTTTCTCGTATATGTTTTGATTTTTTAGTTGTGTTCCTATAATATTGATCATTGTTACATAATATAGAGAAAAATAATCACAAAATAATTAAAATATTTATATATATTATCTATTTTTATGACCAATCTTGAATTCTGTGTTTGAGGAATGAAGTATATTATGATCAGGTAGATAATAGGTCATACGTATTCATGAGTAAAATTTCAAATTTTTCAGCGATAATTATGGAAATTAGTTAAGTAATATTTTATCATTAAAATATGATTTTAATATAATAAATATAATATTATTACTCTAAATATTCTTATACATATTATCCATGTGTTTTGGTGATAATAATTGAGAGTCACATCTCTTCATGAAGGTGGTAGTGCGTACCTACATGAAAAATAATTTCTTCTTTCATTGTGTGAAAAGGAGGGAAAGAAAATCAAATATTATCTTTAGATTGATAATAATTTCATAAATATAATAATTATTTCATATATATCATATATATTCATTATATTTATCCTTATTATCTTCCATGTAAACCATTAGTAAAAAAATCACATCACATAGCAAGGTGGCATTCCTCCATTCACACGAGCGACATTATCATATCCCATAAGGAATGGAAAGTAAAAGGGTATAGATGATATTATGGGTTTAAGGGTATAAATAAGTTTTATATATCATTTATATAATTTATATCATCATAATACCCAACTGTGATAGGTGGTAATGGAAAAATGAATGACATCGGTTTGTGAGGTGGTAGTTTTCGTATACACAAATAATGATTTTGTAACTCATTTTATTGAAGTGGTGATTGTTGTAAATAATAATCATAACATAAAAACACAAAAACAAATACAAATATATATATATATATAATAAACTTAGGTTATTATATCATCATGGTTTAATAATAATTTGTGTAGTTGGAGGAAGAAATAAAATAAAAATGCTGGTTGAAGAATGTTACTTCTTCCTCAGGTAACCTCCTTAAGTTTGCACCAAAATCTATTCTAGTTTGGATTTATACACAAATAAAGGATGTTATGATCATGAGAGTTAATATTTTAAGTGATATGAGAAGATATCATCCAAAATAAAATGGGATAAAGGTGTGTAGTATTTAGAGGAGGGGGTTGCCTTTTATAAGTGAGGTGAGTGGAACACTAGTAATTTTTTGAAAATAAAAATGTGTACAAACATTTTTATCATGAAAAAAGGATCAAAAACACATTATTGTAATTATTTAGACATCTTATTTTCTAAATAATTATAAATATATATATTTTAGGAAAAACATTAAGTAATTTTTACCGTTATCTTTTTTGTTTAACTCCATATAATCCCATTTTTACCTTAACCATGATAAATAATTTTTACTATTTACACTATTAATTTTGGTAAATAATATAGTTGAAATTATTAGATAATATAAATTATTTTTATTCTAAATATTTAATCCATTTTTTCTAATTAAAATACATTAGTGGTAAAATTTAATTTAAATTTCATATCATTGACACGACGAGAAAGCATGTTTTCAAATAGAGAATTTCAAAAGTTTATAATGTTTTATATTCATTTTCAATATGAAATTGAATAAAATGACTGAAATTTTATTAATATATATTTAAATTAACTAATTTTACTTTAAAATAAATTTAAATTATTATTTATCTTTATAAATAATTTAAATGAAAAGGCTATTTTCAATTAAAATTCAATATTTTTCAAAATTCATCAAATCATTAATCATTTCAAAAATAAATTAAAGAAATAATTCTAATATAATTTTAATATGGTGATTAATAAAATGAATTTTAAATTTTCAAATAATGTTTCTATAATTTTCACAAATTTTTTTAAAAAAATATTGAAAAATGGGGACAAAACTATTTTTTAGAAAAATATAGTTTTCATGTGTAAAATTAGATTTATTTTATTTCTTTCTAGAAAAAACATAAGATTAATGTTAAATAGTTGATTGAATATATATTATATAAATAATTAAAATAATTCACAATATGTTCTTTGTTTAATTTATTTATGTGAAATAAGTATGTTTGCATAAAAAATATTTTTATAAAATGATTTTATTTATTTTAAAATAGTTTTAATTTTAATTTATAATTAATTGGTCACCAAAGAATTAATTTTATAGAAATGGGTAAAACATATATTTTTATTATTTTTTAAATCTTATTCATACCCTCTATTCAACAGTTAAGATATAACTATAATTTTAAATAATAATATATTAATTTTATGCCATAATTCGTTTAAACATAATGTTGCATGAAATGAAAGATAAAATCATTATTGAGTATAATTAAAGTTAAAATTGGTGTTGTGTTTCATGAAAAATATAAAAAATATAAAATTTATTTGAAAAAATAATTCATAAAATCTCAGGGTTTTACGTTCAATGAGAGAAAGAAGTTGAAAAGGTTAAACCAAGAAAGAAGATAAAAAGAAAAATGAAGGAATACTGTAACTTCAGTGAAGACTAGCTCAATGAATTTTTCCACTAGTGTTACATGTTTATTTATTACTCAGTTGATAAATCAATAATTAGAAATATCATGATCAAGTCACTTAATTTTTTTCAGAGATTATGGTTACTTATTTATGTACTTTATGTTTATATTATGGTAAACGTGATCACATACACTAAATAACTTAACAAGACTTGAAATATAAAGTAAAATAAATTAAGTATGAATAAATTATTTTATCATAATATTTTTAATTAATTATGTAAAATCTAAATAATATTAACAAGACATGTAAAGGATAGAATAAAGTAATTTACAAATAAAAAATATCTCAATTAAATATTATGTTAAAAGCCTTATAATACAAAATGTTGGAAAACTTGTTCAAAGTGATTATATAGTTAAAGTTAAAGTTATTTATTGTTTAAAGGAGTTATAATTATGGTTTCAGGTTTACTTTAATATGTTTACACAAGGGTTGACTACAAAAGTATGAATTAGTGCAACTTATATTCAAGTGTTGAAAAATCTGATTCTTTTATTTTTTTGAAATTGGGAGTCCACAACGTAGATTAAGTATTTGTGAGTTAGTATTTGGAATGAATGCATACCTAAATACCTTTGAATAATATTTTGGAAAAATTTCTAGTTTATGAGAAGGTAAATATAAATCCTTTACATAGTAACATTCTGGTGACAATACATTCTAAGTCTAATTGCGAGCTATATTTATAATTCATTAAACTGTGGGATAATAATAATATTAATAAATTTATTTCAACTCACATATTTTGGTAATGAAGTTAATGTATAAAATATATTCTTTAACTATTGTATAAATAGGAAAACGCTACCATGATAACAGTATGATTTTAATGGACTGAGACAAGATCCTTAATAGCAAACACATCCAAGAGTTGTATAATCATTTTTTTAATTCACTACTTCCTAAAGGGTTATATTATACATTTGAGTCCCCCATTCATAATCCCCTACCACACCGAGAAAACAAAGGTGAAATGTATGCATATAAGATATTCATCTAGGATGCTTCTTATGTCCATTTAATCATTCCATCAGTTATTTATATATATATATATATATATGATTATGAAACATAATTAATGGTTATTACACCATGTTAACTCATCTCATATCAATTTAAAATGGGAAGTAAAGGATAAATATAAATGATATTATCACTACATTATACCAATGTAAACTGAAATAGGGGTGCTTAGCTAGTGGTCCTAAATTAAAAATTATTGAGTATATTGATTAATTAGAAAGGCTAGGATTATTTTTGGATAATAAATTATCCCTAAATATCATATTATCATATTTTCACCCAATATTTAGAATTTTGTGGCATCTCAAACTTTCCCTCCTGAGCTTAGTTCCAAAAACACATATTATACATATTGGCTTCAACAGAGACTATAAATTCTCAGACATAACTATACCATAATTACATTATTTAATGAACAAACTTTATCACATATATTCCCAAGACCTATAATGGTTATATAATTATAGAATAAGAAAAAAATAAACTAACAACACTCATGACTTTCTCTAAGGATGGATATTTTTTCACTATATAATATACTATGTAATCCATATAAATTCTTCAATATCTCTAAAAAAGTATCTATATAGGCTATCAATTTATGACTACCATGTGTAATAATTTTATTCATAACTTAGAGAAATAGAAACATAATAAGGTTTGAGATAAAAAATCATTAAGGGAAAATATATAACTGAAGAAATCATGCAATAAACAGGGAATAAATATCATGGTAATATTACACAAAAAACAATTCTATAATATATTGAAAATGATAGAATAATTTATCCATATATATCAATGAAAATAAATAGATCAAATGGGAATCAATAAATTGTTTGTTAGTGGTGAAATGTATAACAGTGGCTAACTAATTCCATACAACAATCCAACACATCATGATCATAACGTTAAGAAAATTTCATGTTATATATTGGAATACACTAAAACACCCAAAATGTTTGTCTCGTGAGACCTAACGATGCATCAAGGGGATATATAATGTTGGAACCCACCTAAAACATGTTAAATTCCAATGCATCCATCATATGATATAATGAGTTAATAATATATAATCAAAATTGGAAATAATAATCCATATTGTAATAACAACATAAATAAAAATAATATTTTTTCCTATGTGACTAAATGGTATAAGATGATCAAAAAAATGTCTTGAAAAAATCTATATGGTTAAACATTACATATTGAAAATTGATGGGTAATCAATAAATTTTTTATCAAAATAAATAATATATCAATTTTCAATAGTTTCCATATTAATAAATGTAATAGATTTATATGTAAGAATCCCTCAAACTAACAATGTATAGAGAAAACAGGTATATATTTATGTGAAAATATTCCTTAATCAATCAATGTATGACTTCAGAGTAAACACAATTTAATCAATGAAATGGAAGACATGGTATACACAAATTAAAGGCATTAGAAGAAAAGTTCTAAGTATTCATGGTGGATAGTTGAGAAAGACAATGGTAGTGATTTATCATATCATTGATAGAGAAGAACATTATATTATCCATATATATAATAAGAAGTTAGATGGTTACAGATGATTATATACAGAGTGAAACAAAGGAGACATGGAAGTTTGTTGACATAGATGAGAAGCATACTTGTAAAAACAATTCTTCAAACAATATCATAGAATAAGGGATCAATAATTCAATTATTTGATAACATGAGTTCAATAACACAAATTATCAATTTATAAAATTATTATATAATATATCATATAACATAACACCAAAGAGTGTAAATCCTTTTGAATAAGAAATTGAAAATGGAATCGAAAACATATAAAATCATTTAAAAAAATGTAACATTATTATAAAATTAAAACATAAATGACACGTTAAAAAGTAAAATTTGAAAAGTTGAATTGAAATATTTAGAATTATTCTACTTTTAAATAGAATATCAATTAACGGATGCTTTAAAATTACATAAATGTTTTCATTTAAAATGTTAATCCAAAAATTAAACATTTGTAATTAATGGAAATGGAACTTTTTATTAGATTGAAATTACCTTTGTTGAAAACCCAAATTGTAAAGAGAGTAATAAAAACTTATTTATATTAATTTTTTATCTTCAACATTTGGATTATAAAATAAAATAAAATATTAGTTTTGGAGAATTGAATCATGGAAAATAAATGTTCAAGATGATATATTATAACTCTATGAAAGGATATTCGTGTTATCAACATCCATTATAGTAATCATACTTCAAGAAGAATAAAACAATTTAAAAGGGGTATATGCGGTAAACATGTTAACAATGGGAGAATAAAATATAATATAATCAAAGGGAAAAATGTGCCCAATATATATGAAATAAATTTAATAGAATAATAATAACTTAATTAATGATAGTTGAGTTACCAAAATCTCTTACTTCTCGAGTAAAACTTGATCCAAAATAAATTTTAAGAAATAAACTAGATTTGGATTAGTTCTTACCAATAATTACATGTAAATAAAGTATATAAAACTCATGTGATATTAAATCAATAGAACATGGTATAAAAGAAACATGGTGCATAATAGTGACTCATATTATTCATTCCAAAAAATATGAGATAAATATTATTTTAAATAATATTATTTTAATATTATGTCAGGTTTCATTTAAACTTGGTGTTTTATTTAAAAAAAGCTAAATGCTACGTTATATGTAATTAAAGATAAACTATATATTGTGTTTAATGAAAAATATTGAAAATATTCAATTTTTCTGAAAAAAAAAATCAAAAATTATCAGGGGTACTACATTAATCCTACAATTGAGTCCTCAACTAAGTCACTTTCAATAAATGGTTAGGTATAAACCAAATTCCTAGATAATTCTTAAGGATTTCCAACTTGTTTTTCTCATGAGACATTACCCAATGTGCCGCGGGCCTAAAAACACCAAATATAAATTAAACTTTTAAAAGGTGTATAACAGACCCCACCCATCACTTAAAATTCCTAATTCATTCCACATGTATATAATAAAAAATAAAATACATAATTAATATGAATTAGTAATCAATAAGTATCAATGTTGAATCAAATATACAAAACATAAATATTTTCAAAGTCAAGGGGATAAATTTCTTTAAAAGATTAATTAAATTCACACCATATATAATAATGGTTATATTATATATTAATCATTTAAATGATGCTAAAATTATCCATGGTATAAAAAACACTTAATGATTGAGAAAAATAATGTTAATGAATAATGGAGAGTAAATGATAACATAACTTCAAGCTAGTGAGTGATCTGAGAATAAGATACTATGTAAAAAATAAAGAATAAAATATATATCATAAAGAGATAAAAGGATCCCATAAATTCATAATAAATAAAGGTTTTGTTTAAAAGGCATTTCTTTATGAAAAAAGAGTAGAAAATAGAAGTGAAACTTTAAAAATAACTTTCATAAAAGTTTTTAATGTTTAATGTAAAAACATACTTATAAATCAATTCCAAAACATATTCTATAAGGGTTAAAGTAAATTTATAAAATATAATTTTTAAAATAATTTATAATAATGGAAAATTGAAAATAAAATATGGTTATTTAATAAAATATGAAGCATAAGACAAAAATATATAAAACTATAATTAAATACTTTACAAAAAAATAATGAAAATAATATCTCATTACTTTAATATGAAAATAAAAAATTACTATAATAATTGGAATATATAATTATTTTTAAAATGATCAAAACATAGATGTCATGACCCGACCCTACCCGGGCTCGAGCCGTAACTACCCCAAGCCCACCTCTATAGGCCAGGGGCTGGAAACTAGCACCGAAGGCTAAACAACTCGGGGAGGCCTTTGCCTATGTACCTGTACACACACACGAGCACACTCAATGCAAAAGTGCAGAGTAAAAGGGAAAGTAAAGTGTTGTCTGCTATAAGTAAACCACAAAGTGCATCGACCTCCAAACAATACAAAGAAAGTGTTGAAGGTAAAATGAAAAGAAAAGGGTAAAAACAGGCACCCAACTAGTAAAGTGCCATATCCCGGCAATATGTAAACAAAAGAAAACACCTGGGAGAGTCCCACACCTGGAACCCGACTACGACCACCGCACGCGGTCCAAGCTCCCGAACTCCTAAGCTCCACTGAAGTCACGACCAACCTGTCTGTCGTCTGCAAGGGCACACCAAGTGCAGGCAAAGCCCAAGCAGGGGTGACTATAAAAATACTCAGTAGGATACCCCAAAGGCTCGAGGGAGCAACAAAGGAGGTACCGAAGGGTGAGAAGTAGATCGAACAGGGAAAATTAAGGAGTACAACTAAGAGTGCAGTAAAGAGTACAACAAAGAGTGCAGTAGAGTAACAGTAGAGAGTACATCTCAACCCAACAAGAGAAAAGATGTAGACTCGTCCAAACACAAGGAGCTGGAAACAGTGAGAAGATGAACTTCTCTTTGAGTCTTCGCTACCTATAGCAGGAGAGTAGAGTCTTCCAACCACGAGGAACTAGACACAGAAATTATGTGGCATACCCCACGCGTCTTCGCCTCTCCTGGAGGAAGAGTAACCAAGACCAAGAAGTTGGTACTGGAATAATGTATATACATATATATATATGATCTGTCAAGAAACCCGAACAAGATCGTAAGGGGATCTTCGTATCGTAGCTCATCCCAAGAAATTGAGTAGCCAATAGTCCCAGAAGTAAACACCATCGATGCCCAGCATCTCGCACGTCTGCCCTGAACTGCAAGTCAAGGGGCTCAAATCACCACACCTTGACACTATCCACCTTAGGCGGCACTGACTCGCCCGCACGGTTTTAGGTCACGTCACAAGGAAGTGTCTCGGTGGGGAAAGAACCCCTCGTACTTGAGAGTTCTGGGGAACGTCAAACCACAACTCATCGTTGCCCCGTAGTCGAGAGGTCTCCTCAAAGTGGACAGGTGACACCTTGCCTAGCCCCGCTGAAGGGTAATCCCTAGAAGTCGATGTGCTCCCACTAGAGGGAGACCCGGTAAGAGTCGATGGGTTCCACAATGCCTAGTCCTGTAAAAGGGTAATCCACTAGAGTGAGACCTGGCTAAAGTCATTAACGAGTCCCAATGCCTAGTCCCGTAAAAGGGTACTCCACTAGAGGGAGGCTCGGAACCGTCATCGGGGACCACTTCCCAGCCCAGCTGGAGGTAAACCCGCCATCAGGGAACACTTCCCAACCCTGCTAGAGGTAAACCCGGCATCAGGGACCACTTCACAGCCCCACTGGAAGTAAACTCGGAACAGCTTTGGCCATCCCTGCTGGATGGTACTGCTCGGTGAACACTATTGTACTGGTCATCCCTGCTGGATGGTAAACCACTGGCCATCCCTACTGAATGGTACCGCTTTGGCCATCCCTACTGGATGGTACAACTGGCCACCCCTGCGGGATGGTACCCCACCAGCCATCCCTGCTGAAAACAACCTTCTAGCTAGCCCTACAGGAAACAACCTCCTGGGTAGAGGATAGGTGCCCGCGTAATGTGTTGGTCACACTGAATCCACAAGAACTCTACCAGGGAACACGAAGCAACTCTTCTGGCCAAACCATCGAGAACAGAACTAGGGGAAAACCACTCAACCCTGCTGGTCAAAACCACCGTGAACATGACCAGGAGGGTAACCCACTTAACCCTACTGGTCAAACAAACGAGAACGGAACCAGGGGAAACTCAACCATGCTGGTCAAACAAACGAGAACAGAGCCAGGGGAAACTCAACCCTGCTGTTCAAACAAACGAGAACATAGGGACCCTCTACCTCATGACAGGTCAAGGGTATGAAAAGCGTAACACAACACGCACATGGGGCCCACACAATGTGTGGCCCCAAGTCAACTCCAACCAAGTGCACAAACGTTCTCAGGTACAAACAACCACATGTACCTCCAAGTTTTCCCGTATACTCCCAGATTATACCACGTTTCCAGCCCAAAGGTTATCGTGCACATGGAACCCCGCGTCAATGCGAAGGGCGTAAATGTAACCACTCCAACATACCACCTCATCAGCCCAGGTACGGCCAACTAAATCTCTCTAATCATTACTTCACTCACACATTAGTTCATGCAATCACATGCCAAGGGTCTTCTACAAACACAGTAGGACGAACCACCACCGGAGCACCTTACTTGCTTCTGCATTTAAAATGAGTTCCCTAAGGAGTCTCTGTACATCCAAATGGATTGTACCATTGTAATCCTCATGGAAAAAAATGTGAGATAGACTATTTACTCTCCTCCAATGGATATCCAACGAAAAAGTCATCCAACACCACTTTACGCCCGAACGGCGTCCCGTGATCCTGAGCCTCGGCCTTGAAAATAGTCAAGCGCATTGCACCATTGTGATCCCCTCGGAAAAGCACATCAAAAGGACTACTCACTTGAGTGGAAAAGATATCTGGAGAAAAAGATGCATTTCGCCTTACCGCACACGAGCAGTGCTTCGTGGGACCCGCACCCCGGTCCCAAAGCACAACGAACTGATCGCACCATTGCAATCCTCTCTAAAAAGTACTCAAAATTGACTATTCATTCGCCTGCAATGGACACCCGGTGATAAAGATGGAAATCACCACCAACTCCCAAAACGGCCCTCATGGGGCCGACACCAGTGTGCTGAATTAAAGCGGATGGATTGTTCCATTTCAAAGTCCTCAGAAAAACACCCAGGATTGACTACTCGCATGGCCCGAATAGACGTCCGATTAAAAAGTTACAAAAAGCTGCGTACGGCTCGAAAGATGGTCCATGGGTCCCACAACTCAACTCCGGTTTTGAGGCCCAAAACCATACTTAAAAACATTTCCTTGGCACCAGGGTCACAACGCCACTGACGTCGCTCAAAACGGACATCGGATGCATCTACGCCGCTCAAAACACGAACCCCCAGAAAAATGTCAATCCGCTTAAAGGCGTGTCACGCCATAGAGGCCCTCGTCTTAGGAATTAAAAATTCTCGATACTATCTCAAAATGTCTGTCTTGATCCAAGGATCGCGTTTCCGTAGACGGCACACAAATCTGACACCTGGTTTAGGAGTTACTCCAGCTTAAGAGTCATTAGACGTAAGTGGCGGTGGACCGAACCGGTCCGGCCGGTCCACACCCCCTGGACCGGCCCAAGCCGACAGGCCCGCGGCTCAACCGGCCGAGCCGCCGTGGCCCGTGGTTCACACGCGCGGACTGTGGTCCTCCAAACCGACCATCCATGAGGTTGGTCGATGTTCCACACGGAGACCCGCGTTCGGCGGGTCTCTGTCTCTTGAGCGGGGTCGCGCGCCACGACCCTGGCCTTCGTGTCAACCGGCCAGCACAGCCGGCGGGTCCTCCCAAGCGGCCTGCCTGGGGAGCCCCGTGCTGACCTCCGCCTAGAGCCACTGCTCGGAAACCCTGCTATTGAGCCCGCCACCGGATGCATAGTCGCACGGAGGAGTCGTCGCCGCCGCCTTAGCCCGTGTCACCGCCGCCTTAGCCCGGATCTGCTTGCTGCTCGCCGGATCGCCGTCGGAACCCCCCCAGAAAACACCCAAACACATCCATAGTTTGTCAGACTGCTACGGGCGGCTCGGGACTCAGAATTCAAATTCATAACAAGCGTCTGAAAGATCATAAAATATACTACGCATTCATGTTCATTTCTCGAAAATCAAACATCAATTTGACGTGACTAATCGAGCACAATGTAGGTACGGGAAAAATAAAATGAAACGCACGATCCTACCTTGTTGGGCGTTGCCCGGAGCTTCGTCGTCGATCTGTACCCTACCGTTTCCACTTACACCTTGATTGGGAGGGAGGAGGAGGAGGATGATGATGAGAGGAGGTTACGGTGAGGGGTTTTTCCAGGGGTGGAATGAGGATGGGGGAGGAGAGGAGAGTTAAATAATTAAACTCTTTTAAAAAAAACATGACCCCTGAAAACACCAGCATCCAAAACCCCTGTCGTGGTTAAAGTTAGGCTACACCTAGGGTAAACACCACCTCCCGAGCACAACCACGGTCTCATAATTTTAATCTGAGGCCCTGTTCAAATGTTATTAAACTCAACGCCCGAGGATGCCAAATTACGAAAACGCCCCTGGCATCATTTTTCACAGAAGGCCTGCTCCCGTGAAAGTTACACCCCACCTAGGGTAAACGGCATGCTCCGGACTCAACGGTGCCCTCGGTTTTCCAATATGAGCTACCTTTTAAGAGATACCTACGTTTAACCATTAAACAAATAAATTATTTATTTATTTATTTATTCGTTTAATGTTCTATTAATGGGTGAGGGGTCCCAATGTCCCGTGCCGACATGTTTTATGTCGTTCCTATGGTAAACACCACATTTCAGACCCATCTGTAGACTCAAATTTATGATTTGTAGCACCATTTATAAGTTATATCATTTATTTGACATGCCCAGTGTGAACACACAGAAAATTTAATTTCAGCCACACTATGGCTCAGAATCGCACGTCGTTTGAAGGAGCTGCTCTGGAATAACATCAAGAATATTCCAAAGTCTTTTATAGAAAAAAACTGGGTTCTTAAATCATTCCCTCCTTCAAGCTTTTCATCCCTGAAAAGAAAAACCAGGGAACAACTTAGGGTACTAAGACCACACCTAGCTCTCCCGTGCCCAGAAGAACTCTTGCACAGTCCCGCATCACTGCACACAGACCAATGGTTTTGATCGATTCACACAAGGTATGCCCTTTCCGATGACGTTCATAGAAGAATGCATGCATCTTCTCAGGTAAGTCACATGGGAGACGTCGTGCACCCACTCCAGACTTTGGGGTTAGGGAAAGGTGGTAGGGAACCTCGCCATCCCTTCGCACATTCTCAAATGGTCTAAAGGACCTCAAGGGTAGCTCACCTCCCCAATCAAACCTCTACGTTGCATGTCGTGACTGGAATCACCACCCGCACCTAGAACAAGGCCTGGTGATTCCCTCCTTCATAATATCCATATGGTGAAACACCCAAGGATATCTGGTCACGCAAGGTTTCATAGTCGATGTCCCACAACCAAGACCCTCTTACATGCTCAGAAGCGAAGGATTCAACACCATAGACTAAAGAAAAAGGTCCCACGCCTTTTACCTTACCAACACAGGGTGACACTGACGCCCCACGCCACCCTGGTAACAACTCAAATGAGGAGTAGGGAGAAAAATAATTTCGCACACAGAGCCTAAAAATACTACTACAAAAAAGTAGAAGAGCTGTAGAGAGTACCTCTTATCACATCAGGCTCTATAGGATCGTAGACATCCAAAGCTCGCAAGTGTTTGTGGTCCCAACTGTCAGCTCCCAGAGCCTGACATGGACCGCCTGGTGGTGATGGGAAGACCTCGTAAGGTCATCCTCCACTTCTAGATCCACCTACTCCTCTGCAAGCACCACCTCTTTGGGCACTACTCCGATCACTGCGCTGCCTCTGCCGCGCTGGTGCACCTACTGCCTGCCTGATGCTCTCCGCATTCCCGGTCGGGCAGTCTCGTGCCAAGTGACCTCACCCATCGCAAGAATATCACCGGATCTCTTCAGGCATCCCTGGTTCCCTCCAGTGCCACTATGTTGTATGACCACTCCCTTGAGTCTGGTTGTCAGAAAGCCACCTGCGTCAAGGTTCTGCTTGTCGACGCCCGCTAGCAGCGGCAGACGTCTCAGATCTGTCGAGCATGCTACCACCACCAACTGTAGAACATGATAGGAAGCTCTCTATCACCATCACCTGCTCTAGAACCCCGACATAAGTGGAAATTCCCAAGGTTACTATGATAGCATGAATCTCTCAGATGAGAACCTGCTCAAACTCCCGCGCTCGGAAGTTGCGGTCATAGACCAAGTCCGGGTAAAAGCGTGCATGGACTGTGAAACTAGTCACGTACTCGGCCACTGTCATCCCTCCCTGCTAAAACTGCAGGAGCTTCTGAATCTGAACAGAGCGTAAGAAGGAGGGTAAAAACTCCTCAAGAAACAACAACTGAAAGTCGCCCCACGAAAGTGACGAGTCGCCAAAAAACAAAGTCACCAAACACCACCAACGCCAAGATGCTCTGTAGAAAAGGTTGTTGGCCAAATCCACCATAAGATCTTTCGCCTTCTTCATAATCCTGAAAAGGTGATCCACTGTCTCTAGCCAAACCTCTGCTTCCTGAGGGTATGGCTCACCACTGAACCTCAGCGGTCTCTACCGCTGGAACTCGCGGAGCGCGCTCAACCTACACTCAAGCTTAGTATGCTCTGCTGGAGCTATCTGCTGCTCACCAGGTGGGGGTGTTGCTACCGGCCCACCCGGAGAAATGTTCTCGCATGATGGGTCTTGGACTGTGGCCTCGTAGCTCAAATGGTCGTCGTCACAAACCAAAGCTAGTATCCTTGATGGCTATCTTCATGGAGACATCCTGAATATTATCAAGGAGTGTCGCGATCAGATGAGTATATATTTATATACCAATAACAACAATGGGGAGATGACTCAATAAGTATAGTCAAGACTCAATCCTATGTGATACACAAGCCAATTTTCCTTGCAAAAAGTGTATCAGCATGCCGATTTGACAAGCGGGTTATCAGGGTCCTGGTGAATGGATACATTGGTCGCCACACCATCACTGGACTCCCTGGCCTGAGAGCTGCTCTTGAGACATGTTAACACTGTTTCCCTAGATCCCAACCAATTCCTTTTTTTAGGGATGTCCGAACAACATTCCAAGGAATAAACCACCTCTAATACCACTTTGTCACGACCCGATCATACCCAGGATTGAGCCGCAACTAACCCAAGCCCGCCTCCATAGGCCTGAGGCTGGCGACCAGTGCTGAAGGTTAAACAACTCCGGGAGGCCTTTTCCTAAGTACCTGTACACACAAACGCAGCACACTCAATGCAAAAGTGCAGAGTAAAAGGGAATGTAAAGTGTTAACTTCTATAAGTAAACCACAAAGTGAATCGACCTCCAAACAATACAAATCAAGTGATGAAGGTAAACTGAAAAGAAAAGGGGCAAAACACGCACCCAACCAGTAAAGTGCCACAACTTGGAAACAGGTAAACAAAAGCAAACACCTGGGAGAGTCCCACACCTGGAACCTGACTACGACCACCGCATGTGGTCCAAGCTCCCAAACTCTTAAGCTCTACTGACATCACGACCAACCTATCCGTCATCTGCAAGGGCACACCAAGTGTGGGAAAATCCCAAGTAGGGGTGAGTATAAAAATACTCAGTAGGATACCCCGAAGGCTCGAGGGAGAAACAAAGGAGGTACCGAAGGGTGAGCAGTAGATCGAACAGGTAAAAGTAAGAAGTACAATTGAGACTGCATTAGAGAGTACAACAAGGATTGATGTAGAGTAACAGTAGAGAGTCCAGCTCAACCCAACAAGAGAAAGGAGGTAAACTCATCCAGACACAATGAGCTAGAAATGGTGAGAAGATGAAATTCTCATCGAGTCTTTGATACCTATAGAAGGATAGTATACTTGTCCAACCACGAGAAGATAGACAGGGAAACATGTGGCATACCCCGCGCGTCTTCGCCTCTCCTGGAGGGAGAGTAACCAAGCCCAGGAAGTGGGTACTAGAACAAGGTATATACATATATATATGCTCTGTCAAGAAACCCGAACAAGATCGTAAGGGGATCTCCGTCCCATAGCTCAGCCCAAGAAAGTGAGTAGCCAACAGTCCCAGAAGTAAACACCATCGATGCCCAGCATCCCGTACGTCTGCATTGAACTACAAGTCAAGGGGCTCAAATCACTGAACCTTGACACTATACGCTTTGGGCGGCACTGACTTGCCTGCACAGATTTAGGTCACATCACAAGGATGCGTCTCGGTGGGGAAAGTGCCCCTTGTACTTGAGAGTTCTGGGGAACATCAAACCACACCTCGTCACTGCCCTGCAGTCGAGAGGTCTCCTCAAAGTCGACAGGCGACCCCCTGCCCAGCCACGCCGGAGGGTAATCCCTGGAGGTCGACGGGTTCCCACTGGAGGGAGACCCGGTAAGAGTCGATGGGTGCCACACTACCTAGTCACGTAAAAGGGTAATCCACTACAGGGAGACCCGGATAAAGTCGTCAATGAGTCCCAATGACCAGTCCCATAAAAGGGTACTCCACTGGAGGGAGGCACTAAACCATCATCAGGGACCACTACCCATCCCAACTGGAGGTAAACCCAACATCAGGGACCACTTCTCAGCCCCACTGGAGGCAAACCCGGCATCGGGGACCACTTCCCAGCCCCGCTGGAGGTAAACCCAGAACCACTCTGGCCATCCCAAATGGATGGTACTGCTCAGTGAGCACCATTGTACTGGCCATCCCTATTGGATGGTAACCCACTAGTCATCCCTACTGGATGGTACCGCTCTGGCCATCCCTGTTGGATGGTACATGTAACACCCGAGACTTTTATGAGAAATATTTTGTTTTTATGTTATATGAATCATCAAAGGGATCTTTCACTACACACAAAACTTTCTTGGATTTCTTTACATGCAATCGCAACCTTCCTCGATAGCTTGCGTCGTACGCAATACCGAGTTTCACTAAACAACGATATGCTATTAAAATATTATTAAAACTAGCCGTTATGAATATTAATAACCACTTTTTGGAATTTTTTAAATTTCATCTTTCAAAATGGACTTCATTTTTGGATTTGGAATATCGAAATTAGCCTAGGGTGAAATTTTGGTATTTTTCAGAAAACTTTCAATTTTTGATGAATAGTGAAAACACTGGGTTACTATTTAAAAACCGGCTTTTTATTTAAATAATTATTTATTGTATTTAAATTTATTTTAGGTCAAAATTTATACATAATACCTATATAAGTTCAATGAAATTCATTGGAGTCATTTTATAATAATTTTAGATATATAAAAATTTTATTGAACTTTTGACCGTCTTTTACCCACCTCCTAGGAGAATTTAAAAATTTATATAAAACTTAATTTTACCACTTATGTGAGTGGAATTTCAAAAATCTGAGAGACACGGTTGATGTCAGCAAGTAAAATGTGGTTCAATGAGATGAAAATAATTTTTGTTGAATAGTAACTTTTTACTTTTTTTACCATGGTTAAAAGTAAATAGGGTAATTAAGGGTAAAAATGATATTATTATTATCCTAACACATGTAATAATTGTATTGGATAAGTGTAATTCGACCAAAAACAACCTTAGAATAAAATATGACCATTTAGGCCCACTTGGATAAGCTTAGGACATTTAATATTAATTTATTTAAAGAAGGGTTAAAATAGTTAAAATCCAAGTTTAATAAGTAAATCATTTTTAATATAGGGTTATACATAAGATAATTTTGACTATAAATATTAATTATAAATATAAAAATATTTCCAACATAACGTTATTTTATTTGTAATTTTTATACTTTAAACAATTTAATTTATTTATGACACAATGATGATGCATTAATTATATTATGAATGAAATATTGACATAATTTATTTTATAAATACCCAAATAAATGTAATTTGAGACTTTTTATGAATTCCAATAATTTTCTATGTTAATATGAGATGTTAGTATTGATTTAATTAACTTTTTTCGAATTAATATTTCTGTTAAGATTTTCACAAAAATCAATTACCAAATGGTATCAAAATTGACATAAAATAGTTTTTAAAAACAATATTATATTATTAATTGTTATTTTATTCCTAAAAATTTAAGGTTCGGCCAAATGACTTAGATAAGGTTATATATATTAATAATAAACAACTTAAGGTTCTTTTGGCTTATTATGGTAAGTTTATTAACCTTATAGTGTAAGAAAACAAAAAGACACGGTAAAAGTAAAATTATTTAACTTAAAGTTAAATCTAAATGATAAGGTTAAAATAGAACCCTAAACTTGTCTAAATTCTATTGTATGAGAGGATATATACCCATACCCACCTTAGATTCTAAATAAATCAATTTGGAGCTATTAGAAACCGAATATGACTTTATAATAAAATAATAGTTTTAGTTTTTCCTAAGGTGCCCCTCTCCTCCCTTATAAAAGGGCACCTCCTCCCTCTCTTCCTCACACCACTTTGAGCCTTCAAGCTTGGAAAACCCCTAAAAAATTCTCTTCTCCACTTCCCTAGAAACATCCTAGAGGTTCTGGTATTCTTCAAAGACCAATTTTAGTGCCCTAAGAGGAGGTCTCAAAGAGGCGCTTCAAAGAAGAGGTAATGTTCGTTACTGATTCTTTCAACTTTATTTCTTCTTCCACTTCTTATTTTGTAGTTCTTTCATTATTAAGTAATAACAATAGTATCACTCATATACTGATATGTTATTATAACTATGAAACAACCCTATTTCACCATCTATCCATCCTACGGAAAATGAAATCACCGCGCGTGCGTATGTACGGAATACCGTCTCAACGTCGTGGTGTAATCTATTTTCCACCACCACCTTACTTGGATGGGTATAATGGTGTAAATAATAACTATATATGATTATTGTAAAGTGATATTGATTCTAAAATAGTATACATACACTCCAATACAATTCCATGATCATGGGAATGATATAATCGGTTGTGCGTACATACGGAATACCGTCTCCACGACGCGATGAGATTCATTGTCCATGTTAACCATTAATGAATGATTATAAAGTATATATAATAAGTAATCATGAAATATATGAAATAATAATGATACTGGATTTATGTATATATATATGTATGTCATCTACTTAATTTCATTCAATTTAATAAGTAAACGAAAACAGCGTTCAAATGTACGTACGGCCTACCGTCTCCATGAACGGTGTATTTCATTTCATTTAATCAATCTATCATATATATATGTATATAATGAAATATATATTATATATAAATCATGTTTTACATTCTGGAATTAATTAAATCAGGATATAAGTAATAATATCAAGAACAACAAGTCCAAACACGTACTATAAATAAAACGATTTAACCCAAAACGCTGCTTTAACATGGAACTTACAAAAGAACGGGTAATATAAAGTTATAAGTGAAACATATATGATATCATAACAATGAATATGATTCTGTAATAAGTCAATAACATTATTTAAATCATTATACAGGAGGCTCAGAAATGTACGAAGCATATCGAACCTAAGGTAAGGGATAACATTTCCAATCTCGTTTTTATCTGAGATTGTCTATTTGTAAGTATTCACTAGGGTTATATTTATCATCCATGTCCCTATTTTCTAAAAATGGATTCATGTATGTTTAAAGTCCTTTTTACCCATTTTTTACTTTTACTAAATGGTATGTAAAGACTCTTTCTTTTGTTTACGTTATGAGGTACCTTTTTTACTTTTCCAGCAAAAGTACGAGAATAATGTTTTTTTAACTTATACGGCATGAATGGATTTTTACGGTTTTATAAAGCCTTATTTTCATGATGCTTCCTCCAAAATATTACATGAATATTTTCAACAAAATCTCTTTATTTTAAAATTTCATGATGTTTTGTAAAAGAAATTGATTTTGAAGAAGAAAGGATATTTTCCTCAAGAATTCATTTCAAGTGTTTTATCAAAACCATTTTTTCATCTAAGATGACATTATTTTATATGTGTGTGTTTCAAGTATAATGTATCAATGATTTACATGGTTTCAATTTTCTTATTATTAAATGATATCCATTTATTTTATATGGATTATGTGATGATGGGATGATGTGTTTGAAACCCATTTCATTCGTTGGGTTATTATGAATGATGTATGTTTATTTTGTGGCACAAGTAAGAATGATTTCATTATGAGATGTGTGGGACCTATATCTCTCTCCAATGCATTGGGTAAATATTTATATCTCATGAGATAGACATGGCTGGAATGGTAAGTTAATCTGATTCAGTGTTACAGGACTGAGACGAGGAGTAAACTCGATTCAGAAAGGGACTTTGTCCACTAAGATGGTCTTCGCAGTAATGCCTTGGCTACTATGGAAATAATAACATGTGTTTAATGGTTGCCACAATTACATGCTTTATTCCCATGATATTTTATCATGATTTATATTCCTTTATGATATATGCCTTACGTACTTCCAAGATTCATGTCTTTGCTCAAGATTTTGATGTTTAGATTTTATGTACAAGTTTTTGCATTCAAATGTTTATAGATTGTTTTATGTTCTCTATGTTTACCCTTACTGGGCATTTGAGCTCACCCCTTTTATGTTTTCTTTTCCCCAGGATATAAAGAAAGGTTTTAGGTAAGAAAAAAATGGTAAGATCTTTATAGGAGATTTTGAAGATCTTTCACCACGATTAGAAGATTATATTCCGTGTTTCTAAAGACACTAAAATATTACGGTCCTTGTGTGTCTATTTTTGTTATGTACTAAGTATTCCACAAAAGTAATGTAATGTCCATGTACGTCAAGCTTTGGGTCTCTACAGTTGGTATTAGAGGAAAGGTTTAGTCAATCTTTGGAAACTAGGATGCGAGAACTTTAGTGAGATCCCTGGAGATATTTCTATGGTATGTCTAGGGATGTCCCTAAGGTAAAGTATAAGTATAGGTTATAGTACTAGAATTACGGTAACCTAAGCTGTTAGATATTGAAGGTACTCCCCCTTTATTATGTTGTTTTCCCTAGCGTGATTTTTGCCTCTCACACTATTATTTTTGGGTTTTAGACAATGGCTGGAACCCGAAGGAACCGTGTTGATCAATGTATTGGACAATTCAATGATTGTCCTCATGAACAAACAAATATGGGAGATGGAGTGCAAAATATTATTTCTATACTTACAAAATCTATGAATCATTCTGGACTTCCAAATGAGTAGAGAAGGTAACAATATTCTATTGAGTCCTTCATGAGGCAACATCCACCTTCTATCAGTGGGTCTTCTGATCCACTTGTTTCTGAACAATGGATCAGTACCACTGAAAAGATATTTTCAGTTCTTCAATTTTCTGAATATGATAAAGTCATCTTAGCATTATATCGTTTGGAAGGTGAATCTGATCAATGGTGGAATCTTATCAAGAATACAAGGGAAAGAGATGAAATTGAGTCCATGGAATGGGACGAGTTCAAGAACTTATTTTTCAATAAGTACATCCCTCGTATTCTTCGAGCAAAGATGGAGAAGGAGTTTCTTGAACTAAAGTAAAAGGATGATGAATCTATTAGTATATACGAAGAAATTATTATAAGGCTTGCAAGGTATGCATCTGGCTTTATCATCCAACCTGAAAGTAAAGTTTATTGATTCTTCAGTGGCTTAAAACCCAATCTTCAAAGGGAATTAGCTATAAGATACTTCAGTAGCTATGAAGAAATTGTGTGTTGTGATATTAAGATAGAAATGAAAGTTGGTGTTACATATCCATCTCATGGTTTTGACAAGAAATGAAAGATGGGGTTCAAGGAGAAATATCAGAATAATGGTGAAAATAATATGAATGTTTCCTTATGCTCAATGTGTGGAAATAAGCATGGTGGAGATTGTCTTAAAGGGACTAGAAAATATTTTATGTGTGGAAAAGAAGGTCATATAAAAGCTGAGTGTTGAAGTAATGGAAAAAGGGTTGCTAATGGTGTGAATGAAGAAAAGACTGTAGAGAACGCACCACCAACACTTCAATTCTTCAAGTAAAATAAAATGGGGCATTATGCTAATCAATGCCCTAATACAAGGGTTAATGATGATTGACATGACCAACCACTTAAAGAAAAGGACAAAGAGAAGTCACATGTGATCACTATTGGTGATGTTGAATATGAAAATTATGTGGTGGAATGATTAAGTTTTTATGTAATGGGATTCCAAAATAATGTTGTATATAGTATCGTGGAATATTGGAATATTTATGTATTGGTCTATTGTGGTTTTCAATAATTTTATGGTACTGGTAACCATGGAAAGTGATTGAGATATTTTTGGAAAGAAGATGATATGCGCATAATGAAGGGATAAGGAGAAAATGAAATGTTTGACAGTATTCATGAGCTCATGACTGATATAAGGAAATATTTATATCATGGTTTGAGTATATAGAATTTTGGGGTTTTGGTATGTGGAAAGATTTAACTTTTCACAGCACTCATGTTTTCACTAAGATTCAATGGGTATTCATTTTTCAAGAGAATACATGATTAAGGCCTTATAATGTTTGAAATGTGACCAACAAGACATATCTTATGATATATGGGGATCAACGATGGTATTAACATGCTTGTTATATGAAATCTCTGATAATCGTTTTCACTATATTATGAGAGTGGACTGCAGTATTATGGATAAGCCTGAAGATTGGAATGGATTATTTTGGACATAAGTTAGTATTGTTTAAGGATAGAAGTTTTTTCGATATTATTGATGGGATGTTATAGTAATGTAGTTTTAGAAAAAGGACAACCTGCAGGATGGGCGACAACCCATCGCGTCGGACAAGGCTGTGGGAATCGAACCCACAACTGAAGTGCGACTGGCCTTTATCGCATACCACTGGCCTACAGGAAGTCCCTGGTTAGTGGAAACTAGTTTTATTTTATTAAGCGGTATGATATATGAAGTATAAGATTATTTTTAGAATCATATACGATTAACCTCACCACAGATAGACTTATGTATATTTGATAACTTTTGCTAACCATTTGTTTGAAATAGATGGAATGACCCATCATTCTATCACATATTCTGTTAACACTTCACAAATAACAAATTCAACTTCATTTCTTTAAGAGATGAAGTGGAAATTGTTCAAAGCATGAACAACAGTGAGATTGTACCAAAATAAAGTAAGTATTTATTCTAATTCAAATTCTTCAACATTAGGGAAATGATCTTAAAAACCAAAAATGTTGTCCTAGTGCCCTTATATCCGATGAATCAGATGATACCATAGATCATCACAAATTTATGGCTTTGTGATTATTAGATTTTTCATAGCCATGTTCTCTACCACTCTCCATCAGAACATGATAATTAGATTTCTCTTCCATATCTATATTTTCACCTATGTTCTCCTATGTGGAAACCCAGTGATTAGTTAATTTGGGTAACCGTTACGTTTCATACATTAGTTTTAAAGCCAAGTTTTGGTATTCATTTTACGATGTGGGTTTCTATTTGAGAAACTTTCGAGTAGTAAACCATTTATAACCCCGACAAATTTTGAGGGAGAAATTTGTTTTAAGGGAGGTAGAATGTAACACCTGAGACTTTTATGAGAAATATTTTGTTTTTATGTTATAGAAATCATCAAAGGGAACTTTCACTACACAAAACACTTTCTTGGATTTCTTTACACGCAATCGCAACCTTCTTCGATATCTTGCATCGTACACAATACCGAGTTTCACTAAACAACGATATTCTATTAAAATATTATTAAAAATAGTTGTTATGAATAGTAATAACCACTTTTTGGAATTTTGTAAATTTCATATTTCAAAATGGAATTCATTTTTTGATTCGGAATATCGAAATTATCCTATGGTGAAATTTTGGTATTTTTCGGAAAACTTTCAATTTTTGATGAATAGTGAAAACACTGGGT
Organism: Viscum album; assembly: GCA_963277665.1. Taxonomy (NCBI): domain Eukaryota; kingdom Viridiplantae; phylum Streptophyta; class Magnoliopsida; order Santalales; family Viscaceae; genus Viscum; species Viscum album. The sequence goes on along the minus strand of OY728145.1, from coordinate 1,589,406,920 downwards.
TACTATTTAAAAACCGGCTTTTTATTTAAATAATTATTTATTTTATTTTATTTTATTTTATTTTAGGTCAAAATTGATACATAATACCTATATAAGTTCAATGAAATTCATTGGAGTCATTTTATAATAATTTTAGATATATAAAAATTTTATTGAACTTTTGACCGTCTTTTACCCACCTCCTAGGAGAATTTGAAAATTTACATAAAACATAATTTTACCACTTCTGTGAGTGGAATTTCAAAAATCCGATAGACACGGTTGATGTCAGTAAGTAAAATGTGGTTCAATGAGATGAAAATAATTTTTTGGGAATAGTAACTTTTTACTTTTTTTTACCACGGTTAAAAGTAAATAGGGTAATTAAGGGTAAAAATGATATTATTATTACACTAACACATGTCCTAATTATATTGGATAAGTGTAATTCGACCAAAAACATCCTTAGAAATAAAATATGACCATTTAGGCCCACTTGTTTTAGCTTAGGACATTTAATATTAATTTATTTAAAGAAGGGTTAAAATAGTAAAAATCAAAGTTTAATAAGTAAATCATTTTTAATATAGTGTTATACATAAGATAATTTCAACTATAAAAATTCATTAGAAAGATACAAAGATTTCATACATAATTTTATTTTATTTGTAATTTTTATACTTTAAATAATTTAATTTATTTATGACACAATGATGATGAATTAATTTTATAATGAATGAAATATTTACAAAATTGATTTTATAAATTCCCAAATAAATGTAATTTGAGACTTTTTATGAATTACAATAATTTTCTATGTTAATATGACATGTTAGTATTTATTTTATTAACTTTTTTAGAATTAATATCTTTTTTATGATTTTCACAAAAATCAATTACCAAATGGTTTCAAAATTGACATAAAATATGTTTTAAAACAAATATTATATTATTAATTGTTATTTTATTCCTAAAAATATAAGGATCGTCCAAATGACTTATATAAGGTTATATATATTAATAATAAACAACTTGTGGTTCTTTTGGCTTTTTATGGTAAGTTTATTAACCTTATAGTGTAAGAAAACAAAAAGACACGGTAAAAGTAAAATTATTAAACATAAAGTTAAATCTAAATGATAAGGTTAAAGTAGAACCCTAAACTTGTCTAAATTATATTGGATCATAGGATTTCGACCCATCCCCACCTTAGATTCTAAATAAATCAATTTTAATCTATTAAAAACTGAATATGACTTTATAATAAAATAATATTTTCAGTTTTTCCTAAGATGCCCCTCTCCTCCCTTATAAAAGGGCACCTCATCCCTCACTTCGTCACACCACTTTGAGCCTTAATGATCGGCCAAACCCTGCTAAATTCTCTTCTCCACTTCCCTATAAACTTCCTAGAGGTTCTGGTATTCTTTAAAGAACAATTTTAGTGCCCTAAGAGAAGGTTTCAAAGAGGTGCTTCAAAGAAGAGGTAATGTACGTTACCGATTCATTCAACTTTATTTCTTCTTCCACTTCTTCTTATGTAGTTGTTTCATTATGAAGTAATAACAATAGTATCACTCATATACTTATATTCTATTAAAAGTATGAAACAACCCTATTTCACCGTCTGTCCATCCTACGGAAAATGAAATCACCACGCGTGCGTACGTACGAAATACTGTCTCCATGTCATTTTGTAATCTATTTTCCACCACCACATTACTTGGATGGGTATAATGGTGTAAATAATAACTATATATGATTATTGTAAAGTGATATTGATTCTGAAATAGTATACATACACTCCAATACAATTCCACGATCATGGCAACGATATCATCGCTCGTGCGTACGTACGGAATACCATCTCCATGACGCGATGAGATTCATTCTCCATGTTAACCATTCATGAATGATTATAAAGTATATATAATAAGTAATCATGAAATATATTACATAATAATGATACTGGATTTATGTATATATATATTTATGTCATAAACATAATTTCATTCAATTTAATAAGGAAACGAAAACAGTGTTCATGCGTACGTACGGCCTACCGTCTCCATGAACGGTGTATTTCATTTCATTTAATCGATCTATCATATATATATGTATATACTGAAATATATATTATATATAAATCATGTTTTACATTCTGGAATTAAGTAAATCAGGATATAAGTAATAATATCAAGAAAAACAAGTCCAAACACGTACTATAAATAAAACGATTTAACCCAAAACGATGCTTTAACATGGAACTTACAAAAGAGCGGGTAATATAAATTCATAAGAGAAACATATATTATATCATAACAATGAATATGATTCTGTAATAAGTCAATTACATTATTTAAATCATTATATAGTAGGTTCAGAAACGTACGAAGCATATCATACCTAAGGTAAGGGATATCATTTCCAATCTCGTTTTTATCTGAGATTGTTTATTTGTAAGTATTCACTGGGGTTATATTTATCATCCATGTCCATGTTTTCTAAAAATGTTTTCATGTATGTTTAAAGTATGTTTACCCATTTTTTGACTTTTACTACATGGTATATAAGGAGTCTTTCTTTTTTTTACGTTATGAGGTACTTTTTTTACTTTTCCAGCAATAGTATGAGAATAATGTTTTTCTAACTTATACGGCATGAAAGGATTTTTACGGTTTTATAAAGCCTTATTTTCATGATGCTTCCTCCAAATGATTACATGACTATTTTCAACAAAATATATTTCATTTAAAATTGCATGACGTTTTGTGAAAAGAAATTGATTTTGAAGAAGAAAGGATATTTTCCTCAAGAATTCATTTCAAGTGTTTTATCAAAACCATTTTTCCATCTAAGATGACATTATTTTATATGTGTATGTTTCAAGTATAATGTCTCTATGATTTACATGGTTTAAAGTTTCTTATTATGAAATGGTATCCATTTATTTTATATGGATTATGTGATGATGGGATGATGTTTTTGAAACCCATTTCATTCTTTGGGTTACTATAAATGATGTATGTTTATTTTGTGGCACAAGTAAGAATGATTTCATTACGAGATTGGTGGGACCTATATCTCCCTACAATGATTTGGGTAAAGATTTATATCTCATGAGATAGACATGGGTGGAACGTTAAGTTAATCTGGTTCAGTGTTACAAGACTGAGACGAGGAGTGAACTCGATTCAGAAAGGGACTTTGTCCAATAAGATGGTCTTGGCAGTAATTCCTTGGCTACTATGGAAATCATAACATGTGCTTAATAGTTGCCACAATTACATGATTTATTCCCATGCTATTTTATCATGATTGATATTCCCTTATGATATATGCCTTATGTAATTCCAAGATTCATGTCTTTGCTCATGATTTTGATGTTTAGATTTTATGTTCAAGTTTTTGCATTCAAATGTTTATGGATTGTTTTATGTTCTCTATGTTTACCATTACTGGGAATTTGAGCTCACCCCTTTTATGTTTTATTTTCCCCAAGATATAAAGAAAGGTTTTAGGTAAGAAAAAAAGGGAAGATCTTTATGGTAGATGTTGAAGATCTTTCACCATGATTAGATGATTATATTCCGAGTTTCCAAAGACACTAAACTATTACAGTCCTTGTGTGTCTATTTTTGTTATGTACTAAGTATTCTGCAAAAGTAATGTAATGTCCATGTACATCAAGCTTTGGGTCTCTATAGTACAACTGGCCACCCCTGCTGGATGGTACCCCACCGGGCAGTCCTGCTGGAAACAACCTCTTAGACAGCCCTGCTGGAAACAACCTCCTAGGTAGAGGATCAGTGCCCGCGTAATGTGTTGGTCACACCGAATCCACAAGAACTCTATCAGGGAACCTGAAGCAACTGTGCCTGCCAAACCATTGAGAACATAACCAGGGGAAAACCGCTCAACCATGCTGGTCAAAACCACCATGAATAGGACCACGAGGGGAACCCACTCAACCCTGCTGGTCAAACAAATGAGAACAGAACCAGGGGAAACTCAACCTTGTGGGTCAAACAAACGAGAACAGAGCCTGGGGAAACTCAACCCTGCTGGTCAAACAAACGAGAACAGAACCAAGGGGAAACTTAACCCTACTGGTCAAACAAATGAGACAGAGGGACCCTCTACGTCTCGAGAGGTCAAGGTTACACAAATCAGAACACGGCACGCACATGGGGCCCACACGACGTGTGGCCCCAAGTCAACTCCAACAAAGTGCACAAATTTTATCATGTACGAACAACCACATGTACCTATAAGCGCTCCTGTATACTCCTAGAGTATACCACGTTTCCAGCCCAAAGGTTATCAGGCATAGGACACCCCACGTCAATGCGAAGGGCGTAAGCGTAATAACTCCAACTTACCACCTCATCGGCCCAGGAACGGCCAACTACATCTCTCCAAGAATTACTTCACCCACACAGAAGTGCATGAAATCACACGCTAAGAGTCCACTACAAAAACAGTAGGACAAACCACCGCCAGAGCACCTTACTTGCTTCCGCGTTTAAAATGAGTTCTAGAAGTAGTCTTCGTACATCCAAATGGATCGAACCATTGTAATCCTAGTGGGAAAAAAATGCGAGATAGAATATTTACTCTCCTCCAAAGGATATCCGACGGAAAATTCATCCAACACCGCTTTATTCCCGAACGACGTCCCGTGATCTCGAGCCTCAGCCCCGAAAATAGTCAGGCGCATCGCACCATTCTGGTCCCCTCAGAAAAGCATGTCAAAAGGACTACACACTTGAGTGGAATGGATATCCAGACAAAAAGATGCATTTTGCCTTACCACAAACGAGTGGTGCTTTGTGGGACCCACACCCTGGTCCCAAAGCACAAGGAACGGATCATGCCGTTGTGATCCTCTCGAAAAAGTACTCAAGATTGACTATTAATTCGCCAGCAACAGACACCCGGTGATAAGGATGGAAATTACCACCAACTCCCAAAACGGCCATCGTGGGACCCGCACCAGTGTGCTTAATTAAAGTGGGTGGATTGCTCCATTGCAAAGTCCTCGTAAAAACACCAAGGATTGACTACTCGCACTACCCGAACACACGTCCGATGAAAAAGTTACAAAAAACTGCGTACAGCTTGAAAGACGGGCTGTGGGGCCCATGCCTCAACTTTGGTTTCGATGCTCGAAACCATACTGGAAAACTTCGCCTTAGAACCAGGGTCACCACGCCACTAACGACGCTTAAAATGGACATCGGATGCATCTGCGCCGCTCAAAACACGAACCCTTGGAAAAACGTCAATCCGCTTAAAGGTGTATCACACCACCAAGGCCCTCGTCTCGAGAAATAAAAATTCCCAAGACCATCTCAAAATGTCTGTCTCGATACAAGGATCACGTCTCCGTAGACGGCACGCGAATTCGACACTTGGTTTAAAAGTTACACCAGCTTAAGCGACATCAAATGCAAGTGGGGGCGGACCGGACCGGTCCGGCCGGTCCACACCCCCAGGACTGGCCCGCGGTTCACCCGCGCGGACCGTGGTCCTCCAAACCGACCAACCATGAGTTCAGTCGGGATTCCACATGGAGAACTGCGTTCGACGGGTCTCTGTCTTCGGAGCGGGGTCGCGCGCCGCGACCTTAGCCTCCGTGTCGACAGGCCAGCACCGCCGACCGGTCCTCCTGATTGGCCCGCCTGAGGAGACCCGCATTGACCCCTGCCTGGAGCCACCGGCTGGACACCCTGCTGTCTAGCCCACCGCTCGGAGCACAGCCGTGCGGAGGATTCTTCGCCACCCCCTTAGCCCGCGCCGCCACAGCCTTATCCCGGATCTGCCTGCTGCTCGTCGGACCGCCGCCGGAACCCCCTGGAAAACACCCAAACACATCCAAAGTCTGTCGGACCGCTGCGGGCGGCTCGAGACTCGGAATTAAAATCCTTAACAAGCGTCGGAAAGATAAGAAAATATAATATGCATTCATGTGCTTTACTCAAAAATCGAATAGATATTCAACATGATTAATCGAGTTCAAAGTAGGTGTGGGAAAAATAAAATGAAACGCACGATCCTACCTTGTTGGGCGTTGCCTGGAGCTTTGCCGTCGATCTGCACTCAGCCGTTTCTACTTCTTCCTTGATTGGGAGGGAGGAGGAGTAGGGGGAGGATGAGAGGAGGTTAGGGTGAGGGATTTCTCCAGGGGTGGAATGAGGATGGGGGGAGGAGAGGAGAGTTAAATAATTAAACTCTTTTTTAAAAAAACCCGACCCCTGAAAACACCCACATCCAAAACCCCTGCCGTTGTTAAAGTTAGGTCAGGCCTAGGGTAAACACCACCTCCCAAGCACAACGGCAGTCTCATAATTTTAATCTGAGGCCCCATTCAAAAGTTATTAATCTCAACGCCCAAGGCCACCAAATTACGAAAACGCCCCTGGTGGTATTTTTCACAAAAGGCATGCGACCGCGAAAGTTACACCTCTTTTAGGGTAAACAGAGCATTCTGGACTCAACGGTGCCCTTGTTTTTTCAATCCGAGCTACCGTTTAAGAGATACCAGCATTTAACCGTTAAACGAATAAATTAATTATTTATTTATCCGTTTAATGTTCCGTTAACGGACGAGGGGTCCCAACGTCCCGTGCCGACATGTTTTATGTCTTTCCTAGGGTAAACAACACATTTAGGACCTATACGTACACTCATATTTCTGATCTGAAGCACCGTTTAGGAGTTATCTCATTTATTTGTCTTGCCCAGTGTGAACGCACTGAAAGTTTAATTCTGGCCACACTAAGGCTCAGAATCGCACACCGTCTGAAGAAGATGCTCTAGAATAACATCAAGAATATTCCAAAGTCTTTTATAGAAAAAATTGGGTTCTTATAATAGAGATGAATCTAAATAATTAATAATATTCATGGTGATGGGAAAAAATTATTCTTGCTGAAAACATTGAAATGTGGTTCGTTTCAAGCATTTATGAAGAAAGTTAAAAATTACTTATATCAACAATGTTTAGAATATTCATATTTAATTTTTGAAAAGAAGTTATAAGTTTATATAAATTGAACTTTTTTATTCATTTAATTATATAAAATAACATTATTGAAACAAAATAAATAATATGGTCATAAAAGAGAAATATTCTCAATGAAAAAGAAACATAAGGTATGATTTTTTTATAAACATTATTTTTTGATTTGTTGAGAAAAAAAGAGAGAGAAAATTGAAATAATACTTGTAATTCATATAAATTATCATGGTTTAACTTAATATATTTGGTTTAATATATTAATAACATATAATTCCTGTGATGGAAATTGAAATAAAAATAATCCAGATTAAACGTGAAATTGAAACATAACCCCTTACTTAGGATTTCCACATGCTTGGATGCATTGAAAACTATTGTATGATAAATTTATATTTTTTATTAAACTATATTTGTTCTTTATTAATATCTACATTTCTATATATCATTCATTCATAACTTATTTTTACCTAGATATACTTAATTCTTTATAAAAATAAATAATTTAGTTATTTACCATTATGTTTATTATGCATGTTTTAATTTAAATTTTTTTTACTTACTTTTTGGTAATGGTTTGGTCCCATAAATAATTTTAATAATTTCATGTATTTTAATTTTATAAAATAAATCCAATTTTATAACAATATATGTGATGTCGTTATGAAAAATAAAATACGTCATTTATGGAGGTGGTAGTCCGCACATACGCTTGGGTGATGCTTTCATTTTATGATAAAAGAAAAGAATGGAAGGTAGATAATTATTTATCATTAAATAATAATAAATATTTTATAAATATAATATTTATTAATTTAATACATCTTTATAACCCTCCATGTGAAGAATTAATGAAAAATGAAAATATTTCACTCGTGGAAGTTATAGTCTGCACGTATGCATGAGTGACATTTTCATTTCTCAATGGATGAAAAGTAGGTACATTACAGTTGTTCCATTATCATAAAAATATTTAATTAAAATAATTATAATGATTTTGTTATTTTATTGTGTTTTAGAAATATTTTAGGAGGTTTATGATTATGGAAACCAGAATGAGCTCAATTAATATGATTATCTCTTCCTTCTGTATCCTCTTTTGAATCTCTAATTAATCCATCCTAGGTTACTATATTGGTGTGACCATAATGACTAGGCCATAACTAATAGTTTTGGGAGGGTATTTTAGTTCTATGTCATGTGTGTTACAAGCTATTAAAAATATTATTTATTTAAAGTAAAATTCCTACTAAAATATCAAGACATTGTATTCCCCTTAAATAAATTTCATCCTCAAAATTTTATTTTTTTCTAACCATAATAAATTTATCTTGAAATAGGTATAGTATTATATTTTTATTTTATCTTGACAAGTAATTATTAAGTTATTAATAATAATCCTAGTATAAAATATTTTTGAAACCATTTATATAACATTGTAAGACCCATAATTGTGAAATAAAATCCATAGGCATACCTTGATAACTGAAAGAATTTAACCATAGAATACATGATAAATTTATATTTATTCTATTATAGGTTGAAAAATTGTTATTCCATTGGGATAAGGAATATGATAAAATATAATTTCTTTCTTTCTATTCTATATACAAAAATTCAGTCCTCTATTTTGTTTTTATCATTTTCCACATTTTATTTTTCAACTATTCTAAATTTTGAGTAACCATGATGAATTTTTAATGCCTATGGAACAAAAAAAATATTTTAATGGATCATAATATCCATAAAATAATAATAAGTTAGTACTTATATCTCAATCCACATAAAAAACAAAAAACATGAGTGTGAGTAAGGACAATATCTAATGAATCACTATTATACCTCAACCTTCAATTCCTTTATTATAAACAATACCAATAATTGAATAAAAATTATTTCATGATTTATCTTCAAATTACTTAACACTAAAAGTTAATTAAACCCCAAATATTAGGATTATGTAAATGTTATCCATATGTATAAAACCCATGTTTATAACTAGGGAGTAACTGTTAATCATATCAGAGACCAAACAGTATACTCTCTTCATAATTAGATTCCCACTATGTTTTTTAATTGAAAAAAACTTCCTAATAGTGTTAAGGGATTATTCAATATCCATGTAATATATAAAATAATGAATAAATATAGAATCAAATAAAACGTTAACTAAATTTGATTTTATGAACAAAGTACCTGCTATAATAACTTAAGGACTTCAACTTCAGATATATTAATTTCTTAAGATTAGTAATTTTCTCTTAGCCTCTTCTAAGGTAAATTTTATTTATGATTAGGGAAATGGTAAGAAAATTTTCCCATCTCCATATAGTTGATGTACTAGGTATTAATCACTTATTTATTTCCCTCATATTTTTGAGCCAAATGGCTCTTGTATTTTCACTCATAACAAAATAACATTCCATTTAAGCAATTACTAAGGTGATTATTTCCAATATTATCACATGTTTTAAGTTAAATCATTTGGTTCTTATACTTATCCTCATTTATTTTTCCCTAGGATCTCAAAAATCCTATTATTTATTTAATTTCATTAAGAAATATAGGACTTGGATAATTCATTCACTCTTTTGATGGAACATGATACCATGTTATCATATGATAAAATGATTTGATATACTCGTGTACTTTGGATGACTGGATTATTTCCATAAAATAATCACTCAATCTTAATTTTTAGATTTCATACATAGTCTTTATAATTCTGTGTTAATCTCATAAATATTTTCTTATACTCGTTGACACTTTTATCTTTTTTTAATAATGAATTCCATTTCCATATTAGCTCATTAATCATGGGGAAACTATTTTTCAAAAAATATCACCTTAAAATTATTCCATTCCATATCCTCTATCTTCACCATATCTATATTATTTTGAAATATTAACAACAATTTATCAGAATAAACCTTCAAATAATAAACGTCTAGAATTACCTTATCAATTTCATTATTCTCCAAAACTGGAAATGTCTTTCTAAGAGACATAATCTATTTCTCAACTACTAATGGATTATTAGTCCCATTTATGTGTGAAGGATTATACCACATTGAGTAGACTAACATCATTGAATCATGTTTTTAAGTAACATTTTGTTCTAAAAAAGTCAATTTTATTGTTCATAACATGGGTAAACACTCCAAATAATATCATAATATGCTATGTCCGAACACTAGCCATGTTGACTTTATTAGGATAGAAATCACTACATTGATTATGAGTGTTAATGTGTTTTCAACTCCTTCCACTAATAACTGTATCTAAATAATGAAATACACTTAATTATTTAAAATCATAATTAATATTGGTCTATTTCATAAAAAAACCAAAATAGTTCTTGTGTATTATAGGTGTTTATCATAAAGATCATGCCAGCTATTTTCTTCTAAAATCTAATTCCCAAAGTTCCTACTAAACATAATTTGATACCAACTTTAAAAACCCCAACTCTAGTAACCTAGTTCCAATGTTTACTTTATTATATTGTTATATGATACAATAGAATTTATCCCAAATGATCGAATAGATTAGTATTATGGGGAGATAAATATATACATAGCTTATATGTTACATTGGAACATAAATCATAACTTGTAAAAAAATTAAAATTTACTTTCCCTTTTAGTATATCCTAAATATCATTCAACGATCCCTTCTTGAAACCTTAGGGAAAGGAAACCAACTAAATGGTGAGATTAAATGCTCAGTAAGGGGCTGCATACAATAGAATTTTTCTTGAATACATAATACATAAACAAATTAGGAGAGTGAATAACTAATAAATGTTCCATATAATCAATAACCTGAACAAAGAATGTGTCTATAAATAATAGAAACATAGTAATATAATGGAAAATAATGGATGGATTATTAATTATAGAATAAATAATTATAGACATTTTAATCCTACTATCTATAACATAGTCAAGAAACTTTTAATAAATATATTTTATATACACAGAATATCCATATAATTCTTAAGGCAAGAAAAAAAAATTATCTCATGATACATTTATCAATGAACCTAGGGGATATAAAAAATCCCTGACATCACTTGAGCATGTATAGTAAATTACTGAAATATTGAAAAAACAATAAAATATATAATCAAGGTTCCTTAGTAATCAACAAATATCTAGGTTGAATTAAATATATATAATATCAATATTATTCCAAGTCAATGGAATAATTTTCTTAGTATGATTCCATTCATCAACACCATATATAATAATGAGTATTCAATTTATTCCAAATTGATACAATTTTAAATATATACATGGTATAAAAGAATATGGATATTAAGGATAAACGTATTGATAATGAATGATAAAGATTAATATAGAACTTAACTTCATAAAATTGAATTATTTGAGAATAAATTATTTTGAAAAAAATGAGGTATAAAACATAAAACAGTAAAAGATTAAAGGAATCCGTAAAATCATTAAAAATAATGATTTTTTAGTAAAGTCATTACTTTTGGAAAATAGATAGAAACTGAATTTTTTTTTTAAATATACATTCAAGAAACATTTAAATCTCAATTGTAAACATGAAGTAATAAATAAAATACCAAACTCATTTCCGATGTTTTTAATGGTACTTTTAGAAAATTATTTGTAAATTAATTAAAAATAGTGGAATCTTGAAAATAAACCATTATTAAGTATGAAAATATAGGTTAGAAGACAAAAATATACTTAAGTGAAATAGAATCCATTTAAAAACTTTTACGAAAATTTTATCCATTTCTTTGAATATAATAACAAAAAATGATCATAATAGTGATAATAGATATTACTTTAGATAAATATAAAAACCTAGAAGTGAATATAAATAATGATAAATAGACTTTATGGTGTTCATGAAACTTTCCACCTTACCCCATGGGTGTCTTGTAATACCTTGGTTTTATTCTCAACACACCATATGTCATTCCCCACTAAAGTCTTTTATCAAACTAATGATTGTCTCCATAGGCCAAAACATTTTATTTTAGTTTGAATAATTTATAATAATAATTCCTTTATAATAAATTATGTTCTAAAAAGTGAATTTATATAATTTTTTTAAAGAGATACATTCTAAAATACGGGGGTGTTACATTCTCCCCCATTATATAAAGTGAACCATCTCAATTTTAAATTGGTCTTACCAAAATGAATTTATCTTGATTTAGATATTTATTTCATTATGAGGAGTAATTTCTAACTTACTACTAGGAACCATTGTATTTATTAATTAAATATTTCAAAAACCATGTATGTATTATTATAAAATTCGTACTTGAGAATGAGTTTCCAAAAGTATACCTTAAAAACATAGTGATATTTTACACATAAGAATAGATATAATTTTCATCATAGTACTTGATTTTGAGGAATAATTTTTCTATCAAGATATTTAATATGAGAAAATATACATACATGACTCCATTCAATTTTATAAGAGAAATTTAAATCCTTTATTATTGATTCAATCCATTTTCACCTCATGTTTATCTCATATTTGAAATGATGAATATTCATAATGAATTTTTCTTACATGAATCATCAAAATAATGTTTTATATCATGGTGATTCAGGTTATCTTTGGCTAATATTATTATGTTTTGGAGAATATATTATTTGGATATATATATTTTTAGTATGTGATTTTTGTGTATTTAATATTTTTTTGATATAAATGTTTAGTTTATTTTAGAATAACATGTGACAAAATATTTATATTTTTTATGTTTTGGATCTAGTTAGTAAATTTTAAAGTGTTTTAGGGTTTAGTAATTTTTTGAATGATTTTATTTGAACATTTCATGTTATTATTAAGGTTTTGTATATTAATTTATTACATTTTTATTTGATAGTTTAGTCATATTTCATTGGTTATTATCTTTATTTATTATATCCATTTTTGTATTATTAATGGACAGATTTATGAGGAATAAATATTAATCCCATTTTTTGATATTATGAATCATTAAAAGTAAATTTTAGTGCTTTGGAATGAAAAAAAATCATCATGATATTAATCATTTAGAATATGAGATGAAACGGAGGGGAAATGATACAAGATCAACCAATGGATTAAATTTCTTTTATAGAATAGAAATAAATAATGAAAGCATATTTTAAATTTTTTCAATGTTACTAGTAAAAAAATTCATCAACCCAAGAAAGATGAAGATAAATCCATTGAAACAATTAATAGAACCCCATACTCATACATCGAGATCCAATGCTAAAAAAACTCTTTACATATTTTATATGATGCTAAACATGATGCCCCAAAAATAAACTTCGAAATATGATTCTAAAAATAGATTCATTACATACTTGATTTGATTAAACCATAAAAGCCAAAAACATAAAACCCAAAATTATCTGCCCAATAAAAATGATTTCACTTTTGGAAATTTCCAGGATCATTTAGGTTTATATTTTTAGTGAATTGAAAAAACTATTACATAAAAAATTATACATGTACACATAGTGTATGTTTTTTCTGAAAAAAAGAGGATCTTATAATTCTACCCCAATTTCACTATTTACACATTTTCTTGTTTAAATAAAAGTATTCATTACTAAATGTTTGAACTATTTATATATAAACCCATGGCCCAAGCCACCAAGTGTGGATCAGAGTTCCACATGACCTCATGCACACCACCTCATATATAAGAGGATACCAACTATAAGTCGGGGTCTCAGTCTCTCAGTTGGGAGATTATACCCTCATTATCATTCCATAATAAAAATAAAAAATATATAATAAATATAATAATCATAGTATCATGTGGAAACTAAAAAAATTATACTATAATATAGGTAATAAATGAGATTCAAAAATAGCAAGCCAAACCTGAGAAAATGAAAGTCATGTAAAATAAATATATCAGTGGTAATCCTCATGTGTATGTACAAGTATTTCTCCCATATCCATTCTCCTTAACTCAAAATTCTTCCATGGAATCATTTCTATTTCTCATATCATTATGTAAGAAGCCTTCATGTGAATCAAAATTACCATATAAGGTTTTTGTAATAAACCTAGTAAGACACCTCCAATGCATACTTAATAGGTGTGCTAAAGTATAATAGGTGTATTATGTGATAATAATAAATGTGTAACAAGTATAAATATAATACCACAAAAACTGAGTATTCGTGTTCTAACCTAGATTCCATAATTCCCTAACCATACATTTTTCAGCTCCATGCCAAAAGGATAATGAGGATATGTCAAAAGTAACCAGAAACTATCCATATGGATAGTGTGTCCTTTGTTCTAAAACCTCATGGAATAGTGTGTAAATATGAATTGACATTACTTAGGCCATAATTATGGAATGATACTCTATAATCTCTAGAAATAAAGTGTTGCACGCATGAATGACAAGGCATATAGCATGAAGTTTTCAAAACTCTAGGTATGAAGTGTGTCACTCGCAAGCCCCTAAGAATTGGGAGAACTTGTACTTATCTTCCAAAAATCAAGTGAATCCTCGACATGATGTCCCTTTTAGTAATTATATCTCCATCTTGTGCTCAGATCCGTCATAGTTATCATCTTAATTAATTTACACTCCCCCTCTAAGGGATAATCATGTCTTGATAGTCCACCTATTTTGAGAACCATGAACGATACATCCAAAGGAAAGGTAACATACATAATAAGGTAGAGGATACAAGGAAATATTATCATCATGAGACTAAATTATTAACATATATACATGAGATCATAATCAAACATGGAAAATAAAGATACAACAATATTCATAGCATCAAACACTAAAAACATGTCTCACATCCCACACACACACACATGCGATCACAATCAATCACGGAAACCAAGATTTGATAGCACAAGAATTATACCAAGGAAAAATGTGTAAACAATAGCATAAAAAGGTAAGGAAATTAATAGTACATGGTTTTTTATAAATAACATCAAGGATCATCAAGAAATATTAGACCAAACCATGTCCATGTGTTCATCAGCTCAAACCATATACATAGGATTCCTAGAACCAATTATATTATTTCTTACAAAAGAGATAATAAATTACTTGTGATTACACGTTACATCTACTAGGTGATTCCACATTATTTTTTTAAGTTATTTCATGAGATAATCATTATTATTTATAGAAAATCATAATTTACATAAGATAATAATTTTCACTCTCTAGAATAATCATGGATAAAATTGTGATCATAATATGTTATCATCATTTAGTAATTTATAGATTATTATAATTTAATAAATGTTTTTCCATAATTCATGAATCACATAAAGGAATAGATTGAAACTTTTCACAAAAATGGATACATTGAATAATATACCGTTGAGAAAATCTACTCTCAAGAATAAGGGAGGGAGAGTTTAGCTGCTCCTGGGAAATATGAATAGGAACCTAGATTCATCAAGGATTACATAAAATATCATAGTTAGAAGGTTTTATATAATTATCAAGCACAATAATTGATTCACAAAAATAATATTTTGTGATTCTAATATTTTAGAAGAAGGCTATCCATTTATAGGTTCACACAAATAAGAAATAAAAAATAAATTCGACATCTAATTTTGATTTTAATCATTTCTTAATAACAGAGTGTTTATGTTATCCGATAATATGATTCATAAAATATATATGAGTCAAATAATTCAGTCCCATAATTTTACACTTTTAAAAAAAGTCAAAATAATGTTACAGTTTTGAACTTGGTAAAATGATAAGAAAATGGGATTTTAGATGATGTTTTTCCCAAAAAGGGAGATGCATGAGGGTAATATAGTTTTACCCTTACATAGATCATATGTATTAAATAATATTAAGGAGTCTTACCCTCAAATAGATCTTTAATCTAGAAATACCCTTATACAAGTCCATTTTACCATTACACAACCTTCAAAAATATGGATCTACCGATACACAACATCCAGGTTACCATCATATAACCTTTATAAACTCATGGTTTCCTTTATGTGGTTAATGAATTGGCTTTATGAAAATATTTATAACTCTCACATACCCTTATTTAATGGGGACTACATTTACTTATCTAAATATTACCCTTAAGAAATTGATGTTTACTCTTACGTAACCAAACGAATATTGGGATTGCTTTTATACATCTCAGGCTTCACCCATATGTAGCACATGAACATCGCACTAACACATATGAAGCATTTGAGGTATTCTTACACAACTGAAATATATAACTAGGTACCATTATTAGACTCCCAAAATCCTCCTGGCATAAGGGTAGAGGCCCTTTTACCTTTGTGTAGGCCCTAGACCATACATAAGGGTTAAAAAAGTAAAAATGTTAATTGTTCAAGAACTCATAGGGGGTTTGAAAACTTAAAATATATAGATGTTAAAATTATTCCCCTATATTAACTTCTCATACATGATAAGTTCCTCACATAGTCTTGCTCAAAAACTCAGGCCAGTGAACCCAAACATCATACCCCCACCCCCACACTTCCTCTTAGATTCGGCCATACCGCCATAAGATTTGGACAAGTGGTAAAACAATTATTCAAGATATGAACCAGATACACCTCATAAGATGCATCTACCTCCAAATAATTTCATCAAAATATATAACATTCATAGGATTGATTATATACCTTTGAATCAGAGACACATGAAACACATCATGGATACCTTGGTAATGTGAATGATGATACATAAGGTATCCTTATATACCAACTTGATTAGGGATTTATAAGGTTCCAACATAATACATGGATATCTTGATTTACTCTTTTATATATAGGTTTCCTAATCAAGGAGTCACTCTCAATAGAATGTTGTCATCCATAGTAAAATCCATAGGTCACATATTATAGTCGCTATGTGATATCTTCTCATTATGAGTGGTGGCCAACCAATTATAAATCATTTTCACTATCTCAAAGGTCTCCTGAGTCAAACTAGTTCCCACAACTACTACCTCACATGCTTCATTCCAACAGAGTGATGAATGACATGGCATCTGGTAAAGATCCCAATAAGGTTTTTTCTGAATCTAAGCATGATTAATTTTGTTTTATACTAACTAAACCAATCCTCGGTTATCATCACAGGTTCCATTGATGTCTAGAACAAAATATCAAAGAAAATACTATAGTACCCAAATAATCCACTCCAATTATCAATCAGTATGGGTATGGTTTAATGTGATCAAAGGCATTTAATCCCCTAATGTCTTTTTTAAAAAATTCAATGTAAATCATGCATCTATCTTAGATAAAGTGATCAAGGGAACTCGAAGTAAGTACATGATATCACATATGTATAGATTTATAAGCTCATCTATTGAGTGGGTCTTATATATTGGTAAGAAATACAAAAAAATCTTTGATGGACAATCGCTGATATAACATAACAACTCCTCAAGCTTTTTAATAACCCTATCAGAATGTATATCATGAATTCTTCCCACTTCCACATGGGCACTAGATGTGGATAGATAAAACCACCAAGACACTGGCTCTCATACTTTAACCATTATAAGGTAAGACATTATGAAAGAAACCCAATGATGTCTTTCCATCTAGAGGTATGAAAGTACCTCTTCAACTCTACTCTATTCAAATAATATACTAATATTATCCTATGAATGAGGTTCACATCATCACTGCCCAAAAAATTATCAACAAGAAGTAACATAGATTATTACATGAATGGTATGTTGTTTACAAACATAACTTGTTAATTTATAAAGGAGTAGGATGTATCGATATCAAACAAGGTGGTAGTTTAAGTAGACGTGATCAAGACCATACCTCATATAGAAGAAGGTTCCTAATCACCATTATTCGGTGTCTGGTACTCTACATAAACAAATCATTCCTCAACTCTACAACCCTTTCTATTAATTTCTTATGTCCTCATTTTCTTGTCTTTCTAATAAAGACCCCAAACTAATCCATGGGTGGATGTTCAATTCTTTCGTATAACCTTATTAAACCCTGTAATTGATAATCTAGAAAGTAACTACTCGAGATGTCCTATCTTTATGTATTGTCAAAGCTAGATCTAGGGTGTCATGAAGACCCTATATTAGTTTCTTAAATATCAATAGTTGAATCACTTTTCAAATCCACTTTAATGGGTTAAAGAATCCATAATCTTCTATATCTTTAACACCCCAATATTTTAAAGGGTAAAAAGGATAAATGTTACTACCCATGTCAAAAAGGTGAACCTTTATTTTAAGGATCATTTCTGATTAAAACACAATATTTAAATAGGTTTGGTCTAGATTAGTGATCAGGATGTGTGACTATAGCTTCCCGCACTTTTCATACATTAAAATTACATCATTAATGAAGATTACTTAATATATTGCACAACAGACACCCACAAACTGTGTTAGTAGTGTGCCTTTGGAAATATAGAAAGAAAAAAACTTTTACATAATATAGATAAATTATCTCCCACTAGGTTCATCATGATAATAAACCTTCTTAGATAGATCATACATAATATGTATCTTTATAACCTATGGAAATGAAACATAACAAGGTGTGAGCTCAGATGTTGAGTAATGTTAAACAATGGAGATATGTAAGAAAAAAAATTTGTATAAGGGTATGAGAACATCATCATGATGTTAAAAATGATAATATACAATAAAAATATCATAAACATGAAATTAGGAATAAATATTGGCAGTTCATAAGACATGAATCATAAGTGAATAAAAAGAATAATTGATTAAAGCATAAGATAGGAATATTACATTGAATTATTATAGGCACATAAGAATTTAAAATGATTTTCATAGTTGTAAAGTCATCACTTACATGGAAATTTAGTGGTATGGTATCACTCTCCAAACCATATTATTGGTCATGGTTCACTCCCATGACCATATAGGTAGTCATGGTTCACTCCCATGACCATCTTTGTAGTCAAGGCTTACTCCCAAGACCATCTTAGTAGACATAGTCCTTTACTGAACTGAGTTTACTCCCCGTTCCATCCATGTATATCTCCCAAAATATAAATATTTAACCAATTCTAGTGGGACATATATTTTCCCTTGGATCTACTGAATCTCACTTTGGTGGCTCGTTTCGCATCAGAGTGACCTTCGGTGGACACCTTCGACCATTTCGTGTTCGGTTAATGGGGCCTCAAGGAGCGGTCGACGGTTGGTCTATTGGATAGGTGGCACATCATGGTTTTTTTCTCATATTTGGAAGATTTCATCACTACGTGGTCAAGTGCTCTGCGTATCTGCAATGGATATCGTTTCTTCCTCCTTAGATGGTCCTACAATCTTCACATGAACCAGGATGCTCCGTCGTCGGCTTTGTGGGTAAGATTTCCTGAGCTACCATTGCCTTTTCAGAATCCATCTATATTGTGTATGTTGGGTAATCTGGTGGATCGGTACCTTTTCTTGGACTCAAGAACTTCGGTCATTTGTCACCCAAGTTCCCCTTGGGTTTGTGTTGAATTCAATGTCTCTTTTCCTCCTGTCGAGTGGGTCTACATATCGGTTGGGGATGAATTTATATATAAGAAGTCGGTTATCTTTGAGTCATGGACGCTCTTCTGCAACTCTTGTAATCATATGGTGCATGCATCTTCTTCATGCCAGTGAGGGAATAAGAACTTGAAGGGAGGGGTATTTCCGAAGGATGTTCTCTCAGATGTCCCTCTCATGGAAAGCATAGACTTCTCCAATGACGATCCTCCTTAAAAGAGTTTGGCATCGGTGCCTGCGAGGATGAAGGTTGTTGACATATTTTCAAGTCTGAAGTGGGACATAGCCCCCCCCCCGGCTCATCTTTTTAGGTCCAGTAGCCCATGAGCATGTCTCCTCCTAGGATTTCTCCCTCCTTCGCAAAGTTGGTTGAGATTGGGGGAGCGGGAGTAAGTTTTTCCCCACTGTAATCTGTTTCTATCCATCCCCAGATCCTTCCTCTTCAACGGTCTTCGGGTCAGCAGGACCCTGTACAACCCTTACAATCTAGTATCCATTTTAATACTTCATTCAGGGAATATAAAGAGAATGTTGATCCTGGATGGTGGAAAACAATGATTCCAAAGTGGAAAAGGAAGTCTAATGGTGCAAGGTCAATTTAGGATTCTAAATCGAGTAAGAAAAGTAGTGTTTTTGTAGTCATGGTCGGATGATGAGTAGGCCCTCCAGGGGTTTGCAAGTGGTGGTTCTAGACCTAATAAAGGTAAGGGGATATTTTCCCTCAGGAAATTTCCCAGTTAACAAGGTTAACTAAATTAAACATCACAATGACTACAAAAATTTTCCAAAAATAGTGTCAATGAGGTTTGCAGTCAAAGCTGAAAACATGGAGAAGTAAATTAGGTCCCTTCATGCCCTACTAGATTTTCCAGCAAAAAAACTGGGGGAGTTGGTTTCCAATGTTTAAGCGGTTTCTATAAAGGTGGGTGTGGAGGGGGCGGAGGTACAGGAGAGGGATCCGGTAGATTTAGGCTCGAAAAGAGAGGGGGGGAAACTGGGCGAGGGGAGTGAGAGTCATTTGGTTCGATTATCTCCTACAAAGGAGGGTGTAGAGGGGATTCTTGGTGAGTCAGAAGGAGAGTTTGATCTTAGGAAATCACCTTGGGAGATGCTTTTACAATCTGAGGAAGAGATGGTAGAGAAGGTGTTAACCATATGTGCTTCTGCTGAGGATGTGGAAAGGATGAATGAAAGGATGATCCAAGTGGACAAAAACAAGGATCAACGAGAGGGGATGGACAAACAACACATAATCCTAGTAAGAGGTTTCAATAACAAGAAAATTGTGGTGGATGAGTTCTTGAGAACGTGGGACAAGCTAGCTTCCCATGTAGAAGACAGCATCAAGGACGATCCCGGAAAAAAGGTAACAACTCTATCCTGGAAATTATTTAAGGGTTTTGAGTCAAATGGGTTTAAACTGGTCTTTGATAATTTAGTTATGTGTTATATTGTTTGATGGCTTGGTTGGACTTGTTGTTTCACAATTTTTCCATAAAAGTGTCCTTTTAATAAAAAATATATATTTAGCATAACACATGAACTAAAATGTGTATCATAAAGAAGTAACAATATCATAACCTATTTAAAAGATATATGTTCAATAATCCTTTCATAAAAGATTAACCCCTGAAAATAATAGTGTTTCATCACTATATAAACCATGAAATACAAATGTGTTTCATAAATATATAATATGTGAAATAGAAATGAGTTTCATAAACATCATGCCATTAAAATATCAACTATTCAGATAAATAATATGAACGGAACCATTGGAACATTTCCCTGTACATACATGAGTAACACCAAAAGATGTCATATTAGATGGAAAATAATTTAGAAATATCCTTTAAATAAATTTATTGAGTAAAATATCATTTCATCCTTTATTTTTTGAAATATAAAACATTTTTGAAAACCCATTCTTTGAAAATATCTTTGACAACATATAATGTAATCTTTGAAAACCTTTTTCTTTTAAAACGCATAAAAGAACCTTGAAGACTATATATTTTTTAAAAATCCATTTTCCTAACTCAAAAGAACATTTTAAAACATTTTTGTAGACATTTTTTAATAAATGGTCTTTTGAATAAAAAATATTTCTGGTCAAAAAGAGAAATGAGGCCATACTTTCATTAAAATATCTTGATTGGATTTTGTAATAGAGAGTGTAATATTGGTTATAATACATAGAGACATCATTAATAAATATAAGATAGGAAAATTCCTTAGTTTTCTTGAGATATGGATCATATGATTTCATAAATGGAATCATAATCATAAACAGTCCCTATAAACGATGATATTATCGCAAAAAAATATTACCACATGGTAACTCTGAATCATAATCCCCATATAAGAAAATAAAATTAAATAAGTCCTAATATATATTGAGAATAATTATATTCATGATATAAAATTCCAAATGGAAATATATACACCTTGTAATAGAATATAGGTTCATTAAAAAACATGTGCCTAAAAAAAGGAAAATTGAGACAAAATTACTTAACCAATTTGGAAACTTTTAAAACCTAAACCCCATGAAAGAGAGAACATAAAATGGATATGTAAGTGACCATAATGTTAAGGATAATATTAATATAATATATTAATGGGATTTATATACACCACATAAAATAAATGAGTGGTGAATAAGGCATAAATCTTAAAAAAAATAAAAGTGAAATGAGAAAACCCTTAACATATGTCCTGACTCTCTTCATACTCATACTGACTTCATGTATAATAAATATAAGTTTAATATAAATCCATTTTAGAAAAAAAAATCTTATATCTAATATCATATATTATTTTATTATAACATTATATTACCAAATTATTAACAACTTAATGTCAATGTTATGTTTTGGGTAATGTCCTCTTTGTTTTTCATAAAAGTTTTTATTTTTTATTCTTGATCTTGTTACATAGATCATGACTTACATATTTCAAGAATTTAAAAACATGATATAAATATCATATATATTTATTATATATGTATTTATAATAATATATAAAGTACATAAATATGAAGTTTATTACACCGTTCATGGAGACAGTAGGTCGTATAAACGCATGGATATATTTATTGTTGTATTATGGAATTGAAAGAAATTAAGTAAATGAAATATAAGTATATATCATATCATTATAGAAGAATTATTATGTCACAAATGTCATACAATTTTAGTAAAAACATTCTTAATACATTCCATGTAATGTGTGACTGAATTACATCATTTTTAGAGGTGGTAGTCCGCTCATCCACAAATGATGTTATCGCATTTACAAAAAATTGAAATCATGAAGGTATGTTTTATATGATAATTAAAGAAGTGTAAATAAATTATTAATATCATATACTACATATAAAAATATAGTTTCCATCATAATTACCAACCATTATAGGTGGTAAATGAAAAATGAAAAACATCGTTTTGTGAGGTGTAAGTTCACCACACACAAAAACAGTAAGTTTGTTACCCATTATATTGATTTATGTGTAAGTGTAGGTCAATAAATATAATAAAAATATATATGTATATTGTTTATACTAATTTTATTATATAATTATGTAATAATAATCTTTTATGTGGTGGATAATGAAAATAAAACAAAGGATCTTATGGAAGGATGTTACCTCCCCTTTGGGTAACTCCTCTTGGTTTCAACCAAAAAGATTCCTTAGTTGAATTTATTACCAAAGTGAAGTATGTAGGTAGAAATGAGGGATTTTGGGATGATATTTGGTTAGTTTTTTTCCAAGACAATGTGTATTGAGATGTGTGAGGAAGTGAGGGGGTAATTCTCTTTTATAATGGAGGAGGAGTGTCATTTTTGTAAATATAAAAAGGTAAACACTATTGATAGGCTTCTACTACATCATGAGAATCCAATAAGTGATGAAATATTATCCAATAGGGTAATATGTTTAAATATGGCCATAAATTCTATTTTAGGCTTATTTCTATGGTATTTTGCCTCTTAAGATTAAGGTTTATTCATTAAGTAAACAAATATTTACCTCAAAAAATGTAATTAATTTTAATTAATTTTCCTAATATTTTCTTTCAAAAACTAATTTGAAATAATTATACATTATAAATTATTCATATTAAAAATATGGATTCCATTTTTCCAAATTCTAATCACATAATTTATATAAATTAAATTAATTTAAAATTAATCCTGCAGACGTGTCACGAAAATGGGTTTTAGAGTGAAAATGTTTAGAAGTTTGAAATGTTTTAATATACAATTTCAAATTTAAACATTTGTTCTAATTGTCTACACTAGATTAATTGGACTATAATTGATCACATTACATAATAAAAAATTTAAATATAATTTAAATATATAAATAAATTAAATTAAAAATCATTTTTCCATCAAAATTTAGTTTTTTCACTATTCATCCAAAAATGATTTTTTTTAGAAAACTTCCAAAAAATCACCCAAATATAATTTTTAAATTATGAATAAAAAAAATTGGTTTATTTTACAAAATTTTATTTCTAAATTTTTCTAAAATTAATTGTATTATTTTTCACAGAAGGACATAAAATCTTTTCATATAAAAAAATAGTATTCTCAAACATATATAGACTTTAGAATAAAACATAATATATTTTTTTATCAAAATAATTTCTTAGAAAAAAACCAAAAATTTATAAATTGGTTAGTAATATTCATATTACTATGATTAACAACTATGTGATAATGATTTTGTTTAAATAATTATAATGATAAAATGTTTTTTCATAGAAACTCATTGTTGTTTATAATGAAAGACAAGTCAGTAGTGTGTGTATTGAATGTTTTTCTTGGCATAGAATATAATGAAAGCTTAACTTGGTGTATCATGTGACACAATACCAAAAAGTAAATTAATCTACTTGAAAAAAAATCCTTAAAAAGTCAGTGTGTTACATTTTACCACTTTTAAATAGAATTTATCCATTGAAGTTCATTATTCTAATTCAAAAAAAAATGAGGATAATTTAACCTCACCATACCATAAATTTCACATGTAGCTTCCTCTAACCAATTATTCCTCCAAAAAACCTTGACCAGGTGATTTATCTATCTTTTTACGTACTATCTAGAATTTCTATTGGTTAGTCATTATAAGAAAGATCATCCTCTAGCGATATGACCTATGAGTTCAGTACATGTGAAGGGTCAGGTATGTATTTCCTAGGGATAGATACATAGATAAAATCATGGACTTGAGAGAGATTTGTATGAAGTTACAAGTGATGTTATAGTCTTGATATAATCAATAATTTTAGGGGGACTGATATACCTGGGGCTTAGTTCCCTTTCTTCCTGAATCTCATAACCTTCATTAGGGGATATATTTAGAGAAAAATATACTTTCAAAATTAAAATTATTGGGAAAATTGATAGTTATCATCATAACTCTTTTAATGATTTTTAGCTTCCTTGATATGCTACTGAATGGATCCACCATTATCTACCATTTCTTCAACTATCTCAGGTCCTGATAGCTTTCTTTCCCCAACATGATCCTAGAACACTAGAGATATACATTTCTTCCCATAAAGATCTTCCAAAGAATCCATATGAATGATTTATTGAAATATATTACTGTACAAAAGTCATCTAGATTAAGTTGTTGATCCCTTACAAAATTGAAATCCAATATAAAAGATCTCAACGTATACTTAAGGGTTTGAAATGTTCCTTCAGAATGACCATCCATCTAAGGATAATGAGTGGTGATGAAACTCAATTATATATCAATTACCATGTGAAGACTTCACTATAACTTTTTGGTAAACCTTGAGTCCTGATCATATATAATATAATGTTGTCATCCATGAACAAATCTATAGTGGTGTTATCAAATTTCCATTCTTGTTTGGGTAATGGATGCAATATCGGCTTAGAATTGTTTCTGTCAGCCGTAACTTTTTGTCATAAAAAAAACTAAGATACAATTTCTATGACATCCCACTTCATTTAATACCACCAAAATTATTCTTCCAAGTCTCTATATGTAATACCCCGAACCCAGTTACCCAGAGTCGGTGCATTATTACATTACATTGGCATAATCATAAAAGATCAAGTCTCGAAAGACTGATTAATTTAGTAGCCTTGGAAACACTAGATATATTCATAAGTCTTACATTACATCATAAGGTGAAAAAAAATACAACACATCTTGTCTTCATATCCCCTCATACATTCCATACAGTTCATTTATAAAATACTTCTTCACATCCTGGGAAAAATTAAAACATTGAAAGGGGTGATCTCAGATGCTCAATAAGGATAACAATATAGCGAAAACTTTCATAAATAAACATAAACATTTAAGGCAATATATAACTAAAACAAAATCCTTTTAAATTTGAACTTCAGCATAATAAGGCAAAGATAAAATGAAATAATGTTATTTACTTATTCACATGGATATTCTACAAGTCGAATAATCACATGCAATATCAATAATCGCTTTCATAATGATGGAATGCATGATGCCAGACTATCATAACCAGATAGTCAAGGCCTTGTGCCAAGACTAGAAATAAGATTTCGTCAAGGCCTTGTTCCAAGACACTAGTTTGTCTCATTAGACCTACTGATGCATCGAGGAGCTATAGTGGGCTCCACTCGTAACTTACTAAGTCCAATGCATTCCTCATATGAAAAGGTTTAAACATAACATAAACATTTGTATTAAAACTAGCATACGAAATGCCAATACTTTATCCCTAAACCATGAATGGTATAAAAATAACACATCCATAGTCAAACATATCATAAAACCTTCAATAAAATATGGAAAATTTTATCATAATAAATCATCTTCAAACAAGATTAAAATCCATCGCAGGATATTGACATAGATGAAAATGATTTGTAAAACTCTTTGAGAGAAATAAACATTTTTCATGAAAACATTTAAAATTCAAAAAATTTATAAAATAATACATTTAATGACATTTTTTGAATCAAATTTTCCCATACCACTTTGAAACTTTTGAAAGGAATTAACATTTTAAAACCATTCATGTCCATATAAATAAATCCTTAAAAACTATTTTGAAGACATGGACATTAATGATAAAGATTTAGAAGAATAAATATTTAAAACATTTGAAATGATGTTTTAGTAAAAAAATCCCATTATAAGAATCCCTTTGAAAAATCTTTCATAAAACATGGACATGAATAATAAATATGTCCCAGTAGATACTTACGTAAAAATAACCTCGGATAATAAAGAGATTGTGAAATTAACCCCTACCAATTTGGTAACTTAAGAAACATACACCCCATGATATAGGTATCATACAATGAATATGTAAATACACATAAATTAAAATGTATTACACAAAGAATACAATTATGGGCAGTACATACACCGCACAAAAGGTAATAGTGGAAATATGGCATGAATCTCACGGGAATAAGGAGTGAGATGAAAACCCCTTACCTTGTACTTTTCCATGGTTGAGGGTAGGTTAACCTATTTTATAATGGTTAAATAATTGTTATTAAATTATTAAATAATCATATACATTAATATGATATCATATATGATCTTTTAACATTGATTTGTTAATAATATCTTAGTATTATCGTCGTTTCGGGTGTTAACTTGCTCGTTTTCTTTTATATGTTTTGTTACAAAAGTCATGTTTGTTATGGATAGGTTGTATCTTATTCATATACATAATGATATAAAGTCATTAAACATTATTTTTAATCATCAAATGAAAATTATTCTTGAATGGATACGATGGGGAATGAATCTTATCGCGTTCGTGGAGACGGTAGTTCGTACATACGCACGAGCGAAAATATCATTCTTAAAATAATATATAATTGGATGGTGTATCATATATACAGAATAATTATCATGTTATATTTTTTATTTACATTAATTAAACATCATTATTATACCCATCCAAATAATAGTGTATTGAATAACAATTGCATCACGACGTGGAGACGGTAGGCCGTACGTACGAATGTATGGTGACATGTGATTCAATGGATGGATAGAATACTGAATATGGTTGTACCATATTTATAATAACATCATAGTATATAGATGATATTGGAGTTATTATTTTATAATGGAAATAAGAAATAAAGAAGAAGTTGAAGAAGAAAGGAACTTGAAAGAGGGTGGTGAAAACATTACCTCTTCTTCGGGTTCTTCCTTTTGATTTGATCAAAAGGGATCCTTAGGTTGGATTTATGGTCAAACTAAGGCCTCTAGGTTGAAGTGAAGGAAGTTGAGAGAATATTTGGTCAGGTTTTTGCCGAACCAAAAGGCTTTTAAGGTGTGAATAATTGGTTATAAGTGGAGTACTTTTATAAGGGGGAGGATGGGCTCTTTAGGAAAAACATAATGTATTATTTTATAATAAATTTATATTCAGTTTTTAATGGCTCCAAAGTAGATTATTAAAAGTCTATTGTGGGTATGGGTCTAAATCCTTTTAACCAATAGATGTTAGACAGGTTTGTGTCATTATATTAACCTTATCTTTTAGTTTTAACTCTTAGTTAATTAGTTTGACATTTACCATCTCACTTTGTATTTTTATATTATATAGTTAATAAACATATTATATGCATCCAAGAGACACCCAAGTGGTCCATTAATGATATACCTATCATTATATAAGTTCTTTGGATTAACCATAGATTTTTAGGAATAGAATATCAATTAATAATTTAATATTTGTTTTAAAAACTCATTTATGTCAATTTTGACAATATTTAATAATTGATTTTTGTAAAGTCTTAACAGCTTTATTAATTCAAAAAAATCATTTAAAAATCCTAACATATCATATTAACCAATAAAATTTTTGTATGGTGTAAAAACTATCAAATTTTATTTATTTTAATATTTATAATACTAATTATTTTATTCCTTCATTAATAAGGAAAATATTGAATCATTATTGTGTCATACATAAATTTAATTATTCAATGTCTAAAAATTATAAATAAAATACCATTATTTAGGAAATATTTTTATATTTTTAATTAATATTTATAGTCTCAAATATAACATATATAACCCAATGAAAAAAATTATTTTCTAAAAGATATATGCTTATGTCATTTTTGTATTTACTTTAACTTAATTAATATAAAGTGTCCTTATCACCTACAAGTGGCTCCATGAGGTCCCAAAATCGACCCAAAGATGACCATGGTCGGACATGTATCAAAAAATATGGTTGGTACAGGTTTTATGGTAAATTAATATTATTATAATATTATTGTTTACCCTTATTTACTGTATTTACCCTTTAACCATGGTAAATAGAATATTTAGCGAAGTAATTATTCAAAATGTCTAAAAATAAGAGTTACCTATTTACACAATTTGGAGATCCTGATTCAAAATATGGAATTTATTTATTCAAATTCAAAACATAAAAGTGGCACATATTAATTTAAAATTAATTTCCACTTCCAAAAAGCGTGTTTTTAAGAAATAATAACTATCAAAGGATTGACACTAGTTTATGTCCGGTTTAATTGTGAAATTATGTCCAATGACAAAAATTGTATTAAAAGGTAAAAATATATTCTAAATATACTTTATAACCTCCCAAATTAATAATTTATCTCTATTAATTATTTCGATTAAAAAAGTTTTTTATAATTAAAATTTAGTAATTTTCACTATTCATCAAAATATAAAAGTTATCCAAAAAGTACCAAAATTTCACCCGAAGCTAATTTAGATATTCCGAAACTAAAAATAAATACAATTTTACCAAATTAAAAACCTATAAGTTTCATTTACTAATTTAAAATTAATTCCCATTGTCAAAACCAAAAGGCGTATTTTTAAGAAACAATATCTATCAAAAGCTTAACACTTGTTTATGTCCAATATCAAAGTGAAATTACTTAAAATGAAAAGAATTGGACTAAATTGTAAAAATATAATATATTTATGCTTCAAACCCATTAAAATGTATAATTTAACACTATAAATTATTTTATTAAAAAAGTTGTTTTTAGTTAAAATATAGTATTATTCACTATTCACCCAAATATGAAAGTTATTAAAAAAAACCAAAAATTTATTGAAACTAAATATTTATGTCTTGATTCTAAAGAAGAATTTTATTTTGTTAAATTTAATATATAAAAGTTTCAAATATTGGATTTAAAAAGGGTTTACCATTAAAAGGTGGTAAAAGTGCATTTTTTTAAAATACTTCTTTTATCTGAAAAAATGAATCAGTTATTACATTATGTCTAAGAAACTCATAATATGGATTCTAAAATTATAAGTATTATATATAGTTCAAAATTCAGTTAACACTATTCATAATCGCTTTTGAACGGCTAGTTTGGTAAGTTGTAGTGCACTTGAACTCAGTGTTGTGTGTAATGCAAGTTATTGAATTACTTTGAAGAAATAATGTACTATGAAATCATGGGGTGTTACATTATTCCCTCCTTCAATAAATTGCATCTTCGCAATTTTAAATTGTTCTTTGAAAATAAAAGGTCTAAAATAGAATGTACCTTTGTGGGAAACCCCACATCAGAAATTGGGTTAATAAAATTTAGTCTGAAAAATATGAAAAGGGGAATGAAAAAGTCACCACCAAATTATGATCTCTATTAGGAGAACATTGGTGGAAATTAGACACACATAATTTGAGGAAAACGTAAATATTTATAGGGAGTGATTGAGGTCATCGATCATAAAAAATTATAGAATTGTGGGCCTCAAAGCCACCAATCTATGATGATTTAAAATACAATCAGTTCAACAAAACGTAAAGTATTAGGATAACAAATTTTTGGTTTTAAGATTCCTTACCTAATGTTTAAGAATCTATTTCTTCATATAATAAGATAAGAAAAAAGTATACCTGTCAAGTAGAGTTCCATCCTTTAACTAATTTCTACTACAAACTCATCTTTCACTCTAAAAGATAATAGAACTTGAAAAAATATCATATTTATCCTATTAGTATAGGGTTCCAAAAAAATTAATTTATTATTCATCTACCAAACCCTTTAAAAAACTACATTATTCAATCCAGGACATCACGTGGGTCAGTGGTAGGTGATACACCCTTGTCTCCCTGTGGTTGCAGGTTTAAGTCTCGCAGCTTTGCCGGATGCGACGGGTTGTCGCCCAACCTCCGGGTTGTCCTTTTTATGGCAATCCAAAAATAATCATCAGAAATTATTTAACCTTAAAAATTTTATCAAATGTCAGATATAATCCATTCCAACCTTTAGACTTATCCAAATTACTTCTATCCAAACTCACAGTCCAAATTTTATAAGGAAGGTAAATATAATGAAGATCTTTTTTTTCCACGTAATAGCATGTGAATACTTTCATCATGTATTCTTTTATAATATGGTACCACCCTGAATTACCATAAAACCTTATTATTTACATTAATTATCCCTTATTCCTTATAGAATACTAGATATATTCCTTATATCCAAAAACTTTGAATATTCCAATAATGATGAAATAAACAAACCATTAATCAGTGCCAAGGTAGTCAAGAATATCCAATATAATTTATCCAAATCAACCATCTCTTATTCCAAAATTACTACCTCAGTATCAAGACCATATTAAGGATTACCTTTCCTTAAACCATGTATTTCCAAAAAAAAAGTTTAACTTGCTGTTGAGTCACTTTTCATAGTACCATATTATCTCAAATCCTCATTGAAATAGTACTTTAGTACAATCCTTATTTATCTCCATAATTCATATAACCAGTACATCATTGATACAACACTCAAATGAAATAATTATTTAATAAAAACATAAGAACACTAGTCATTACTCTTCATCTATGGAAGTATCATAACGTTATTATCATCCAATAGCATCATTTGGGGCATACTCTGATGATTTGAAAATTGATTCGCATAGTGTCCTCACTCCTTGCAGAAGAAGCATTGTACATTTGAAACCTTTTTCTTACCCTCGCAATCACGAACGTGGTATCCTTTTTCTCCACACTTATAACATACACCCATTCCCTTCAATCATTTTCTAAGGTGATTCTTTCCACATTTATCACATATGGGAAAATCCTTCTTTACCTTCTTCCCTTTATCTGTCTTTCTCTCTACCATCCTTTTCTTCTCTGGCTTCCCTTCAAATCCATAGGAATCTGAGAACTCTTCACTTATCTTATCAACACATGATATTATTTCTTCATATGATGGTAATACATGGGAGACTATTTCCCTTCTAAATTCTAGCTTAAGACCATGAAAGATATGATCTTTATTACTCTTTGGATCATGCGTATTACTGAAGTTCTCATTCCTTCTACTGGGCACCATTTCTAAACAATGGCATATCCTAGATTAGTTTATGAATAAAAATACCTAATCCCAAAAATGTAAAACACTTAACATAAATTAAATAGTTTATGGATATAATCCATAATCATAAAAATGTCTTCTTTGAGGAAGTATATACTCATAAACCCTTCTTAATGGTTTGTAAAGAAAATGAGAATTATCTTAAGCATATCCCCAGGGAGTGTCGTAACTAGGAGTGCAGCAAGGCCTGTTATCATGCACCAGTTCTCGTTCGAGTCTAGCTCAAAGATTTTTTTTCAGGTTTTACCCCTAGGTACATATGTTCCAGAGCCGCCTCTACCTGCTCGTATCCAGACAGGGATGTATTGCTTGGAAAACTCACAAAATCTCTACAATACCAAAATTCTAGGAAGTTCTTATAAACTAATCCTAAAATTATATCCTAGGGATATGTTCTCTAATCAGAGTTTATCTAAATCTAGCTTCCAAGGTTTGTATTAAACTTCCTCTGATACCAACTGTAACGCCCCAACCCTAGTTACCCAGATTAGTTGCATTATTACATATCATTGGCATGATCACAAAAGATCAAGTCTTGAAAGACCGATTAGTTTAGTAGACTTGGAAACACTAGATATATTCATAAGTCTTACATTATATCATAAGGTGAAAAAAAACTACCACACATATTGTCTTCATATCCCCTCATACATTCCCTGCAGGTCATTCATAAAATACTTCTTCACATCCTGGGAAAAATTAAAACATTGAAAGGGGTGAGCTCAGATGCTCAATAAGGATAACAATATAGCAGAAACTTTCATAAATAAACATAAACATTTAAGGCAATGTATAACTAAAACAAAAGTGTTTTAAATTTTAACTTCCTAATAATACGGAAAAGATAAAATGAAATAATTTCATTTACTTATTCACATGAATATTCTACTTGTCAAATAATCACATGCAATATCAATAACCCCGTTCATAATGATGGAATGTATAATGCCAAAATATCATAACCACATAGTAAAGGCCTTATGCCAAGACTACAAATAACATTTTTCAAGGCCTTGTGTCAAGACACTAGTTTTTCTCATGAGACCTTCTGATGCATTGAGTTATAGCGGGCTCCACCAATCACTTACTAAGTCTAATGAATTCCTCATATGAAAAGGTTTAAACATAACATAAACATTCATATTAAAACTAGCATAAAAAATGTCAATACTTTATCCCTAAACCATGAATGGTATAAAAATAAAACATCCATAGGAAAAAATATCACAAAACCTTCAATAAAATATGGAAGAATTGTATCATAATAAATCATCTTCAAACAATATTAAAATCCATCAAAGGATGTTTACATAGATGAAAATGATTTGTAAAACTCTTTGAGAGAAATATCCATTTTCTTGAAAACATTTAAAAGTCAAACAATTTAGAAAATAAGACATTTAAAGACATTTTTTGAATCAAAGTGTCACATACCACTTTGAAACTTTTTAAATGAATTAACATTTTAAAAACATTCATATCCATATAAATAAATCCTTAAAACTGTTTTGAAGACATGAACATTAATGAGAAATATTTGGAAGAAAAAATATTTAAAACATTTGAAATGATGTTTTAGTAAAAAAAAGTCCCTTAAAATATTCTCATTTAAAAGTCTTTCATAAAACATGGACATGGATAATAAATATGTCCCAGTAGATACTTACGTAAAAACAACCTCAGATAATAAAGAGATTGTGAAATTAACCCTTACCAATTTGGTTGCTTAAGAAACATACACCCCATGAAAGATTTATCATACAATTAATATGTAAATACACATAATTTAAAGAGTATTACACAAATAATACAATAATGGGCAGTACATACCCCACACAAAAGGTAATAGTGGCAATATGGCATGAATCTCAAGGGAATAAGGAGTGAGATGAAAACTCCTTAAATTGTACTTTTCCTTGGTTTAGATTAGTTTAACCTCCTGTATAATGGTGAAATAATTGTTATTAAATTATACAAGAATAAAATACATTAATATTATATCATATATTATCTTTTAATATTTCTTTGTTAATAATATCTTAGTATTATCGTCGTTTTGGGTGTTAACTTGCTCGTTTTCTTTTATATGTTTTGTTAAATAAATCATGTTTGTTATGGATAGGTTGTATCTTATTCATATAAAAAATTATATCAATTCCTTAAACATTATTTTTAATCATAAAATGAAAATTAGTCTTGAATGGATACGATGGGGAATGAATCTTATCGCGTTCGTGGAGACGGTAGTCCATACGTACGCACGAGCGACAATATCATTCTTAAAATAATATATAATTGGATGGTGTATCATATATACAGAATCATTATCATGTTATATTTATTATTTATATTAATTACACATAATTATTATACCCATCCAAATAATAGTGTATGGAATAACAATTACATCACGACGTGGAGACGGTAGGTCGTACGTACTCATGTATGGTGACATGTCATTCAAAGGATGGATAGAATACTGAATATGGTTGTACCATATTTATAATAAAATCACAGTATATATAAGATACTAAAGTTATTATTTTATAATGTAAATAACAAATAAATAAGATGTTTAAGAAGAAATTAACTTGAAAGAGGGTGGTGAAAACATTACCTCTTCTTCGAGTTCTTCCTTTTGATTTGATCAAAATGGATCCTTAGGTTGGCTTTCTGATCAAACTAAGACCTCTAGGTTAAATCTAGGGAAGTTTTGATAATATTTGTGCAGTTTTTGGTCGAACAAAAATGCTTTGAAGGTGTGAATAATTGGTTAGATGTGGTGTCCTTTAATAAGGGGGAGGAGGGGCTCTTTAGGAAAAACTTAATGTATTATTTTATAATAAATTCATATTTGGTTTCTAATGGCTCCAAAGTGGATTATTAAAATTATAAGGTCGGTATGGGTCTAAATAATTTCAACCAATAGATTTTAGATAGGTTTGGGTCATTATATTAACCATATCTTTTAGTTTTAACTCTTAGTTAATTAGTTTGACATTTACCATGTCACTTTGTATTTTTATATTATATAGTTAATAAACAAACTATATACATCCAAGATACCCCCAAGTGTTCCATTAATGATACATCTATAATTATATAAGTCCTTTTGCTGAACCTTATATTTTTAGGAATAGAATATCAATTCATAATATAATATTTGTTTTAAAAACGCATTTATGTCAATGTTGACAATATTTAATAATTGATTTTTGTTAAAGTCTTAATAACTTTATTAATTCGAACAAGATTCATTTGAGAAAACCTATAATGTCATATTAACCAATAAAATCTGTTTATGGCATCAAAATTTTCAAATTATATTTATTTTAACATTTATAATACTAATTATTTGATTCTTTCATTAATAAGGAAAATACTGTATCATTATTGTGTCATAAATAAATTTAATTATTCAATGTCTAAAAATTATAAATAAACTACCATTATGTAGGAAATAATTTTATATTTCTAATGAATATTTATAGTCCAAAATATAATATATATAACCTTATGTAAAAATTGTTTTGCTAAAAGATATGTGCTTATGTAATTTTTGTATTTACTTTAACTTAATTAATATAAAGTGTCCTTATCACCTACAAGTGGCTCCATGGGGTCCCAAAATCGACCCAAAGATGCCCATGGTCGGACATGTATCAACCAATAGGGTTAGGACACGTTTTAAGGTAAATTAATATTATTATAATTTTTTTTACCCTTATTTAATGGATGTACCCTTTAACCACGGTAAATAAAATATTTATCGAAGTAATTATTCCAAATGTCTAAAAATAATAGCTACCAATTTACACAATTTGGATATACTGATTCCTAATATGGAATCCATTTTTCCAAATTGAAAAACACCAAAGTGGCAGAAATTAATTTAAAATTAATTCCCGCTGTCAAAAAGCGTGTTTTTAAGAAATAATAACTATCAAAATATTGACACTTGTTTATGTCTGGTTTAATTGTGAAATTATGTCTAATTACCAACATTGTATTAAATGGTAAAAATATATTATAAATATATTTTATAACCTCTCAAATTAATAATTTATCACTATTAATTATTTTGATTAAAAAAGTTGTTTTTAATTAAAATTTAGTAATTTTCACTATTCATCAAAATAAAAAAGTTATCCAAAAAGTACCAAAATTTTATCCTAAGATAATTTCGATATTCTAAAACAAAAAATTAAGTCCATTTTACCAAATTAAAAACCTATAATTTGCATTTATTAATTTAAAATTAATTCCCGTTGTCAAAACCAAAAGACATATTTTTAAGAAACAATATCTATCAAAAGATTAACACTTGTTTATGTCCAATCTCAAAGTGAAATTACCTAAAATGAGAAACATTGGAATAAATTGTAAAAATATAATATATTTATACTTCAAAATCATTAAAGTTTATAATTTAACACTATAAATTGTTTTGATTAAAAAAGTTGTTTTCAGTTAAAATATTGTATTTTTCACTATTCACTCAAATATGAAAGTTATCAAAAAAACACCAAAAATTTATTGAAACTAAATTCTTATGTCCTGATTCTAAAGAAGAATTTTATTTTGTCAAATTGAATATATAAAAGTTTCAAATATTGGATTTAAAAAGAGTTTACCATTAAAAGGTGGTAAAAGTGCATTTTTTTAAAAATACTTCTTTTATCTGAAAAATGAATTAGTTCTTAAATTATGTCTAAGAAATTAATAATATGGATTATAAAATTATAAGTATTATATATATTTCAAAATTTAGTTAATACTATTCATAACCGCTTTTGAACGGCTAGTTTGGTAAGTTGTGGTGCACTTGAACTCGGTGTTGTGTATAATGCAAGTAATTGAATTACTTTGAATAAATAACATACTATGAAATCTTGGGGTGTGAAAATATAAATATTCATACATCTACAGTGAATATAGAATGAATAACTCTGAGATTTATCTAATAGATCCTCCTTTAAATCAAGTTTGGAAGAAAAAAATCACAGTTCCTAAGCCTTATCATTCCATCATGGTAAAATTTAAACTCATGATTGTTTCTAAAATTATTTTACATATAAAGAACTTCCTTATTCTCCTCTTTAATCTTCACATGGATAAAGGGTTGGCCATCCAATTCGTAAAGATAATATTTTCCCCTTCCATCAGGATTTCTAGATCAATCTTTTGAAAATATAGAAATATTGGATCTTTTGTGATCCACATCATGGATAAGCTAGAATGACCCTTTCGAATCAATGCGTCGACCAACATGTCCAATTTCCTAGGGTGGTAATGTATCGAGGATTCATAATCTTTTATTATCTCTAAACCATCTTCTCCGGCTCATATTGAACTCCATCTCTGTGAATATATATTTCATTATTTTATAATCAATATATATATCACTCTTTCATTATAAAGATAATTCTTAAATATCTTGAAAGATAAAATTAGTGTAGCTAACTCCGAACCATGAGTTGGGTAATTTTTCTCATAAATATTAAACTTTCATGAGGCATAGGGTATAGCCATGTTACTCTTCATGATTACACATCCCAATCCCTTCTTGGATGTTTCACTATAGATTAAAAACCCTTTTCTGCTATAGAATAATGTAATCACAGGTGTTATAACTATCCTTCTCTTTACTTCCATGTAATGATCATTATATTCATCATTCCAGAGGACCTTGAAACCCTTTCTAGTTAAATTGTTCATAGGATTAGATAGTTGTGATAAATTCAACACAAACTATTGATAATATCCTACTAAACCAATAAATATACAGATCTTAGTCACCATGGTTGGTTTAGTCTAACATTCAATAGCCTCTGTCTTTGATGGATCTACTACAATACCCTCTATTGGGATTTTATGACCCAAAAAATAAAAACTTTTGCATCCAAAATTCACACTTTGTAATTTTCTCATACATTTTACCCTTAAAGACTTTAGTACGATTCTCAAGTGGCCTTCATGATCTTCCCTTATCATTAAATATATAATAATTGTTGGTCGGAGTTGACACTCAAGAGGGGGGTGAATTGAGTTCCAATTAAAATTTCTGTTAAAATATTTTCTAGTTAAAATCCCCTAATTTATAAAAAAAAGTTAAACTGTAGTGAATTTATACGGACTGTAAATGTTCACTTAGCTTCTCAAAGATTGATTAGGTCTCAGTTAATTTAACCATAAGGTCAAACTAACTTTTCAAGATAACCTATTGATTTACAATAAGTGTAAACACTTGCTAATTTAACTATCAAAGTAGCTTCAAATAGTTTTGTATTTCAAAGTAATAGCAGCGGAATAAATAAGATATATGTATTATACTTTAAACTTGAATTAAAGATGCACAGAAGATATAACAAGTGGTTCCGTCTCAAGCTGAGACCTAGTCCTCTAAAATATATATAAATTTTATCCACACCCAGGATCGGGGTTAAAAACAGTTTACAAAACTGTCCAAGCCACATAGGGACCTCTACCACTGTTCTTCGTGGGAAACAAAACAAAGACCAGGCCACACAAGGACCTCTTCCACAGTTGACGTGGGTAAATAATATTTAAGAGATTTGGAGTGAGGATTTTGATATCCTCCAGTTCAGTACAGGAGACAGTGTGTGTAAAGATATACAGATTACACCACACTACTCTAAAGTTAATAAATGAATCATGTAGAGAATATAGATGAGAGTTTAGAAAGCTCTAGTGATTATCAATGCAGCTCTATACTCGTTGGATTCAGCAGGAGTGCTTCTGAGTCCTTCTCTGGTTTTTCTATTGAAAAACAGAGTGTTGTAGTTCAGTTTGTCTTCTATAGGAGTGAGAAAGATCTCTTGATTCATCATGTGTTCTTCAGTGGTATTGGATTGCATTCATGAGAGTTCTTTTAAAGACATGCAATCTCTTTCTTGTCCAAGATTGTTCTGCTTGTTTAGTACAGTACACTCGGGTGTATGTAAGTTCTTCGTATTGAATATTCACACTTTCACACCAAGTCTTTTTTGTTGCTCGTTGTTGCTGTTTCACATGTACTACATTTCAATCATTCTTATATTCCGTGAGTTCTGACAGTAGGAATGATTCCCTTTTCATAGGTACGAGATACGGTTTCCTAACATGCCAAAAACTATCATTAAATAACATTAATTGCATTAAAAACAACAAATATGATCGTTATCATTATTTAAATAATATTGAAAAAAAAAGTTAAGAAATGGTGTCACAATGATTATGGAAACGGTGTCTTCTTCATGGTATGTGGTTCACAGTATGTCCATGTCACGGTGAGTAGTTCACGGTATGTGGTCACGGTGAGTCCATCATGGTGTCTAGTCACGGTGTCTGGTCACGGTGTTTGGTCACGATGTCTAGTCATGGTGAGTCCTTCATGGTGTCTCCATACTTAGACAAATATCTGTATTTGGACTTAGACAGTAATATGCAGAACATGGATTAAGTTTAATCATGAGAGAGTAAAAGATCTTGAATCATAAATATAAATGTGTGATAATATATGTGAGATTCATGATCATGCATGAGACTTGTAAATAATAAAGAGAGTAATTAACATCATAAGATTTGTTATCAGTAAAACATGATGTGTAGTTATTATTGAGATTGAAGAAAATTAGCAAGATGTGCAATGAAGATTGAGATTAATTAATAGTAATAAGATTTGTGATCATTAAAACATGATTAACACATGAGGATTCCAACAATCTCCCCCTTTTTGATGATCACAAATCAGATATAATCAGAATATAAATTAAATGTAACATAAAAGAAACTAGCATATTAGAATAGCAAAAAGCATTATAGAACAGACACTAGTAGTTTTTCTCCCCCATTTATACTATTATAGAACTGACACTTGTAGTTTTTCTCCCCCTTTTGGGATTATCAAAAAGTAGAGAGAATGAAATGAAATACTGCATTTGGCATTAAACAAAGGGTTCAGAATACAATAAAACATGAAACAACAAAATACATCCCATCAAAAAGAAAAACAGTCCTCGGACTCTTCAGGGATCCACTTTGTCTTTGCTTTTATCAGTAGCAGGAGCTGGTGCTAAAGTAGAAGAAGGCAGAGATGAGGTAGACAACAAGGGTAAGGGTAGACCTTCAAAAACAGATGGAGCCAAAGTAGGAGCAGTAGAAGATCTAGGTTGTGGTTGGTAAAGAATGATTGGCCGGATCTGAGAAAGATCTTGACTAAATATCATGGAAGGTGAGGCTAAGGTAGGTAAACCAGGTTTAAGGGGTGCAGCAGTTGGAGAAACTATAAAATTAATCTGCACATGAAGATATTTCTTCAAAATATTGATGAAATCAGTATTGATTTCACCACCATATTTCATATCCTTTTCAAAATCATCCTTATTCTCCAGAAATTCTTCCAACAATCAGGTGAATTCTGTAAGTTTCGGAACTTGGGCTTTAAAATCTTGAGTCACCGGAGGGATTCTCAAATTTTTCCACAAGATATCTAAAGTGATCTGTCATATCACTTTTAGAGAAAATCCGGGAGAGATAAAAATCTATTTTCTTGGTGATCTATTGTTGAGAATCATTGGATATCTTAGAATTAATTCTAACCAAGTCCAATGCTTTATCACTGTTCTAAATCACTTCTGACAAAGAAGATAGATCCAAGCCACTCAAGGCACTCTGAAGTTCTTCCTTGATTATGAATCTCAGCATAGAATCATCCAATGAAGGTGTGAAGGTCTGACCAGAAGAAAGTGAAGCCTTGACAGTCTCAGTTAGAACTTTGAGTTGTTTCAAAACTTTTACATGCATCATGTGTATTCATCTGTAAGATTATTCAGATTTTCCACAATCTCTCTCATGCGTTCCAGCATCTTGGTGTGCCTTTTTCCAATCTTTGCATCAAAATAAAGTAGTTATGGATGAACTTGAGACACAATATCCCTAGAAAGGAGGGAATTAGATGGCTAAGGAGAAGCAGCAACAGGTGCAGGAGCAGAAACAGGAGCAGGCTCTGATCTCAAAGATAACTCATTCTACAAACTTGCTACCATACTTTTCAGATTTGCAACATCAGCACTCAGCAGCTTATTCTCAACTCTGACTTCTTGAATTTCACGGATCATCCTTGGTTGAATATGAAAGATAATATTTTCCAACAGAATTAATGCATCTTCTTGACTTAACTGAGTCACTGGGCGAGGTTGAGTGGAGATAATTTTCTCAACTCCAGCTAACAAAGTCTCTCCAAAAAATTTCAGATCATCTTTGGTCACAAAGGAGTTATGCTCAGGTAAGGATGTAGGTAAAGGTTGAGGTTTAGATTCTGGTTGAGGTTCAGAGTCATCTTTAGACTCAGATTCTGATTCAGATTGAGGTTGGGGCTCTGGTTCTGGTTCTGGATGAGCTAAGGACTTCAGTTGAAACATAGAAGAAAGATCCATTATAGTTGCAGTCACTTTCTGTGACTCATTCACATCATAAAATCTTAGGAACTCATACCAAGAGTACACAAAAAAAGTGATAGAAGGTTGAGAAGCTTTAGCAGATCCAGCTTCCACAATATAAAGGTTTTGAGGTTCCTCCCCCCCAACATGTGCTTCCCTTATAGATTCTTGAGGCTCAGGAACATGGACAAGATCCATAGGATCATCCCTAATCTCTTCATCAAACTCTTTCCTTGCCAGCTGAAAGGAAATTTCCATCCTTTCTTCAGTAGAGGGAATAATCTCAGGAACTGACTGTTCCACTGGATGAACTTCCAAACTTGATTCTTTCTCAACAGAAAGATCCTCCTCAACAAGATCTGCCTCTAAAGTTGATTGTTGTTCTAAATCAGGAAAAACCAACTTCCTTGCAGAATTAGGATGAGCTTCTGAATTTACATATCCACTAGAAGAAGGATCTTCCTCTTCTCTAAAACAAACACTAACTTCCTCCTCTTGAGGTATTTCAGTAGGGATAACAGCCCTTTCTTTTTCAACAGGATCTGTTTCTATTTGAGGTCTTCTAGCTTCTTCTCTAGGAGATACTTTAGCTGTTACTTCCTCTTCTTCTTCTTCTTCTGAATACTTATCCACTTCATCTGGTTCCAAACCAGGATCAGATATATTTTTAGGCCTTCTTGGATAGTCAACAGGATTAAACTTTTTATACAGTTGATCATTATCCTCAACCCACTACTTTTTCCAGGGGTTCCAGCTAATCTTCATCCTTCTAATGATAGGCATGGATAGGCAGTAATCAAGGTCCTCTAACTTCTCTTCATTCGGTCCAACCATCCCTTTTGCAACTAACATAGCTGAAATCATCCTTTAATAATACAGGGAGGTTGATTTGGAAGTTACTTTGATCATCTCACAGATATGGTTGATAACATACTTAAAAAGATTGATATTATGGCCATTCTTCAATAGGTGAATCAGGAACACATCCTGATACTTCATCATAGAAAAATCTCCTTTTCTTGGACTAACCAAATTCTGAACAAACTTGAATAGAAGTCTTGTCTCCCCATATAGATCAGCAGCTATGGCCCTTCTCTTGGTTCCATTTCTAGTTAGACTTTCCAAAGCTGTCTCTAGGTCAAAGATGTCGGTTGTTGGAGGAGGGTCTCTTTGGTAATCTTCACAAACTCCTTCATGGGCAATTCTTAGGCATACAGCCCACATCCTTGAAGAAAAAGAGCACTTCTGACCATCGATCCAGCTGGTCACCATAAATCTTTCTCCAAACTCAAAAGAGAACTTCACATATTGATTGAATTGAGATACAAGCCTTGGGTAAATCGGTCTATTCTATCCAGTGAACCATTCAAGCCATCCTTGTTCTCTTAAAACTTTCAAAACTAAAGATCTGCTAGACATCAACCACTCTGCACAAACCTCTTTTTCAGGTACAACTATACGACTTACCAGGTTTGGGTTTAGAGGTCCTTTGGGAGCTATCCTCGGTATTCTCATTTGTTTCTTAGAGCAGCACTTCTCAGACGAGGGTGAAGATAGACGCTTCATCCTTGGATTTCACTGAAGGTTCGGGCGAGAGGGAAGAGAAGGTTCAGGAGAGATATCTGGTAAGGAATCGAATGAAACCCTTTTATTTTATCATTTGGGAATGTCAAACATCATAAAAAAAATGTGGGAAATCAAATAGTGGTGAAATAAAAATTACCGTGATACAGGTTAGAAATAAAAATATAAATAACTCTTCACGGTGAGACCGTGAGTAGGCATTACGGTGAGACAGAAAACAAGTCATCACGGTGAGATAGTGATCATTCTGTATAGTCACGGTGAGACAGTGAGTTGACTGACCGTGAGCATAATGTCTTGATGGTGAGACCGTGATCATAACACAGTAACTTAGAAATAGTGAGTATGAAACCGTAAAGTAAAGTACAGTAAAGTATTAAACATTAAGATCAGTAAGATATTCATTTATGATTAATCATACCAAGATCATGTATGATGTAGTCTAATCTTTCAGAATTTAATGGTTTGGCGAATATATCAGCAAGTTGATATTCAGTACCAATGAATTCCAAAGTGATATAACCTTTTTGATAATGATCCCTCAAAAAGTGATGTCTTACATCAATATGTTTTGTTCTAGAATGAGAAACATGATTCTTATAAATGTTAATAGCACTTTTGTTGTCACAATTTATTGAGACATGTCTAAATTGATATCCATAGTCTAGTAATGTGTGTTTCCTCCATAAAATTTGTGCACAACAACTTCCAGTAGCTATGTATTCAGCTTCTACAGTAGATAATGCAACCTAATTTTGTTTCTTACTACACCATGATACTAGTGACTTGCCTAAAAGATGTCATGTTCTAGAGGTTCTTTTTCTATCTAACTTATATCCAGCAAAATCAGCATCAAAATAACTAATTAATTCAAATGATTGTCCTTTGGGATAGAACAGCCCTAAATTGGGAGTATGCTTGAGGTATTTGAAAATTCTCTTTACAGAATTTAAATATGAATCTTTAGGGTTTGCTTGAAAATGAGCACACATACACACACTAAACATAATATCAGGACAACTAGCAGTCAGGTAGAGTAAATTTCCAATCATTCCTCTATAAGTGGTTTGATCAACAGATTTACCATTTTCATCAAGATCCATCTTATAGGTGGTACTCATGGGAGTGTCACTACTTTTTGTATTATCCAATCCAAAACGTTTTAAAAGATCTCTAGTATACTTACTTTGAGATAAAATAATTCCATCATCATTTTGAAAGATTTGAAAACCAAGAAAGAATTTAAGTTCACCCATTAAACTCATTTTAAATTCATTTTGCATCATTTTAGAGAAATCAGTACATAATGTAGTTTTTGAAGATCCAAAAATAATATCATCTACATAAATTTGTACAACTAAAACATCTTTAGAAATTCATTTTATAAACAGATTAGGATCAAATATTCCTTTTGTAAAACCTTTGGAAATTATAAAAGTACTTAATCTATCATACCAAGCTCTTGGAGCTTTCTTTAAATCATATAAAGCTTTTGATAGTTTGAAAATATGATTTAGAATATGAGGGTTTGAAAATCCAGGTGGTTGTTCAAAAAAAAACATCCTCAGCAATATATCCATTTATGAATGCACTCTTGATATCCATTTGATATAGTTTGAAATTCAGATGTGTAGCATAAGCAAGTAAAATACTAATAGCTTCTAATCTGGCTACTGGAGAAAAAGTCTCCTCATAGTCAATACCTTCTTCTTTACTATGTCCTTTTTCAACTATCCTAGCTTTATTTCTAACTATGTTTCCGGATTCATCTACTTTA
This sequence comes from Viscum album, assembly GCA_963277665.1. Classification (NCBI taxonomy): domain Eukaryota; kingdom Viridiplantae; phylum Streptophyta; class Magnoliopsida; order Santalales; family Viscaceae; genus Viscum; species Viscum album. The sequence continues at coordinate 1,589,362,184 of OY728145.1, read as the reverse complement.
TTTCTAAACACTCATTTAGTGCCTATTGTGAAAGTGTCATTAGGTCTTTCAACAAGATTCCAAAATTTATTTCTTTCAAACTGATTAACTTCTTCTTGCATAGAAATTACCCAAAATTCATCATTAATAGCATCATCAATGTTTTTAGGTTCAAGCTGTGACAAGAAGGCTTGATGTTCAACCTGATTTCTAAGAGAAGCTCTAGTCTGTGTCCCTCTATCAAGATTTCCTAAAACAGCATCTAAAGGATGATTCTTTAGAATTCTAGTTGATCTAGTAAAGGTAGGAATAGAAACTTCAGGTTCATCAACAAGTTGAGAATAAACAGAAGCAGGTTCTGGAAAATTTCCAGAACTGGTTGTCTTTATAGCAGGTTCATTTGATTTTTCATTAAGGTCCAGAACAAATAAATCTTCTTCAAGATTTTCAAGAAAGATTTTAAGCTCATGTGGATCAGTTTCATCAAATTTGATGTGAACAGATTCTTCCACACACTTGGTTCTCTTATTGAAAACTCTATAGGCTTTACTAGAAATAGAATAACCTAGGAAAATTCCTTCATCACTCTTGGATGCAAACTTGTCAATATTATCTTTGGTATTAAGAATAAAGACTTTGCAGCCAAAGACTCTGAAATAGTTAACCGTAGGTTTCCTATGGTTCCACAACTCATAAGGGGTCATCTTAAGAACAGGTCTGATCAAGAATCTATTGATAATATAACAAGATGTATTCACAGCTTCAGCCCAAAAGTAAATAGGCAGGTCATACTCATTTAGCATGGTTCTGGAAATTTTTTGCAGGGGTCTATTCCTCCTTTCTATTAAACCATTTTGCTAAGGTGTCCTAGGGGCAGAAAAGTTATGACTATAGCCATTGTGTGAGAAATAGGATTCAAATTCATGATTCTCAAACTCACGGCCATGATCACTTCTTAGAGTTTTAATCTTAAGACCACTAATATTTTCTACAGATTTGGAATATTTAACAAAGTAAGAACGCGCTTCACTTTTGTGAGCTAAGAAGTATACCCACGTATATCTAGAGAAGTCATCTACTAGGACATAGACATAGTTCTTCCCATTTAAGCTAGAAACTCTAGATGGTCCAAACAAATCCATGTGAACCAACTCGAGAGGTTGAGAAGTTGAAACTTCTTTCTTTGATTTAAAAGAAACCTTATGTTTTTTCCCTTTTGACAGGGATTACAAACTTTTTCATTTGGAAACTCAAGTTTGGGTAGGTCTCTCACTAATTTTTTCCTAGTTAGTTTTCTAATTGAGTGTATATTGTAGTGTCCTAATCTTCTGTGCCAGACTCTTTATGAAAATCATTTAAACAAGAAATATTTTGCATGGCTAAAGAATATAAATCAACAGCATAAACATTATCATTTCGCAGGGCAGAAAATACTAAAGCTTTTTCAGAATTAAAAACATTACAAGAATCATTTTCAAATTTAATATTAAAACCATCATCACATAACTGAGAAATACTTAACAGGATATATTTAAGTCTATCAACAAATAAATCTTTTGAAATTAATACTGATTCAATGTTACCAATCTGGCCTAGCCTGATGATTTTCCCTTTAGAATTATCACCAAAGGTGACAATGCCTCCATCAACCTTTATTAAACTCCTAAAGCAAGGGTAATCCCCAGACATATGTCTTGAACATCCACTGTCTAAATAACATGTCTTCTTGTGACAACTCTTCAAGCAGGTTTCCTACAAAACATATATAGATAGGAAATGATTTCTGTACCCAGATCTTCTTGGGTCTAGACAGGTTAGCAATCAAAGCTTTCGGTACCCAAATTTGTCTTATGGATCTCATATAATTTACAGAATCAAAAGATTTTGAAATATAAACTCTATTTGATTTATAGATATGTGAATAACTAGTTGAAGCATATGAATGTCCAGTGCTAGAACTAGCAGTATTCTGTCTAGATTTAGGAGTAAATCGATTCTTAGTAATCTGTCTCTATTCAGGTTTGTAGCCTATTCTAGTAGTGTATTTTGGTGCAACTTGCTTTCCTAGCATTTGAGTTAGTGTATCCTCTCCATTTGTGAACTTCCCTAAATCCTTCCTAAGTTACTCATTTGACAATTTCAGTTCAGTATTCTCTTTAAGCAACTGAGAATTATTTTCCATTTCTATGACAAGATCATATTTATGTTTAACAGTTAAAGCATACTGTTTCTTTAAACCTTTGTATTTGTCTTTCAGTTCATTACAGGTTTCTTCCAACATATCACAGTATTCAAACAGTTCAAATTTTGACATGTTTTCAGAATCAGAATCATCTCTAGAATAATATGAATTTAAAATGGGAGTATCTAAGGTTACCTCAGATGTGTTTTTCATGAAACACATGTTGGCACGATTCTTTTCAGAATCAGACATTTCAGATTCACTTGTGATGTCCTCAGAATCACTCCAGGTATCCATAATAGCTTTTTTGTACTTATTGTCCTTGTAATAATATTTCTTCTTGAATATTAGCTTTGGGAAGTCTACTTTAATGTGTCCTTTTCTTTTGCACTCATAACCTATAACTTCATCACTTTTATCTGGCTTTTTCCAATCCTTCTTCCAATGTCCCTTATTGTCATACTTTCCTTTGTAATTTGATTTTCTGAAGAATTTCTTTTTCCTATAAAACTTCTTAAACCTTCTGGATATCTGAGACATTTCAGCATCACTATCAGAGTCTGAATTCTCACTGGTTGAACTGTCAGTTGGTATTTGAGCCTTATCTTTATCCTTTCTCTTTGAAGAAGTAGTCTTGAAAGCCACTGATTTTCTCTAAGGTTCCTCATCTTCCTCTTTATTTACCTTGAGTTCTTCCCCATACATCATAAGAATACCAATGAGTTATTTGATATGTAGAACAGTAATGTCACATGATTCTCTTATTGAAACAGATGTGCCTCTCCATCGGTCTGGTAAACATCTCAATATTCTCATAATTTTTTCCTTTGCTGGAACAACTTTTCCAAGTGAATTCATTGTATTGACTATCTCATTAAACCTGAGATACATATCAAAAATAGGTTCACCAGTCTTCATTTTAAAAATATCATATTTAATAGTATAAGTATTTAATCTCATTTCTTTAACATTGGTTGTTCCTTCATGAGAAACACCCAAAGTATCTCAAATTTCAAAAGCAGTTTTGCAAGCAGAAATTCTATTAAACTCTTCATCTCCTAAAGCACGATATAGGGAATTCATATATTTACAATTATTATTGTAATCATTCTTTGTAGGTTCATCCCAAGTGGATCTAACAGTAGTGGGAATTTTATATTCTAATTCTATGGCAGTCCAAATATCAAAACCCATGCTTTCTAAATGAATTTTCATTTTCAGTTTCCATTGATCATAGTTTGTACCATTTATGAAAGGTGGTCTATTAGTAGCAGCACCCTCTAGTCTATTATCCATAACTATATTTTAGAAAGATAATTTAAAGAGATAAAAATTTAAAACTAACAAAAATTTTAAGACCTTTGAAAATGCAACTAAAATCACAGTTGAAAAATAGAGTACCTTGAAAATCCTTAAACAAAAACCAATCCTCTGATACCAATTGTTGGTCGAAGTGGACACTCAAGAGGGGGGTGAATTGAGTTCTAATTAAAATTTCTGTTAAAATATTGTCTAGCTAAAATCCCCCAATTTATAAAACAAGTTAAACTATAGTGAATTAATACAGATTTTAAATGTTTACTTAGCATCTCAAAGATTGATTAGGTCTCAGTTAATTTAACCATAAAGTTATATTAACTTTTGAAGCTAACCTATTGATTTACAATAAGTGTAAACACTTGCTAATTTAACTATCAAAGTAGCTTCAAAATAGTTTTGTATTTCAAAGTAATAGCAGCATAATAAATAAGATATATGTATTATACTTTAAACTTGAATTGAAGATGCACAGTTGATATAACAAGAGGTTCAGTCTCAGGCCGAGACTTAGTCCTCTCAAATATATATAAATTTGATCCACACCCTAGATCGGGGTTAACAACAATTTACAAAATTGTCCAGGCCACACAAGGACCTCTACCACTATTCTTAGTGGGAAACAAAACAAAGACTAGGCCACACAAGGACCTCTTCCACAGTTGACGTGGGTAAACAAGAGTTAAGAGATTTGGAGTGAGGATTTTGATATCCTCTAGTTCAGTACAGGAGACAGTGTGTGTAAAGATATACAGAGTACACCACACTGCTCAAAAGTTAATAAATAAATCTCATAGAGAAGATAGATAAGAGTTTAGAAAGCTCTAGTGATTATCAATGCAGCTCGAGAGTCGTTGGATTCAGCAGGAGTGCTTCTGAGTCCTTCTTTAGTTTTTCTGTTGAAAAACAGAGTGTCGTAGTTCAGTTTGTCTTCTACATGAGTGAGAAAGATCTCTTGATTTGTCGTGTGTTCTTCAGTGGTATTGGATTGCATTCATGAGAGTTCTTTGAAAGACTTACAATATCTTTCTTTTCCAGGATTGTTCTGCTTGTTCAGTACAACACACTCGTGTGTATGTAAGTTCTTCATGTTGAATATTCACACTTGCACACTGCGTCTTTTTTTTTCTCGTTGTTGTTGTTGCATGTGTACTGCATTTCAATCTTTCTTATATTCCGCAAGTTCTGGCAGTAGGAATGATTCCCTTTTCATAGGTACGAGATACGGTTTCCTGACATGCAAACAACTATCGTTAAATAACAATAATTTCATTAAAAACAACAAATATGACCGTTAAAATTATTTAAATAATATTGACAAAAAGTTAAGAAACGGTGTCACAGTGATTATGGAAATGGTGTCTTCTTCACGGTATGTGGTTCATGGTATGTCCATGTCATGGTGAGTAGTTCACGGTATGTGGTCACGGTGATTCCATCACGATGTCTGATCATGGTGTCTGGTCACGGTGTCTGGTCACGGTGTCTGGTCACGGTGAGTCCTTCACGGTGTCTCCATACATAGACAAATATCTGTATTTGGACTTAGATAGTAATATGAGAAACATGGATTAAGTTTAATCATGAGAGAGTAAAAGAGATTGAATCATAAATATAAAGGTGTGATAATATATGTGAGATTTATGATCATGCATGAGACTTGTAAATAATAAAGAGAGTAATTAACATCATAAGATTTGTTATTAGTAAAACATGATGTGTAGTTATTATTGAGATTGAAGAGAATTAGAAAGATGTGCAATGAATATTGAGATTAATTAATAGTAATATGATTAGTGATCATTAAAACATGATTAACACATGAGGAGTCCAACAATAATATACTCTATAAATTCTACCACAAATTGGTTAAGGTAATCTCAAAGACTTTATTCATCAAATCCACAAAGATGGTAAGGGAATTAATTATACTAGAAGGAATCAGTATATACTCATATTTTCCATACCTTGTGTGGAATGTCATATTGGGTATATCTTTCATGACCCTCAATTAATGATATCTAAAATGAAGGTTAATCTTGGAAAATTATTGATCTCCACACAATTGATCAAAAAAGTCATCAATATGGGGAAGAGGATACTTGTTCTTGATTGTGATCTTTTTCAACTCCTGATAATCAATTCATAGTCACATTGATCCATATTTCTTTTTCACAAAAAAGAAAATATTCATTATAAGGTGAAAAACTTGTCTTCATTAATTATTTATCAAGGTTTTCTTGTATTTGATTCTTTAATTCCTGAAACTCCATTTGGGCCATTCTATAGGGAGTTTTTGAAATTGGTATGGAACCATGTATCATTTCTATCGATATATAAACTTCTCATTTTGGTAGAATTCGAGGAAAGACTTTTGGAAAGGCATCCAAAAACTCCAGAAAAGTAGTAATATTATAGATGCCAATTTTATCCCCAACCATTTGAGATAAACAACCCTTTTGAATGGAAATTAAGACCCACACACTGGATGTAATATCCATAGTAGGTTCATACTTATCATCACATTGATAGTCAATAATAGGTTAGTTTGAAATATAAAACATAAATTACATTCAATGATAATATATCTAATATCTGTGAAGTGAAATCCAATCCATGCCTCAAATGATGTCAAATTAAACCAAAGGAAGAATAAAAAGAATGAAAAATCACATTTCTGTAATCATCAACCATAGAGGAATCATAGACTTGATTTTTAATCATCATACCATTGGGGTTTTCACTACTAATTCCACATCTAATCACTTGGAAAAAATATTAATACCCTTATAAAATTCAGTAGATATGAATGAGTGGGTTGATCCAGAATCAAAAAAAACATTATCAGTTCTAGATTTTATGGTAAGTATACCTTTCAACAAGTCATTGTCTCAACCCTTATCAAAAATAGTGATTGTATGAGACTTACCCTTGTCCCTGGGTATAAGAGGTTGCTGACACTGAACATCATCACCAACCCATGGGTTTGGGGACTGGTTAACATAATGAACATTTTACTTACAATTTTATCACTAAAGCAATGGAGGTGTTTTATTTATAGTTTTATCTTCTTTATAATTGTTACCTAACTTCTTCCCATCACATTTGCTATCAAATGACCCATTACTTTCCCTTACACACATAAAAAATATATTATACCCCTTAAAACAATTTCCTCCTTGTTTATTTCTACACTTACATAATAAAAGAAAGATCATCTTCTTATATTCATGGTTTTTAGATTTTTCATTGAACTCCATATTTCTTTTTTTATCAAAACCATAAGATAGATACGTAACACCGACTTTAGTTTCAACCTCGACTGAACAAAGGAAAATCTGTTAGTAGCTACTAAATTATTTTATGGACAACTCCCTTCTGAGACTTTGATTTAAGACACTAAATAACCTATTAATAGTAATTTCAGGTTGGGTGATAATAACATAAGAATACCTCACAAGTCTTGTAAAAGTATCCACATAGGTACTAAATGATTTATCACCCCTTTTCTTTAACTCAAGGAACTATTTCTATATCTTTGTATGATTAATCCAAGGAATTTACTTATTAAAAAATATGTTCTTGAATGCATCCAAATCCATATATTCAATTTTAAATTGTGACCTCATATTCTTTACTAGAGTCCACTAGTGGTCCTACTCTCATTTTTACTAATAAACTACCAGAATAACTTTCTCATGTTATGAAAACTAAATAATAGAGAATATGTTTTCAATGGTTCTGATCCATTGTTCATAATTAAGTGGATCAGATGCCCATTAAAACAATGTAGATGTTTCTTAATGATGTAATTATCAAAAAATCCCTTCATTACACATTTGGAAGTATAGAATGATTCATAAATTGATAAATATGTGTGAAAATAAGAATGAGGTTTTTCATTGCATCTCCCATATCATTAATATTCTTAGGAGAACAACCATTGAATTTTTTATTTTATTTACCATTAATGTAGTTTTGTCGGGTACCATCTATTGACTAAAACAAAAAATCATAGATTAAGAAACAATTATCATAATTAGGAACCACATAATCATGAAAAACCACTTATTGGATGCCTAAATTATAAAAAATTCTTTAGTTTATGACATTTTAGGTTTATCCTAGGTTAGTCAAATAAAAATTATATTTAATTCCTTTGTGAATGTTCATGAAGAGTTTGTAAATTTTCAAAGTATGTCTCGTAGGAGTGTCAAACTAGGTGTGTATAAAGGCTTATTGTCATGCACCAGTTCTCTATTGAGTATTGCTCAATATGGTTTTTTCTATGTTGTTACCCCTATATATGTCTATTCTAGAGTCATTTCCACTTGTAATATCTGGATATGGATTTATTTCTAGGGAACAACTCACTCTACCCTTTAAAAAAATTCCAATAATTTTTTCTATACTTTTCCTCATCCTTAGACTAATCTTTATACATGTCCTTAGGGTTCTCACTAATGTTTTCTTATCTTATTTTATAGAGGATAACTAAAACATTTCCCTGATACCAAATATTATGACCCTCATTTTTCATACATTAACATTACATATTTTTTACGGAATACAAAAAACGTTACACAATAGATTCCCAAATACCATATTAGTCTAGCTCCGTTAGAAACATGGAAACATAAACACTTGTACATGAGTGTGTTAAATTTTCTCCCACTAGGTTCTTCATCACTATCACCCTTCTTAAAAACATCATACATAATACATACCATAATTAACTGGAGAATGGAAACATAAAAATGGGTGAGATAAGATGCTCAGTAATCGTAAATAATGGAGATATGTAATCATAAACAGGAGAATAAAGGTATGAGAACTAGACCATGACATTATAATATCATAACCATACTAATAAAGATCATATACCTTAAAGATTTCATAAATATTGGAAGTTTATATGTCATGAATCATAAATTAATAGAGATAATAAGAAATTAATTCATAACATAGGAATAAGACATGGAATTTTGGCAGATGCATAAGCATATAAAATGATTTTCATAAAATCCAAGGCATCACTACCAATGACATCTTAATAGTATAGTTTCTATTTATGTAGCATCTTGGTAGTCATGGTTCACTCCCTTAACCATCATGGTAGTCATGGATCACTCCCATGACCATTTTAGAGGTCAAGGTTCCCTCCCAGGACCATCCTAGCAAACAAAGACCTTTACTGAACTAAGTTCACTCTCCATTCCTGCAATGTTAATCCCATGTGATATTAAACTTTATCCAATATATTAGAGAGATATATTGTTCCCACCCATCTCATAATAAAATATTATATATGTGTTTTACAAGTTCATAAATAATCACATCATAAACCATGAAATGAAATGGGTATCATAAACATGTAATCATATCGCAACTTATGTAAAATAGATAGGTTTCATAATCATTTCATCAAATCATAACCTATGAAAATGGGTGGGTTTCATAAGAATATTACCCATGATAAAGAAATAGTTTTTTTAAACACATACCCCATGAAATAGAAATAGGATTCATAAATATCATTCCATTAACACATAAACCATTCAGAGAAAGAATACAAATGAAACATTTCAATCATTTCCCCAGAAATGAATGAGTAATACCAAAAGATGTCCTCACGGATGGAAAAAATTTTATAATGGTCATTAAAAGAAATTTCTTGAGGAAAGTATCCTTTATTTTTCCAAAAATAAATTTTAAAGTATAAAACATTTTTTAAATCCTTTTTTATTGAAAATATCTTTGAAAACTTATAAAGGAAGCTTTGAAAACATTTTGATAACCTTTTTATTTTATAATATATAAAAAATACTGAAAAACATAATTTTTATTAAAAATACATTTTCCTTAAAAATGAGTTTAAAATAAAATTTTAAAATTTTTTTAAGACATTTTTGAGAACATGATTTTTTGAATAAAATAGATTTTTGACCGAAAAGAGAAATGAGGGAAGATTATCTTAATAAAAAGTTCTTCAATATCATAAGTTCCAATGAGTGGAAAAATAGTACTATTACATGAATACAACATTAATAACCATAGGAGAATAAAATTCATGATTTTTCTTGATATTTGAATGATAATATTTCAACAATGGAAGCATAATCATAAACAATCCCGATAAATGATGAGATTGTTGCAATAAACTCTTTCCAATTGATAACATTGAATCATACTACACATGTAAGAAAATTAAATTACATCTATCCTAAAATATAATGAAAAAAATATTCATGATATAACATTTAAAATGAAAATATATAAACCTCATAAAACAATATAGATATATAAGAAAACATGTGTCTCGAAGAAGGAAAATTGAGACAAAATTACTTAACTGATTTGGTAACTTTTGAAACATAAACCCCATGAAAAAGACATCATAAAATGGATATTTAAATAACCAAAAAGTTATTTTTAATAATAATATGATATATTCATATTTATTATATACACCACACAAAATAAATGAGTATTTAATGTGTAATAAGTCTCACGGAAATTAAAGTGATATGTGAAAACCCTTAGATTATGTCTTGACTCTCGTCATACTCATAAAAAATTCATGTATAATAAATATAAGTTTATTATAAAAATATTATAAAATCATATTCTTATATCTATTACCATATATTATTTGGTTACCACATTATATTACCCATTTACTTAAAACTATATGTTAATGTTATGTTTTGGGTAATATCCACTTTGTTTTTTGTATACTTTTTGACTTATTATTATTGATCCAATTACATAGATAATAATTTAATTATTTATATAATAGAAAACAGGATATTAATATCATATATATATTATATATGTGTTTATAATAATCTTAAAAATATTGAAATGCCGAATGGAGTACACTATTCATGGAGATGATTGGTCATACATACACGGGAATGATGTTTCCATTATATTGTTGTATTGAAAGAAGGAATTTAAATAAAATATATTTATATATATACAAAATTCCAGTAGAATAATTATTTCATATATATTATATTTTTTCACTAAACCCATCCTTAATACATTTCATGTAAACTATAAACGAATCACATCGCTTTGAGGAAGTGGTACTCCACACATCTACAAACAAAGTTAACGTATTTACACAAAGTGGAAAGAATAAATATATTTTTTATATGTTATTTATTGAAGTATAAATACAGAATTAAAATAATATATAACATATAAAAATATATTTTTCATCATAATTTCAAACCATGAGATGTGGTAATGGAAAAACTAACAAAATCATTATGTCGGGCAATAATTCATCGTACATAAAAACGATAAGTTTGTTACCCATTAGATGGATGTGTTTGTATGTGTAGGTAGACCCCTTAGATTTAAAACATATTAATATGTTTAGTATATTGAGGTTATTAGATAAATATATAATAATAGTATTTTAGGTGGTAGAAAATTAAAATAAAATATTGGAGCTTGAGGAAGGATTTTACCTTTTATTTGGGAAACTCATCTTGATTTTCACCAAAGTGCTTCCTTTGATGGATTAATTCAAAAAATTAGGCTTCCAAGTAGAAGATAGGAATTTTGGGAGGATATTGTTTTTGGGTTTGGATGAGATAATGTGGCATGATAGGGTTGATTAGGTGAGGAGGTGGGGAGTGCCTTTTAAAATAGAGGAGTTCCATTATTATAAATATAAAAAAGAAACACTATTGAAAAGTCTCTATTACATCATGGGAATAAAATAATTGTTAAAATTAGATCCAGTATTGAAATTTATATAAATATGTAAATTAAATGGCTTTTGGACCTGTTTCTAGGGTATTTGGCCTCTTAATATTAAGGTTTAATCATTAAGTAAACTAATTTTTAGCATAATCACTATAATTAATTTTAATTACTTTCACTAATATTTGTTGTCGAAAACTAATTATACCTTATTATATATTATATATTATTTTAATACTAAATTTTTAATGCATGTATTAAAATTATAATCATATAAGTTTCATAAATTACTTTAAAATTAATCCCTAAGATGTGTGATGACATCAGGATTTTATGAAAAAATGTTTAAAAGTTTGAAATGTTTTTATATCCAACTTCATTATTCAATTGGTTACAATGAACTACATTGGGTTAATTTATGTAAAATTGATATATTTAATCATTAAAACAAATTAAAACATAACTTTACAATATAAATAAATTATATGAAAAAGAATATTTGAATTAAAATTTAATAACTTTAACTATTCACTCAAAAATATAGTTTTTCAGAAAAATCCCCAAAAAATCACCCTAATATAATTTTGAAATTATTAATTAAAAAATAAATTTTTTTATCAAATTAAATTTATAAACATGTATAAAATTTATTATATAATTTTTTATAGAAGGACATAAAAGGCAATTCATTTGAGGAATTAGTATCTTCAAACATATATAGACATTACCCAAAATTATATGTTTTTTATAAATATGTTTTATTTATATAAAACCATAATACTCAAAAATTAGTTATTACTATTTTTATTACTTTTTTTAATATCTAGTTTATTACTATCTCATTTAAATAATTATAATAATAAAATTATGTTTCATATAAACCTAGTGTTTTGTGTATCGTAGGTCAAGTCGGTGTTGCATGTAGCATATGTTTTTTTTGAATAACATATAAGTAAATTTTAACGTGGTTTATCATGTTATATAAAAATAAATAGAATTAATTTATTTAAAAAAAATGTTCCTAAAAACTCAGGGTGTTTCAGTGACCTTATGAGATACTTCCCATGGTGTGTGTGAGTGAGGAAAAGTAGCAATAGAAATAACAAGTGTTTTTCGTTGGGGATAGTCATTTGTATAATTAGATTTTCAGTAATGTGGGTGAGACCCATAGAGGGTGTAACATTTTCATATGGGGAAAAGTGGGTTAGTGTTGGGTCCTGCTATTATATTAGTGTCAGAGCATGCCATATTAAATCTCTATAGTTAAATAGGATAGGATTGGAGTATTGATCATGATGGGTAACCTCTTATTATATTTCTAAGTGTGTGTGTATGTGAGGTAAAATCACACTAGAAAAACATGTTATGTGCTTTGGGGACAATAAATAGTCTGATCACTTATTCAATAATAAGGGTGGTCCTCATATAGATGACTGTAACATCCCAGGTAAATAAAGAATACGACTTTTTCATATTTATTAATTTTTGAATTAAATATTAATTTTACTTTAAAAGTATTTCTATGTTCGATAGCGTACCCAATACGCAACAATGGGTTTCTTTGAAATTTTACGTTGCACACAAATAATATATTATTATTTTAAACGGTAGTTAAATCCTAGTCGTTGTATTGGTGGGAATGAACAAAATTAAATATAATATGATTATTCATGTTTGTTAAATGTTTTTACATTTATCCAATAAAAGTTATAGTCTTAAAATGTGAATGAATCTAATTTTAAGCATAATTTACATTATAAGGCCGATTTATCGCCTTTTAATGGAGAAACTTTTTTAAATCTAGTTTTTTTCACTTTAATACATTATATAAGACCAAATAAAATCCTTCTTTAGAATGGGGATATCAAAATTTACTTTGTGTGAATTTTTTGAATTTTTCCGATAAAGTTCATTTTTTAATGAATAGTGAAAAATATTGTATTTTAATTCAAAAGTGCCTTTTAATCTAATATATTTATATGGTTAGATTATCCTATTAATTTTTTTAATTTGAAATTAAAATATATTTTTACCATTTAATCCAATTTTGGTCATTAGAGTTAATTTCACTTTGAAATTGGACATAAACAAGTATCAATCTTTTGATAGTTATTGTTTCTTAAAAACATGCTATTTGTTTTGATAACGGGAATTAATTTTAAAATTAATTAATACCACTTATATGTTTTTAATTTTGAAAAATAGAAATCATTTTTTAATTTGGAATATCAAATATAGCTTAAGCTGAATTTTTGGTATTTTTCTGAAAAACATCAATTTTTATGAATAGTGAAACCACTTAGTGGTAGTTAAAAAACTGATTTTTTTCATTTAAATAAAATTTTAACACTTCTGTGAATTGAATTTCAAAAATCCTTCATACATGGTTGTTATCAAGAAGTAAAATTTGGTTCAATAAGATGAAAATAATTTTTGGTGAATAGTAACTTTTGACTTTTATTTACCGCAGTTAAAGGTAAATATGGTAATTCAAGGTAAAAAGAATATTATAATAATTAAAAATTACCTTAACACTTGTCCAAACCTTATTGGTTGAGTCATTTACGACCATGGGAATCTTTGTGTCAATTTTGGGACCCCATTGAGCCCCTTGGGAGTGATAATGACAATTTAGATTGATTAACTTAAAGTAAGGCAAAAATGACAAAAGCAAATATCTTTTAGTAAATTAATTTTTATATGGTGTTATATAAGTTCTATTTTCAACTATAAATATTATTTGGAAATCTAAAAAGATTTCCTACATGATAGTATTTTTCTTTATAATTTTTAGACATCGAATAAATTAATTTATTTATGACACAATAATGATGCAGTATTTACCTCATTAATAAATTATTTAAATAAATATGATTATAATGATTAAAATATTATTCAAAACGTGTCCAATTCTAATTGGATGATTTTATTTCAAATATGAGTCATCTTTTATTCGACCTTAATGACTTTTGGACCATTACAAACCGAATATCATTATATAATAAAATAAAGTTTTCACACTTTCCTAAAGAGCCCCTCCTCTGCCTTATAAAAGGAGAGCATTTCTATCCAATTCCTCACACCTCTCAAGCCATTTTTCTCATCCAAACTTTTCCCAATTAAGCTCCCTACATCCCTCTCATCCTCCTAGAATCCTTACCATATGTAGAAGGCACTTAAAAAGTCCTTTGGTTCAAACCAAAAGGAGTTACCCAAATTAATGGAGATTAAAGAATGATCGAGTCAAGTCGGACATGAGGTAAGGGATTTCTTATCTCACATTTAATTCTGTGAGATTTCCATTGTTTTCCACTTATTTATTTCATGTGATATAATGTGTACTGCCATTGATATATATTATGATTATTATCTTTATATTCATGGTATTATGTGATTCATTTTGTGGTCATTAAGTTTTGGTCATATGACTCGATTTGATTACAATGAAGTAAGAGTTTTTCATCTCACTTTTTATTCCCGTGAGATTCATGCTATATTTGCCACTATTTTCTTTTGTGTGGTGTATTTACTACCCATAATTGTAATCTTTGTATAATATACATTCATTTATGAGTATTTACATCTTCATTGTATGATCATTCTTTCATGTGGTGTATGTTTTGTAAGTTACCAAATCGGTAAGGGAACAATTCACCCTCCTCTTTATAAAAGACTTCTTTTTGTTATGTCCATTAATATACATATTATTATGTTGTGATATTTTATTCTCTATAATTATTGATGTAAACTTTATATCCAAGTGATGAGATTACCTTTTTTATATCATCAACTCATTTTCTGAATTTTAAAGTGACGCTGTTAGGCTGTCGAAGTTTTACAAGGGTACCTCTTAACCCAGTTTCAATTCTTTGGGTTCAACTTGTACTTCATTAACATGTCATCCTAAGAATATGTGTGAATGACCTATGATTGTTTTACACTTAATATACACTTATATTGGGTTTATTTATATTTCTCACACATAATTATGTGATTGATTTATCCTTAATTTAAGGATACGATCTTTATAAGAGATTTCAACCCAATTTACATTTCCACTGAGACTTCAATGTTTTTATGTACCAATTCACTCTTATATGGAGTATATACTGTCCTTTGAAATATTATATCATTAATCCATTTAATCTCATGATATTATATAGTTCTGATTAAATTTTATTCCTCAATTATTTGTA
The DNA here is from genome assembly GCA_963277665.1 of Viscum album. NCBI lineage: Eukaryota > Viridiplantae > Streptophyta > Magnoliopsida > Santalales > Viscaceae > Viscum > Viscum album. The sequence continues at coordinate 1,589,346,791 of OY728145.1, read as the reverse complement.
TTCAGGTGTCTCTCTTTTTGTTAAAAAAACTCTTTAACTAAAATATTGTTTTAAATTTTTTAAAGATTTATTCTTCTAAATATATCTAATTAATGTCCATGTTTTAAAAATAGGTTTTAGGATTTATTTATATGGACATTAATGTTTTCAAATGATAATTCATTTAAAAGATTCAAAGTGGTGTGGGACACTTTGATTCAAAAATATCTTTTTAAATGGTTTTGAAAATGATTTGATAAAACATTGTTTATTTCAATATCTTGATTTGATATATTGGAATGTGGAAATTTTATCTTTTTTTTATAGATGTGTCATATTTTATGATTATGTTATGGTTATTGGGAATTTTTTATGTATATGGGTGGTTCTATGATAAACCTAGGGCGGGTGAGCCCAAGATAGCTCTCCAATGCATTGGGTAACGTGACGGAGGTAAACGTGATGTTTCTCCTAAGAGATTTAGGGAATATACTATGATGGGTATTCCAAGGGCAAATCCCTATATAGCTATGATAGCTACAATGTAAGTTTGACATGGATTCCATAAGTAACCTTTATGGTTTCTAATTTGTGTGTGTTATTCATAAATCTTATGATTTCATAGGGTATGTTATGATTGAAAATTATGGTTTCCTGGATTTGTATTTATTGTTGCAATAATGTTTTCCTTTCTTCTTTTATAACCCTTACTGATCTTTTTATGCTCATCCCAAGTTTTTGAACTATTTTCCACAGGGCTTAAAGATGAATAGGTTCAAGGATGAGATCAAGGAAAAGTCATGCTGTCTAAAACATGGAACTAGACATGTGTCTTTTTAAGAGTTTTTATTTTATGAAAAAAAATTGATACTGAGTAGTAGTGTCTACTTGTAATCTTCAAGTTGTTATGTAGTAGTTATGACCTAATTATCTAAAACTCTAAACCTAAAAATATCCCCAATATGAATTATTAATTTAATTCATGATTAGTTAATGTTTAAGGCTGGGTCCTTATAGTTGGTATCAGAGGTCAGTTTAGATAAATTTAGAGGTTAGAGAATTCTTTAAGCATAAGTGACATTACCATAATGGTTAGGATTTCATAAATAGTCATAGTTTTTTTAGATAAATTGAATGAGTTTAAGATAACATGAACAAGTATATCATATTTTTTACCCTCCTCATATGATATTATATGATGGTTTTCTGATATACTCACAATGACATTTTTGGTTTTAGTAAATGGCTGGATCTAGCAGGAACCAAAGTAACAGTGGATGTGAAGAAAACTGTGATGTTTTTATGAATGATCAACTGAATGAAATGGGAAATGCAATGAGAACTCTTGTGGTTATTATCAACCAAGTATCTGGAGTCATGATTGACCATCTGAACCTTAGGGATCTTTATAAGGCATCATATATGCGAGAAACAAATCCCTACAGAAGTTCAGGTAATAATCATAAAGCTAAGTGTGTTAAAAAACCTTTGTGTCAAAGATGTGGAAAGAAACACCTAGGAAAATGTTTCAAAATGATAGAAAGATGCTATATATGTGGAAACGAAGTTCATAAAGCAAGAACCTGCCATGGAAAAAGGAATCATCTAGTTGACTCTAGGAAAGGGAAATAATTCCTTTCTGAGGGATCAATTGAATGTTTTAAATTTTGTGCGCATGGTCATTATGAAAACATATGTCCTATGAATAAGTTTTGGGAATGGGATCACCAAGATCATACAAATATTTATTTACCAATGCCTAATTCCATTCTGATTGAGGATGAAGAAACTGACAATGACCAATGAAAGGTATGGATTATTTCTTAACATATGTTTTCCTATTATTGAAATATTAGGATATGATTCATGATTTTGTTTGTATGAAAGAAGTATTTTAGAATAAGTTGGAAAGGAATGGTTAATGGATCAAGAAGAATGTTGAATGAGTAAGAATTCAACATATAAGGGATCCAAGAGTTATGGTAGAATTTAGGATGGTGAAATGCTTAAAATTATTAAGGCTCTTCTGATGATGGGATTACATTATAAGACCTTTTATAGTATGTGTAACCCTAATGTTTGATATATTCAAATTTTATTTAAGGAATAATTATCTTCTCTTTTGTGGATATAGTTACAAAGAACCATTTGGGTTTATCTGATCCTTGAATTTGAGGAAATTATCAGTTAATACATTTTGGGATGAAAAATGAAAGTTATTAGACAACCTTTGTGGTTAAAATATGTTATGGTTATTTTTTATTAATTTATCTCTTTTTGAATGTTATAAAATTATTTAGTTTTTGAAAAGGGTCAACACGCAAACCGTGTGACAACCCGTCGCGTCCGACGAAGTTGTGGGAATCGAACCCACAACCAATGTGTGACTGGTATTTATCACCTACCACTGGACAATGTGAAGTCCCTGGTTAGTATGACTAATTATTTTTAGTTATATGATCTTATGAATCTAGAATAAGTTGATTTTGTGTTATCTATGGAAATGATTAACCTATCATGGAGGATATTTGATTAGGTTAAATACTTTTCAGAATGAGACTTTAAGAGTAACTGATGTTATTTGGAGATAAATGTTAAGATTTACCTTGGAAGACTATGTGATTAAATCCTTAATAGATTTTGGATTCAATATTAGATTGGGTTACTTTGAATAATTTTAAGGATAACTATTTATTTAATGGTCTTTCTTGAACCTTGGGTTCTTTTTGTGGAATTTTGGAGATTAAGAGTAGTATTTCTTTTTATAAAGGATTATCCTTTTGGTGGTTATCTAATCTTGTACTAACAATTTTGGTTGATGTCTAAATACAAGAGAAATAGATAGTTCTCCTTTTGTGGATTATGTGATTCTCTAGAAGATGATTCTTGTGCTTTTGATGTGACTAAGTCATTTTAAATGCTCATCATTTGGATAAATGATTAGTTTTGGTAGAAACTTATTAAAAGATGAAATTATACATGAAGGTAAGTATATTTCCTTATGTTTTTATTATATGTAGAAGATAAATTCATCAAAATAATGAAAAGGAACTCAAAAAAAACATTGTTGGTTTATGTTTCCTACTGGGTAATCAAAGACCGTTTACACACATCATAAGTTTGTGATTTTCTTGTGGTTAACTTTCTCCTAATCATGTTTCTTATCACTCTCCATCAGAACATGACACTTTTTTTCTCCTCTATATCCATTTTTTCATGGAATCTTAGTATGGTTTAACTCGGGTGATCATTGTACTTCTCTTTCTTTCTTTTAAATTGATAGTTTTACTGACTCTTTTTTTCCGTTATGGGACTTTCAATAAAGTTTCTGAGCCCAAATTTTAAAATTGTGAGGATGCAATTCCCAAAAGGGGGGAAGGGTGTAACATCCCAGGTAAATATAGAATACGACTTTTTCATATTTATTAATTTTTTAATTAAATATTAATTTTACTTTAAAATGGTTGCTATGTTCGATAGTGTACCCGATACGCAACAACGGGTTTCTTTAAAATCTTACGTTGTATGCTAATAATATATTATTATTTTAAACGGTAGTTAACTCCTAGAAATTGTACTGGAGGGATTGAACAAAATTAACTACAATATGATTATATGTGTTTGTTAAATGTATTTACATTTATCCAATAAAAGTTAGAGTCTTAAAATGTGAATGAATCTAATTTTAAGCATAATTTACAATATAAGGCCAATTTATCACCTTTTAATGGCAAACCCTTTTAATGTCAAACCCTTTTAAATCTATTTTTTGTCACATTAATACATTCAATATGACCAAATAAATTCCTTCTTTAGAATGGGGACATGAAAATTTACTTTGTGTAAATTTTTGGAATTTTTCCAATAAAGTTCATTTTTAATGAATATTGAAGAATATTGTATTTTAATTCAAAAGTCCCTTTTAATCTAATTTATTTATATGGTTAGATTATATTTTTAATTGGTTCTAAAGTGAAATTAAAATATATTTTTACCATTTAATCCAATTTTGGTCATTGTAATTAATTTCACTTTGAAATTGGACATAAACAAGTATCAGTCTTTTGATAGTTATTGTTTCTTAAAAACACACTATTTGTTTTGATAATGGGAATAAATTTTAAAATTAATTAATTACACTTCTATGTTTTTAATTTTTCAAAATAGAAATCATTTTTGAATTAGAAATATCAAATATATCTTAGGCTGAAGTTTTGGCATTTTTCTAAAAAACATCAATTTTGGATGAATAGTGAAACCACTTAGTGGTAGTAAAAAACACTAACTTTTTCATTTAAATGAAATTTTACCAATTATGTGAATTTAAATTAGAAAATATGACATACATGGTTGTTATCAATAAGTAAAATGTGGTTCAATAAGATGAAAATAATTTTTTGTGAACAGTAACTTTTGACTTTTATTTACCGCAGTTAAAGGTAAATAAGGTAATTAAAGGTAAAAAGAATATTATAATAATTTAAAATTACCTTAACACTTGTCCAAACATTATTGGTTGAGTCATTTATGACCATGGTAATCTTTGGGTCGATTTTGGGACCCCATTGAGCCACATAGAAGTGATAATGACAATTTAGATTAATTAACTTAAAGTAAAGGCAAAAATGATAAAAGCAAATATATTTTAGTAAATTAATTTTAATATGGTGTTATATAAGTCCTATTTGCGACTATAAATATTATTTTGAAATCTAAAACAATTTCCTACATTATAGTATTTTTTTATAATTTTTATACATTGAATAAATTAAATTATTTATGACACAATAATGATGTAGTATTTACCTCATTAATAAATGATTTAAATAAATATGATTATAATGATTAAAAAATTATCCAAAACATGTCCAATTCTGATTAGATGATTTTATTTAGAATATGAGTCATCTTATCTTCTACCTTAATGATTTTTGGACCATTATAAACCGAATAAAATTATATAATAAAATAATGTTTTCACACTTTCCTAAAGATCCCCTCCTCTCCCTTATAAAAGGAGAGCATTTCTATCCAATTCCTCACACCTCTAAAGCCATTTGGCTCGTCCAAACTCTGCCCAATTAAGCTCCCTACATCCCTCTACTCCTCCTAGAAGCCTTACCTTAGGAATAAGGAACTTCAATAAGTAATTTGGTTCAAACCAAAGGGATTTACCCAAATTAAATGATATTAAAGAACGATCGAGTCAAGTCGGACACGAGGTAAGGGATTTCTTATCTCACTTTTAATTCCGTGAGATTTCCTTTGTTCATCATTTATTTATTGCATGTGATGTAATTTGTAATACCATTGATATATATTATGATGATTATATTTATATTCAGGGTATTATGTGATTCATTTTTTGGTCATTAACTTTTGGTCATACGACTCGATTTGATTACAATGAAGTAAGAGTTTTTCATCTCACTTTTTATTCCCATGAGATTCATGCTATATTTACCACTATTTCCTTTTTCTGTGTATTTAATTCTCATGATTGTACAATTTGTGTAATATAATTTCATTTATGAGTATTTACAACTTCATTGTATGATCATTCTTTCATGTGGTGTATGTTTTGTAAGTTACCAAAAATGGTAAGGGAACTATTCACCCTCCTCTTTATAAAAGACTTCTTTTTATTATGACTTTTAATTTACATATTATTATGTTTGGATAAGTTATTATATATCCTTATTGATGTAAAATTTATATCCAAGTGATGAGATTCCCTTTTTTATCTCATCAACTCATTTTCTGAATTTTAAAGTGACGTCGTTAGGCTGTCGAATTTTTACAAGGGTACCTCTTAACCCAATTTCAATTCTTTGGGTTCAACTTTACTTCTTTAACATGTCATCCTATGAATATTTTTGAATGACCTATGATTGTTTTAAACTTAATATACACTTATATTGGGTTTATTTATATTTCTCACACATAATTATGTGATTGATTTATCCTTAATTTAAGGAAACCATCTTTATAAGATATTTCATCCCAATTTACATTTCCACTAAGACTTCATTGTTGTTATGTACCAATTCACTATTATATAGTGTATATAATGTCATTTGAAATATTATATCATGAATCCCTTTATTCTCATGATATTATAAAGTTCTGATTAAATGTTATTCCTCAATTATTTTTATCCAAGTGTCTCTCTTTTTGTTTAAAAAACTCTTTCACTAAAATATCGTTTTAAATGTTTTAAAGATTTATTCTTCTAAATATTTATAATTAATGTCCATGTTTTCAAAATAGGTTTTAGGATTTATTTATATGGATATTAATGTTTTCAAATGATCATTCATTTAAAATATTCAAAGTGGTATGGGACACTTTGATTCAAAAATATCTTTTTAAATGGTTTTGAAAATGATTTGATAAAACATTGTTTATTTCAATATATTGATTTGATATATTGTAATTTGGAAATGTTATCTTTACTTTATACATGTGTCATATGTTATGATTATGTTATGTTTATTGGGCATTGTTTACGTATACAGGTTGTTCCATGATAAACCTAGGGCGGGTGAGCCTGAGATATCTCTTCAATGCATTGGGTAACATGACGGAGGTAAATGTGATGTTTCTCCTAAGAGATATAGGGAATATACTGTGATGGGTATTCCAAGTATAACTCCATACTTATCTGTGATAGCTAAAATGTAAGTTTGATATGGATGCTATAAGTAACCTTTATGATTTATGATTTGTGTGTGTTGTTCATAAATCTTATGATTTCATAAGGTATGTTATGATTGAAAAGTATGGTTTCATGGATTTGTATTTATTGTTGGGATAATGTTTTCCTTACTTATTTTATAACCCTTACTGAGCTTTTTATGATCATCCCAAGATTTTTAAATGTTTTCCACAGGGCTTAAAGATGAATAGGTTCAAGGATGGGATCAAGGAAAAGTCATGTTGTCTAAAACATGGAACTAGACATGTGTCTTTTTAAGAGTTTTTATTTTATGAAAAAAATGGATACTGAGTATTAGTGTCTACTTGTAATATTCAAGTTGTTATGTAATAGTTATGGCCTAATTCTATAAAACTATAAACCTGAAAAGATCCCCAATTGGAATTATTCATTTAATTCAAGATTATGTAATGTTTAAGGCTGAGACCTTATAATGACAGCATATGTCTATGGGGAAACTAAGGTTCTTGTGAGTCCTAGTTGTTAAAACAAAGGTTACAGGGTCAAAACAAGGATCTGATACCATTTTGTAACACCCCATCCAAAACCACTTGTTTTTTACCAAATTCGTTTGTGACCACATATGCACTTCCCCATACTCAAGATCCAGCCAACTATAATGGAGGTTCTATGTCTGTCAGTGGGGAGACTATCTTATCAACATCATGTCAAAGCACCAATAATAATAATAAAATATAATGAAGGGAATAATCATAGTATCATGAGGAAACTAAAATATGGAATACAACCTTATAAGTAATAAACGGCTTCTAAAAGTGGTAAGGAAATCTTGATTAAATGTGTGATAGATAAAATAAATAAAACTTTGGTAATCCAATGAATCTTATATTGGTATATATATCAGTTCTATGCTTCTCATATCAACCATATGCCTTTTCTCATTTCCCTTTCTCATACCCTATGCTTGAAGTTTAAATCTTCATCGAAATGTACAAAAAAGGTGTGAGTAATAAACCCAGTTAGACACAACCAATATATCATTACCAAGTATTCTCAATTAGAATATGTGTATTCCATGAAACTAATAAATGGATAAGAATAATAATTATCATACCACACAAACTGAGTGGTTCGGCACTAAAAAATATACCAAAAACAACCAGTTATGCCTATAGCTGATCTATGACCGAAGGATAATGAAGAGATATTAGATAGAAAAAAATAATATCTAAATGACTAGTGAATCTTTTGCTTGAAAACCTATTGGTATCTTTTGTACATGTTACTTGACATTCCATTGTCCTCAATTACATTATGCTACTAGTGAATCACCAAGAATCAAGTGCTCCACCCATGAATCACAAGGAACAAAGCACGCTCCTCACAAAACACTAGGCATCAAGTGTGTTACTCAAAAATCACTAGATATAGAGAAACCCACTATGAGATTGTATACATCGAGTTAATCCTCAACATGACATCCCACGGTATCATAGTATCTCCACCTTGTGATTAGATCCATCATTAACATATTCATATGTCATCTACACTCCCCCATTAAGGGACAATCATGTCATGATAGTCCACCTGTTCCAAGCACCAAGGACGATACATCCAAAGGAAATGTAAAAAATAGAATAAGGTAGAGCATAAAAGGATATCATATGATTTTGAGAATAATTAAGCAACATACATACATGTGATCATCATAAAATTTGGTAAACAAAGCTACAAAAATTATCATGAAATCAAGAATAAAAACATGTCTCATGGGCTACACATGTACCCACATGTGATCGCAATTAAGAATAAAAAAACGTTATTCCTATATAAGAATTATACCATGGAAACATGTGTAAATGAAATCATATATAGGTATGTAACTTCCTACCTCATGTTTGTTGATGAATAAAATTAAAGTTTATCAAGGAATCATCACCTGAGCCATTTTCAATGGTTCATCAGCCCATACTTCTTACCAAGGATTCCTAGAATCGACTCAATTATTTTATTTCCAAAATAAATAATACACCACATGCGATAACACTTTATCCTTAATAGATAATTTAAAATTACCATTTTATGTTATTTAATGGGATAAACATTCTACCTTTTAGAAAATCGTAATTATATTTGATGATAATTTTAACTCTCTAGAAAAATCCTAGATAAACTTGAGATAATAATAATTTATCATTATTTGATATTTTCAATATTATTATAATTTAATAATTATTCATAACTAATTAATAATTATTAATAATAACTAGTTTTGCCATTTGAATAAAAAGGATTTTTAGAAATATATCCCATTAGGAAAATATGATCTCAGTAATAGAGTGGGTGGGGGATAGAGAGTGTTTATCATTGTCTGGGAAATCCAAAATGAACCTGGTTCTATTAAGGATTAATTTATAAATCTTTTTTTAACGGGTTTTATAGAATACCTTAACTCAATAATGGATTCAAGAAATAAATACAATAAGGTTTGGATATTTTATAAGAAGATTATTCGTGTATGGGTTATCCCCATTAAAAATCAAAAATTAAATTCCACATTTAATTTTTCAATGAATTTTTTATTAATTAAATAGTGTTTATATTCTCCTATAATATGATTCACTAACCTTAAATGCGTCAAGGAGGTCATTCCCATTATTTTAGCCTATAATAATAGTAAAAAAACATTTTATAGGTTTGAACATGGTAGAATTAGAGGAAAAGAATGTTTTAAAATAATTTTTCAAAAAAAAATCTATATAAGGGTAAGAAGTATTACCCATAAAAAGGTCCTAAATCTATACATACCCTTAGATAATTCCAACTAACCTTATAAGACCTTTAAAAATAAGAGGTATCCCTTACGTAGCATCCACGTTACTCTTACATGCAATGACCCCAATCGTAGTAGCCTTCAGTTGATGTGTGGTTTATTACATAAGCATAGATATAATGGGAATAATCCTAATGGACTAATCAGTTTAGTTTTTTTAGATAACTAGAAACATATGTGATACCAACTTTAAATTTGGAAAATAAAATAAAACACAATACTTAACAACAACAAATAAAAAGCTCCTTAGAAAACTCATAGAAACATCTCTTCTTAAAATCCTAGGGAAAGGAAACAAAATAAGGGTGAACTTAAATTATTAGTAATGGTTAAGGCACATGAGCCTTAGCTTAGTTAGTGAGGACTCAGCAAGTGCATCTAAGAGACTCTAGATCAAATTTGGGTGGAGACATATTTCTGGATATTGTAGCAGTACTATAATAGTTAATGTTTGGTACTATAGTAGGAGGAACTATTCATCCATCTGGGCCTTTGGGCCACCATTTTGTTCCTCGGGTCCTGCATGGATTTTGGGCCACCCATGGCCTTCGGGCCAGTTGTTTCTCAAAGCCTTCGGGCCACCTTAAGTCCTCTGGGCCACCCTAATGCCTTCATAACACAAGATGAAGATGTAATAGTCAGACTACAAGGGACAAGGATTTAGATGAGGTTCGGGGTAGGTGAATTCACTAGAGAAGAGATAACTAGAATTTTAAGAATGAGTGGGTATAGAATTTCCATCGGTACCAGGATTGTGCAGCATTGCATAAGGCAACTAGCTGACTAGCCCTGTGAAGGTGGAGTGTTGATATCATGACATATGCTGGGGATTAGTAGTTCCAAGTTGTCTTTTCTGGGTAATTACCTATAAAATATAAATGCCATGTAATTGTCTTTAAGCCTTTGGGCCTTCTAAGGGTTCCACCTCACCCCTTGAAAGGTGTATTATCCAAAATAATTAAAAAAAAAAGAAGGCCTTTGGGCCATTCTGGCTTATTCAATAAATAATAGTTAATATGGAAAGGTAAATAACTGAAAACTCATTCCATTTTATCAATATATTGAGAATTAAATGCATCAATAGATAATATCATTATAAAAATAGTATGGATAATAATAATTTAATTCTTAATGAATAAAATGATTAATTATTAGATTTCAAGTCTCTAGGACATTATACCTCTACCTTCAGGAGCATTCACAAGATATTTCAAAGATACTGGGTAAAAAATGATCAGGGTTGGATAAATATACTTCTAATGTGATGACCTTTCACAAGACAGTATAAAACTACTTGGTATAGACTCATAGGGGTTGGACTTATTATTTGTATCATGAGACATGTCGATGTATTGAGGGGATATCTATATCCAGGCCCACTAATTTTTTTCATGCCCAAATAATTCATCATATATAAAATAATCTATTTAATTCATGAATAATGTTCATTATCATAAAATATATATATTGAGTTAAAGATACATATTTATTAATATTTCCCCAGTTGATAAATAATTTTCCAAGTAAAACCAATATGTAAAAATACTATATAGTTTAAGAAATAAGTATATAAATTATAATATAATTTGAAAATTTTAGAGCAATGTAATGATTGATGAAAAAATATTACATGAAAGTGCTTGTTACTATATAAAGTTAACAATCACAAACGAAAGTGAGATTGTACAATAACTTTTTCCATGATGCAATTTTAACTTCAAATACCATTGGATGAAATTTTTCATGTGAAACTTAAAATATGATGAATTATTAATTAATCGTGATATTACATGTAAAAGGACAAGTACATACACCACATAAAATTGAATTGGTGCATAATAATGAATAAGCCTCAATGGAATGTAACTTTAGTTGAAATGCCTTAACTCAAGCTTTCCTTCAGTTAATATTGATTTAACCCCCTATATTGTGTATTTAAACATATTATTAAATTATACCAATACCATATTAATATTTATAAAATTCTAAATGATCCTTTTATAACATATTGTCACTATTCTTTAATAATATTTCATTATTTTTATTAGTATAGGTGTTAATAGCCTTATTTTCTCATGCATGTTTCTTCATGAAATTTATTTTTCTTCACATATTATACAATTTTATAAAATAAAAAATAATTATAATGACATAATTATCAATTTTTTACTCCAATTTTACCTTTAAAACTAATAATGAAAGATGATTATGAAAAACGAATTATGTTAAGATCATTGAGACGGTAGACCATACATATGCATAAGTAACAGTTCCAATTTTCAATGATCATTATGGAAAGGATGTAACAAATAATTTATATTTAAAAAATTATAATAATATAAAATATACCATATTATTTATTTAAATATACTTATATATATCATCCATGTGGTGTAGTGATGAAAAGAGAGTTACACCACTTCGTGAAGGCAGCAAACCACACGTACATGAACGACGTTGTCATCATTAAATGAGTGAAAAGGTAAGAAAGAATATTATCCTTTCATAATGATAAATATTTAAATAATATAATAATTATTCCATATATATAATATATATTTATTAACTTTAACCTTATTATATTCTATGTAATGTGTTAGTGAATGATGAATCACGTCACTTCGTGAGGCGGTAGTCCGACGTACACACAAGCGAAATTTTTGTATCCCCAATTGAATAGAAATTAAAAAAAATATATTTTATAATGAATCTATAGGTATTTTTATTTTTAAAATATAATATATTTATAATTTATAACCATCATTATACCCAACTGCAAGAGGTGGAAATGGAAAAATGAATGACATCGGTTCGTGAGGAGGTAGTTCGTTGCACACACGAACGATGATTTCATTAACCATTTGATGAAACTGGAGGTGGTTATATATCCTAAAATTAACATAACTAATCTCAATATATGGATGATTCTGAGGTTTTTATATCATTATTATTTAATAATAATTCAATGTTATAGAGGAATAAATTAGATGAAAACACTCGTTGAAGAACATTACATCTTTTTCAGGTATCCTCCATAAAGGGATTTTTGAGCGAGGACGACCACAGCGAGATGCTCCGGTAACCCTACGATGATGGCGGCCACCGCGACCCCTTCCTCCTTCGGGGGGGAGGGGTCTTCTCCTCCAACTTAGGTTTCAGGTGATGCGCAACAAAATTATAGGGATTGCTTTGGATCCTCGCCAGATGCGGGGTTCTTCCTCCCCAAAATCGAAGTCTCGCCGAAGGTACCTAGTAGCATTTCAGGTCAACCTATTGTTCCAGTTTTAGTGAAGGAATTCCACGAAGCCTCAGCGTTACTCTCCTCAGCTCTGATCGTGAGGTTTTCAAGGAGGCGACCTCTTGTGGAACTTTTCGACAAAGAGGTCAATACAGATTGGGGTTTGAAGCACCGAGTGTTGGTAAGTATTTTGGGTCCACGTCCGTTTCTAATATTGTTTGCTGATGAGGAGGATTTGGGTAGAGCCTGGTCAAGGAAGAGAAAACCCTTCTGTGGCCTCCCGTTTCACTTAATTCGCTGGTCCTTTGAGGCGCATATGAACCGTGACTCCCCTTACATGGCAATTTGGATTCAGTTGCCTGGACTACCTTTGCCATTTCAAAACATTGGGTTGCTGAGGTCAATCGGTAATTCGATAGGGCGTTTATATGTAGCGATCGAAGAACAGCATCTATGTCCCATCCATTTTTGGCTAGAATTTGTGTTGAAATGGATCTTTCAAGGCTGCTGCCGGAGCTTGTCTGGATTGTAGTGGAAGAAGAATACAGGTATGCACAGTCGATTGTCTATGAATCATGGACCCCTTTTTGTTCATTTTGTTACAGACAGGGGCATGATGGACACGGCTTCCGAAGGAGTCCCAGGGGTGTCCAAAGCTCTGAGGTTCCATCTGTATCAGTGGAGGTCCCCTTGAGAGAGGGTGCGGCCACCATTAGAGTTGTTCAAGGCAGTGAGAAGATTTCACCTGCAGGCCTTCCTCAGGATGGTCATGCTCCTTCAAGGTTAGATGGGGTCACTAACACGATGGTTCAGGGGGTATCTTCAGGGGAGGTAGAGGATACTTTGCCAACTTCTGTTCTAGAAGTTCAGAAACAGAGCTCTGTCAACCTGTGTACAGACTTGGGAGTGCAGGTGGAAGTGAATGAGACCAGGAGGAAGGAGGCCATGGCTGCAGTGGTGGTGGCTACCCCTCCAGAGGAATCTGGTATAATCAACTGGGAAAATGGTAATTCCAATGGACCGAACCATGATGCTCCAATTACTAGTCATAGCCAGGACATTGATGGGGCCAATACTTTCCAGTTTATGGGTAGGGGACTCGAGAACCGTTGGGATTATGGTGAGCTTGAGTTCCCAGGTCAGAACACTTCACCCAGTTTGAGTAAGTTCAGAGTGGATGTAGCTATCACTTGCTCCTCAAACCGGTTTGCTACTCTGGATGTTTCAGAGGTTGGAGCGGCTCATTTGAGGGAAGATGAACAAACCCCTTGCCAACAACTTACAGAAGGTGACATACCAAACAGTAGTGGTTGCTCTAAAATGATAGGTGTACAGTCTGGTGGTGGTGAGGCCGACCAGGAGGGAGTCATCATGATCTCTTTGGATCAGGTGACTGAAGAGGTTCCTCAAATGAACAATGTGAGTTTCAAAAAAGAGGAGGGGGAAGAAAGACTACTCCTTGCTTCCCCCACCTTTGGAGACCCGTTCTAGGAAGAAATTATCGGTGCCTCTCCCCAACGCGGTGAAAGAGGATCCCCAGGCCACAACCATGGGGAATGTCAATGACATGGGATGTTCTGCTGGGAATATAAGGACTATAAAGGAACCCATACTTTGTTCTGAGGAGGTTATGGTCGAGGAATTTCTGTATGTTGATATTCCAAAAGAAGAGGCTGACATGATGGGAAGAGCTGTTAGAGTGGAGGTCGACCATGAACAAGCAAAGTGGATTGACAAGCAAGATTTGATTTTAATGAGAGGATTCAACGACAAGAAAATCAGAAAAGAAGAGTATATTCGAACTTGGGATAAAATGGAGAACCGTTTGGAATATTTTATTGGAGAAGATCCTAAGGTCGAGGTATGGTTAATGCATTGGAGTCTATATAGGGAAGAAAACAATAATAGGCTAAAGCTGTGTTTTGGTAACATATCTTTTTCCTATGAGGCCTCACCACCGGTCTGATTTGGGAAGTGCAGGTTGGACCCCCTCATCGGGCTGGAGCACTCCACCATTTCCTTTGCAGGTCACTTGGGATATGGCTGTTTTGGAGGGATGGAAACATCGGGAGGGACCATGCTTGCATGGGATCGCCGAGTGTCCAGCTTAGGGATGGCGGTTGTTGTTGTTGCGTGTATGTGGTAGTTCCTATTCCTTCTGGTCTTTCATTGGGTTTGTTTGGTTATTTAGTTGGACCTTCTGGGTTTCTCACTTTTTCCCATAAAAGTGTTTCCTTAATAAAAAAAATATATTTCTGGCAGGTATCCTCCGTAGGTTTAAACCAACATTCCAATATTGGACTGTTTCACAAAATAAATCTTATAATATAATTTTTGGAAGTTATTTGGGAAGGATTTTGTGGATTCAAATTTCTTGAGATGTGTAAAGAAGTGAGGGGAGTGAGTTCCCTTTTCTAATTTAAGAGGGACAATATTTTTATAAGTTTCGATGACTATTCAACAATAGGATGCTACTCAGATAAAAAGTGGCACAAAAATTGATACATAAAGGGGTAAATGAATGATATGGTATAGAAACACATCCGAAATGAAAAAAACAACATTTGTAAACATTTTTTCCCTTAACTTATAATATTTCTTACTTTTACCATTTCTGTTTTCACTATTATAAGTAGCCTTTTTAACCTTGTAAATTTATCCTATAAGATTAAAATAAAATCAGACTTATTAGATAATTTATACCCACTAGTTATAAATATTATATCTAATTTTTCAAATAAAAATACAATCCATGATAGAAATTATTTTTATCACAAGCCTATATAACATGCAAAAACATTATTTTAACCATAATAGTGCTAATAGAGTTTTTACTATTTAGGGGTCAATATAGTAAAAATAAATGCAAAATTGGACTTTTAATGAAACATAGTGAGTATTTGTTAACATTTATAAATCACTATAAAGAATATTATATTTTTTTGTAATTTTAAATCATTTAATTAATTATAATTAATTATAAAATTCCATTAATGTCAACTTTAATATTATTCATTTAATTTGTATTTAAAAATATATATATAATGATATAATTAGAATATATTATATTATAAGATCTACAACATGATATATGTTTCTAAAAAATAAATGGAACACAATAATTCATTCAATTTACATTACCATTAATTTTTTACGTCTCATTTATTTTATTTTTTAATTAACTAAATAATTAATGAGTTGATGTTTCTTAAGTATTTAAATTAATTATTTCAACTAAATAAATTAAATATAAATTATCATGGAAAAATAATAATTTATATTTTAAAATAATAATTATAACCAAACGTATATTTTTTTGTCCCTATCCTAAAGCTTTATAGATATTAAAAGTAATTAAGGTTTCTTTTTTATTTTTATTTAAATATCTTATTATATAGGTCAGATTCATATAAAAGTGTCCCAAAACACATAATAATTGATCTTTAGGTTAGAATTCGTGATTTATGGACAAAAAATGAGGTTATAACAAATTTTTAGGTCATTTCAACCCTCATCTTCTTAGTCTAAGCCTCCTGTAAATTCATTTTTACCTTAACTGTGGTAATTAATTTTTACTCTTTTCACTATTCATTTTGGTCAAAAATTATGTTGAAATTATTATAATTTATAAATTGTACTGATTAAAAATATGTAATCCATTTTTAAAAATATAATCCATAAAAGTGGAAATTTATTATTTGATATAAATCCAATAAAGTGGGTTTTTAAATAGAAAATGTGCAAAAGTTTACAATGTTTTTATATCAAAATTCAATATTAAAATGATTCCAATAACCTAAATTAGATTAATTGATATATAATGGATCTAATTTAACTTTAAATACAATAAAAAAAGTATTTGATATTATAAATTATTTAAATGAAAATAGAATTTTCAATTAAAATCCAGTGCTTATCTCTATTCATAAAAAATGACACATTTCAGAAAAATACCAAAAAATCACCCCAAGGTAGTTTGGATATTTTCATTTAAAAAATTAATTTTATTTTGTTTAAAATAGTTTTTTAAAGTGGTGAAATTTCTTTAACTCTTATTCTCAAAGTTCCATTGAATGGTCTTTTATAAAAAATATATTTTTTCCAAAAAACATTTCTTTTTATCCAAATATTCATATTTTCATTTATATAATAGATAAAAAATATACATGCGTAAACTATATATTTTTCATAATTTAATTCCATTCATACCCACTAAATTAGCGGCTAGGTTATAATGGTCAGGTTTAAATAATATTTTAAAAGAGTATCGTGTTTTGTTTAAACTCGGTGTTGCGTGTGACACAAGATAAACTTAGTGTTGCATGTAATGAAAGTTAAAATAAATGTTTCAAGTAACCCAAAATAAACTCATTATTTCAAGTCACAAATTCTATCAAATACAATGTTTATAATTTGATATCTTAGGGTGTTACATTCTTCCCACGTTAAATGTAACGACCCAAAGTTTCACTAATGGAAATCCATCTTGATCTAGTTAAATGTCTCTTTATGTAAAATGTTTATATAAAATGTCAACTTCTTTGGTTTTATGTTAATAATTGTGAACGTTGCTTTTATATTTATTGAACAGTGATCAGATGATTAGTATAAATATAGGGCTTTAACAAATCCAATTTACTCAGACAAAGGAAACGATGGCCTCATCCAGTAGAATTGCTCCATACGAAGACCATTTGTTAGAGCTTGGAAAAGTTGTGGCTTCTTTGGGATTCACTCTTGACCAAGCCTAAGCTGAGCTTCATCATTTCAGTCTCGAATGGGACCATCTACAGGAAAAGTGGAAGTTAATAGAGATTACCACTCGAGCGATGTTATCTGAGCCAACCCAAGAGTCTGTCACCATCGTACACCTTACCCTTAGGTCTTATGCGGCTATTTTAAGGGGTTACGTACCAAATCTCTAGTAATATGTTCATGTATATTATTTCTTTTGTATATAATAATGAATATACCTTCTTTTCATTATTGATACATTGTAAATAGTATTTAAAGTACAAATAGTGTTTTTAGTAATTATTTAATTAAGAAATATATTTTATTAAATTAAGGTATTTTTGAATTAAATAATATTTTAATAAAATATTATTATTATTATTAAATTAATTTTATTATATATAAATGATCATATAATTTTATGAATGCAATTATAATTTTTATTCAGGTTTGAAAGCCATTTCTGTCAAAACCAGAGAATTTTCGATAAATGTTGGTTTTTATTTTAAAAGTGAAAATTAACATATTTAGAAAATTATTTAAATAAAATAAATAATATTTCTAAAATCAGGACGTCAAAATTATCCAATGGTGAATTTTTCATAATTTTCTGAGATAGTAAAATTTTTGGGTAAAAATTAAATACTGTTTAAATATATAATGTGCTTTATGACATCATAATGACCCAATAGTGATGTAATAAAATACTATGAGCTTTATTTTCGGCCAATATATGTTTTACCATTAAAATAATGTGATTTTGGGATTGTTTGACTTACTTTTCAAAGCATTAATGGACCCCTCAAGACTTATTAACCATCTTGTCTTTTTAAATTATTTTTTATGGGAGTGTGACTCACCTCCACATAAGCAGCCCCATTATTTTAATAATTTCGGACTTTGTCCTTATAAAATATTTTTTTCTTCTTCCCTTTTCCAAAAAACATGGTCAAAAACCATGATCTGATTTGTGATTTTGATTAGTTTAATGTAAGGGGTCTCAAACCTAAATAATAAAGAATTCACTCACCTTTCCTATATAAACCCACCCAAGATCTCACATCCTCCTCACTCAAAGACTTTGGAGTTCATCCAACCTCTGCCCTACTCTCTCTAGAATCCTCCCAAGGTGCCCCAAGCTCCCAAGAAGCCTCTCTCAAGCCTTTCTCAAGCCTTTGGAAGCACACTTCCAAGTAAGGGTTTTTTTCTTCCTTTCTCATTTTTGTCCAATTTTTTTAAGTTGTTTTGCCCTTTTAATTTCAATTATTAATGTTGGGGTATGATTTCTCAACTCCCTCATACTTCCCTCTTTATGTTTGAATGATGGGAGACCCCTTTCTCTCTCATTAAATGCCTCCCATGTACACCCGTTACTATGCCGAAAATCCGAAAGGAACTTCCCTCTCTTCATTTACATTCAAGCAATACTTTTTTATCAGGAATCTAAATTCCATTAAAATTATTGGTACATGTATCTATATGACCTCATTATTTTCCATTACATGTAAATACGATGAGGAACCCCTTTATCTCTCATCAACCATTTTTATTAATTCTTATGTCACGTCGTTACGCTGCCTAAATCGCACCGATTTTCTAAGCCAATGCCATTATGTAGTGAATACCATGCCCATTTCTCCATCAAGGGTATTCAACTTTATTCACATTTACTTATTGATTATAAAGTTTCATGTTTGAATTCAATATTCCTTCATCGTGGAATAAATTATTATTTTCTATGAATCCATGTTTTATGATCCATGTGGCACACTTATGCATGAAATGAAATGTTTAAGAAGGGTGGGCCCTTATAGCGCTCCAATGCATTGGTAAAGTATAGTATCATGATACATCATGTGCAATGAGTATTGACACATGCTAATTTAAGTGCAATGAGGGTTTACTCCTGCTTCATTTGCAATGATAATTTACTCATGCTCCATGTGCAATGAGCCTTGGCTCATGCTAATTCCATGTTAAGTGTTGTTGCCACATTTCCATGTTATGATTATCATGCTTTATCATGCCTTTATGTTCATGTTTCTATTGTGCTCTATTGATATGCCTATTGTCTAACTTGTATTGTAATCCTCATGTATTCCATGTTTATTCCCTTACTGGGCTTTATATCTCACCATTTTCTTATGCATGTCCTCAGGTTATCCCATGCAATGCTAAGTACGAGGGAATGTAGTGGTCATGTAAAGGAAGTTTTCAATAAAGATGTTGTATTTCATGTTTTAAGTTGTTATGTAATGATCCTAATACCCAAAGACACTGTACCTCTCGATCTTAAATGTTGTATCAAGTGAATAGTTTATGTAATAAATCATGTTTAAGTTTGTAATAAAAGCAGGGTTTTCATAGTTGGTATCAGAGGATAGGTTTAGTTATTTTTGGGATTAGGATTATAAAACCCTAGTAAAGCCTTAGAGACAAGAATAAGTATAATAAAAACATCCCTAAGTTTTGGTAAGTACTGATTAAGTGGTTTATCAAACAAAAACATCCCTATCTGGATAGGAGCAGGTAGAGGCGGCTCTGGCACAGATGTATCCTAGGGGTAAAAACCGAAAACACAGCTTTGAGCTAGACTCGAACGGGAACTGGTGCACGACAACGGGCCTTACTATACTCTTGGTTACGACACTCTTGTGGGATATGTTTTGATAAATTCACAAGCTTAGTATGAACCCTTATTATGGGAATTAAAAAAATGTCCCTAAGAATATATGTTAGAAAGTAGATCCTGAAAATCCAAGCTTGAAGCCTATTGACTCATGAGTTAAGGAAATAAAAGTTTATTTATAAGTCATCAACTTTTGTCTTTGGATTACCCTTTATGTGTTACCCCCTAACATTCCTTTTATTCCATCCAATGGCTGGTAATAGGAGGACTCGGGCTAACAACTGATGTGAAGATCAGTGTGATGACTGTACTAATGAGATGCCCAATCCAATGGGAGTGGGAATCATGAACTTTTTCACGCTTCTCTCTCAGCTAACTCAAGATTTGAATATAAACACGGGTCAAGAGGAACGCTCAACCCCCCCCCCCTAAGAAATAACAAATTGTTATCGAGAGCTTCCTAAGATAAAGGCCTCCTTCATTTAGTGGATCATCTGATCCCACGATCGATGAAAAATGGATCAACTCCATTGAAAAGATCTTCTTCATCCTTCAATGTTCTGAACAAGTGAAGGTTCTCCTAGCGGCTTATCGTATGGAGGGTGAAGCTGATCAGTGGTGGACATTGATCAAAAATAAAAATCCTGAGGAGGAGATTGAGGCATTGGAATGGAAGGATTTCCTGAAGATGTTTTTCGATAAATATTTACTGCACACCCTCTGGCTTAAGATGGAAAGGGAATTCCTTTCCCTCAAGAAAAAATATGAATAATCTATTGAATAGTATGAGGAAAACTTCACAAGTCTTGCACAATACGCTTCTGGCTTTGTTTTTACCCCCGAATGCAAGGTCGACTACTTCTTTGGTGGGCTGAAGCCTAGCCTGCGAAAAGCATTAGTGATTCGTGACTTCGACAGCTATGAGGAAATTGTTCGATGTGCCATCACGGTTGAAATGGAGATCGGGGAATCACAGGGGTATCATGGGGACAAGAAGCGTAAGGTGGAATTCAATGCTGGAAGTCCGATGGATAAATCCAACGGTGCTAAGAAGATCCAGTACCCCACTTCCCAAAAGTGTGGAAAGAAGAACCCTGGAAATTGCCTTAAGGGGATGAGGAAATGCTTTAGGTGTGGAAGAGAAGGGAACCTAGCTGTTAACTGTCAGCAAGAAAGACCCGCGGCTGTGACAGAGGAGAGGAATTCTCCGTTCGAACCTCAACGCGTTGTTCATTGCTACAAATGCAAAGAACTGAGGCATCTTGCAAATCAGTGCCCTAATCCAAAGGTTTTTGGAGGCAACCAACAACATCCAAGGTAGCAAGGAAGATCATTTTCCATAACTTCTTCCGTAGTGAACCCCGACAACGAAGTGGGGACAGGTACGCTAGTTATTCATTCAATAATAGCGAACGTACTTTTTGATTCAGGTTCTATGCATTATTTTATATCTCGAAAGTTTAGTAGAATAATCCCAGCACCACCACAATCCATGAAAGTGAAGATGTCGGTGAGTATGGAAAATGGGGCAATCATTGCATCCCATGAATATAATTCCTCCACTATTATAATCTGTGGATTTAATTTCCTAGAGAGCCTCGTCATACTCCCTCTGGTGGAATTTTATTCAATTCTTGGCATGGATTGGCTTTCTTTATATAGATCCAACATAAATTGTCGGGAGATGGAAATCACACTCCATATGGAGAATCGACCCCCGATTCATTACAAGTGTAAGGAGGAAGATGAATATCCTTTAGCTCCATTATCTCAAGCATGGATATTACTGCCCTATGAGCATGTGTATCTGGCTCAGATTATTGAGTCCAAGGAAGAAACCAACCTTGAAGAAATGCCTATTGAGAGGGAATTCGCTAAAGTGTTTCCTGAGGAACTGTCTGGTCTTCCTCCTAGAAGAGATGTTGAATTATTAATTGAACTTATACCAGGGGAATTACCAATATCCAAGACTCCATATAGAGTAGTTTTCATAGAGCTTGAAGAGATGAAGAAACAACTATAGGAGAATCTGGATAAAGGGTTTATACGCCCAAGTGCTTCACCATGGGGTGTACCAGTCTTCTTCATCAAGAAGAAGTATGTGTAAATGTAGCTTTTCATCGATTATCATGAACTTAACAAAGTCACAATAAAGAAAAATTATCATCTTCCACTGATTGATGACTTGTTTGATCATCTGTGTGGACCACAATACTTCTCCAAGGTAGATTTGCGGTCGGGATATTATCAAGTAAGGGTGAAGAAGGAATATGTCCCCAAGACTGCTTTTCGTACAAGATACGGGCACTATGAATTCATAGTAATTCCTTTTGGACTCACTAATTCTCTAGAAATATTCATGGACTTGATGAATAACGCCTTTAGAGATTACCTCGACAAATTTGTGGTAGTCTTTATAGATGATATTCTAATATACTCCAAAACAAAGAAGGATCATGAGGAGCATTTAAGAACTGTACTAGAGACTTTTCGCAAGGAGAAGATCTATGAAAAGTACAACAAGTGTGAGTTCTGGTTGAAATAGGTCTCATTATTGGGCCATATCATCACAAGCAATGGGATATCTGTGGATCCCTCCAAAACAGATACAATTGAGGGATGGCTAAGGCCAACATCGGTAACAGATATCTGTAGCTTCTTGGGGTTAGCTGGATATTATCAATGATTTGTGAGAAATTTATTATGATTATCCAACCCTCTTACCAAGCTAACTCTAAAGGGAGTAAAGTTTTCTTGGAGTGATGAATGCGAAGAAAGCTTCAAGGAGTTGAAAAGGAGGCTTATCACTGCGTCCGTGCTCACTTTACCCACAAGTGGGGAACCTTTAGTGGTATTCAGTGATGCTTTGAAAAAATTATTAGGCTTTGTGATAATGCAAAATGATAAAGTAATATCCTATGCCTTAAGGAAGTTGATAATCCATGAGCGAAACTATCCAACGCATGATCTGGAGTTGGTGGCGGTGATCTTTGCCTTGAAAATCTGGCAGCATTATCTCTATGGAGAGAAATGGGAGATATATACTGAACACAAGAGTCTTAAATATATATTCACATATAAAGATCTTAATATGTGCTAGATAAGATGGATAGATCTCATTAAGGATTATGATTGTTCAATACATTACCACCCAGGGAAAGCGAACAAAGTGGAAGATTCCCTAAGTAGAAAGGACCCAGTGATTCTATCAATGATTAGAATTGAGAAGGATCCAATCTTCTTAGACTTTATGAAGATGTACATGGGGATCATAAAGAAGGGAAAATCATCAATACTTTCACAAATGATTGTTAAACTATCTCTTTTAGAAAGGTTAAAGGATGCTCAAAAGGATGATGTAGGAATTCAAGAAAAAGTGGAAGCTATCGAAAAAATAGAAATCCTCGGATTTTATTGTTAATGAAGAAGGAATTGTGAGATTTGGGAGAAAAATATGTGTTTCGTCATGTCCGGAACTGAAGAAGGAACTTTTGGGTGATGCACATAGTTCAAATTTCTCTATTCACCAAGGGAACACAAAGATGTATCGAGATCTCCAAGAAAACTTTTGGTGGGATAATATGAAGAAGGAGATCGCTGAATATACATCAAAGTGCCTGGTGTGCCAGAAAGTGAAGGTAGAGAGGCAGAAGTCTAAGGGGATGATGCAAACATTGCCCATACCAGAATGGAAATGGGAGAACATCACCATGGACTTTGTCACCGGACTTCCGAGGACATCCAAAGGCAACAATGCAATCTATTTTATTGTGGAACGTCTTACAAAGACTGCACACTTCATTACTATTTGAGAGGATTTCTCTTTGGATCAACTGGAATGGATATATATCAGGGAAGTGGTAAGGCTGCATGGTTTTCCACTATCTATTATGTCTAACCGAAATCCAAGATTCACCTCTAAGTTTTGGAAGAGTCTTCAACATGCTCTGAATACTGAAATGAACATTAGTATGGCCTATCATCCTCAAACTGATGGCTAATCCGAGCGGACTATCCAAACACTTGAGGACATGTTGAGAACGTGCTCAATGGACTTTAAAGGAGGATGAGATCAACATCTTTTTCTAGTTGAGTTCTCTTATAATAACAATTTCCACTCGAGCATCCAAATGGCACCATATGAAGCCCTTTATGGGAAAAGGTGCAGAACACTGACATGATGGGATGAGGTCGGTGAATGTAAGCTGCTTGGACTGGAAATGGTCGAGGAAATGGTGGAGAAGGTGAAAACCATTCAGCAGCATATCAAGGCAGCCCATAGTTGACAAAAGAGTTATGTAGATAATTGTCAACAAGACCTTGAGTTTAAAGTTGGAGACATGGTTTTTCTACGCATATCTCCATGGAAGAAGGTCATGAGGTTTGAAAAGAAAGGGAAGTTATGTCCAAGGTACATTTGCCCATTATAGATTCTTGATCGTGTCGGGGTGGTGGCCTATCGACTAGCACTTCCACCTACCATGGCCAATGTACATGATGTCTTCCATGTATCCCTCTTAAGGAAGTACATACCAGACCCTTCACATGTTCTCTCTTCTGAGGTGGTACAGTTGGAGGATGATCTTTCTTATGAGGAGAAACCAATGAAGATCTTAGATCGTAGAGAAAAAAGTTCTATGAAATAAGACAATGCCCCACATCAAGGTGTTCTGAAAAAACCACAAGTTTGAAGAAGCGACTTGGGAATCGGAGGAAATGATGAAGCTGAGTTACCCACATCTATTTTAGTGTGGGAAAAAGGAAATTTCTAGGGAGAAATTTCTTAAGGGGGGAATATTGTAACGACCCAAAGTTTCACTAATGGAAATCCCTCTTGATCAATTTAAATGTCTCTTTATGTAAAATGTTTATATAAAATGTCAAATTCTTTGGTTTTATGTTAATAATTATGAACATTGCTTTTATAGTTGTTGAACAGTGATCCGATGATTAGTATAAATATAGGGCTTTAACAAAACCAATTTACTCAGACAAAGGAAGCGATGGCCTCATCTAGTATAATTTCTCTATACGAAGCCCATTTTTCGGAGCTCGGAAAAGAGGTGGAATCTTTGGGATTCTCTCTTGACCAAGCCCAAGCTGAGCTTCATCATGTCAGGGTCGAATGGGACCGTCTATGGGAAAAGTGGAAGTTGATAGAGATTACCACTTGAGTGATGTTATCTGAGCCAACCCAAGAGTCTGTCACCATCGTGCACCTTACCCTTAGGTCTTATGCGGCTATTTTAAGGGTTTATGTAGCAAATTGCTAGTAATATGTTCATGTATATTATTTTTTCGTATATAATAATGAATATACCTTCTTGTCATTATTGATACATTGTAAATAGTTTTTAAAGTACAAATAGTGTTTTTAGTTATTATTTAATTAAGAAATATATTTTTTTAAATTAAGGGATTTTTGAATTAAATAATATTTTAATAAAATATTATTATTATTATTAAATTAATTTTTTTATATATAAATGATCATATAATTTTATGAATGAAATTATAATTTTTATTAAGGTTTGAAAGCCATTTCTCTCAAAACCCGAGAATTTTCGATAAATGTCGGTTTTTATTTTAAAAGTGAAAATTAACATATTTAGAAAATTATTTAGATAAAATAAATGATATTTCTAGAATCAGGATGTCGAAATTATCCAATGGTGAATTTTTCATAATTTTCTAAGACATTCAAATTTTTGGGTAAAAATTAAATACCGTTTAAATATAGATGTGTTTTATGACATCATAATGACCCAATAGTGATGTAATAAAATACTATAAGCTTTATTTTCGGCCAATATATGTTTTACCATTACAATAATGTGATTTTGGGTTTGTTTTACTTTTTTTTCAAAACATTAATGGACCCCTCAAGACTTTTTAAACATCTTTTCTTTTTAAATTATTTTCCATGGGAGTGTGACTCATCCACATAAGCAGCCCCATTATTTTAAGATGTTTGGCTTTGGCCTTATAAAATATTTTTTTACTCTTCCCTTTTCCAAAAAACCTGGTCAAAAACCATGAGCGGATTTGTGGTTTGGATTAGTTTAATGTAAGGGGTCCCAAACCTAAATAATAAAGAATTAACTCACCTTTCCTATATAAACCCACCCAAGCTCCCACTTCCTCCTCACTAAAAGCCTTTTGAGTTTGTCCAACCTCTTCCCTACTCTCTCTATAATCCTCCCAAAGTTCCCCAAGCTCCCAAGAATCCTCTCTCATGCCTCTCTCAAGCCTTTGGAAGCTCACTTCCAAGTAAGGGTTTTTTTCTTTCTTTCTCATTTGTGTCCAATTTTATTTAAGTTGTTTTTCCCTTTTAATTTAAATTATGAATATTGGTTTATGGTTTCTCACCTCCCTCATACTACCCTCTTTATTTTTTAATGATGGGAGACCCCTTTCTCTCTCATTAAATTCCTCCCATGTACACCTATTACTATGCCGAAATTCTGAAAGGAACTTCTCTCTCCTCATTTACATTCAAGAAATACTTTTGTATCATGAATGTAAATTCCATTAAAATTGTTAGGACATGTATCTATATGACCTCCTTACTATCCATTACATTTAAATGTGATGATTAACCCCTTTCTCTATCATCAACCATTTTTATGAATTCTTATGTCATGTCGTTACGGTGCCGAAATCGCACCGATTTTCTAAGCCAATGCCATTATGTAGTGAATACCATGCCCATTTATCCATCAAGGGTATTCACCTTTATGCACATTTACTTATTGATTATAAAGTTTCATTTATGAATTCTACATTCCTTCATCATGGAATAAATTTTTATGTTTTTTTAATCCATGTTTTATGATCCATGTGGCACACTTATGCATGAAATGAAATGTTTAAGAAGGGTGTGCCCTTATAGTGCTCCAATGCATTGGGTAAAGTATAGTATCATGATACGTCGTGTGAAATGATTATTGACTCATGCTAATTCATGTTCAACAAGGGTTTACTCATGATTCATGTGCAATGAGAATTTATTCATGCTCCATGTGTAATGAGCCTTGGCTCATGCTAATTCCATGTTAAGTGTTTTTGCCACATTTCCATGTTATGATTATCATGCTTTATCATGCATTTATGTTCATGTTTCTCTTGTTCTCTATTTATATGCTTATTATCTAACATGTATTGTACTACTCATGTACTCTATGTTTATTCCCTTACTGGGATTTATATCTCACCCTTTTAATATTCATTTCCTCAGGTTATCCCATGTAATGCTAAGTACGAGGGAATGTAGTGGTCATGTAAAAGAAGTTTTCAATAAAGATGTTAAATTTCATGGTTTAAGTTGTTATGTAATGATCCTAAGCAACAAATACACTAGACCTCTTGATCTTCCATGTTGTATCAAGTGAATAGTTTATGTAATAAATCATGTTTATGTTTGTAATAAAATCAGGGTTATCATATTAAATACAACACATCCCCACAATTTAGACATGATCATAGTAATAAATGGATTGATATTTGGAAATACCATTGGTGAAAAACCCACATTATTACAAGATTTAATAAAACATCCTCTTAGTAATAATGAAATCTAAGTAAAAATATCATAAGGATTAACAAAAATAAGGTTTCTATATTGGAAAACATAGGTGGGAAGTGAAAACATGGGTATATAAGAGAAAACTAATACTGAAATATGGATGGAGAGTGATGGAGAAATTTGAACTCAAAAAATGTGGTTAATCTAGATGAGGATAATGAAAAAAAATCCATAAATAAAAGAGGTTTCAAAAGGTCATTAATATCATGAAAAAGATGACCACATTAAAACATTTCATTTTAATATCATTTTCCTATAATTGGTGAATTTATTGTCCTTATTGAATTAGAATATATCAAAATGTACTTACTTGATATATCTTTATTACATAGGCTAAATTTCATATTTTCTTTCTACTTTGATCAATTTCCACTTCATTACTCACTATAAGAAATGAATATTCATAAAAAAATGTATACCGGATGCACTAAAATTCACATTTAATGGATCATAATATCTATAATAGAATGATAAGTTATTGCATTGATCTCTAGTTATTATTATAACAAAATGGTTAGTATAGGTTATCCAGTATTCATAAATATTCACATGGTGATGTAATACACTAATCTATTGAACCTTTTCCAAGGTTCAATTCATACCATTTCATAAATGGAAAATCTTATAACCCTTAAAAGAGATTATGATACAAAACATTATAATGAAGGTCACTGAATTTATATAATGGAATTATCAATAATCCCCCATTTAATATAAAGTATCTATTAATCGTCACTTTCCAAGCAAGTGAACATCATCATCATTTATTCTTTTGATACATGGTAATAAACCTAATTAACATAAATACTTATTTAAAACATGAATTATTAATTATTTTTTGATTATGAAATAGATTATTTGATATATTACTTAAATAAAAATTGATTTTAACTCCATCAATGATCATATAAAAATTTTTTTCAATAAATCATTAATCAGTTCCAAGGTAGTTAATACTATCCAATTTACTTTATTTATATCAATCATATTTTTTCACAACATCATTATCTCAACATCATAAACATATTAATGGTTATCTTTCCATAACTCATGTGTTTCCCTCCATGTTCAACTTTCCAATGAATCACTTTTCTTGGTACCATTTGATACAAGATTTTATATCCTTTATGAGATAGTACTACAATAGAATTCTTATACATTTCATAATTCTTATAGTTAGAATATCATCACTAAAATAATTTTAAAACATATTCAGATGATCAAAATACTAAAGGAAATTAATCATTACACTTCATCAGTATCAATATCGTAAGTTTAACCTTGACCTCTAAGCTTCTTTTGGGGTATAATCCTTTGACTCTAGAGAAATTGAATTGTGTAGTACCCCATATCTATATAGTTAATATAGAGTACATTGGAAATTTGTTTAATACCATTTCAATCAAAAGTATGATTTTTTTTCTCTCCACGCTTGTAAAAGAATCTAATTCCTTTTAATCAAGTAACATGGTGTTTCTTTCCACTATTATCACATGTGTGAAAATTTTTCTTTCCCATCTTCACTTTCTCTATCTTTTTCCCTACCATACTATTCTTCTTATGATTACCTCTGAATCTATAATACATATAAAATTATTTGACTATCTTGTTAGCACATGATATTATTTCCTCATATGATTATAATATTTAGGAGACTAGTTACCTTAAAAATATTCTCTTAATACCATGAAAGAAACAATCATTCTAACAATTTTTATTACGTTCATTGATGCAGTCTCCATTCCTTTTTCCATACACCATTTCTAAATGATGGAATACAAATTATTAGATCATATCACTATGAAATGTAATTCATAATCTCAAAAATAGTGAAATATTTAATATTAATGGAAAAAGTTATGCATATATAATTTCATAATCATAAACATAGTGTCTTTCGAAATATCATGATTTTCAAATCCTTCATAATGGTGTATAAATAAAATGTGAATAATTATATGAATTTCCACTATAAATGTCAAACTAGGTATAATGTGAGAACTATTTTCATACACTAGGTTAATATTGGGTTTATCATAATGCACCATTTTAATATTTTTTACCCTTAAGTAATTCAATTCTATAAACACGTCCACATGTTCACTAGTACAAAAGTAGTTTTTATGTCAGGTTTTTAGGTTTTTAACATATGTTTTTAGGCAAAGCCTTTGAGAGTGACGTTAAAAATATGTTTTTTAACATTTTTATAAAATAAATAATTTTAAGAAAATTATGATTTTTTACATTGGTTTCTTAAAAACCGATGTGAAAGACCTTCTGTTTTACAAAAAATGTCGTTAAAAATCTATTTTTCACATCAGCTTTAAAAAAAAAATAAAAGGCATTTTTAATGCTGGTTTATTAATAAAAGATGTATATTTTTTTATAATCATGTATATAATTTCAAAAACATTGATTTCATAGGTTTTAGAGCTCAAGCTGAGTTACGGGTCAAAAGTTATGACCATCAGAAGTTTGATATATTTTTTTCTGAGGATTAATTGAATAATCCAACCAAATCTTAGTCTTAGAAGGAATTTTTGAATATAAAGGGGGATTTATAGTTTTACCATGATAAGAAAAATTATTTTTCATTATAATAAAGTAGAATCATTAAATGATATATCAATTAATAAAACTATTCATAAAAAACATAAATCATGGAAAAATAGTTACAAATACATTGACGAGATCGCAGAAATAAGAAATAATGGATTAACGTTAAAGATAAAATGATTCAAGTTGGTGGAATGATGATGGTTGAATTAAATGATAATTAAATTATGATATGTGTACAATTAAAACAAGAAAATATTTGGTAAAAGAAAATGATGTATTAAAATTTTTAGGTGGAAATCAAAAATTTCAATGTCGCACTGTAAAAAAATTGAAATTTCACATTAGTGGGATATTAAATTTTTCATTCAATTCAGTTTTATGATAACCTTCATGAAAATGTATTATATTTATTCTGACTTTTCACATCAGTTATACAAGAAATAACGTGAACAAAAAATCATGACTTTTTCACATCAGTTCTAAATAACCGAGGTCAAAAATCAATTTGTCACATCAATTATTTTTTAATCAATGTTAAAATACATTTTTAAAGTAATTTTTCAAATAACCAACATGAAAAATGTTTAAAATATATATTTCATTTTCAATTATTTGATTTTACTTGTCTCAGAGCTCAAATTGAGTTATAGATAAAAATTAATGGCCATCAGAAGTTGGCCTTCTCTAAGACATTGTTTAAAGATGATCAACTTCTGATGGCCATACCCATTGATTTGTAAATATTTTTGAGCTCTAATACCTGTCAAATCAAATATTGGGAAATGAGATAAATATTTGTACTCATTTTTCACAGCATTTTTCATGTAACCAAAGTAAAAAATTCCTTTTCACTTAGGTTATTAAATAACTAATGTGAAAAATCAATTTTTCAAGTCGGTTATTTAGAGCTAAGGTGGAAAAGTCATGATAATTTATTTTTCACATAGGTTCTTATATAAAAGACATGGAAAATCGTGGAAAATTAATTTTAACTTTTTTTATATAGTAACTAAAATGAAAAATCAATTTTTAGATATTTTTACGTCAGTTTTAAAACCCGATGTGAAAAAATGTGACATTAAAAATAGTTTTTTTATTAGGGTTTATATCTAGAAAATAATGTATTTCTATAAAAACCCATGTAATATCTTCTTTAACAAGACTAGGATTTTATTTCTATACTTATCCTCAAAGTATATAATAGGGTTGTGTTCCCTAATCTATGTTTTCCTAAATCTAGTTCTCATGGTCTCTACTAAAGTTCCTTAGACACCAACTATAGAGACCCAAACGCCAATAGCCTAGATAAAGTGTATACATTATTAAATTAGAATATATAAAATGGGTGTAATATCAAAGGACCGATCAATTTGGTATTTTTAGGGAACTAGATACATATATTTTATCCATTTTAAATTAGGAAAACCTAATAAAATATAATATATAAAAACAACAAATGAACAACATCCTTGAGACATATTCAAATATCTTTTCTTCATATCTTGGGGAAAGTAAATAGAATAATAGTGTAATAAAGTGCTCAATAAGTGTTAATTTCAATATAATATATCATGTATTAATAATAAATAATCAATACGGAAATGTAAATAACTAAAAAATAATTCCATTTAATAAATAAACTGAAAATTAAATGCATCCGGAAACAATATCGTTATGAACATCTCATGGATAATAATAATTGAATTCTTAAGGAATGACTTTCATAATTATTGGGTGTCATGCATTAAGAACATGGTACCTCCACCTTCAATAATATTCAAAATATGGTTTAAAATAACTAGGTACAAACTGATTAGGTTTTTCTAACTATACTTATACTTCTAAGACCTTTCCAAATATACTTTAATATTACTGGGTACAAACTCATAGGGTTTGGCCAAAAGGTTTATCTCATGAGACCTATCAATGCATCGACTAGATATCGATATCCAGGCCCCATCCATGTCTTCATATCTAAATCATTCATCAAATATCGAATAATAAATTTTATTAATGAATAATATACATTATCATCAAATATCCTTATTGAGTAATGGATATTGATTTATCAATATTCCCCCAGTTAATCAATAATTGTCAAAGTAAACACCATATCTAAAATGTTATACTCATTAGGAAATAATCATATCCATTATACAAGAAAACATATAGTTATGATAAATGTAATTAAAAATGACCACAAGAAAGTTATTTTTTCAAGAAAAATTTAACAAACACCAAAGAAAGTGAGATTGGGCAATAAATTTTACCACTTTGTAATTTTCAATTCAAATACACTTGGATGAAATGATTCAAAGTGAAACTTAAACTACCATAATGTATGAATAAATCATGATAATACATGTGGAATGGGTAGTATATACACCACATGTATAATAAAAAATAAGTATGAATGGAATGTAAATTGAGATGAAATCCATGACCTCATTATTTTCATTAGTTGAAAATTATTTAACCTCATGTATAGTGGTTTTAATAATTTTATTGACTTATAATATTACCCAATTAATATTTATAATATCATATATGATCATTTTATAACATCTTATCACTCGTTCATTAATAATCATTCATTATTTTTATTATTTATGGTGTTAATTGTCTTGTTTTCTCATGCGTGTTTCATCAAAAAATATCTGGTTCTAGCACATATTATATAGTTCTATCATCTCTGTAATAATAATAATTACATAACTATCATATTTTTACACCAATTTTACTTTTAAAACAAATAATGACATATTATTATGAAAAAAAAAGTCTGTTATGATCATGAAAATAGTAGGCCTTATGTGCGAAGGTGTAATGTTTCCCTTTTTAAATGACCATCATGGGAAGTATGTAAGTAATAATTATCTTTTAGGAATGATAGAAATACCATATACATCATATTATTTCATTAAATATACTTATATATATATCATCTAATTGGTGTGGTGATTAAAAGACTCATATCGCTTCGTGTTGGCAGTTTTCCACACGTACACGAACGATGTTATCATCATTAACTAAGTGAAAAAAGTATGAAAGAATATTACCTTCCAAGAATGATAAATATTTCATGAATAAAATAATAATTTAATGTATATAACACTTATTTATTAACACTAACATTATTACATTCCATGTAAATAGATAGTGAAAGATGAATCACATGGCTTCGCTAGGCGGAAGTCTGACATACACATGAGGGACGTTATATTATCCTCTATGGAATGGAAGGTAAAAAAAATTATATTATATAATTACTCCATAGGTATAATTATGTTATTAATATAATATACATACTTTATATCCATCATCATACCAAACTGTGATAGGTGGTAATGGAAAAATGAATCTCATCAGTTTGTGAGGCGATAGTCCAATGTACATACAAACTTTGAATTCATAGCCCATTTGATATAAATGGTGGTGGTTGTGGGTAATTACCTTAACATGAAAACATAAACTTATATGTAATATACTAAGATAGTTATAACATCATGGATTAACAATAACTAATATAGGTGGAGGAATTAATGAAATGAAAATGATCGTTGAAGAATGTTACCTCCTCTTTAGGTATCCTCCTTAGATTTGCACAAAATCCTTCAATATTTGGATATATGCCCAAAAAAGGCTTATATAATGAGGGCAGGCCTGTGGGGAAGTTATTTTGGTGTTTTTTGGTTGATCCAAATTCTTTGAAAGGTGTGAATGAGTGAGGGGAGTGTGTGCCCATTTATAATTGAGGAGGAGTGGAATGTTTTTTAAAATTCAAATAACTATTCAATAATGGTAAGTTAACTTCATCCAAAGTGGATCTAAAATTGATAATTAATGGGTAAGAGGAGTTATATGGTCATTACACACCTCCAAAACATAAAAAACTCATGTTTTAAACATTTTTTCCTTAACATCTATGTTTCTTTACTTTTATCATTTTAGTTTTTCAATGTTGTTACTAGTCATTTTAACCAAGGTATTTTATACTTTAAGAATAAAATAAACTGATCCTTATAAGATAATTTTTACCCTATAATTACAAATAATATATCCAATTTATGAAATAAACATCTTATGCATTTTAAAAAATATTTTTATGGCAATCCCATGTAACTTGAAAAAAGTATTTTAAACATAACAACACTAACATAGTTTTTACTATTTAGGGGTCAATATAGTCACTATAAAATAAAAATTGGTCTTTAAATGAACCAAATTTGGTATTTATTAAAATTTAAAAATCATTTGTAAGAATATATAATTTTTAGTAATTTTAAATATTTTAGAATGAATATCATTCATTATAAAATTACAATAATGTCAATTCTGGAATTATTCATTTAATTTATATTTAAAAATATCAAGACAAAGATGGGATTAGAATCTATTGTGTTCAAAAATGTATGATGTGTTACATTTATCAATAAAATCAATAGAACACAATAATTCATTCAATTTTCATTAATTTTAAAAAAATTAGTATCATTTATTTTATATTTATATTAAATAAATAATAACTAAGTTAATTTTTGTTAAGAATTTAGAGTAATTATTTCATCTCAAAAAAATTTAAAATAAATTATCACAATAAAAAAATCATATTTAAAAATAATTTTTATAACTGAAAATATGTTTTTTGCCCCTATCTAAAATCTTTATTGAAATTAAAATAAAGGATGTTTTTTATTTTTATTTACATTACATATAATATGGTACACATTCATTGAAAACTCTACTAAAAACATATAAAAATAGTGCCTAACATTATAAGGGTTGAAATATGGAAAAAAATGGGTGTTGGAAAAATTGGTAGTGTAAGATCCAGGGTTTTTAAATGAGGTACGAAACTTTTTAATTAAATATAATTTCATAGTTTTGACATTTTTTGAGTGTTTAATGACACCACATGACTTTCAGGGGGAGTTTGAGGATTTTTCATATCTCAGAGGCTCAGATTTTGAAAAATGTGGTTGTGTCACATGTTTATTAGAAACCATGCAACCAAGGCCACACAGTTTAAGTAATATGTGTAGATTTATCCATGCCACTATCCAGATTCGCACAGTTTTTGGAAACTTTTCTAGAAATTCCACACAACCATGTGGTTGGATAAAGAGTACAAAAGGGTACACAATTTTCCCTAACCATGCACCCAGGGTCGCACACCCATGCAAGAAGATCTATTGTTTTTAATATATGCTTTTAACATGGTCTGGGCATGGTTTCTAAAACCATTCACATGAACCATGTGTGGTTTATATTTAGGAAGTGAAGGGTGCATGATTGATGCACAGATTGGCTAACCATGTGAAAAAACTGTGTGGACCCATATCTAATGGGTAAATGGCCATCTGTTCCTTAATTCTTTATAATTTTAAAACCCTTCTTCCTTATTAATATTGGAATTCACATTAGATCTCCCTATCTATCATGATAGCTCTATGGATTCCTATATCTAGTCTTAGTTTTATATTCTCTATTGAAAATTATATTCAAGAACTGTTCATTTTTTGGATCCATGATGGTGAGTTCTTCATTCATCTTACACTATTCACTATTTTCCTTTATATGGGATACACTACTTTTAGGTGATCTAATTCTCCCTATTTTCATGAAGTTTATCTTTTTCTTCATTTTCTTTCAATCAGAAACCTGTTATGAGTCAATACTAGATGATTGTTCAACCACGGGTATATAATAGATGGTTTATACCCTTCCCTTAATTTTTGGTGTTTTATATACCTTGTTTCCATTATGCCACAAGACAGGCCTTCCATTTTTCCCCCAAAATTAAATAAATGTCTTATTTAAATTTCATAGGACCTATTTAATTTTCCCCTAGTACTATTATATGGTTGGTGGTCATTCACCTCAACCAGTACCACCATAGAGGGGTATTAATGTATCTTCCCCATGGTATACCACCCCTTTGGGTGTCTCTGAGATCACAATCTTTATTTGGACCATTAATTGATTGAATTATAATTTAATGAATGGATAGGTGAAGTTTTATTCTCCCTTTACATGTGATTACATTAATTTAAATGTGTAATGAATTGGTTTAATGTGTTTAAATGGAAAATGAGGAATGAGTTGGATGAACTCATGGATTTTTTATGAGTATTAAATGAGCTATTAATTAATGAATGTATTGATTATGGTAATGAATGATGAGGATATATTTACTCATTGAAGCCTAATTTTGTAGGATTCTATAGAATTTTCCACTACACGGACCCACAATGATAATGTTAGTGGAGTCCTTAGACATATGTAATCCTAGGAGCCCGATTCAACAGAATGCCATTAACGTTTATACTCCATGGATCCATAATGATTATGTTAGTGGATTCCTTGGACACTACTACTCCTTGGATCCTGATTCTATTGGATGCTAAGGACTTTTCTACACCTTGGATCTGGCTTTCTTGGAAGGCCTTAGACGAGCTCCATAGATTCCACCTAATTTTTTTTACCAAGTTTCTATCCAGATGCTCCCTAGAATTTATGAGTATTTCATGGTGATTTATACCTTAGACCCAGTCCTTTCAGGCTTGTACTTTTACTACATGGAATAGTCTATTGTGTATTCTTATCATACATCACAGATATCCATGGTATGGGTATTATATTACAGTTGTTATATAAGTCAATATCACACTAACTTTATAATTATTTAGAGTTTCTATTTTTTAGGGGACCAGGACTATTTTTCACATGGATTAATGATTGGCTAGATATAATCTCATCTATATTTGATACTTTACTTTTATTACTATGATATATAGAAAACTACTTCATTGTTTATACATAGACTAGATTTTTTATAGACACCATTGGTGGTGGCCTACTGAGTGTTATCTCACACCCTAATTGGGACGTCATTGGGTACCCATATAGACTTCATGGATGCATGTGGGAGAATGGTAATGTTTTTATGGTTAGATACTTGTAATACTGCCTTTCGGTAGATGAATGTGAGATTGAATTTAGCACTGGTCCTTATTCTGCTAGGGTCATAAAAAATCTATAATGCATATTGTGATTCCTCATGTGTTAGAATAGGAGTAGTTATGATGAAGGGAGAATGATTCATGATGTATAAGACTCATTAGTTGAGGCCACATGACTGGAACCACCCAATACATGATCTCGAGTTAGCAACAATTATTCATTATTTGTGATGTTGGAGGAATTATTTAATGTGAGAGTGTTTTGTGGAGTTCACTAACCAAAAAAGACTCAATTATATATTTACAAATCATTAATTGATTCCAATTTAAGTAGGGGAATTGAGTACCTATAGCATTTTGGCTTTAAGTATTCCTATATTCAGAGAAAGGGAAATGTGTTTACTGATGCACTAAGTATGAGGTCTCAGATATAGGGTGTATAGGAGTCCAGTAACAAGTGGAAAATTATAGCCTTGTTATCAAAGATAGATTTTTATGTGAAGGATATTAATGGATATAAATTTTTCTTATCCTTACCCGTGACTTCTAATATTTTGGATATGGTGAGGATGAGACAGTTATTAGATGTTGAAGGACTAGTTCTATGGTATGGTGTAGCATTTGAGGCCCACCTCTTGGTTGGACCATTGGCAAGGATGAAATTCTCCAAATTCATGGTTGTGTTTGGATGCTATTAGACATATGAAATAATTTGATGCGAGAGATTCATTCCTCATCATGGGTAGAATATCCCAGTGTTACCAATATGTATCGAGATTTACATAGCTAGTATTAGTCATCGGGTATGAAATGAGAGGTAGCTGTTTTTTTCATGAGCTACTCCACCTATCTGAATGTGAAGGTGGGATACCAGTTACCATCTGAGATTTTATAGTAGTTTTTCATTATTTAGTGGAAATGGGATGATGTTGTAATAGATTTTGTGACCAGTTTTCCTAGGTCACCTTGGGGTAGCAATTCCATTTGGGTTGTTATTTATAGGCTCATGAAGGTTTACCATTTTCTACCTATCAGGGAGACCTTCTTCATAGGTGATATTAGGAGACTTTACATTTGAGAGATTGTGAACCTTCATGGGGTCCTTCATAATATTGTTTGAGATGGGGATGCATGATTAAAATCTAATTTATGGAAATTCTTGAAGAGGGAATTGGTTACACAGGTTATTCTAAGCACATCATATCACCCTTAGATTGATGGTCATTCAAAGCACATGATATAGGTTCTATAAGATATTATTAGAGCATGTGTCCATGATTTTGGGGTTCTTTGAAAAGGAATACACCCTCATTTTATTTTTCATACAAAAATAGCTATCATAAGGGAACTAATATGGAAACTTATGGGGATTTTTATAGTAATCCATGCTGATCACCACTAGGTTGGTTACAGGAAAGATAGGAAAAAATTCTTAGACTATGTCTCATGCATTAATCTTTAGAGGAGGTTCATCTAATTCAAAGATGGATGGATAAAAAATCATGGTATAAACCCTAAATCGATAACATTCAAATAACTATATAGTTTAATGTTTGGGATCATGTATTTTTATGTATCTCACTATGGTTGGGACAAATAATGATTAAGAGACAAGAAAATATTTGACCATGTTATGTCAGACCATCGAGATTCTGGAGAGAGTAGGGTTTCTAGCCTATTATTTTTAGTTACCTCGGATCTACTGATCCATCCACAATATCAAACATGTATATTATTTGTGCCATTATCACTCAGATCTCTTTTTTATCCTTCGGCACAGTGAGGTTGTGTTGGAGTTTGATGCACTCTTTGAGGATTATCTTATTCACATCGTTGATCGGGGCATGAAATATCTATGATGTCAGTCTAGCCCACTTGTATAGGTGTTGTAAAAGTATGACCATGTACAAGACGAGACATGGTAGTGTGAGGCCTATGTATATGCCTAGTGGTGAGTATTATTATCAAACTATTCTTGACCACCCTTGGAAGAGAAATTATAGGATGAATTTCTTTAAGGGGGGAAGATTATAAGATCACGTGTTTTTCTATTAGGTATGGATCTATTTAATTTCTATTTAATTCAATGTTTTTGACCTATTGTGATTTCATGTTAAGGTAGTAAAATTCTTAAAGTATTTAGGGATTCTGAGAAGCCTATCGGCTTAGATTTTGGAAAAGGAATCTAATTCACACAGTTAGTAGAAGTCGTGCGACCCAAGCCACATAGTTTGATTAAACCCTATGGAGTGATTTATGCCTCTTCCTAAAGCCACAAAATTTGAGGAAACTACAAAACAAGGGACACACACCCATAATGGGTTTTTAGAGAGAAAAAATGGGTTCATCATTTCCCTCACTGTACACCCAAGGCCTCATGGTCGTGCAATAAGATCTTCAATTTTTATTAGTGGATTATAGCATAGTTTCCTCACAGTTTCCCAAACCATGAAAATGAACCATACAAGGCTCCTATTGAGGTAGTGGAGGAAAAAAAGTTGGAACATGTTTTAGAAGAATCACATCAAAATAGTGTGAACCCATATTTATTTATTAAATGACCATTTTTCTTAAATTGATGTATAATTTTAAAACTATTCTTCTTCTTTTATCTTCCAATGCACAGAGGGTCTCATGATCTCCCATGAGAGCTCCATGGAATACTAGAGCTAGGATTAGCTCCCACTTCCCCATCTAGACTCAGATTCAAGAATTTTTCATTATGTTGGATCCACACTATTGTGTTCTTTATTCATCATGCACCTTTATCTATATTCCTTTATAAGAGTAGTGTTATTTTTGTGTGAGGTAATATTCTCTATTTTTTATCCACTTGTATATTTCTTAATTTTCTTCCAATTATAAATGATATAGGATTATATATTGGATGAGTGTTCTATTACAGATATATGGTAGGTGTTTTATACCCTTTCCTTATTTTTTGGTGTTTTATATACCTTTTTTCCATTGTGTTATAAGTGAGGCCTTTCGATATCACCCCCAAAATTAAAATAATGCCTAGTTTAATTTTTTGTGTCATAATTATGTTTCCCACTATTACCATTTTATGGTTAGAGGTTGTTCACCTCCAAATATACCACCTTCTAGGTGTATTTTTGTATCTTCCCTATGGTATACCTCCCCATTTGGTGAGTGTGATCCCACCGGCTTCGTTAGGATCATTAATTGATTGAATGAAAATTGAATTAGTAAAAAGAGAAGATTTATGCCTCCTTTCATTGTGATTACATGAATGGTTAATATGGAATGAATTGGTTAACTATTTTTTAATGGAAAATGAGGAATTAGTTAGAATAAATATATAATTATTTTTTATTATTAAATGAGATATAAATTGATGAATGTATTGATTATGTTAGTGGATGTCATGGAAATTTCTAATCCTTGGATCATGATTCCTTAGGATTCTATATACATATATACTCCATGTAACCATATAGATAATGGTATTGGATACCTTGGATGTTTCTACACATGAGATCTTGATTCCATTAGATTCCATGGACATTTGTACTACATGGATCCGTATTGATAATGGTAGTGTATAAATTCAAAATTTATACTATAAGGATAATAATTTTATATGATGCCAAGGAAATTGATATAACATGGATCCAGATTTCTTGGAATTCCTTGGATAAAATCCCTAGATTCCACCCAAGTCTTTACCGAGTTTCCATCAAGATGGTCCGTGGACTAATTGAGGATGCCTTTGTCATATATACTTTGGATCTGAGACATTCTGGAATAATATTTGACTATATAGAATATGACATAGTTGATGGTTATCATTATATATAGATATATCTAGTATGTGTATTTGATTACAATTTTTAGACTAGATAATATCACACCTACTTTATCATGATTTGTAGTTTATATTTTTTATGAGATCTTAACTATTATTCACAGGGTGACATGTTTGGTTGGAAATTATCTCATCTGCCTCTGACACTTTACTTTTATTACTATGATAACTATAATATGCTTTGGACTTCTTAATTTTTTTAAAAGATGGTATTTTTTATAGACTTTTTTGGCAGTGGCCTCTGAGTTTTATCTCAGACCCTACCCATGCTACTGTTGGGCACTAGAACAGACTTTATGAATGCACATAGGGATCGGGGAAAGAAACTACTTTATGATTACGATTTGAGTGTTTCAAGGGAGTAGGGGAGCACATATCCAAGATATTCTTGTGGTTTTAGATATATATAGTTTTTTTGGGCCTTTTTATTCTTTTGCTACACGTACTTTATGGGATACATGTTTCAATGTATTTACAAAAAAATAAAGAGACATGACATGTTCATCATATTCTATATGACACAAGTTTTGAAATTATTTATTATTACTGTTTTTATATGGATTTTTTATCATCTATATTCTGTTTTTTTTATTTATATTCTTCCACTATTGATCGATATGATTACACCATTGCATTAAACTCTGACATGAGGTCATAGTCTCCACACAAACACACCCTAGAACCTTCCTATTAATCGGTAGAATCTCGCATATGGGGAGGCATGCGTGAGGCCATATAACCCATAGAATAAGCAAATCATTAAGTGGAATATTGTTTTGGGTATTAAATATATGTTATTTAACCCTTACTTTCTTTTCTTAACCCCCCCCCCCCCAGTAAATTCATTTTTACCTTAACCATGGTAATTATTTTTTACTATGTTTACTATTCATTTTAGAAAAAAAAATATGTTGACCTTATTATAACTATAAATTATGACAATGCCAAATATGGAATCCATTTTTCTAAATTCAATCCAAACATGGAGAATTTTTTTATTTAAATAGTAATATCACGGATGCAATGAGTAAACATGTTTTTAAAGAGAAAATTTCCAAAAATTTACAATTTTTTTACTTTAAAACTCAATATTAAAATGATTACAATGAATAAATTAAATTAATTAATATATAATTTTACTAATGTTACTTTAAAACAAAATTAAAATTAAAATTAACAATATAAATTATTTAAATGAAAAGACAATTTTCAATTAAAATTCATTATTTTCACTCTTAATCAAAAAATGAAACTCTTCATAAAAATACCAAAAATACTCCATAAAATAATTTTAATATTATTATTTAAAAAATGAATTTTATTTTGATAAATAAATTTTATATAATTAAGAAAATATTATTATAAATCATTTTCAAAAAGTGAAACTGAACCGTCTTTTAGAAAACTTACTGTATTCATAAAACAAATATTTTTATTCCAAATGATTATTATTTTTCATCATAATGTATAGATAAATTATTTATATGTTTAAAAAATATATTCCTTAAAATTTAATTATATTATTACCCACTAATTTAATAGTGAGGTTATAATTTTCATGTTTAAATAATATTTTATTAAAGTATCCCATTTTTTAAAACTTTGTGATGTGTGTAACATAATCTTAACTCAATTTTCCATGTAACACATGCTAAAAATAGTATTGCATATAAAAAATAAAAACTCAATGTTGTGGGTCACATACTCTATCTAATACAATGTCCTTATTTTAAAATATTTAGCTTTTACATTACAAAATATTCTTGAATGGATGGTTACCTTTACACGGCTAAGGAATTACATTTAATCATAATTTGAGAACTCGCACATACCCTTAAAAAATTGGGTATTTCCATTAAACATCTCAATCCTACAATTATTTAGTGACTATTTACCCTTACCCAAACAAAATAAAACTAATCTTACCTTTTTTTTTGTGATTTACCCTTACACAACCCTAGAACAATTCAATTTCCCTTACAAAGAGTCTAATATTACCTTACACAAATCATATATATATATATATACCCATATAAAACAACCCAATACCTCCCAACATAAGGTTAGAGTCGTTTTTACCTTTATATGGACCTGTTCCATATGTAAGAGTTAAAAAAGTGGAATTTTTTTAATTTCATACAAAATATCTTATAAAATAGAACTATATGGGGGTTTAAAAACATAAAAACTGAGGATTTTACACTATAGTTTCTACAATTACATAATCCTAGAGAAAAACATTTAAAAATATTGGATGATAAAAATAAGGATCAGTAAGGGATATAAATTAAAAAGAAAACTCAATACATCTTTAAAATAATTGAAAACCTTTAATAATATATTTCATTAAAATAGGGAAATTTTATATTGTATAAAATTTACATTCTAATATGAAAATTGACATATTTTACCAAGAAATTTAATAAAAAAATATCCTAAACGTGAATTAATCATGAATTTGCCTTGAAACAACCTTTTCTAATATACTAATAATGGAATTAATTAACCATTTATTTATAGCATAATTACATAATGAAATAACATAACAAGTTAATTACCATATAAATTCACAATGGAAAAACAAAAATATTTAATTCCAACATAAAATCCTAAT
The DNA here is from genome assembly GCA_963277665.1 of Viscum album. NCBI lineage: Eukaryota > Viridiplantae > Streptophyta > Magnoliopsida > Santalales > Viscaceae > Viscum > Viscum album. The sequence continues at coordinate 1,589,303,150 of OY728145.1, read as the reverse complement.
GTAATAACTTACCCGATTAATTCGAATATTATATCTCTTAGAGAATAAATCATTACCCAATGTGTTCTATGTGTATATCAGAGCCAACCATCATCATATATAATTTAAAATAACCTTAAAATGAATATAACACATAACAATATGCATTTATGCAATAAATCTAAAAAAATGGCATTTTATCCCTTAATAAAAACAATTTTAGTTATCTCATTTAAACGATAGAGAATACCATTTTATTTTGAACAAAAACTAAAAAATATTAAAAAAATGGTATTATGATCTCATTTATAAAAACTATGAAATTTTTTAAAGGAACATAATTAATGTATAATGGTTATGATGGTGGGAAAAGAAGGCCAAGAGGTAAATATTAAAAAACATTTATTTTCTAATGTAAGTAAAAAAATGGCCCATGGGAAACAATTATTAAAATGATTCCTCTTAAAAACTTTTTAAAATAAGTAAAAATGAGTATAAAATGACTATTTAAAATATTTTATATATATACAAGAAAATTAACAAAAAAACTAAAAGGACATGAACATTGAAGATAAAGTGTTTAAAACATTTAAAATAATGTTTTAAAGAAAAATAAGTTACCTTGAGTCTCGATTCACCATTCATGTCTTCCACATTCCAAAATAATATATGTGTATTAGTTATGTACACAATTTAGAACATTTTTATTTTTTATTTATATATTTTTATTCATTTAAATTCATTTATTTTAATGTTCTACTTACTTAAAAATTGGTTAAATTCATGTTAGATGTTTTTAGGTCGTTTGAGTCATAATCTCCAATCCAACATTGATATGTCACCCATAATCAAATAAGTATTGGTTCCATAATCTATGTAATATTAATCATATAAATAATAATTTTTTAGAAGTTAGATATAAATTTATAACTATCCATGTACGTTAGTCATGAAAAATAAAATACATCATTTTATAGAAGAAATAGTCCGCATGTACAAAGTATGAACGTTTTCATTTACCAACAAATTTAAAGGAGGTAAATAATGAGTATTGCATAAATATAATAAAATTTCATTATACTAATGATAGTTATTCAATTATATTTTAGTGGATATAGACTATTTTAACTGGGTGTAATAATAAGGAAAATTAAAATAACTCAGTTAAATAGAATACCTCTTCCTAGGGTATCCTCCATTGGATCTCTCCATATGATTTATTATGTTGGATTTTTGTTATACCTAGACCTCTAAAACATTGGGATGATAGATATGATGTTATTTTTTGATATCTTGGTTAATATAAGAAGTTTAAATTATGTGAATAATTGCGGTCTGGATTAACTCTTTTATAAGTGAGAAAAGGTTCAACCTTGTAAATATTTATAATTTTAAATATAAAAAATGTCATTATCCATGAAAAATGGATTAAAATGGAAATATTTTATAAGATAAGATAATATAAGGTGAAAATACACCCATTAAATTAAATTTATACATGTTTTAATGATATTTGTGGTATTATCAATTATTTTAATCATTTACCACATTTAACTACAACCATAGAGGCTATATTTTTTGATATAGATAACAAATTTTTTCAACCAAAAATGATATTAAACTGATAATAAAAATTATACCTATATATTGAAAATATATTTATTAGAAAAAGATAAATTTTTAATTGAACATTTTTTAGTGATAAGGAAAGTCAGGTTCTTTTTTGTAAAAGATTAATTTTTTAGAGGTATATATGATTAAGGTATATATAAATTGGTATATAATTAATTTTATTTTATGATAAATATTGGTTTAATTAAAATATTTTATATCTCTAAGATTTCTATTTTGTAATATGTTCAGAGAGATCAAGATAAATATTTTTTGGCTATTTGGGGGGATTATAGGAAAAAACTTATGGAAATATGAGTCAATTTGATAGAGTTATAGTGTCATTATTAAAACAATTGTATCATGGGATGAAATTAATGCATTATAGTATAATACATATTAAGATTGATCATACTTATGATATGATTTCTTTCCCCTATAATTTTGTGACTCTCACACTAAACTTTTTTATTGTAGTCAATGGATGGAATTAGAGGAAATTGTGTGGACAATGAACGTGAAAGACAATGCATTGATCAATATCATGAGAAAAAAACGAAATGGAGTTGAAAAGAAAAATATCATAGTTTTCTTAACCAGTTATCTAAAGTTAATATCAATAATATATACGTTTTGCATCTTATAAATAGTCAAATAATTGAAAAATGGTGTTTCGTTGAAATTGATAGGATACAACTTCTAGAGGAAAGGAAAATAATTATATTAAAAGTCAAAATGGGGGAAGAGACATGGGGGAAATTATCTCCATGATACATCTCAATGTTTTAAGTATGGAAGAGAAGGCCATGAAGCACATGAATGTCTGGGAGATTTGAAGATGAAAACTAATGAAATTGAACATGTAATAGATTAGAATAAGGTTTCAACAACACTCAAATTCTTTAATTATAAATAGTAAGGACATGATGATAACTAGGGTTTCAAACTAAGGGCTAATGATGATAATAAATAATAGACCCCCCCCCAAGACTAGGAAGAAATTGATTGTTTATGAAATAAAAACTACTAAACTGGTTCCATACAATGAATTGGTTTAAGGTAAACTAATCATACATTGAATAACTACACATTCCTTATTTCATTGTGGATCTACTGACTCATTTATATCTAGAAAGTTTTCTAAGGGAAACAAATCTTTCCTCAATGACTACATAAGTAATTTTTAGTTACAGTTTCATGTGTTATAATGATTTCATCACATGAGTATAACCTCATTCTAAAATAATTTTATAGGAATGTTCTTCATTAAAATATTTTTATTACCCCTTATGTAAAACGTGATGTAATTTTAGTCATGGATTGGTTCTCAAAACAAAAAAAAAATCATATCAATTACTGAGGTAGTAAAATCACATTTCATATCTCAAATCAACCGATCATCGTTACTGGAGAAAGGGAGACTATAAACACCCAATGGAAATTACTTACACTACATGGTTATTAAAACTTATGATGAAGGGTATTTAGCTCCAATAGTTGGGTAGGAACTCAATCATAGAGACATGTGTACTATAAAGAGAAAATATTAGTTTCATACTCTTACCTAAGATTTTATAGTTTTTATCTTAGAATAAATTATATCTTGTGTCTTGAATATATTAGGGATGACCTATGATATTTTCATTAGTATGAGATTAAAAAAATTGTGGAATCCCAAAGTGGTTAAAGTATGTTCAACTAATATGGAGACCATATTAAGAGTTTCTCATCTCAAACTTCCTTCATTGATACATGTTTTAAATTACACATATTTTTCTATTATATGGTGTATATATTTTCCCTTTGAAATAATATATCATGTTCCACTCTTTAATCAAGGTAATCATGGTTTTATTTCATGTTTTTATTTTAAGATGTTTTGATTAAAATGTTATCTGATTAGTAAGGGATATTTTTCCCAGTTTAAATTTTTTGATACCTGTTTTATGTTATGTACCATGATTTGTTTTTATGGTATAATTACTTTCCAATTAATATATTTTGACATAATAATTCATGTACCAGTTGGGATATATATAATCATATCATGTTTTAACTTTTGATGGATTTTTTTAATTTTTTAAAAGTCTTAAGGGTTAATTCTACAGTCTCAATTTAAGATCATAAGATAAAAAACTTTACCCAATGTATTTTAGGGCTATAATTGACCCAAAAATCACATAAAGATAAAATAATAATTTTTATTTCACATAAATGTGAAGGTATTCATCTTTCCTTCAAATCTTAATTAACTCAAGGAAATGAAAATGGTTTCATATAGATTTCCTAAAAACATCATCATAATCCATCTAATGACAGAAGGTGGGTGGAATAATTAGTTCATATCTTCATTAAAGAATAATTATTATTAAATTATGTTAATGTATCTAAAAGACAATTTTATAAGGAAATTATAAATATTATTTGAAATAAGAAAAAACCAAATTTTATTTCAGAACCTCTAAAAAACTCAAAATTCCCATAACTATGGGAATTGAATGTTTTTTGAAAACACATAAAAACTTTTAAATGACTCTTGATAAAATATAAGGATATTAACATCAGGAAGAGGTGGCTACATGGTAAATGTTAAAAACTATTTTTCCCTATTTTAATAAGAAAGTAAAAAATTGACCCATACGGTATATTCTAAAAATATTCCTTTTTCAAACCATTATAAAAATTCAATGATATTTTAAAATTAATGAAAAAAAACATTAAATCATAGATAATAACATTCATGAAATAATATAAAGAATATAGACATGGAAGAAATATATTCCTGACCTAAAATAAGAGATCATGTTGGATTCTTATAAAAAAATTATTTTTAGTTTATTTTTGAACTAAAAAAATAAAAAAACATATAAACCATAAAAATAATCATAATTGAAAAAAAAATATTTGGTTTAAGAGAGAGAGAGATAATACAATTACCCTAATGAGAATTTCAACATTAACAATCCTTATTAAAAGTGAGATTGCAACATAAAACCTAATCTCGGTAATTCACTTAGTTTACATTTATGACTTGATTAAGATTTTAGAAACATGACAGGGGTGAAAGGAATAGAACAATCAAACTAAAACATATATGGAATGTGGAATAGTTAATAAAAAAATATTGATTTTAAAAAATAATAATTAAAAAATGGGTGATAATAAATTATAATTTATTTTAATCGGGTAATATAAATAAAAATATGTGTGTATAATAAATTTAAATTTTATATAATTGAGCTTTGAGAATTTTCAAATAAGAGGTTGACTGACACAAGGGTTTATGATACAATCTTACATTTAATTGGTATTGTTCATGTTTAAATTTCCATTAGAGAAATTGTATTCTCTCTTTATCTTAAACCCATATTATTTCTTAACCTATGGTCATTATTTGGGTTCAAATTTATTCTTTTCATTTATTTACTATTTAGTTCAAAATAAAACTTAAATGAAATCTGATAAGAGAAGTTGTCCTTATATCTTATTTTAGTGTGTGAATCATTTTCTTCATTGCCAATATTATTTTTCATGTTTACATAATGTTATTTTGTAAACTTAAATGATTTTTAATTTCAATTTATCCATATTTTACTTTATTTTAAAAGTTTTATATGTTAATATTTTTAACGTTTACCATATGTTTCAAGTTTACTTTCTTAATAAAAGAGGGGGAATTATTTTTTTACATTTACTACTTAACCATTTTTCTGATCACAATTTTCATTCACTATTATCAAGATTACTTTACATGTTTCTATGAAAAATAAATGTGTTTTAAAGAACATTTTAATGATTTTATAAAAATTTCATTCATCTGTGTCAACATCCATTAATGATCATTGTGATTAACTTCGGATAAAAACTAATAATACCTCCCAAAATATTCATCTTGGTGGATTATGATGATATTTTTAGAAAATCATCATGAAACACAATTATTTTCCATGTCTTTATTAAGATTTTAAGGAATGAATAATTCTTTCATGTTCTTATGGCATACATATGATTAGTTTATATTTATATGATGTGTGGTTTTGTTATATCCCTCTAATTCATTATGTAATGTTTTATATATCATGAGATAAAAAGGGTACATGAGAATTTAATGCAAGCATAAGGGTACAAAATATGTTAGCCTAAGAAAAAAAGGTACATAGGTGGTTAGACTAAGCCAACCATGTAATGAATATTATAGTGGGTAGTCATGACATGTGATTTCTATGATTACGCTTATTCCATTATCATATAAAATATTCTTATGCCTAAGTTATGATCTATTTGATTATGATTATTCGATGTTCTATAATATTATGACCCAATTATTATATTATGATGATTCTTTATTTTATTGCTCATGATTTTAGATTTATGTATTTGGGTATGGTATTTATTCCTCATACCCTTATTCTCATCTTATTCTCACTTATGATACTCAAATGTTATCTCCCCTATTTACCTTCAGTAAGAATATGATCTCATAAATTTTTTATGTATACATTTCCCTATGTTTCTAAGAATTATATTATGTATAATAATTGTATAAGTGTAACATGTGAGAATAATGTTTGTTAGAAATTATGAATCTTGTTCATAAATAAGTTGGTTATGTATCTTGTCTATAAAGACACCAAACCTTCACAATTATTGGTTCTGTATTATTATGAAATGTATACAAATATTCCTTTTAAAATTTGAAAGATAAATTCAATTTTTATTGAAATTAGCCTTCATAAATCATTTTAAGTATAAAAAATAACATTTTTGAGATAAAATAAAGAATATGGACATTGAAGAAAAATAATCATAACCAAAAATGAGAAACAAGGTTGAATTTTTATTAAAAACATTATTTTGGATATTTTAAGTACCAATAGAGGAAAAAGGAAATAATACTTGTAAAACTAATAGATAACTAAAGGATAAGAACATATATGGGGTTTAAGAGTGGTATTCCCCCAACTAGAATCATTAGGACTGTGATGAAGGGTCACATGACCTCAAGCATTCCTCCCATATAATAGAGGCTACTGAATAGTGATGACAGACTATAATAAAATTGGTAGTCTATAAAATCATATGAAAGTACAAGATAATAACCTAAATAACTAAAAAATAAATATCCACAATAGGCTTTAGAGTACTCATAGTAAAAATAAACACAATACTATAAAAAATGGTAATTTCTAACAAAACACACAACCAATCGCCCACTAGGCCAACCTCATATAAAAAATTAAAAATTAAAAAAAATACAAGGTGGATGAACTTAAGAATGATCATCATTAAAATACCAGTATCAATATACCCATGGAGATACACCTACATGATCCATAAAACATATCATACCAATGTGTGAAAAGAAAAAATAAGGTCCACGCATTCATCGATATACCAATGAATGGTATCAGAATTACCTTACTATGGTCTCACCAAGAACCCCTAATATAAGCCATCATATATTTATATATGCATTATGAAAATATATAAATCAAAAAACATTCTATTAGATTATCTGTATGCTATCTAGGACATTTTTACACTTCATGAGTTATACGCACATGTCTACTTGTCAGCACTAACTAGACCACCTTAAAACCAAACAAACCCTACCTTGATTCCATGATTGATACCCCTTCATCTTAGCCTATAAGTTGTGTTTTGTACCCAGAGACTCAGTGTAGGTCCACCACACTTCATATGTATGGTTTCATAGATCATAACAAATTAACACATTCATCCCATGACTCAACCATCTCACTAATAGATAACCACCATAAAATTATAACATTCTATATATATTAATCCCATAATGAAACCATATAGTTGATGGATAACCATCATGTAACTATAATAAAGATACATATAAACCACCCATGAATCAACTATCTCATTAATCGATGGCAACCACATAATTAGAACATGTTGTATATAAACATCCCAAAAGTCAACTATATAATTGATGGATAACAACCATATAATTAAAAAATGATGAACACAATTTATTTTCCAACACAAACATCATAGGTGGATAACCAATTTTATTTTAGAATGAGATCATATAAATTACCCAATAACTGAACTGTCTTTGGATGTATGGCCACCACAAAAATAGAAAAAATCATAACATAAACATGGACATAACCCATCACATAGATTACTCACTTAATACATCTAAGAATATCCCTTATATAGCCTATCACATAAAAAAACTATATCATATCACCCAACATGGAATTCACAGGGGCCCTAAGACTTGCCTCAGTCTCACCTTTTCTATAATAACATACATTTATCACCCTATGGTGACACCATAGTATTAAGGCTCACCTTGAACCTAGACTCAACTGGTATAGTCCAAATCCTATCCAAATTCCCCTTGGAATCCCAATTTGAATTCCCCAAATAATATCTATGATCCAAAAAAGTTCTCATTTAACATCTATCTAGGAAGACTACTTAACTCATACCACAAACTGTTCATTCCAGACCGAAACAATCATAGGGAAAACATCTAGGTTATTATTATAACCCATCTCACATATTGATACCTCACCATAGTCACTCGCTATCATATCAAGAACCCTAATCCCTTGAGAACATAGTTGCTATACAATTCTAAACATCCCAAGTTATTCCATGTAATTATCCTAGTTTGGGGGCTCAAGGCTACCCTTGTTGTTTAGTTGAAGGATCTCTCAATCCTCAACCACCCTACCCAACTGATATAGTATATAATATAACATTAATACCCATTCATAAACATACATATGGATATGTATGACAGGTTCCACTACCACTAAATGATTTATCATCCTTGCCAATCCTTCACATGCATCTTCCAAGCTCTGATAAACCTCATCCAAGTGTTTCACATCCTCACCCAATCATATCCATGCTCTCATACACCTATCTCTTTCTAAGAAACATAAATAATTAATTATAAACATTTATAATTAATTATCCTACTTAACAAAATAAGGAAAAATCACCTGATTAGTCATCATGCATTGCCACATTACTAGAACCTTAACCAACCACATCTGGAAGGTCCATAATTAATACCTAACACTACCAAGAGAAAAATGATTACTATTAAAAACTAAGAAATACAAAAATTTCACCCAAATTGATCAAAACCATTAAATAAATTCTATTTGTGACTTACCTATATCAAAACTTTGATAAATGATGAGAATATAACATCCCAGGACATCCTCTACATATGATGGGAAAATCCCCAAAAAAACATAGTCGATTCTAGCATACTCTAGTGGAATAGACACTAAATGAACAAATAGACTAATAAAAAATCAAAGGATAGTTAAATAAGATCCAAAAATGTAATATAATTGATGATATTACCTATAATCATTGTTACAATGCACCATAATTCCTTCCACATTAATGAAGACCATATGATAGATAAAGGGATGGAGTTTCAACCATGAAATGGCCTATCTTGAGCCCCTTCCTCATCTAAATTCCAAAAGAATAAGTTCTTGAAAATAGATTTTTTCTCAAACTAAATAGACCCCAGACCTGACCCCACCAATAAGTATCTGGGCCTCACAAACTAGAAAATGTTGGATCCTAGGCTGGTAGGTGATCTCACCTAGTCTGTTGGGTCACAGGCTAGCCCACCTTCTATTTGAGTGCTGTTGTGACTTTTTAGTATCTTTGACTACCCTATGCATTCTCTTTATTTTTCCTTTACCCTTGAGTCGGCACCAGGACATGAAACCCATTCAAAAAATAACACTTATAGACCCTCAAAATACCATAAAATTACTATGATTTTTGTTTCGGAAACTGAACTGTCCACCAAATGAAAAACACAAAATTCATGAGGAATTTAAAAACCCTAATAGCATGTGTCATTAAAATATACAATACAATATTCTTTCCATACTTAGAAATTGATAGTGTACCTTGAACCACATCCCAATATCTTTATCAGTCAACAACTCACCATGAACTCACCATGTTTTATCTCAAAATTTTAAATGCACTTTTATAGTGCAACCCCAAACACCAAACACACTATTCATGGCAAGGAGATCCTCCTACTTGCTACCAAAAAAAATATTGAGATGAAACTCACTATACCCATCTCACCTAACAAACCTTAGTGTATTCATACTATTCATCTGAAATATATCATGTTTCCCACCATAAGGCTCTAATTTTATTAATTAAATCCAAGATATGGTGCTCCCCACCATAATGATCACATATTGAAAACACATCTATGGTGATCCGCAGACTTTTTAATCACATCCTAAACAATGATCATGATGTAATTCCAATCCCAAAATATCCAAAATCTTGTAGAATCACTAGTTGAACCCCTATTTTAGTTTTCAAAAAATACTTGGCTTGACACACTAATTTATTAATTCAATTCATGATCAGAATGAATTAACAGACGAAGTCATCATAACATTACCTAGGAATTGATATTAAAATATGATCTTGAATCCCATTGTATTTCATTATTGGGATCACAAAATTCTTTATATAGTCATCATTCTCTCATATCGAACACTCAAACATCATCTAGGAATGCTCAAACCACCCCAAACTTGATTCCAATGCACCGACTAAACCCAACTTCCTTCTGCAAACCAAGTCATGAATTTTTTAAGGAACAATATATCATAAAATCTTACCCCAAACTAATATCATGATGTCACCTTGACTGTCCAATGACTGTTTTGACCATATCCATGCCCATTTTGATTTTGGGGTTGTTCCCCTATGATCTACATGATTCTCTCTATAGTATGAGTATCATTGTCATCACCCACAAAATCCAACCATCGATCTTCAAAGCATGCACTCCTTCAATTACAGACTATAATGACTGATCATGGAAAAACTTCGTATTCCTATGTGCTAACACTATAACACCAACAATAGAGCATTCTTAGCTCACCAATAATTCCATTATCCAATAGCAAATTATGAACTCCCCACTATATGGTTTTCCTTACATTGTTCTTCAAGCACTAACCCCATTAGGTCTCACCACTAATCTCACCCATCCTATTAATCTTAACAATGATAAAAATCCTAGATCAATCATAATGTTGTACCTCGATCCATTTATGATGTCACATCTCTTCAGTAAGGGAAATCTCCTAGAATACTGAATCCTAGGTCACCATTCCCATGTGCTTCTCATCAAACACACCAGTCATATAACTTTGAGAGTGATTCCAAAATGAGAATACCACGATGCTACCATATCTCCACCAGTTGGGTTCATCCATAACCCAAACTATTCTAAAATTATCCACATGTGTACCATTCATATATTTACAACATAACCGGTACCATGTATTACTAATACACACATGGCCTCTCACATAATGATTTTCTTAAAAATACTAACCAACACTCACTATCCTCAGAAAGAATGATATTATGAGAAACCACTCACATTTTCCCACTCATTTTCCTAATCTATCTCATCAGAACCCAATAGTTTCACACTATTGTAGAACCAGATCATACATCACCAAACTCATTCTCACAATATTTATGTATCATTGAACATTGGGTCACGCTCCTATCTCACATACCCCATTCCACATGCATATCAGTTATATTAATATAGAGGATCCTTTACGATACTCTTATAAACAAGTTATCTCAATTAAGCCCAGATTTTTTCACATGATCACTCACCACATGTGTGTCGATTGAAAACCTATGAGAGTGTTTTCATGCTCTATACCTCTAAGTTTTAACCACCTAAGATCTTCATTGACTTCCAATAGATACACCATCTAAAAAATGATTTGGAATCCACTAATACTTCCATTAAATCCTAACCTTGATACCTATATCACCTCTCTTGATATATGTCACTACATAAGGCATATCACTCATTCCCTTCCTCAGTCATCTTGGGGTTTTTATATCCTTAGGGAAACTCGTTCATGGTCCAAAAACCACTCAAGAATCCCTAAACTCATTGATCCATCATATGAGAATCAATTCCTGGGATGACCTACTATGGTTCTCTATATATCCCTTAGATAAGGGACTATATTTTCATCATCTAAGATCCACCTGAAATAATATCAAAATTTTCCTAGCATTAGATGAATATAATAAAAGTTAAACACAAGAAGGTACATGACTAATGATACCTTTGTTCCTAGTATAATGCATTACCACTGGGCTCTTTTCAATGATCCATGATGCAAACCAAAAAAAATAGCATCACCAATAACATATAATATTAAATCAATATCTCAACCATAACAACACAATGTATGAAAAAATCCAATCACCCTGGTAACTAAGACCTTAAACTAGGAAAGTTTTAATGAATCACTAGTCTAAGATCCATCAAAGGATCTGACACATTCCTAGACAATTTTTCTTACATGTCCTAAAATAATCTAAGAAAAAAATCATTTTAAACCAATTTCTGATTCCCCTCAACATAATCATTAGGTTCGGGCTAGAGGGACACACGAACTCAGGGGAACCTTAATGTACAGTATAGGATTCTATCTAGAAGTGAGGTTCTGAAATATTAATAGGGAGACTATGCCCTCATGTTAAATCCAAAAACAAAAGTGGAAATTACTGTACAATAAACATCCAAAAAAGTCATTATAGTGTGTCAAAATATAATAAACATAATTCTATAAAATATGGTAATATCATACAAAAAATTCAACCAATGGCCCGCTATGTTGACCACATATAAATAATAAAAAGTAAAAAAAAATACATAGAGGATATCTTAAAACACAAACATTATCCCAATCCCAGTATCCAAATACTCACTGAGCTATTGATCCCTGATCCACTAAACATACCATGCACTAACCTATATAGAAAAAATAATGTCTTCACAAAAATCAAGATGCTCAGGCAGGTTATGAGAGATAATTTCATATAGTGTCACTAAGAAACCTTATTATTTGTAGTTATATGTGTTTTTATGAACTATGAGAAGAAATAAATAAATAAAAATTCTCACTATTTCATTATATGCAATCCAGGCTACCACATGACTTGATTAGTTACACGCATCAATCGATTTGTCAAGTGCTAACTAGGTGACCCTGACACCCAACAAAACTTTCTTTGACACCATGATAGATATCCCACCATCTCAATTAATTAATTATAGTCTATACTTGATGACTATAGATAGGTCCACCACACTGCATGCAACAGGATTCATAGATCATATCAGGGTTTCACATTCATCTCATAACACAGTAATATCATCGATAGAAAACCAATATATAAATATAACATTGAACTTATAAATATCACATGACTCAATAATATGATCGATGGAAAACCCAAAAATAATAAGAACAAGTATTAATATAAACAGCTAATTATTCAACCATCACATAAATTAATAACAACTATATAATGAAAAAAAATATGTATATAAACATCCCATAACTCAACCATATCATCAATGGATAACCACCTTGTAATAATAACAAGTTATACTCAATTTATTTGTCAAATAAACCATCTCGGGAAGGATAGTAACTTCCTTAATATAATGAGTTAATATAATTTACCCATTGAATCAATCATATTAGGAAGGATAGCTACCATAGAATCAAAATAGAGATCCTCATAAACTTGGTCACAGTCTATCACATAGCATAAATTCTCATTACATCTGTGACTAGCCCTTAGTTATCCTCCCATGTTACAACACATATTTTCTCAACCATTGTATATTATAGTAGGGATCTCTGACCAACCTTGGACTTACCTAATCGATAACAATATATATCTGTCAAAATATGGTTAAACCATTACAAAAAGGATCACCTTGACCATACCCTATGGATTTGGGGTCTAAATACTCTCTAAATTCAACATGGAATCCCAATTAAAAGAACTTAACTAATTACTACAATCCACACTAGGATTCATCTCACATCTCTCTTAGATGACCTCACAGTATAGGGCCAAAAAATTCTCATTCCTTTATGAAATATCTTTAGGGAAAATAAGTATTCTATTCTTGTAACCCATATTACTTACTCAGACCACCCCATCGTCAATATCTATTATATATATACCATATTCTATTTGTGACATAGTAAATGGATGATTATAAACATACCAAGTGATTCCATGTAATTAACCCAATTCTAGGGCTCAAGCACACCCTAATTTTCTATAAAAAGGTCCTCCCAGTCCTCAACCACTCTACCAAACCCAGGTATTATGGATGAACACATGAAGTATAATTCCTAAATATACATGTGGATTTGTATGATTGGGCCCACCTACCTCCAAAGTTATTACCATCTTGCTAATCCCATACATGATTCTATAAATCTATTCCAGACCTAATCCATGATCTACACATCCTCATACACACCCATCCATGCTCATAGACACCCATATCATGAAAAAAATATAAATAATTAATTCTAAACATTTATAATTATTCATATAACTTAACTAAATTAGGCATAATCACATAATTACTCACTAGGAATCTCACCTATACTAGAACTTTGACTGACCACACTTAGAAGGTCCCTATATATCACATCCCAAACACCATATTGATAAAAATACATATCATTCAATATTTTATCATCCATTAATTTTATCTAAATTTATTAAAACGCTTAAATAAATTAGGGTAGCAACATACTTCTATCATAATTATGTTAGATGATGGGAAATATTGTCTGAGGACATCCTCTATCCAGGTTATAAAAAAATCACCATTAATATCATATGATTCCACCATGAACTGGTGGAATCAACATAGAATCCCTAAATTTAATTTTCAAAAATATGAGGGAAGTGAAGGGAGAGAAAATAATATAATAAAAAAGATTTTATTAAGTAAAATAATCACTAGAACATACTATAAATCACCCCCCCCCCTAAGGAATATTGAAGGACATGTAATGAGAGTGAGTTTCATCCATGAAATGACCTCTCTTGGTCCTCTTACACATATAGATCCTAGAGGCCCCTAACCTAGAAAATATGGGATTAACCTAGTAAAAAAACCCCATCCCCAACTCCATCAGCAATAATATATGCCTCATTATCCAACTAGTGGCCCATTGGTGGGCCAATTATGGCTCACTAATAGGACGAGGGGCTCATCCAGTCTATTGGGCTACTAGATAGACTATTGGTGAGATAGAGTTGGATCATCAGCTAGATAGTTTATATTTCTATTTTTTATGATTCCAAACAACACTTTCCATTCTTTTAATGCTTCTTAAACATCTAGATCACAACATTCCTTTTAACCCCATTCAAAAATACCTATTATGGATGTTCAGAAGCTCGAGACTTTAGTTTGTGATCTTTTTATGAAAATGAATCATACAACTGATGAAAAAAATCAAATTTTCTCAAGAATTTACAACTTGTAATGACTTGGGTCATTAAAAAGAGATTTAAGACATACAATTTCATCAATAGATGGTTGTATTGGAACATAATAACTTAAATTGGATTACCGCCTGGTAAGAAGCATTCTAACCCCATATATAATAAATTTATATTTATTATTCATATATTTAATATCCATATTTATATCTATATTTATCAATATCATCAATTCATAACTTCTTTTTACCAATTTACTAATAATTATTTATTGAAATAAATTATTTTGGTGTTCTCTATTTTGTTTCGCATGTATATTATGATTTGGTAGTTATGATCCTCAAACCTCATTCATGGTTTCATTTCATAAAATTTATTAATAATGTCACACACACACACACATATATATATATATTTCGTATTTATATATTAAAACCACTTTTGTAACATTTCATGTAAGGAATATATAAAAAAACGAAATATGTCGTTCCTGGAGGAGGTAGTCCTCATGTATAAATGTGTGACATTTTCATTTTTAAAAAAATGAAAATAAAGGAAGGTAGATAATTATTTATATTTATATAATATTTTTTAGTCCATAATTATCATATTTATTCATCAAATCTATATTTATAACTATCCATGTGAATAAGTGTTGAAAAATGAAAATACATAATTCATTGAGGTGGTAGTCAGCACGTATGCATGAGTGACATTTTTTTTCACACATGATGGAAATTATATTGAAAAACAGGCTAGATATTCCTTAATTTTAAAATAATATAGTATCATAAATAATATATCCCAAAAAATAGTGACACAATCCCTATAATGGAACTTCTAGTGTCTTTTAGGACAAGGTATATAAGAAACATATTTTAAAATCTTTGTGAAAATTTCACCATAATTAAGGAACAATAGATTCCCTCCTATAATTTTGATACGTTATACTCAAATTCATAACATGGGGAAAGTAAAACATAATAATGGATTTATCTAAGAAATTTTAAAGGTAAACGTAAGTGATAATGATCATATATCATAAGTGAACATAAGGTGAAAATATGGGGTATCATCATTATACATAATAAAATTCATAACCAATAAATCATTGACCATAAATAATGGGATATAACATGGAATAACATAAGGCATGATTAAAAAGAGTTTAGAAACATGAGAAAAAAACATGATCCATGAGAGAATAAAATAGTCTTGTGAATAAGCATAAAATTGTGAAACATCTTTCAACTTGGTCATAATCATTATTATATGGAACATTAATTTAATGAGAAACACCATCACTAAACACATATATGAACAACTAAAATGTACTCATTAATATTTATATCATGATATATAAAAATTATACCAATTAATTGGAGGGTGATATATGACTTAACACATCATTATCTATAATTATGAGTGAAACATAAAATCAATCACTTATCAAATCATAGAGAACCCTTAAAAATAAAACATGTTTCAAAAAAATTCAAAAGACAATAATTAGATTTTATAGAATAAATATCCCATGGAAATAAAATGGATTTCATATGTATTAACATAATAAAATCTTTCATAATTCCAATAATAATCATAACATAATAAACCTGCAGAAAATAAATTGGTATCCAATGATATCAATGTACTTTCTAGGTAAATACCAGTCAATCAAGATGATAAAGAATGTGATATTTATAATGTATAGATAAATGGTATATAGTTAATTCAATAAATTCCCTAAATAAACTGATTTATGGAATCAAGGTGAACAACCTTCAATCAAATGAAATAAAAAATGGGTATTCACAAAGGAAAGAGAGTAGGTGGAAAATTTGGATCATACATAGTGGATGATTATTCTTGAAAAATAAAGTGGTGGATCATTCCTCCAAAAGAAATAGAAATTACACATGCCATCTAGAAAAATAAGTTATATGGTAACATTAGAATAATGTCATCGGTCTATTATAATTTATATCATAGGATGTGCATTTAGATATAAATGATATTTAAGAGATTTTAGAAACATCATTTTACAAATAAGAAAAATCCCTAATCTTTTTGTTAAAAAATTAGACATAAATATTTAATTAATAAATTATAATAATATTTTATTTTGAAAACCATTAAATATTGAATATAAGTATCCTAAAAAATTATAAATTTGGAAGAAAGAGGTTTTCACATCACAAACGTGAAAGATTTTCTTTTTTATACTTTGATAAAAATGAGGCATGTGAAAAACATTACTAAATTATTTAAAACTTTTTTAAAAGATCAAGTAGAAGAAAATAAACTCAATAAATTATTAATTTATAGATAAAGATGTTTTCAAAATAATGCATTGAATTAGTACATGGTTCCTAATAGAATATACTAGATAGGGTCAGTTTCACTTATAAGAAATATTTCGGGTAAAATATGAGTCAAGTAGAAATCAAATATAAAGTGAAAATATTAACCACCATGAACATAACAATTAAATTATGAGAGGTTTTATAATGAATAGAAATTACCTAGATTTATTTTCTTTTAAAAACAATATTGATTTTATAATTATATTGTCAACTAAACACTTATAGTTTGAGTAACATTTTGATCAAAACCTTTTTCAAGTTATGTATATTTTCAATCGATGTCCATTTATAGAAATTAAATGATATATATCTTAAAAACCAACAATTATGTTCAAATAAATTCATTTTTCAATAACCAAACCATATTAAAGGTATCATGGAGCGCGATAAGAAATAATTCTCATGAAATTAAATATGGGACAAAGAACCCCTTACCTTTTTTCTTACTTAGTCAAATGGGATCTAAACTCTTATAAAAAAGTAATATATATAAATACTATTTCAAAAAATTATTCACAAACATTTACCTATTATATTATTTATTTATTATAATTTATTATGAATATATTAGTTAGTTATTGGTTATTTTTACCATTGGTTGTTAAAATTATTGGTTGTTTATTTCAATACAAACACCATGAAGTCATGATATGTTCTCACTAAGTGGATTCATGTTCATAATTCCTATACCATTCAAAGAATAATAATAATTTAATTTTAATGATTATATATGTATCATTTTCATTAGATAAAAACATGAATGTAGATTCTGAAAATGGAAATCACGATGAACTAGTTTTCGACTTTTTCAACAATTCAAAGGTGAAATATTAAAAATTATTCAAATTATTAAGTAAAAATGCATAGAATCATTAGAAATATTAAATATATAATTATTATATGGTATTTTTATTATGTGACATCCCATAATCATTTATGACATAATCGTAATAACATTGTTTATGTTGGCGGTAAAATTGACCCAAATGGTAACAAATGATAATAATTTAATGATTAAGGGGTTGAATTTAGATAATTATAACATGATATACATAGTATATTAAACATGTAATTAAAATATTATATCCTCATTCAATAAATTCTAGTAACCATCAATTATGAGTGGTGATGAAAAATTAATTTCAAGGCATGTGGTGGAGGTAGTCCATAGGTACACATGAATGACGATTTTGTTTTTATTAATGTATTGGATAAATTTAAAAATATTGACCATAAACTTAAAATAATAACATTATATAATATAAATAATAATAATATCATTGTATTTTTAAATACAGAATAAATTTTAATGAAGGTAATTAAGTATAAAATCAATGTTGTTTATAATACTTATGTTAGAGACTTGAATTATTTTAGAATTTTCCTTCAAAATGAAGGCCTTATGATAACTAATGGGGGAAAGAAACCGATAAATGAAGGATATGGTTCTATTAAGAGTAATTGGGAAGAGGTTAAAAAATAAATTCAAAGTATGGGTGAATCTTGAAGTGGTGGAAGTGTAAACATTTTGTAAGTAAAAGGAAAGGTAGTTTTGGAATTAATGATTACATTTTAAACAATATAATGTTACTATTAAAAGAAAAATAGATTAAAAATGATAAAAAGTTGAGTTTATGCATTTTTGGGTTGATATTCTCCTCGTACAATCATTTTTGTATATAAACTATAATCTTTTTATGGCATCTCTTTTATTTTTTTTAACTTTTAACCTATTTTACATGTGCCTTAGTAATAAAATTTTAACATTTATAATTTATATTAATGAAAAACTTAGTATTGGATGTTTCACCTAATTTTAAGATTTTGAGTTCAAATTTTTATATCATTTTTCTAAATAAAATTCTTATGTGTTTGAAATTTTAATTTTAAAATCAATGCACATAACACATGAAAATAGTTTTTTTTGGAAGAATTAATTGTTAATTTTAACAATAAATGTTCAAGATAATATAATCATAGATATTGTTTAACAACATAATTATTTATTGAATCATATTTATAATTATTCTAAAATAAAATAATTATTTTCATTTTGTTAAGTAATTCTTAAAATAAATTATTTATTATATGGTTATTTATTTAAAATACTAATTTTTCAATTATATAATTTCAAATTGAAAAAAAAAATTATTTTTGAATTCATATTGATGAAAATATATTAGTATGAATTTTGAATAATTTTATTAAAATGTTTAATTTTTTGTGAAATTTTGATAATTTTGTGTTTTTATCTTTAGTGACTCCATCACTTTTTCTTTCATCATCTTCACTACTAACCAGATAAATAATATAAAAAGAGTTATGAGTATTTACATTTATCTTTTTGTATTTGCTAATGTATGTTCCTCTTACTCTGATCCTTTTATTTTGAATTTAAATGAAGAGGCCTCAGCCTCATCCTTTTGAAAAAAAATTATCAATTTTGACGCAGTGCCTGTGCAGCATTAGTAATGTCAAATTTGGTTTTTTGTAAATAATAATTGAATGTTAAAAATTATTTTCATGAATTTTTATTAATTATTACGCATTATTTATTATTTTATTTGTTAAATTCTAACATTATTGTCATATAACATAAGTTTTATCCAAACGACTATACAATTCTTGCGCAAGCCAAGAAAAGACAAAATAACAAATTTAAGAAGTTGTCTTGATATGTATATGAGTGAATATACATAATAAAGGAATATATAATATTATTTTGAACATAATTAATTTATTTTTATGATATTATTTTATTTTGAATTTTATATATTAAATAATTAAGATTATTTTCTATGCAATGTTGATACAGTGCTTGTGCAAGCACAAAAAAATAAAATGTTTTTTATTAAAATTATAAGAATTATTAAATAAAAAAATCACTATATATGTTTATATAAGTTATTTTAGACCATTATATTTTTTCAGAATTCGCAGCGGCTGTCGTGGACGAGGCGGTAGAAACAATTGGTGATATGTGGACGGGGTTATTAAAAAGGAGAAATTTGGTTTCTGTTTATTGTGTTGTTGGATTACCCCCTGCTTCCTTTGTGTGTTATTTACTCTTTTTATAATAATTTTTGGAGGCCATGGAATTATTTCATGGTCTACTGTTTGTAGTATATTTTCAGAATTTGATATAATTTTTATTGAAAAGAATCACTTTAATACCTTTAGAATATTTTATTTGAAAGTAAGTTGAGTTGTTCACACTATAAATTTTAGTTTGAATAAAATTTTAATGTATGGTTTTGCAGTATATTTTTTGTAAATAAATTGTATATTAAAATATATAAAATTTATCTTATTCATGAAATTTTATTTTAATTTTTTAGGGAAGAAATAGATACATTGATGGATTGAATAATTATGACACATTAATTATTTTATTATTTAATAAATCAAATTAATGATATTGAAAATAAAAAAAAATATATAATTTGATATTTTAAATATAATTCATTAATTACCTAGTTAAATATGAATTTTTTACGATATGATAAAAAAATTATTCAAATTTGAATATTTTTTTATGTGTTTAATGTCTTAATTTTGAATAGTGTTTAATTTTTCAAAAAATATTTTTCATAAATATAATATTTAATTAAATTATTTAGAAATCAAAAAAACCATGAAAAATGAAAAAAATAAAAAATTTATTTCATAAATGTGATATAATGTATGTTTTTATTCTTTTTTGAAGTCTTAAACCCTATAATTTATTGATTATATTTTAATAATCTGAGTAATTTTTAAGTTACCCCTCACCTCAATTATAAAAGAAGTCTCCATCCTTCACAAATATTCATCAAAATGAGCCTTCTTGCTTGACTATATTCTTCCAAATTCCCTCCTCAACAATTTACACATTATAGTTCTTATGTTCTCATAAAAATCCAATTCCAAGAGCCTTGAGGAGATTGTCAATGAGGAAATTCCAAGAGGTAAGATTCCTTATTTTTCTCTTTAAATTTTTTTTCACTTCTACCTTATCCTCACCTCTTATCCAATTTTTTATAAAAACTCTAATATCATATATATATATATATATATATATATATATATACTGGAATGTTTTTGGGTTAATGGTATATTAATCATAAAGTCTATCATTTTCTCCTTTTATTTTTAAATAACAAATCGTTGTCCTTGGTGTGGCAATTCAACGACTTCGTGGACAATGAGTTTTTGTTTCCATTTTACCAAAATCATGTAAAATTTATATTCATAGGTAATTTTTTAAAATGAACTAAATACATATATGTTCTCACTTTTGTATTATTATCTCTATTTGACATGGAATTCCATAATAAACCTCCCTTAGAAACCATGAAAAGAACTCACCCAAAATAATAGAAATAACTAACTATTATTTATAAATAGGAGGAAAATGTTATGAAAAGATCATATAAGGTATTATAACCATTTTTATAGTTCTTTAATAAATTAATAAAACTCTTCATCCATTATACTGGGGTTTTGAAAAAAATTTAAGGAAGTCGAACCAAAGGTGATAGACTCTTTAACTAAAACAATGTATTAGACGATTTAATAATTTATTCTTCTAAATATTTCTATTTTATGTCCATGTTTGGAAAAAAATTAATGAATGTCTCTATATGGTTATTAATTTTTTAATTTCTCTTATTTTTTTGAAACGAGATCTTTTTCATGTATTATGTAAGGGACATTCCATTTAAAATACTTTTAAATGTCTCTTTTATGAAATTTAAAAAAATATTATTCTTTTTTATATACAACATGAGTGGTGTATTTGAATACAATGATTTTTTATTACTATATTATTTACCTCATTTTTTCATATTTATTTTTGAAGAGTATTATTTCATTATTACGTTCATAGGTTTTATATTTTTTGATGTGATTTTTACAAAAAAAAGGTGTTTAAATATATTAAGGTGTTTTGATCATGGGTTTAAATTAATAATCAGGGGTTTTATTCACGATATGTTACTTGGATATTGTTAATTATGGTTTTATACCATTATATTTAAATATATTATGGGTTCATCCCCATTATAGCTCAATATATGATGGGTTGAGCCCCATTATAGCACAAAATATGTCGGGTGAAGCCTATTAAAGCTAGTGATATTATGGGTGATCCCCATTATATCTCTTAAATGAATTGGGTACTATAGAGATGGAAGATAACCATAAGGTTATTCCATTTTCAAGGGTGAATGTAAGGGTGTTATGGTATTATTTCCCAAGGCAACTGTATAATTTTTCAATGCATGCTTATGCATTTTCAAGAAAAGGGTTTTTAATAGATTTTTATGTTTTCACTGGACTAATGATTTTATTACTTTTGGCCCCTTCTTACTATTGTTTCTCATCCCACATTCTTAAATATTTTTCATAGGTAATAAGTATGGATAAGATAAATGAAAAATCATGTTGAATGTTTTGAATATTTATCAAAGAAATCATGTTTTATTTTTAAAATTTTTATATTTTAAAAAATTGATACTAGTTTAGTAGTATCATATTTGTATGAATGTGGTTTGATATGTATTTATTATTTATAAATTCTCTAAATCTCTAAACCTGAAAAGAAACTCAACCTAAAAGAAATTAATTTCTTGAATAGAACTCATGATTATGTAATGTTTTAAGGTTATGTCCATATAGTTGGAATAAAGGGATGGTTTAGATAACCATAGGAGATAAGATGATGTTAATAGAATACCATAAATTATTTTTTACTTTATTTTTAATTTAAGTGTCTATAATTTGAAGATTATAATGTTTCTTCATGTAAGATATGTCTGTTCAGAATGGTTTTTAGAAGAATAAATAGGGAAGCTGAAGTTGGAAGGCACTGAGAGGTTGATATCTGTCTGAATTTAAAGAAAGGAAATATTAGGAATTGGAACCAAGCAATTTGGGATAGTAATGGACCAGTTAAATAAAGTGATAAATGGTGGTGGTGTTCATGCTAGTTAGTAACCTAATATACCATGAAGTTACATTTCTTTTTTGGAGCATTTCATGAGGCAACATCCCCCATCGTTCAGGGGATTATCTAGCCCAGTGGTAGCCAAAGGATGGATCAATGCTTTGTAAAAGATATTTGATGTCATGGGATGTTTAGAACATCAAACTTTAACCCTTTTTGTTTATCATTTTGAATATGAAACTGATCTATGGTGATTTTTGGTTAAAAATGCCAAAGAGAAATAAGAACTTGATTCCATGTAATAGGAAGCATTAAAGGATATTTCCCTTGATAAATATTTACCTTAGGTTTATTGAATATGAATGGAAAAAAATTCTATAATTAAGGAAATTAGATGAAGATTCCATAGTTTCATATGAAGAAAACTTCATAAGAGTGTCTAGGTATGTGCCAGAATTTTTTTGGGAAATTAATTGAAAAAATAGTTAGTTTTACACAAGATTAAAACTAGGTTTAAGAATATATTTGGATAAATTATAATTTAAAAGAAATGAAAAAAAAAATCATTTTTATAAAAAAGTTAAAATGGAGTTTACTGAAACATATGTGCCTCTTGAGGACAAGAATAAAAAGTGTTTAGGTTGGCATGATTTTGGGAATAATTAAACAAAGAAATTTGGGGGTAATAAGATAAATTTCCCTTCATATGAAAATGGTGGAAAAAGCATCTTGGAGAATGTATTATAAATTCTAGGAAGTGATACTGATGTGAAATGTTTGGACAGAAGGATCATGAGTTCGAAGAAAATGATGAGAAAAATGATGAGATGTCGATGGTAAAATTATTTAACTATAATAAGTTCAGTCATTTTGCTAATGTGTGTCCAAATCTAGTCACTCAGGTAGGAAATCAACAAGAATGATAATATAAGGGTGTGGAGAAATCCTATGAAACTACTTTAGAAGATGTTGAGCCATAAAATGAAGTTGTATCAAGTAAATTTCTTGTTTTTATAGAATACATCAAAGTGTTGTTGGATTCAAGGTCTACACATTCATTCGTTTATGAAACATTTTATGGTAAATTTGAAATTACACCTCATGAAATGAATCCAGAATTATAGTGAAAACACCTAAAAGAAATATTAAGGCAAAAAATATAACAATCTTCATGTAATTTTTTATAGAAGGATTTTAACCCAAAACCTTTTTATTTGCCTTCAAGAGAGTTCAATGTTATCCTGGGTATTGATTGGATTTCTGTTTACCAAGTTAATATTGATTTTATTTCTAAAGAAGTTTATTTTTAGAAAGATATTCAGTTTGGGTACAAGAATGAATTCATATCATTGATAATATATCAAGAAGTTGAAAAACTGTTAAAATATGGAAATAAAGTTATCTTGAATATATTATTTAAAATAATAGAACCATTCAGAATAATAATGTTCCAATTTTAAATAAATATTTTGATGTTTTTACTAATGATTTTTCATGTGTTATTCCTGGACAAGAAGTTGAGTTTACTTTTGACTTTGTTCCTAATCCTAATCCAATTTCAAAACCCCTATATCAAATGGATCATGTAGAACTTCTAGAATTAAAAAATCAGTTCTAGGATTTTTTTAGATAAAGGTTTCATCCGACCTAACACTTCACCATGGGGTTCTATTGTCCTATTTGTTAAAAGGAAAGATGGTTCAATGAGACTTTTCAGTGATTATAGATCCTTTAATAAAATCACTGTTAATAAAAAATATCCTTCTTCTTACATCGATGATTTATTTGATCAACTTTTGGGAGTATAATTTTTTTATAAGGTTTAATTGAGGTCAGGGTACCATTAGTTGAAAGTAAATGAAACATACATTCCAAAGACTGTGTTTCTTACTATAAATGGACTTTATGAATTTGTAGTTATTCTATTTTGGTTAACGAATGGACCTCCTATATTTATGGATCTTATAAATATAATATTTCATGAGTTCTTATATAAGTTTTAGGTTGTATTTATTGATTACATTATGGTATATTATAAATGTAAAGAGGAACATGAAAGGCATCTAAGGATTTTTTTGTAGACAAAAAAAGAATACAAACTCGATGGAAACTTCAGCAATAATGAATTTTGGTGGTAACAAATTTCTTTCCTTGGTATCATTATTTATAAATATATAATTAGAGTTGATCCTACTAAAAGGAAAGTTTTTGATTAATGGAAAAGACCCACAAATATAACCCAGATTCGTAGTTTACATGGTTTGGTAGGATATTACCATACGTTTTTTGAAAAAAGTGAATGGTTATTTAGTCCACTAACTGTGTTAAATTAAAAAGGTGTTAAGTTCACCTAGAAAAACTAATTTGATGATTGTTTTTAGGAAATGAAAATAAGATTGGTGAGTAATCTAGTTTTGGTCCTACCTTACAGAAATGAAAAAAATTTCATCTATACTGATTCTTCATTAAAATGAATTTTTCCCCTGATATAGATTGATCAGGAAATTTCTTATTCTTCATTTCATTTGTAACCTCATGAGTTAAATTAACCTACACATGACTTGGAATTAGATTCTAATTTTTTAATAAAAATTTGAAGGCATCAATTTTAGGGAGTAAAATTTGAAATATATTCCGACCATAAAATTTTGAAGTATATATTCACACATAGAGAATTGAACATGAGACAGAGAATATGGCTAGAACTAATCATGGATTAGGATTTGATGATTCATTACCATCATGAAAAATCAAAAAAAAAAGTGGTCTATGCATTGATTTGAAAATGTAATCAAACATTAACTGTGTCAATTTTGGAACATGACCCTTTGGTTAATGATTTGATGAATTTTGGAATAGATGTTATTGATGTAGGAAATTCCTCTATTTTGTTTTAGGTGTCAATTTAGTCGTCTCTATAAGATATAATTAGGCAAGCGCAGAAGGAATATCGCGAGTTCTAGAAAAATCTGGAACTAGTAAAAAATGGTAAGTTTACTGAATTTAACATTGATAGAGATTTTATGTTGAGATTTGGGAAGATATTATGTGTTCCTAGTGTTTTATCGTACAAGAAAGAGTTATTATGTGAAGACTACAGTTCTCCGTTTCTAATTCATCGTAACACCACTAAGTAGTACAGATACCTACAAGAGTATTGATAGTGGGATGGAATTAAAAGTGATATTGTTGATTTTAACATGAAATGTTTTACATGTCAATATGTTAAATAAGAACAGTAGTTACCAAAGGAGATTCTTTATCCTTTACTGGTGCCCGAGTGGAAATGGGAAAATATATCCATGGATTTTGTGTAGGGACTGCCAAATACTTTTAAAGGTAATAATGAAATCTTGGTTATTGATGATCATTTGACTAAATTTGATCAATTTATTCCTATTCAAGACACATTATCTCTAGATCAACATTCTTAGTTGTATATAATGGTGATAATCAGGTTACACTGACCGCATCTCTCCATTGTATCTGATCGTGATCCCAAGTTTAATTTTAACTTTTGTAAAGACCTTTAAAAGTTGTTGGGCACTAAATTAAATTTCAGAACAGCCTTTAATATTCAATATGATGGATAGTTATAATGAAAAATTTAGAAAATGGAGGATATACTTCAATCTTGTTCAATGGAATTCAAGGGAATTTGGGATCATCGTCTTTCATTATTTGAGTTTTCTTTTAATAACAATTTTCTTTCCATTATACAGATGGATCCTTTTGAGTCATTATATGAGAAGTGGTGGAGAAATACAACATTTGGGATGATTTTTTGTTAACTATGTTGATGGGACCATAATTTTTGTAAGAATTGGTAAAGAATGTTTAGTTGATTCAATGAATTATGAGGACATCACAGAGCAGACATAAAATTTATGCAGATAACTGAAGGAAAGATATTTCTTTTGAGGTAGGTGATTATGAGTTTCTAAAAGTTTTACCCTTGAAAAGTGTGATGTATTTTTGTAAGAAGGGAAATTTGAGTCCATGGTTTATTGGACCTTATGAAATACTAGATAAAGTTTGACCAGTTTTCTACCATGTATCCTTTACTTTGAGTTTATCATAGGTACATAATGTTTTTCATGTTTTGATGTTAAGAAAGTATGTGCCAAATCCATCCCATGTTTTGAGCCCATAACTAGTTCAGTTCGAAGAGAAACTTTCTTATAAAGAGAAACCTATTCAAATTTTTGATCTTAGAGAGCAAGTATTATTGAACAAGGTGATTCACCAGGTTAAGGTTTTGTGGATAAATCACATGGTTGAAGAAGAAACATGGGAATCCGAAAATGATATCAGGGGAAAGTATCCCAATTTATTTGATAAGTGAATAAAATTGTGAGGAAACAATTTAAAAAGTGTGGGGTAGAATGTAACAACCCAGTTATTTATATAATCATATTTATTAGTATTATTGAATAAAATAGATATATTTATTATGTTAAGTAATTCTTAAAATAAAGAATTTATTATATAGTTATTTATTAAAATCATTAATTTTTTAATTATTTAATTTCAATTTGACAGAAATAACTTCATTTTTGAATTCATAATTATGAAATTATCCTATTATGAAATTTTTAGTACTTTCTAAAAATGTTTAATTTTTAGTGAATAGTAAAAAATATAGTCCTTTTATAAAATACAATATTTTTTGTGATGTCATGAATACTTAATTATGATAGAAATTATATTAAGTTTATTGAATAACTAAATTATAATTTTATAATAGTAATATTATAGAGAAATAATTTAGAACATGTTTTTAATAATTTATTTCATGATATGTATAAAAATTATTGACATTGCCGACGTAGTTCCTACACACCATTGGCATTGCCAAATTTGGTTCCTTATAAATAGTACTGAGTTCTAAAAATTATTTTCATGACTTTTTTAGTAATTATTATCTATTATTTATGATTTTAATTGTTAAATTTTTATTTTATAGTCAGATAACATAAGTCTTATACAAATTATTGTGCAATTCTTACACAAGGGAAAAAAAGGAAAAATAACAAATTTAACAAGGTGTCTTGATATGTATATGAGTAAATATAAATAATGAATGAATGAATAATTTTGTTTCGAACCTAATTTACTTATTTTTATGAGATTATTTTATTTTTATTTTTATATATGATATAATTAACCTTAATACATCTGCAATGTTGATGGAGTGCATATTCAAGTATAATAAAAATAAATAAAATGTTTTTAATTAAAATTATATGAATTATTGAATGTCCCAAATTTTGGATAAATATTTTTCTATAATCATATATAGACAATTATATCCTTTGGTGTATAGTTTTAGACATTTTTTACCCCCAATAATCACTTTAATACCTTTATAATGTTTTATTTAAAAGTAAATCAAGTTGTTCACATTATAAATTTTAGTTTGTATAATATTTTAATGCATGAGTTTCTAATATAATTTTAAAAAAATAAAAAATTTATAGAGAGATAAAAAATTTATCTTCTCAATGAAATTTAATTTTTAATTTTTAGGGAATAAATAAATACCTAAATGGCATGATCAATTATGATGCGTTAATTATTTAATTAATGAATAAATCAAATTAATGATGTTAAAAATAATAAAATAAATCTAATTTGATGTTTTAAGATAATTATTGAATTTCCTAGATGAATATTATGTACCTATGATATAATAAAAAATTCATTTGAATTTGAAACTTTTGTTTGATGTATTTAAAATCTTAATTATGAATAATGTTTAATTTGACAAAAAAATATTTTTCATGAATATAATATTTAATTAAATTATTTAAAAATCAAACAAATCTTGAAAAATTACAAAAATTCTAATATTCCTTCAAAAATTTGATATAATGTGAGTTTTAGGATTTTTTTTATTCTTAAATCCTATAATAGATATATTATATTTTAATAATTTTATTAATTCCTAAGTTACCCCTCACATCAATTATAAAAGAAGGCACCTTGCATCACAAATAATCAACACCTTGAGATTCTTGATCAACCATATTCTGAAAAATTCCTTCCTCCTTGTCTATTTCCACTTTATATTGCTTTGGTTCTCACAAAAAGACCACTTCCAAGAGCCTTGAGGAGTTTCTCAATGAGAAATTTTTAAGAAGTAAGATTCCTTCTTTTTCTCTTTTAAAGTATTTTTTCACTTCTACCATACCCTCACCTCCTATATAATGATTCATGAAAACTCCAGTATCATACGTATATATATATATACATATCATAATGTTTTTTTTGAATGGAATACTCATAATAAAATCTGTCATTTTATTCTTTTATTCTTAAATAATGAAATCCTCATATATGGTGTCTCGATTCGACGACTTCGTGGACGATGATTTTTTGTTTCCATTTTACTAAAATAATGGAAATTTTATATTAAAATGTAATTGTTTAAAATGAAACAAATAAATATATGTTCTCACATCTAGAGTATTATTTCTATTTGATAAGGAATTCCATACTATACCGCCCTTGGAATCAATGAAAAGAACACACCCAAAATAATGGAAATAACCAAATATTGTTAATAAATGGGTGGAAAATGTTATAAAAAGATCATATAAGGTATTATAAACATGATTGTAGTTATCTTATAAATTAATAACACTATTCAAACCATTATAAATAATTGTTTAACAATTTTTAAGGAAATCAAACCAGAGGTAAGGGACACTTTAACTAAAACATTGTTTTAAAAGAATTAAAGAATTATTATTCTAAATATTTCTATTTTATGTCTATTTTTTTAAAATGGATTTTATGAATGTATCTATATGGTTATTAATGATTTAATTTCTATTTTTTTAAAAGTGATCCTTTTTATGTGTCATGTAAGGGACTATCCTTTTGAAATCCTTTTAAATGTCTCTTTTATAAAATTAAAAAAACGATTGTTCTTTTTTATATAAGGCATGAGCGATTTATACTGGTTTCTTGAATATTTATTAATAAATCTTTTCCCTTATATGTTTTAATTATTATTTTTGAAGATTTTTATTTCTTTATTATATGCACAGTTTTTATATTTTAAAAGTTATTGTTATGAAAATGGTTGTTTTGGTATCTACTTGTGTTTTGACCATGGATTTAAATGGGTTATCAAAATATTTATTCATGACATGTTGCACCAAAATTTTTCATTATGGTTTGAGCCCATTATACCTCAATATATGACGTTTTGGTTTCCACTATAGCTTAGGATATGAAGGATTGATCTCCATTATAGCTCAAGATATGTCAGGTTCAGTCCTTTATAGCCTAAGATATAATGGTTGAGCCCCGTTATAGCTCTAAAATGCATTGGTTACTCTAAATATGGAAGTTGATCATAAGTTTATTCTATTTTTAAGTGTGATATGGTAATGATGTCCCAAGGATACTTCATGATTTTTCTATGCATTCTTTTGAGTTTTCAAGAAAAGGGGTTTTAATGGATTTTCATGTTTTCACTAGACTAATGATTTTCTTTCTTTATGTCCCTTATTCATAACATTGTGCCTATACCAAGTTATTAAATTATTTTCACAGGGTATAATGATGGGGAAGATAAAGAAGGAATTAATGTTGAATGTTTTGAAAATTTGTCAAAGAAATCATGTTTTATTTTTAAAATTTTTATATTTTCAAAAAAAAATAGGATACTATTTTAGTATTATCCACTTTTTAGAAATTTGGTTTGTTATATATGTATTATGTATTAATTCTTTAAATCTATATACTTAAAATCATCCTTAATGTAAAAAAAGTAAATTATTGACTATAAATCAAGGTTATGCAATGTTTTATGGCTAGGTTTTTATATATTTATTTGAGGAAATAAATTGGTTTATTTTAAAACAATTAAAATTTATGTGGCTTTAAAAGCATTACAAAACCCAATTTCAACATCAAAAAAATAATTAGAATAAAATACTACAAACCATTTTTTTAAAATAACATTTTAATTTAGTTCAAAAAATGTTGTATATATGATTTAAAAGTTCAAAGTGTGTTTTTTAAATTCATAATTTTATTACTTAAATATATACTTTTTTACTTTAAATTTTTTTAATCTTCTAGGATTCTTTTTTATAATAATAAAATCAAAAAATTTATAATTTTCACAAAAACAGTAATTTTTGACTAAAAATGGGCCTTTTCAGAAAAACATAAAAATTCATACAAAGAAACGTTTTTCATTCTAAATAAAAAATGATGTTAATTTTATATATTTTTTAATCTAAAATCTATAATTTTATTTTCTAAATTCATATACAAATTATATTGAAAAACTGCTTTTATTAAAAAATGATGTTTTTAAACATTACGTATTCTCAAAACTATTTCATGTCAATTTATAATTTACAATATATTAATATATTTTTTCATATAGAATAATATTTTAATAGTTTTAATTTAATCCATTTGGGTAAATTATACAATTCATAAAAATCGGTTCTTTGAAAAAAGAACTATTAATTTTATAATAAATACACATTAACAAATATGATTAAAAATATTTACTAATATTATATAAATTATTTTTACTACTCCATTGATATTAAAATAATTATTTAAATATAATAATATCATATTTTATTTATAATATTAATATCTATACATAACCCATAAATATTATTAGAAATATATATTTATAATATTTCAATGTCATATTTTTATTTCATTATGAGTTCTATTATCTTTAATTTACTACTTATCAATACATGGATTTATTATACATATTGGATATATGGCCCATGAAAAAAAAATTAGTTAAAATATTTTCAATGACTATATTTTTAATGACTAGATTTCATATATATATATATATATATATATATACTTACATAATCACTCGTTCATTCAACTCTCACTTCACCAAGCATAGTTCTTATTTCGTAATATAGATTTTTCATTATGATTGGTCCTTTCATGATGATATTTCTTATTATATATATATATTTGGCTATTGGTTATCCTCATAGTAGAAGATGATGTAGGTTATTTCCAAGACATGAAGATTTTATTTTTTTCTATCTATTGTACCCTATTGATTTATACAATTTTAGTGGATGTATTTTATCGATGAAGAGTAATAAACTATAGTTTGAGATACATTGTTTCATATGATTTTATTGAAACATTCCACTTATAAATTAATGAAGTGTTTTTAGTTTTAATCTGTATCTTGTATGGATTATTTCCAAATAAATTTCAATTCCTTTATGAAAATAGAAAAAAAAATATAGTTTAAAATTATAAATATATAGATTATTAAAAGAACATGAATCCTAAAATATGGGGGAATTACATTCTCTTTCCTTAAATAAATTTAATCCTCGTAGTTTCAATTATAATATTATAATGAAAATATAAAGAGATATATAAATTATAGAGATGACTAATGATATAATTTCAATAGAGATGTTAACCTTAAAAACTTGAAAAACATATCTCTTTCCACAGAATAGGCTTATCCCTAATATCAATTTTTCTCTAATTGTTTGGGCTAAGTGTCTAATATTATTTAGTTTCAAGACCCACATTATAAAAAAATCTAGAGATTGTTTATTATTATCCTTTCTTTATTAAAATATCAGATCTTAATATGTAATTTTTTTTCTTGTCTTAGATAATTTTTCCTCTAAGTGGAGGGAACTAGTATAACACTACAAATGCATTAAATTTTTCTAAATAAAGGATAATAAGATTTCCATGAGGTGCATTATTAAAATAATAAAATTCTAATACAAAATCATATAGCTATAATGTTTATTTGACAATCAAATAATTAGGTATTTGAATCAATGGTCTTAAAAAATTCTTAGATATAGTACATTTCCTAGAATAAAATTCCAATTAGACATCATAAAATTTAGATTGGAGGGTAGGAGTAACTAAAATATTTGTATCTTCTAAGAGGGTAGTTATTGAATATTTATTCCATTATACACTTTGTCTTAAAGGTTGGTAATTCTCATCATCTTGTTTAGTCCTTGGATTAGGGATTTCAATATGATAATTCCCAAGTTCCACACACATAAGTAATTGAATTATTAATGGTTACTTAGGATATGCCCTATTCCTTTCAATCATATTAACTAAAATATTCATTTTCTTATGGGTTTTTTTATGATTGATGGAATCTTTTATCATAGGTAAATTATTTTATGATCCCTTTGAGGAAATTCCCTTGGTGATTCTTCCAACATACATAACATGTAGAAGGTCGAACAATACTTCCTTCATTATCTCTATCTTCTGAATTTTCATAAGACTCCATCCTTATCTCCTTTAATTTACTTGGGAATTATAATAAGTTCTATTTGTTTATCATAATTTATGATAGATGGTTTAGATTAATCATAATATTTCTCACTTCATCTTATATCCTGTTTTATTTCTTATGGTGTAAATGTCCACATTATCCCTGACAAACAATGTGAATTTGGTTCCTTCAGTATTTTCCATTACTAAAATAAATATAAGTTACTATGATTCACTAAAACCATAAGATTATTATTATAATATAATTAAATTAAAAATTCATCACCAAAAGTCTAAATATTATAATTAAATCACTCTAATTTTAGTAAGGGATTATTTATTTTGAGTTTTCTCATACTTATTATCCTATTTATTCAACATACTAAATCCTTTATAATGGTTTCTAAGGTGAATGTGATTAACCAAACCATATCCCTTAGAAGGGTCAATTATGGTGTGCTGTTATGCCTTGTTTTCATTCACTAGGTGACGATTGGGTTAGTACCAAACATGACACTTGGCTATTAATGTAGGGGTTAT
The DNA here is from genome assembly GCA_963277665.1 of Viscum album. Taxonomy (NCBI): domain Eukaryota; kingdom Viridiplantae; phylum Streptophyta; class Magnoliopsida; order Santalales; family Viscaceae; genus Viscum; species Viscum album. The sequence goes on along the minus strand of OY728145.1, from coordinate 1,589,269,079 downwards.
CCAAATCATATCATATAAACCTCTTGGATAGTTGAGGATACAACTCTTTATTAGATCCATCGTATAGGAAAACTTAACAAGATTCCTCTAATATCCTACCTCATATGGATTCTCATTTAAGTGTAACATAACTCTCATAATGAGATTTGGTTTCAGAACTCTTAGGGTTTCCATTTCCTCCATTTCATGAACATAATAATACTTGGGCACCATGATTTGGTATAACCTACTCATTTGATAGATCGAGGTCTTGACATAGGTTTTCTTTTGAAATAATCTGAAACATAATACTTTTAAAGGGGATTTAATCTCAAAATAATATCTCATATATTTTATTTTCATATATTCATGGTTCTTATTATTTATATTGTAATATAATTCATTCCAACATATCAAAAAGTTTAAATCACATTGATGTGAAACTATTTTCACTACTCACTGCTTGTTTTACTAACCCAAATAAATAGGAACATGTATTTATACATATCTAAATTACTACCATTCATAAGAAACATGTAAAACTTATATGTAAAGTATGAGAGTCAATATTCTTCATACTATGAGTGGAATCATCTAGTGATGGTGTCTTTGGGTTTGTCTTGAGAAATTGGAAGAAAATAAACTTTGAATCCGATAATTTTCTAGTCAATAAAGGAAAGAATAGGAAATAAAAGGATTATAATAATTTACTGAAACCAATCTCCACTATATATTCTAATAAATCATATAATATTTGAAGGACCCCGAGACACCCTGAGAGGGGAGGGGTGAATCAGGGTGACAAATTTTTCTTTTAATGTGATGGATATTGTTCCCATGTTGGTAAGAACATGTTGAACTTGTATGATGAATATGATCAGAAAGCAAACATTCACATGCATAGATAAGACACAGAACTTTTTACTTGGCTCACCACTAAGGGCTACGTCCAAGGAGCATACGCTGACAAGTTTTCGGTCATACCAAATTCCACTAATCTTCACGATCTGGGGATTAAAAAGATTCGGGCACAGTCACTCTATTCCAGGATCACTGCCTTTACAAAGGTTTAGGGATAGCTCACTATTTCCCTCAGGTCACTCCCGTTGACTCCCCCTGGCTCACTGCCATTAGTGAAGTCCTGCTCAGTTTATAGACATGATGGTCTCTTCATTATTGCAAAATAATGCATCCTCTATTTAATGTAGATGCTCTATTGAAGTCCAAATATCACCCGTGAACTGATCTACAACTTTCATGCAGCACCAAGACAACCAGAAATCCTCAACAGTACCTGGCACGCAACTCCAAGGCGGCACGCAACGTTCAAGGATGGCATGCAAGTTATAACTGCCACGCAATTCCACCTTCAACAGTTGCGCGATTCAGTCTTCTTTAAAGCCAAACTTGCGTGACTCAACTTATTTTCAACTCAAGCCGATTTTGAAACCTAATGGAAACCTATCACGCAACTTCAATTCTGGCGCGCAAGTATCACCAAATCACTTGCGTGACTACTGGACGGGCAACAAAAAATTGTCGCGCTGCCCCACCTTACGTGACCCACCAACACTTGCACGACTTCAACACCTACGCGACGGGAGCTATGAATTTCTTCAAGTCCAAAGTTCATATTGAATGAGGATGGGTGGTCCTCTATTTATAGGCATTCGGATACCCTTCGCAGCAGCACACAAGTCTTCCCTCGGCGTGCAAGTCTTGGCGCGCAACCCTTCTGTCCTCCTAGACACTTGCACGACCAACTTCCAATCTTGGGCGCCCCTATTTACTTTTCCATATTTTGATGATCAAAACATGATGGTCAAATGGTGATAAACTTTCCAATCCTCTAAGGTCCCGGCGTGCAATTCCCTTCACGGTGCGCAAGTCACTTGCGCGACCAAACCAATACTTGCGTGACCCTCTTTCCTTTGCCATATTTTCATGTTCTCATTCTGAAAAACATCAGGTGCACAAGTTTCCAAGCTTCCAAGGCCTCGGCGCGCAAGTCTCTTTTCCAAAAATACATTTCTCCATATTTCAAGTTTTGAGGCCCAAATAGTTGGCAAACACTGCGAAATGGCACCATCTTCAATATTGTTGTCTACTTGAACTGTATGATCACTTTGCTGGTACATGTTCTGAACTTCCACTGAGGATTGACAACAAACACAAACCATACTCCAATTCATGCATAGAACATCCATGGTTCCAACAATCTCCCCCTTTGGTTTTGTTGGAAATCAGCAAATAAATTAAATATATCCACATGCAAACCAAAAAATGCAAGAATCAACTCAGCCAACACTCTAAGTCAATGTGAGCAATGCTCGGTGTAGAAAACAAGAGATGAGGCTTGAATTGGGATCCCGTGTTTTGGAATTCTGAAAGATACCCTGTTCACTAAGTTCCTGAGTTCCTTCTCATCCTCTAACTCTAAATTTATTACTTTATCCCCCATTGGCAATAAACCCAAAGACCGGTACTAGTTCATTGTTCAGCTCAAACCACACCCCCTGGATAGTATCTCCCCCACAAACCTGCATCACATCCATAAACAGATAAAAAATAGTTAACAAAACCGGGGAGAGGGGTATTGTGTAACCTCCTTATGCACTGGGAGGTGGTTGAACACCAAGGTTCAATCGATGCTTCTCAAACACAGCCGCTGACAGTGGCTTGGTTAGGATATCATCCACTTGCTCATCTATTCCCACATGATCCATTCTAATCACGCCTTGCTCAACTTTCTCTTTGATAAAGTGATACCTGATTTCAATATGTTTGGTACGAGAATGTTGAACAGGATTCTTCGTAAGATCAATTGTGCGCTTATTATCACAGTAAATCACCATTGGTTGTTTCACCTCATCATCAATATCTGTCAATTGCTGCTCCATCCATAGAAATTGATTGCATGCCTTTGTAACGGAGATATACTCAGCCTCAGAAGTACTAAGAGAAGTACTTTCTTGTTTCTTGCTCAGCTAGCCAACACAATTATTCTCAATATAGAATGCACCACCACTGGTGGACTTTCTGTCCACAAAATCGTCTGCCCAGTCAGCATCAGAAAATGCTCATAATTCACTTTTCTTTCCAGAAACAAAGCATAATCCACAATTGTGAGTACCTTGAATATATATCATCATTCTTTTTACTACTTCCATATGTTCCTCCTTTGGATTACTCTGAAAGCGTGCTGCAAGACATGTGGAAAAGACAATATCTGGCCGTGTCGTCGTCAGGTGCAGTAGGTTCCCAATGATCCTCTTGTACGTGGTGGGATCTACAGAGGTCCCATCCTCATGTTTTCCAAGTTTTGTTCCAACTGCAATTGGAGTGGACATTGGTTTGGAATCTTGCATATTAAACTTCTTCATCAGCTCTCTTGTATACTTTTCCTATGAAATAAAAGTGTAATCCTTCTTTTGAGTCACCTGCAGCCCCAAGAAATATGTGAGCTCCCCAATCATAGACATTTCAAATTCTGATTTCATGTGATTGGAAAATTCGTCCACTGATTTCTGATTTCTACCACCAAAAATAATGTCATCAACTTAGACTAGAACCATGAATTGATCTATTGTAGAATTCTTCACATACAAATTGTGGTCTACTCTGCCCCTTTTGAATTCCAGTTTCTTGAGATACGAGTCTAGTCGGGAATACCATGCTTGTGGTTCCTACTTAAAACCATATAGAGATTTCTTCAGTTTTCAGACTTTTGTTTCATCAGAACCAAGAACAAAACCCACTGGTTGTTCAATATAGAATTCTTCTTCCAGTACACCATTCAAAAATGTTTTCTTGACATCCATCTGGTATACTTTATACCCTCGTAGGAGTTCCATGGCAAGGAAAAGTCTGATTGAGTCCAATATAGCCACTAGATCAAAGGTTTCTTTAATATCAACACCTTCAATCTGAGAGTATTCTTTACATACCAGTCATGCCTTGTTTCTGATAACACTTCCACGCTCATCAAACTTGTTTTTGAAGATCCAATTTTTCCCAATCACATTGTGACCTTTGGGTCTCTGGACAAGATCTCATGTCTGATTATTGTCAATCTAATCTAATTCTTCATTCATGGATTTCACCCAAGATTCATCCTTTGTAGCTTCTTCAAATGAGGATGGCTCCACAACAGATAGAAATGCATATTGCGTGTTATCCCGCATTCTTCTTGTTTGAGTGGGGGTAATCGTGTCCCTAATTATATTGGATGGATCAATCTCAGCTCTACGATTTCTCCTATGTAGTTCAGTTGCATTCTCTCCAGCCTCAGTTTCTTCTTCAGTTTATTCTTCTAAGTCAACATGTTGATATGACTGCTGAGTGTTTTGTACAGCTTCCTCTATTTCTGTATTTGTATTTTCTCCACGTTCAATTTCTTCTTCACTTTCTCTCACATTAGCATATGACGTCCTTGAAGCATTTATGGTTTTCTCTTCAATTATTTTAACATCACTACTTTCCACAATCCTTCCTAATATCTTTTTGAAACACTTTTAGGCTTTACTGTTCATTGAGTATCTGAGGAAAATTCCTTCATCTACATTGTCACCATACATCCCTTGATTTCCTTCTTTGTTTCTGATGAATAATTTGCTTCCAAAAACATGAAAGTATTTCAAATAGGGATTCCTTCCATGCCATAATTCATATGGTGTATTCATCTCACCCATATAGAGTCCTATTCGATTTTGAATATACACTGTATCTTGAACAGCCTCTTTCTAGTAATGTCGTGGAATGCGACTCTCAATTAGCATAGTTCGTGCCATGTTGTTCACCTGTCAATTTCTCCATTCAAGAACTCCATTTTTTTTTAGGAGTTCTCACATCAGTTTCCTCATGTTTTATCCCATGCTTCTCCAGATAATTTTCAAATTCAATGGATGTGTATTCCCCTCCATTTTCAGATCGCAACACTCTGATTGTTCATCCAGTATCATTCTCGGTGATTCACCGATACGTTTTCATGCAGTCAAGGACTTGTCGTTTCCTGTGGATGACCATCACACATGCCATTCTACTGTAATCATCTATGAAAATGACAAAGTACCTTTCTCCATGAGTTCCAGAAACATTTACCGGCCCACATACATCGGTATGAATCAGATCAAGAAGGTGAGATGCCCTTTTATTCTTTGAACGATATGAACTATAGACTAGCTTCCCATGAATGCAAGCATAACAAGATTTTTCACGCTCATGCTTCAGGTTGGGAATGTCCATGACAATTCTCAATTTTGATATTTTCTCCATGTCTTGTTGATTGATGTGTCCCAGTCTCCGATGCCATAAATTGTTTTCTTCTTCAACAGTCATGTAACAGACATTTTCTTCACTATTAACCTGATACAAGTTGCCTTCTGTTCTGCATCCCTTCATAAGTGAATTGCATGTCTTTCCCTTGATAGTTCAGCCTTTCTGATTAAAAGTAACTATAAGTCCTGAGTCACAAAGTTGACTCACACTGAGGAGATTATGACGTAGGACATCTACGTAAAGGACTTCAGTCTCCTTTAGTTATCCATTATCTAATTCGGTACTTCCACTCCCTTTGATTTTCAGAGCTCCATCATTACCAAATTGTACTGTACCATCAACCTTCCTTTTGATATTCATTAACAGACCAGCATTACCTTTCATATGAGATGAACAACCGCTATCCAGAATCCAAGTACTGTTGTTATTTGTAGCTTTGAGGGCCGCCTCTGTAAGGTTGGATTTCTCAATATCCTTCCTTTCCTTCCATGAGACGTTGGATTGATTATATAGTACTGATGGCCTTTCAATTATCTCTTCTGCATAACTAGGTTCTTCATAGTCGAAATCTTCTTTGAGAGGAGAGAACCTGTTTGAGAGAGAAACATTGTATTGCTGTCGAGACTTGACTTGTCTTGAACTTCGGTATGAGGTTTTTATGTCCCTTATCTGCCTTCAATTAGCAGTCTTATGACCAAAGTTAGAACAATGATAACAATATTCATAGAAATTGTTTCTTCTATAAGAATTAGGATATGAATTTGTTCTTCTTTTTTGAACTTCTATATCTTCTCCATTTAGATAGCTACTTTACTCTTCGCAACAAGACATGGTATGGCCTAGATAGCCACAGAACTGACACTTCATGAGAGGAAATGTCTTCTCACTTGAATTTCTCCTCATACCTTCTTCCTTGGGAGAATAGTTAGACTTTCTTTCATTTCTGAATGTTTGAGGATAATTTTCAGTTCTCCTTTTAGTTTGGATTGAGGATTCTTTTTTCAGCACTTTAGCCAACGTTTAAACATGTTCAACTTTCATCTTATCTTTCTTTTGGATATTTTCACGTCCAGCAGTTGATGTCTCTGCTTCACAGCCAATTCCACTCTTTCCCATGCAAGAAGGTCTTTGATCACTCAAGATTTTTCCAACCCCATCTGAACCACACTTGGATCTTGCCAGTAATTCTACATCTGAGAATCTTCCAAAATGTATTTTCTTCCTCGATTATTTTGGAATTGATTCAGTCTCAAGTTTATTCCTTAGAGTAACAACTTCCTCCTCAATACCCTCAGAAGTCTTTGATTATTCATCTAGTCTGGAGGTGAGGTCATTGATGACCTTTTCCTGCTCTTTAATTCTCATCTTTAGATCCACTACATCATCATTGCTTTCAATTATTTTAGACTGTACCTTCACAAATTCTTCCAGTCATTCAATTTCATCTTCAAGTTGATCAACGTATTCAGTTGATTCTTATACAATTGATTTCCACTTATTGAAACTATTAAATTTAGTCTTAATCTTACTAACCACATCCTTAAGTTGCATCTCGGGATCAACACAAGTTCTCAGTTGTTTTTCTCCACCAGTATCTTCTGTCTTTTCAACAGTGGCCATCATAGAAGCATGGTTCCCAGTTTTGAATTCTGGTTCTTCTTCATTACAGAATTCATTATCATCTTCTTCCTCTTCACAGAAAAACCCCTTCCTTTGCATTTTCTTTCCATATTTGAAGTCTCCCTTTTTGAAGAACCTTCTTTGAGGCTTCTCAAAGCTTTCATCTTCACTATCTTCATCATTGATCTTTCTTAAGCACTGAGAGGCAATGTTCCCAACCTTTCCACAATGAAAACATGTGAGAGGTAACTTCCCTTTGAATTTCCCTTTTCCCTTCTGGAAATTCATTGCAATAAGAGAAAGAAATAATTTTTCTTCATCATCTTCACCACTACTATCTTTTGAGATTTTCAGTTTATCCATGGCCTTGAATGCCATTTCCTTACTCACACGAGTCGTAGAATCTTCTGGTTTGACTCTCATTTCATATGCTACCAAGTTGCTCAGTAGATCATCCAGAGAAATTTTGGAAATATCTCTTTCCTCAAGAGCTGACACCTTTGCATTATACAGAGGTGGAAGTCTTCTTAATATTTTCTTTACAATATAAATGTCTTTGATTTCTTTTCCTAGACCCCGAATTGCTCCAACCACTTTAGTAATTCGATTGAATAATGAGTCTGTATTCTCATCTGGATGCATCTTCATATCATCAAACTGATTGTGCAGCACTTATAGTTTCACCTCCTTCACTTTGATATCTCCTTCATAAATATTCTCGAGTTTATACCACATGGATTTTTCTGAGTTGAAATTCATCAAATTTAGGTATATCTGATCAGAAAGGGCTGTAGTGAGTGCATTTTGTGCTTTAGCATCTACATCAAGAATTTTCCTATCTGTTTCAGTCATATCCAGGCCTATTGGATCAGTGACTTGAATCCCTTGCATAGTAGAAAAAATAACTTCCATTCCAAGAGATCTTAGATGAGATATCATTCTGTTCTTCCAGATCTAGAAATTACTTCCCTCAAAGTGAGGGACTCCCCTGAAATTGACTGCATTCTCTATGACGATAAAGGATAGATTCAACACCAGCAACCTGGCTCTGATACCACTCGAAGGACCCCGGGACACCCTGAGAGGGGAGGGGTGAATCAGGGTGACAAATTTTTCTTTTAAGGTCATGGATCTTGTTCCCACGTTGGTAGGAACTTGTTGAACCTGTATTATTAATATGATTAGAAAGCAAACATTCACATGAACAGATAAGACACAGCACTTTTTACTTGGTTCACCACTAAGGGCTACGTCCAAGGAGCATACGCCGATAAGTTTTCGGTCATACCAAATTCCACTAATCTTCACGAGCTATGGATTAAAAAGATTCGGGCACAGTCACTCTGTCTCAGGCTCACTGCCTTTACAAAGGTTCAGGGATATCTCACTACTTCCCTCGGGTCACTCCCGTTGACTCCCCTGGATCACTGTCGTTGGTGAAGTCCTACTCAGTTTATAGACGTGAAGGTCGCTTCATCATTGAAAAATAATGAATCCTCTGTTGAATATAGATGCTTTGTTGAAGTCCAAATATTACCTGTGAACTGATCTACAACTTCTCTGCAGGACCAAGACAACCGGAAAGCTTCAGTAGCACCCGACGTGAAACTCCAAGGTGGTGCGCAACTTTCAAGGACGGCGTGCCAGTTATAACTGTCACGCAAGTCCACCTTCAAAACTTGCGGGATTCAGTATTATTTAAAGCCAAACTTGCGCGACTAAAATTCTTTTCAACTCAATCCTATTTTGAAACCTAATGGAAACCTATCGCGCAACTTCAATTCTGGCATGCAAGTATCACCAAATCACTTGCGCGACTACTGGATGGGCAGAAAACAACTGTCGCACTGCTCCACCTTGCGCGACCCACTAACACATTCGCGGCTTCAACACCTGCGCGATGGGAGCTCTTAATTTCTTCAAGTCCAAAGTTCGTATTTAATGAGGAGGGGTGGTCCTCTATTTATAGGCATTTGGATACCCTGCGCGGTGGTGCGCAAGTCTTCCCTCGGCGTGCAAGTCTCGGCGTGCAACCCTTCTGTCCTCCTAGACACTTGCATGACCAACTTCCAATCTTGGGTGCCCCGATTTACTTTGCCATATTTTGGTGATCAAAACATGATGGTCAAATGGTGCGCAACTTTCCAATCCTCTAAGGTACCGGCACGCAATTCCTTTCACGGCGCGCAAGTCACTTGCGTGACCAAACCAATACTTGCGCGACCCTCTTTCCTTTGCCATATTTTCATGTTATCATTATGAAAAACATCAGGCACGCAAGTTTCCAAGCTTCCAAGGCCTCGGCACGCAAGTCTCTTTTCCAAAAACACATTTCTTCATATTTCAAGTTTTGAGGCCCAAATATTTGGTAAACACTGGGAAACGACGCCATCTTCAATATTGTTGGCTGCTTGAACTGTATGATCACTTTGTTGGTACACGTTATGAACTTCCACTGATGATTGAAAACAAACACAAACCATACTCCAATTTATGCACAGAACACCCATGGTTCCAACAATATTTTTTAAGAGGTAAGGTTCTATGTGTTTGTACATAAATCAATCACAATATTTGAGCTTTAAAGGAATAAGGTGCAAGAACAGTCTCCTTGTGATGAGGTTAAATAAGAACAACCTATTAGAAAAGAAGATAAATATCATATATAAGAAGTATATTTGGATATATGATATCCTAAAAATATATCTATACAAAATATTCCTGAGGATAACTAGGAACGTGTAATGGTGTTGTTGGAATCAGATCCAATTTATGGTGATTTGAAGGGTGCGGGAAAGGAAGAAGTTGATAAAGAAAATTTCCTTGATCTACTTTTATGCTCTAAGGAAAAGATTTTTGAGAAGTATTTCACCATCAACAATTCAATAGAGGATTCCAACATAAGGTTTGAGTGATTTCTTAAATTTGAACTTAATGAAGAGAAATATTTTTAGATCAAAAAATACGATCATATTTTGACACGTGGATTCAGCAATTGAAGAATAATCCTAAAGGAATATATTAAAACTTGGGACAAGATGACCTATCACATTGAGGATCTCATCAAGGATGATCCTAAAATAAAAGTAACCTCAATTGAATAGTGATTATATAGGTTTATTTATTCCAACTCTCTAAATTATTTCTAGAATGGTATGGTGATATATTATGTACTTTGATGTTTGGTGTTGACTTTAATTTTGGGAGGTTTCCCACTTTTCACTTAAAGTGGTTTGTGAAATAAAATTTTTAATTTTCATTAAATTTTTAGAATTATTTGATACCAAAAATCCCCACAAGAGTAATTTCAGAGTGATAGATATCTACACACAAATTTTCTAGAGAGTGAATAAGCCTCAAACCTAATGACTAATATGAACAAAACTCCCTCTATCCAACAATAAATTTCTATAGAGAGACCTTACTTACATTATAATTCTTACCCCTAAAATGAAAAGACTATAATTAACTTCTTAATTCAATATCATAACCTTACACAATCCACTGTTAAGGTAGAAGAAAACTAAATCAATTATAATACATAGCATGTATCTCCTTTGATGCTGGTATTGTATTTTATAGAAGTATTTTGAATCCATAAACTAAATAATTTATTCATTAATAATATAGAAATTATATATATGAATAATGTGGGGAATATATAAATAAATTAATAATTCATATATTAAGCATTCGATACACATTTCTGAAAAATTCAAAAATAAATCAATTATAAAAATTTTATAATTTAGTCGTTTATTATTGAATTAAACAATTCAATATATATATATAAATTATATTATTCTTAATATTAACTACTTTAGATTTTCAAATTATATTAAATTTAATTTAAATATATAATATTCAAGGAAATATAAACATTTAATATTACATATTATTATGTGACCAATTAATATAATCTAAATATCATATATATATATAATATTACTTAAACATCAATAATATAAATTATTAAAACTACTTTTGATTTAGTTTAAATTATCTATTAAATAAGGTCTCTAATTTGAACATTTGACATTAATAATATTAATTATGAACAATTCATAATTTAAATATAGACTCCTTTTATATTTGGCCTCATTTTATAATTTATAAGCACTTTTTAAATTATGCTCATAATTTCCATATAATCATTTTATATCTATATTATAAGGCAGGATATAGGAATTTCAAAACGAATTTTAATATTAACATTTAATATTATGCATATTTATTGAATAAATTGTTTCAAAGATACTTTTTAACTAACAATAAAAATTTTTGATTAATTAATTTAAAATAACATTATCAATTAATTAAATATACCAAAAATATAATTTTCTATATTTTGTAAACAATTTAAAAATTATATAATTTATTTCAAAAATGAAATTTTAGAAAAATCTATTTCTCCATGATATCATATTTTTTTATATAAGATATATTGTAAGGTTACACTTGCTTTATATTTTGTTATATTTTATAATATAAAATGACTAATTGTGTCATATCCTTACAAAACCTGGGAATCATAATTTATGATATGTATCACATCGCTATTATGATATAATGATCTATTATTATGAATAGGTCAACGTCATCACCTCATATGATATCTCAGCCATACACTATGATACATCAAAAACTAAAGGATTACATTGTGTCACCACTTATGATATCCCATATTACCCAGAATGAAAATATTACATATTAAAATATCATATAGAAAAAACCCATAGTTTTAAATCTCAATAATATTTGATGATATGGATTATGATATCCATTTTCTTTAACAAAATATATATCTTATCCTATGATATATAATATGGCATGAATAAAATTTCAAAATTCATCATTTTAAACAATATTTTGAGAATAAAATTGGCATGAAATGTCTTTAATACCACTATTCAGATTCTGGGGATCAATTAACACTTAATCAATGTAGTGGAAACAACAAGAAACTCAAATCCACGATCCACTGTGCCCAAAATTGAAACCATGATAAACATAAAATAAATAATAGTGTTTTGTACCTTACAACATCAATTACATTGATACTACCATTGAATAATATAACTGATGAATATATATGAAGCCAAAGGATTAACTCAATCATAATGTATCTGTGTGTTGAGATAAATCATCCATTTAGTGTGTGGGATTCTTCTCACTAATCATGACATACTAGTGCCTCTTAATGGAAAAGGGAAGAGGTGACAGATAGATTGGTAGGGGGAGACATGTAAATATGATTGGAAATCACTCAAGATACCATCCTCAGGGTACAAGACTCCTTATATAGTATTCATGAAATCTCTATGTTGCTCCAATATTTACTCATGCATTGTAAAACTCATGATTAAAGCCTTGGACCTTCATGAATTCATCGCATGATTGCACCATTCTACCTCTATAATTATTCATCTTATAAAATTTTTAATAATGATATCCATGTGTAGAACATTACTATATATTAAATTTTAACATTATAATTCCATATGTATCATAGGGTGTAATTTTGGATCATATGATAAAATGTATCTAACATCCTTACCATATGATATCTCCATATCATACTATATGATATACCCATCCATGGAATTTTGAATTACCATGAAGTAAAGGATAATATATCATACAATATCCTTATATCACACCTAATTATATTGGATAATATGTATCATTTACATGCTAGGATTTAGGGCACATTACCATAACACAATTATTGATGTTGTTTCTGGTGCAAGTATCATGAAAAAACACACCTGATGAAATGTTCGAGTTTTTTTAGGACAAATTCAACTAAACTTTATGACCTATACACACTAGAACTCATTTTGTAATGAATGTGATGAAATTTGTGATTGTTGAATATTTCCTCTAATAGGATTCAAATTCCAAACTGTAAGTAAATTTAGAAAACACATATAATGAGATCCATTACCCTCATAAATAATAGGAACAAGTTGAATAAACCCCAATTATCTCAATATAACTAGATAAAACCCAAACCCATAGTCCCATGAATGCATGTACTATGATACATAAATATAAATATTGTAATATAAAACAAAAATAAACACTTTTGTTAACTATAACATTCTTTTTTTTGAAAAAAAAATACTATGCTTGATAGCATACATGATACGCTACATCATGCTTAAACAAATAACTAAATATAATTGTATAAATATTATAGTTATAAACTAGAAGTTATAATGGAGGGAATGAATGGGGTTATATGAATTATAAAAATATATTTTACACATGTATATATAATATTTTGACAATTTAATTATTAATGAATGTAAAACCCTTTTTAAAATAAAAGGAAATATTTTTCTGGAAAACAATTTGTATGGGAACAAGTGTATTTTATACCAATAAATAAAAAATAACTTTCTTTGGATTATACTAATTAAATATATATTTATAATATATTCAATATAATTTTTAAAATTAATCTTATGTGTTTTCAATAAATGGTATAAGAAAAAAATTCAATTCTATGCAAAAAAGAAGTATTTTTCAAAAAAATACAATTTTTCCACCTATTGATGGTACGCCTATTTTAAATATATTTTTTGACTATTTAATGGATTTTATTTAAGAAAATAAAATTCTTAATTAGAATTTGGAATATCAAAAATTACTTTGGTTGATTTTTTGGCATTTTTCTAATAAGATTTATTTTTTGATAAATAGTGAAAAATACTACATTTTAATTGAAAAAAACTTTTTAAAAATATTTATTCGTAGTGTTAAATTATTTTTTTTAAAGTATAGTCATATAAATTTTTAATCATTTAATTAAATTTAGGAAATTATAATAAATTTGACATTTAATTTGGATATAAAAACAATTCAATCTTTTTGATATTTTAAAATTAAAAACCCATTTTCTCAATCCGTCAATGAGATTAATTTTTTTATTAATTTATGAAAATTATATGTTCTGAATTTTTAAAAATTTATTCCATATTTGGAATCATAAGGTCCAAATTTTGTAAATAGGACCCTTTTATTTTTTGACAAAATATTAATAGTGATTTTGGTGATTTTTATGACCATAGTTAAGGTTAAATAGGGTAATTAAGGGTAAAAATAATATTATAAATATTATAAAATTACCCTAACACATGTAATAATTTAATTATATGGATTGGTTATGATACCATTTATTTTCTTTTAGATGAGAATATAACAATTATAATTTTACATTCAAAGGAAAGTAAATTATGTCTTACTTTTGTTTTTAACAAGAGAAATATTTTTAATATGGGTTTATATAAGGATTAAGTTCAACTAAAAAATATATTTAGAGATATAAGGTGTTTATATACATCATGGTTATTTATTTATAATTGTTAGTGATAAAATAATTACCTTAAATGGAGATACAATGATGATGTAGTAGTTAATTAATTAAATGAAAAATAAAATATATTATATTAACAATATTAAAATAAATATAATTTTATAGATTTAAAGTAATTAAAAATTTTATGGATAACATTGACATTTTAGTGACTATTTAAGGGAGTTTTTTCAATGATATCATGTAGTTATGATATTTTTAAAAAGTCATGTAATGAATAGTGTCAAAATTGGCATAAATGATATTTTAAAATAAAAAATATTTTATTAAATGATATAAAATGAATAAAAATAAAACAATCAACCAAATAATTAGGTTAAGTCTCAAAATGTTATCAATGACTCATTTATTGTTTTTTTATAATTTTATTATAATTATATTAACCCTCAATGTATAAATTACCTAATATCATGGTAAGAATTAAAAAGGTTAAACAAGGGAAAATGATAAAAGATAAGGATTAAAAAATAGTCAAAACTTATAAAACTTTTATTATATGAATGTATTTGGACCCAAAATAACATTAAATTTTAAACAAATCTGTTTGGATCCATTTTAAGTAGACAATTTATTTATATTAACATAATAGTTTGATGATTTCCAAGAGTGTCCATCCCCTCCCCTATAAAAGGGCACCCATTCTTCTATTTTCTTCACACCTTAAAACCTATTTTTTCAGCCATTATATACCCAAATAACTTTCTAAAATCCCTAAACATATTCTATAGGACTTATTTTATTCATAACACTCACCATATAGGTGTAAATGTGTTAATCAAAGGAGATCATCTAAAGAAGAGGTATAATTTTTAATTAAGTGTGTCTATTTTATTTCTTCTTCATCATCCTTACATTATTCTTAAACCTTGGTGAAATAATAACTCTAGTATACTCCATATAATTATATGTTATTATGTTAATATCACCACCTAAATCCTTCTCCACTTACATCAAATGATAAAACAATTAATCATTCGTGTGTATTGAAGATTACTACCTCGCGAACTGATATAATTCATTTTCCATCACTATCCCTAAATACTGGTTTTAATGATGAAATTAATTATTATATATGATATTCATGAAATATTTATTATTATAAAAAATATCATTTATTTTCTTATCTTTCTATTCACATGAAAATAATAATGTCATTCATGCATACATGTGAACTATCACCATCACAAAGCGATGTGATTTTATTTTCATAACCATATCACATAGATGATATATATATATATAAGTATATTTAAATTATTATTATTATACTAATTATATTATTATCATTCTGTAATGATAAATTATTACTTACCATCTTTCCATAATGATCATTGAAAAATGGAACTCTTATTGTTGTGTACGTACGACTTACCATCTCCATAAATGTAACATAGTTCATTTATCATATCCATATGTAATGGGTGGATTTAAAATTATAATTGATAAATAAAGTTTATTTTTAGGTCATGGATGTGATGAAATGATGACTACTTTGACTATTTACATCATACCAAATTCATTTTAGACTCATGTACTGAATATCATCAAAATTCCTGAAGTGAACTTAACAAAATAAGTAATTGTTATAACATGGTAATAACTCTCTATTGAAGCATATTTTGATGTTATACA
This sequence comes from Viscum album, assembly GCA_963277665.1. Lineage (NCBI taxonomy): Eukaryota > Viridiplantae > Streptophyta > Magnoliopsida > Santalales > Viscaceae > Viscum > Viscum album. The sequence continues at coordinate 1,589,253,190 of OY728145.1, read as the reverse complement.
TATATATTCTATTATGAGGTGAATATAACTCTCTTTTGACATGTTATATCCTGATTTTATTAATTATCATGATATTTAATGTTTTTTTAAATGTTTCTATTTCACATGGAATACAATTTACTAATTACAAAGTAGTAATGGATTTCATAACTCAATTTCCATTAATTAGGTTAAACTTATACCTCCTTGCTATGTAATGCTAAGATTATTTGTGGAATTACTTTTGATTATATTATGTTGTATTTCTATTTTTTTATTCAGATTTTAGAAGGACACTTATAATCAATTAATTTGATTAATGCTCACTTTAGTGACATGATATTTTAAAGGGACTCTTTAAATAAAACACCATTTTAAATGTTTTAATGATTTATTATTTTAACTATTTTTTATTTCATGTCCATATTTTAAAAAAAATATGAATTTTTTTATATTTATATGAATTTTTTAAGTTGATAATTTTTAAAATTCTCACAAATGTTTTCAAAAAGTAATATTTTAGAAGTTTTAAATAAAAAACATTCATTTAAAAACCATCATTTAATGTTCCTTTTTCAATTATTTTTACAAAAGTCAAAGGAAATGTTCTTCTAACATATATGGAATGACTATTTTATCTATAATTCATGATACATTATTACATTAATGTTTTATTTATAAATTTTCATAGTTCTTTTTAAATAAAATTTTTTAATTATTCTGTATTCAGTTTTTATATTTCAAAAGTAATATTATAAGAAAATGGTATTTTGATATATAAAAGTATTTGTATCTTAGGTTTAAAATAGTTTTAAATTGTTTTATTCATGATTTTTCCCTTGGTAATTATATATGATGGGTTGATACCCATTATATCTCATTGGTGAGCCTGAAATAGCTTATATGAAGGGTAGATTCCCATTATAGATCATTAAATATAGGTGAGCCCAATATAGCTTATACGAAGGGTGAAACCCATTATAGCTCTCCAATGCATTGGGTACTCTGTAGGTAAAAGTTGACCATATGGTTATTCTATTTTTAAGGGTGAATGTAAGAGTGATATGGTAATGATGTTCCAAGGAACCTATGTGTTTTCTTCTTTTCTTTCAAATGAGTTTTTATGAAAATGTTTTTTAATGGGTATTTTTGTTTTCATTGGACTAATAATTTTCTTTCTTTATGTCCCTTAATAAGATTTTTTTTTCTAATCCTATGTTTTAACTTTTTTTCACTTGTATTAATATTGGTAATAAAAAATAAGATGTCATTGTTTTGTCTTGAGGTTCTTTTGTGAGGGATAAAAAAAATGGTCTAATAGATAAAAACTAATTTCCTGATGTTATATAGGATTTCATGTCTGGTTCACCATTTTGTTTCAGCCTGATTTACATCGTACCTCTTTCATGGACTAAGTTATTCTCATGGGTATTGGGTAGTGTGTTGTTTTTATATTACGAAGGAGGTACCATAGTTAAATGGTATTTGTGGGTGATTCCATTGGGTTAAGTGTTTGTGAAATTGGCCCATGTTAGGTATGATGTCCTATAATAGTCTCCAAAGGGTTTATTCCGGAAGCCAGAAACACCCAATGATCCTTTTATCTATAATTCATGGACATAGTTTCCAAAGGCAGGTGCACGTTGGGTGATTTTTCCAATGACACTTAAGAACTCCATTGGTCGAGAGGATGGGAGGTTAGGCTCATCAGACCTTTTGGGGGGATTTTTTTCCTACTATGTGACTCCCTTATAGATTTATGAAATGTTGATATGTTTTTTAATCCTTGATTCCTTCCCAAACATGTGCCCATAAATCACTCCTGGGTTACAAGATCAATTCTAAATACACGAGGTTATAGAATCATTTGTATGTATCTGAGGTTCTCTATCAATGAGGATATCCTTTTGTGGATACATCAGAAATTCCTTTACTGTTTACTGAGATAATGAAAGTTCAAGTTGTATGATGAGACACACCAAATTTATCATTATCCAGGGTAGATGGGAATTGTTCCAATGTTGTGATCGAACCCATAATATGGGCTGCCTACGTATCCTCATGATAGGAATCAGATCCCACGTAGTTCAGGGTGAGTCGCGACTTACACCTAGGAGGAGGCCCATAAAGGGGGCATTATTGGTGTTAATAATTTAAAAAGGATACCCTTTGATCTTGGGACTTTGGGAGGATTCTTTAGTATCCCAGTTAGGGTGGAAATCAGAGTTCTCATAGCTAAATTAATGTGTGGATTAGACAAGGGAGGAGGCACATTTTTAGGGTTATGCAGATGTCTTGGTCACAGCCAGCCTCTAAGCCCATGTGAGTCATACTCAGTGTGAGAAATTTGAGGAGGCAGTGGATCTGAAGATCACATGTCCCGCATCATCTGCTGATATATTGTATTGAAACCCAAAGGGAGATAGAGAGAGAGAGAGGGATTTGATCATACCCATCTCTACTTTTTTCATACCCTGGATAGTTAAATTAACATATACAGGTATTACCTAGTTGGAGGTAGAGATGAGAACTAATAAAACCTCTTGCAAGAAAAGATAGGGGCTTACCTCAGTGGGAGTGCCCTGGGAAGAGGTAGAGAAGAGTATTGATGCAACCTCCTGCACTAATATCTAGGGGCTTACCTCAGTGGGAGTGCCCTAAAATTGGTTTTAGGAAAGGGGAGGAATGTTACTTCTCATCAAAGGGAAAAGAAATCATCATTTCCCTTACTTATCACTGATCCTCAATGAAGTGGAAGGCCAGTGATTACCTTTGATCCTTAAAATGGGGAGGTTCTCTTTAGTATTCCAATGATGGGCCCCATGTTACCATTGGAATATAATCTTTTTGAAATTCTGGGGTTCATTACCATTATGGGGATTATCAACATGACTCTTCATACCATGGGTATGTAAACTCAAAAGGGCACGATGATGTGACTAATGGTTTTATCATAAGGTTATGGTAGCTTTGGAGGAGGATTTGACCTAATGTCGTTGGACTGGTTCATGGAGGAACTGTGGATGAGGTGACAGAAATAAAAGGAAATTGTTGGATTCAGAGGATGGAATGTCCAAAGGTACCCTATTCCACATACCATTTTTCCATGTGGTATGGGTTATCACTTGTATAACATGTTTCTATGTGGGTAGAGACACTATCCACATACCGAAGTGGTACACGGGCATGTATGTGGTCTGCATACCATAGTGGTACGCGGCCTCAGGCAATGTCAACATAGCATACTGGTATGTGGTACATGATTCCATCTGTGTAGAGGGATGCTATGTGGGTAAGGGTTTATTCCTCATATTAATGTGTTATGTGGGATTCTAAATTGAAGAAGGGTAATTGATCACATGGTTTTTAGGAAGTTCATCCAGCACCGGGATATTATTCGTGGTTCACCAAATAGGTTCTCGATCTGCTAATTAATATTATGTTTCCTTATGTTATGGTATGAGGCTAACTATACCTAAAATAGGTCATCATAAAATTCCTTCTTTGTGGTAATTTCTTCCTCCATGTCTTTAAATCTTGGAAATCCATTCTACTCAAGTCTCTAGGTCTCCATCCTTAGCTCTCCCCTATCCTCTTATCTATATCCTCTTTTGGATTCCTCAAGATCCTTTAATAGAGTGCCGAGGAAGCTAGATTTATGGGTCACATGACACCCATTGTGTAATTACCTGGGAAGAATCGCCAAAACTATAGATAGATTAGTCAATCAGAGGTCTGCAGGGTTGTGATTCGTGGTGGCATAAATCACCACCTCGATTTTGTAAACGACTTTGTCTCTTTCACGGGACACCACTGACTTCTCCTAATATGGTAACCGTTTAGTTTGAAAGGATGGTATACGAGGGAGAATTTCTCTAGATCTATTGCCCCAAATGACTTTATTCATGGGGGATATGTGTGGATTGTATTTTTCTACCTCAATTCCACCAATGACATGGTTTTTGGGAGATGTCACCGACATCTCTGTTCCATGAACCACATGGTTCTATGATGATTTACGAATCTGTGGACTGCCAAGAAGAGCAGTGGTCTGGGAAGGACTCTCAGTTCATGGCACCTCTCCTTCTCTTTCTTAAAACTAGGATTTTTTATATTAATATCAAAATTGTTAGTTGAACATCTCTATTTTTACTTTATCAAATTTTTGGGATTATTTTCTTTCTCTTTTCAATGTTTTAAATAGCCAAAAATTCCCCCAATCGGATTGGGTTCCAATCAGGATGAAGGTGAGGCTATTCTGATGTATAAATCTGTCCTAACTTAAAATGGTTTGCAGTATAAATGTAGACCCATAAATAGACTGTGACTATATATAGGGGGCCTAGGTCATTTTTCTTTTACCATTTTTCTAGGAAAACTCTATGCTCGTGATTTTCTCTCACTCTTCTACTTCCTTGAACCATCATCCTCTATGGATGTCTTTGTTCATGAACAGATATTTGCATCATGTAAACTGAAAATATTTCATAGTCACCTTTCATCTGTAAACTAATGGTTAAATTCATGAATGAGACTTTTAATCTTTTAATGGTGTGTTTGGATTTCCGTGTATTAGGAGTCAATGTGTGTCTTGCTTATTCCATGAAGTATTTGGTTTAATAGACAATGCCTCGCAGGCTAGCGGCTTACAGGTTTTCGTGAACTATGAGTTCATTGGCCAACGATCTGCGGTCCAGTGCCTTGTGGGATTACATGAACAATCAGTTCACTAGACAATGCCCTACAGTCCATTCATGGAACTCAGTATGCAAAACACTTTGTATCCTTTTTCTAAATTTTTTTTGGATAACCTTTCAATATGGTCTTTTAATGAAGCTACAACAATAGGTCTTCCACGCACTTCTCTGGGTGTGACCAGAAGAAGGGTGACAATGTCCAAGAACATTGAAGAAAACCTTTATGCTAGAGTCATCCCTTGAGAGGTTATTCTTTGATATCTCTTTTCACAAGAGATTATAGCTTACCTACTATCTAATCAGCTACCACTATACAACTTTAGTCTCTAAGATAATATTTCTTTTCCATAGGTTGATCGGAGTAGACTTATTGTTCACCTTAAGGCATCTCATAGGAATAATCAGGTGAACATCTCTATCATGGGGGAGATCATAGAACATTCAACCCAGGAAGACACAATTGTTATGAATGGATCTACATGGATGTAGGGTATTCGACAAAACTTTAACATATCTTTAAAATCAGTCATTTGAGATTATCCCTCTATTGTCAATCTTTCATGAGGCAACCCCAACAGGGGTTGGAACTCTAAATGGACCCTATGATCTAGAGGGTGATTCTCCAATGAACATGATTGGATGTTCTGGGTTAAAACGAACTGGATGGAATTCCCCAACCAGTTGATAATGGTTACTCTATATCAGGTTGTTTGGGTTTACCCAGTTTTCCATTTATTCATCGAGTGAGATACTTCCTGAACTACTAAGGCACTAGTCCTGAAGCACCAACACATTCCACTTATCACATGGTGAAGAGGGAATATATCTATGGGTATTTTACTTGATTATGGGACTTCTAATTCTTGGAAACATATATGATGAATTCATACCAGCCTCTAATAACTGGGAGGATGCTGAGAAGGTATCACCACTGAAGATGGATTTTCTGATCATCGAAGAGATAATACTTAGAGAGCCTCTTCATTCTTCCTCAATTTTTTTTGAATACTGGATAGGGTTATTCTTACAAGTGAACAAGCCATGTCCAAGAGTTCTTTGTAACTGAACTAATCTGATCCATCTACCACATCTTATTCATAGTTGTTATTGTGACACCCTCAGGGAAAGTTGGTATACCACCTGGTGTTATGAGATCCGGTCTGATGTTTCACATGATCTCAGTTTACCAAGTTTCTTTGCCTTGTTCCTAAGTGAATGGATCTTCCCTTTCCTAAGATGTCTACACCAGTGTCAAAGAACTCACTTTAATTATGGTGTCTTCCCTGGACAACCTATTAACTTATCCTTCCCCACCCTCACTTGTATATTCAAATTATTGGTAAAAATACAGGGGGAAATCCACCACATCACCTTAACGGTACATTTAAATTTTTTTATGGATAGATGGTAGATCATTTACCCTGGTATGAGTATCGACATAACACCATATTTCCTTATTCTAACTTCCTCTCAACCCTTATCAACCTTTTAGATGTCTTTGAAAAATCCTTGAGAGTTGACAGTGTGGTTGAGCTACTAAGTGATGTATCTCAATTCTTCTTTGTGCCTTATGTTGTCCCCATGGGCTAGTAACAGATGAAGGGAGAGGTTACTTAGAATAATTATCTTGTATAATTGTTTGTTGGGATGTAGTTTTTACTACACCCATAGGTAGAGAGACAATTTGAAAACCCTACATCCCATATATGTTTCAAGAGGAATTCAGATTCTTGTAATTGATTACATCCCTCCCTACTACTCCATTGAAGGGAGAAGCACATCCCATAATCCTTTTCCAATTATGGATGATAAATATGTCAAAGGATGCTAATATAGAGGTCCTTATTCCTCCCATAGTGGTGCTAACATTTCTATTATTGGATTATTCCCAACGGTGGGTGTCCTGCTACCCTGAAAGAGTATTGGCCAGGCCAATTCGACGATTTCAAAGGCCATTGATTGTTTTTATTTTTCTTCCCACTATGTCCATTGCACCATCTTCCCCTATCCATGGTGTGTGAATATGTTCTACTCAGTGTCATGTGTGGTTGGAAGGGACCTCGTTTGTGCAAGCTATCCCTATGGAGAGTAACTCAGACCCCACACCTTTGGCTTGCACGTTTGGCAACCCAAATAGAGCTGGCCTAAGTGAGACATCACTAGGTATTCCTAAAGCTACATTCAATCCCATAAGCTTAGTTCCAAATACTGAATCATCTAGCAATAGGGATAGTCATCCCTCTTTGGTGACTCAAATTAGGGTTCCTTAATCTAGTGTGATGGCATTTCCCAACTATATTCCCATCATGGTGGAGGGTTGAAGCCATAATTTCAATGCTATAAAGAGGAATTGAGTCATGTAGAGATGGTAATGGAATCAAATCTTCACTCTTTCAACAAAAGATCCAATGGAATATTTTATTAATAAGGGAGAGAGCTTTAGATGGCCATTCATCAATTTTGGTTCACATGGATTTGGCAACAAACACCTTCATCCCCTTGTATTCCAAATTTTCATAGCTCAAGAGGATCTCTCTACTTTTGAAGGTAACCTTGATAAGTTTAACTCTTTGCACCACAAAAATAAAACCTTTTGAGACATTAAATAAGAGATGCATCATTTGGAGGTGGAGGAATCAGATTCTCATGATCAGGTGATTACCCAAAGAGAGGAACTACAGGAGTATGAGGCTTGTATGGCTAGGCTGAAGGTGAAACTGGAATTATCGAGTACCAATTTTGAGGTTGTTAAATAGAAAAGGAGAAACCTCGGAAACATTGTGAAATGAGTACTCCTAGTGTTGAAAGATAAATCTCCATAGAAGATTTATTTGGAACAAGATCTTGATGGATCCTGTCATACAATTATAGATCTATTGGAAAGAGCTAATCGGGCTTCGTTGTAATATTTTTTATTGTATTCTTTTATTATTTCCTTTTATTCTATTTCATTAGGTAGAGAATCAGAATTTTGGATGTCCTTCCATTTTTACATAATGTAATGAATTATTTTTTCTCTCCAATGCTTATCCTTAATCTCTTCCTGCAATGTCCATCATTTATAATTGATCTCATTTGGAAGTTATAATCTCTATTGGATGTCAATTTGAGTCACAAACTAGGATAAATAACATAATCAAGCCATCCTATATGTTTTTTCTAATCCGATGGACTCAGCGAGCATAGTTTTACTATTTCTAGAGTTTTATATAAATCCATAAAAACATTATGTCTTATTTTATTTTTACCCTAATTTTTACCTTATCTCGATTGGATATTGGCTTAGCGGGTATGACTTGACTTTTTCTTAGGCCGCCCTTTGTTTGTTTTCAACCTAACAAGATTCATCTCACCAGATTTTTGGTTTCTCAATATTTTTAGCTAAATTTTACAAAACATAGGTTTAGAAAGCTGGTATATGACATTTATCCAGGGTTCTCTTTACTGGTTTTCGTCTTGGTGCATTTAATATATTTTTTTGGTAAATTTAAAGTCTTGAAAAATGGATTATCATTACTGATGTTTTACGTCGAACATCTTCAACCACAACTGAGGTTTTAAGTAGAACATCTTTGACTGAGATTTGTAGGGATAGGGCCTTCATTTACGATTCATTGACTGAGGATGTACCAATATTCTTCAGAAATAAATGAGGGGGTTTTCTTGACCATAATTTTGTTATTTCTGAGTATGGGATATGATAGGGGGAATGGAAGCCATGGGAGTATAGAGAATGGAAAATATTATCCAGAGGGTAAATTTTCCTTTGGTTGACATTCCTTTTTTGTGGGAAATTTATTTAGGGATGTCAGGGAATTGTGTGCATAGTCAAACAAAGGTGCACGCCAGACACTGACCTTCTATATATGATGGCCCAAAAAATTTATCAAAATTTAGATTTATTTTTTATTTATAAGAGCACATTTGGTGGCCTGTTGAGGGAATGATGTCTAGAAGTAATAAGGAAATTCATGTCTATTTTGGTCTAGAAACCACTCCCATATGAATTGGACTTTTTTAAAAGAGGGATAGAACATGGTTCTATTTAAAATTGTGCAACTGGGACATTCAAGATTAATGATTTGAATTAAATTTACCCTGACTGAGAAGAGAGGTAAATGACTCATCTAATATTTTGCAGTTCAAATAGAAATTCTCTATCATCTTTAGGAATGAGAGGGGAGAAATGAAGTAAACTGTAATCTGGGGGTTTCAGAAACTAATGAGTGAGGTGGGACATAAAAATCATAGGGGCGTATAAAGGTAGGAAAATAATCTCCTGAGAAAGAATTTTCTTTTGGTGTATGGGTCATTTTTGGTGAACTTATGAAGAGTCGTCAGGTCATTGTGTGCATAGTCAAACAAAGGTGTCAACAGGATATTAACAATCCATATCTGATAGTTGTGGATGGTTGTGAGTATTCAGATCTTACTGGGCACAAAGTATGGGTTGTGAATAGGGGGTGTCTAAAAATTAAAGGAGGAACTTTTAGTCTGAACTTTCCCAAGAATGGTTAAATATGTCTTCTATATACATGTGTTAGGAGGCTCCCCTATACAGGTATGACCAGTGTACGGGAAAGTGGGGGGTAATTTTATTTCACGGCTGGACTTGAGATATATGGTTCGAGTGTCACTATGTATCCTATAACAATAGAAATGAATCCGTAAATAGTTCTTGATATGTACTCCCATATATAGATCTGGTTCATAAATTAGAATAGGACATTTTTACCTTATATGAGCTTACCCATGAGATGGGTTTCATACTAGACTCTCTCATGAAGATCTATTTCATGAATATGAACATGGTGAAAATACCTTTGGATATTGGTGGACCCAAGAGTGAACATTGGGTATTATGAATCATATAGTAGGATGAAATGTGTAAACCAAAACTCCAAGAGTTTTTTGGATCAGGAGGAATGATATAGGGATTAGAATCTATTAGGTGTATGGAAATAGGAAAATCCTCTCATGGGGACAAATTTTTCTTTTGGTTGATGGGTCGTTTGTGGGAAACATATGCAAAACCACTAGTTCATTGTGTGCATAATCAAACAAATGTGTCCTCAGGATGATCGTCCATTCCTAATGGTCTGGGATGGTTATGGGGATCCAAGACTTCTTGGGGAATGGAGCATGGTGGATGGAAAAGAGGTACCCAAGTATGCAATAAATGTATTATTCATCATTAGCTGTGAAATATGGAATCCCCTATATAGGTCTGACTCGTATGTGGGGGGCATGATCTTTGAAAACTCATTACTGTAGAAATCATGATTTGGACTCTCCCACATATATCTGAATTTATGTATAGGATATTAGGGCCATTTTTATTCTATTTTTTTGTGAGTATGGACCCAAAATAAGAGATTCAAGTGTCACTATGTATCCTTTGACAATAATATTCAAGCCACACATAGTTCTATAAGTACCATGTAGTTTTACATTTTGCGGTAATGAATTTCAAGTTCCCCAATATAGAGGGGAGGACCTTGTCTTGCCTCTTAAGTCCATGATACAAGGACCATGGTAAACATACTATGGGTTGAAACGCCTTGACCATGTGGGGAACTCCTTTCCATACCCCTCTAATCATGTGATCTATGCTCGATGTGGGAAACAAGGGGCCACAGGGATGTATTCTGCCACATGAGGATAACATAATGAAGAGTGGGGGTGTTTTACCTTTTTTCGTTTATTTTAGATGGGTCTGTGTTTGGAGATATGAGTACCACTGTGTCTCCTCGTGGGGATGAGAATCAGTTGTAGTTCCAAAAATTACCCATGCGTCGGTCTAACCCATACATAGGGGGCATTTTTTGGATGGGTCTAGACTAGGATGCAGAATCTGAGCATCCCTATGTATCCAATGAAAATAGGAACCAAGAGACATTTAGTTCTAGAAATTTCTCACACTACCTATACTAGGTCCTTATATAGGTATATGGGAATTTTTTTACAATGGCTAGACACAAATATTGGATTTGGGTGTCACTATGTATCTTGCAAGGCAAGGAATTAGGCCATAAAAAGTTCTAGAAATTGGTCTCCCTTCCTATGCTTGGTCCTTACACAGGGAGATGGAAAAAAGTATAGAAAATGGACCCAGATATAGGATCTTATCATCACTACATATCCGAAGAGGGCATGAATCAAGCCACACGTAGTTCTAGAATTCCCCTGGAGCTAGTGTGACCCATACGTGGGGGCGGTATTCTTAAATCATTCTTTTGAGGTGTTGAGACTGTCATGTACCTATACCCTCTATTTATGCATGAGAAACTTTTTCTACTATTTTAACACCTCAAGCTTCCACAGTACGTTTCCCTTAGAATAATGTAGTAGCTTGCGTTGTACATTACTTGGAGTTTTAACACACCGTGACCAATCAAACTAGCTGTTATGAATAGTAATACCCACTTTTTTAAATTTTATAAATTTTATTTTTCAAAATGGACTTTATTTTTGAATTCGGAATATTGAAATTAGCTTAGGGTGAATTTTTGATATTTTTCTGAAAACTTTCAATTTTTGATAAATAGTGAAAAACATTACGTTATTGTTTAAAATAAACTTTTTATTTAAGTAATTAGTTATTTTATCATAATTTATTTTAGGTCAAAATAGATACATAAAACCTATATATGTTCAATGTAATTCATTGGAGTCGTTTTATAATAAGTTTAGATATATAAAATTTTGTTGAACTTTTTACCGTCTTTTTTCCACCTTCTAGGAGCATTTGAAAATTTGCATAAAACATAATTTTACTGCTTATTTGAGTTGAATTTCAGAAATCCGATAGACACGGTTGACATCAGTAAGTAAAATTTGGTTCAATAAGATGAAAATATTTTTTTGTGAATTGTAACTTTGACTTTTATTTACCACATTCAAAAGTAAATAGGGTAATTAAGAGTAAAAATGATATTATAATTACCCTAACACATGTCCTAATGCTATTGTATATGTATAATTTGACCCAAAAAAACCTTAGGAATAAAATATTATCCTCTTTTGTCTACTTGGATTAGATTAGAACATTTATTATTATTTTATTTAAAAAAGAGTTAAAAGAGTTAAATTCAATGTTTAATAAATAAACATTTTTAATATAGTGTTACTCACAATATAAATTTGACTATAAATATTCATTAGAAATCTAAAAATATTTCCTACATAATGGTATTTTATTTATAATTTTTATACATTAAATAGTTTAATTTATTTATGACACAATGATGATGCAGTAATTACCTTAATAATGATATATTAAAATAATTGTTATTATAAATATCCAAATATATATAAATTGAGACTTATGATGAATTCCACTAATTTTATATGTTAATATGACATGTTAGTGTTGATTAAATAAATTTTATTCAAAGTGATAAATTTTTTATGGCTTTAAAAAAAATCAAATACTAAATAGTGTCAAAATTGACATAATTGAGTTTTAAAAACAAATACTATAATATTAATTGATATAATATTACTAAAATTATAAGTTTCAGCCAATGAAATTATATAAGGTTATATATATTAATAATAAACCACTTGGGGTTCTCTTGGATTGTTATTGTAAGATTATTAACCATATAATATAAAAATACAAAGCGATATGGTAAATGTTAAACTACTTAACAAAGAGTTAAATCTAAAAGATAAGGTTAATATGGTTACCTAAACCAATCTAAAACCTGTTGTTTGAGAGGTTTTCGACCCATCCCCACCTTATCCTCGAAATAAACTATTTTGGAGCCATTAAAACCCGAAAATGATTTTATTATAAAATAATATTTCAAGCTTTTCCTAAAGTGACCCTCACCTCTCTTATAAAAGTTTACTTCCCCTTCTCTTAATTTCACACCTCCAAATCCATTTGGATCATCCAAAACCTACCCAAATATCATCTAAACTATCCTCCCTTCAACCTAGAGGAATTACTTTGATCACAAAGCCAACCTAAGGAGGCTTTTTCATCAACTCAAAAGGAAACACCTGAAGAAGAGGTTATAATTTCACCACCCTCTTTCAAGTTCTTTTCTTATTCCACATCCTCTTTCTTTGTTGTTTACATACCAAAATAATAACTCAAGTACCTTATACATACTGTGATGTTATTATAAATATGTTACAATGATATTCTTTATTCTATCCATCCTATTAATGACAAAGTCACCATACGTGTGTACGTACGGCTTACCGTCTCCACGTCGTGGTATAGTTTGTTATTCAAGCACTTCATTATTTGGATGGGTATAATAATGAGTATAACTAATTTAAATAATAAATATAAAATTATTATTATTATTTATATATTATATACCATCCAATTATATACGATTTCACCACCAATATAATGATATTTTCACTCGTGCGTACGTACAGATTACCATCACCACGAACGCGATGATAGTCATTCCCCATCGTAATCATTCAATAATAATTTTCATTTTATGATTAAAAATAATTTTTATGAACATAATATCATTATATATACGAATCAAATTCATCCTATCCATAACAAACATGGCTTATGTAACCAAGCATATAAAGTAAAACGAATCAGTTAATACCCAAAATGATGATACTACTGAATTATTATTAACAAAGAAATTTTATTGGATCATATATGATATCATAATTATGAATATTGTTCTTGTATAATTTAATAACAATTTTTTAACTATTATATAGGATTTTAACAAACCATCAACTAAGGAAAAGTACATGGTAAGGGTTAATTCTACAATCTCTTTATTTATCTGAGGTTTTTAATACGTAACTATCTACTGGGAGCTCTTTATCATCCACATCCATGTTTTCCTAAAAATGTAATTCAAAAAAATTACTATTTACTAGAATATGGTTTAAATTCATTTATACCCTTATTTGACCAGATATTTTTTGAAAGGAATCTTTCCGTCATTTTCCTAACAAGGTACTTTATGACCTTCTCGGAAAAATTAATGTAAGAATATCTTTTTTAACTTATACGGTGGGTGTGGATATTTTCTATCACTATAACATCCTCAAAGATTCCCATACAAGATAATAAGAATATTTTCAAAATAAATTTTTTATTTTATAATTATATGACTTTTAAATGATTTCAAAATAGAAAGATATATTTCTCTGCAAAAAGTTTTGATTTAATCTATGTCAACATCATTTGATGGATTTTAAGATTATTTGAAGTTGATTTATTATGATAAAAAACTTCCATATTATATTGAAGTTTTCGTGTATGTTTGAATGTGGATGTGTTATTTTCACACCATTCATGGTGTATGGATAAATTATTGGCATTTCATATGCTAGTTTTAATACGAATGTTTATGTTATGTTTAAACCTTTTCATATGAGAAATGCATTGGAATTAGTAAATGATGGGTGGAGCCTGCTATAGCTCCTCGATGCATCGGTAGGTCTCATAAGACCGACTAGTGTCTTAGCACAAGGCCTTGAAAAAATCTTATATGTATTCTTAGCACAAGTCCTTTACTATGTGGTTATGACGTTTGGCATTATACATTCTAACATTATGAAATTGGTTATTGATATTACATGTGATTATTTGACTAGTAAAATATCCATGTGAATAAGTAAATGGAATTATTTGATTTATCTTTTCCATATTATGATGAAGTTTAAGTTTAAAAGGCTTGTGTTTTAGTCTTATACATTTCCTTAAATGTTTATGCTTATTCTTGAAAGTTTCTGCTATACTGTTATCCTTACTAAGCATCTGAGCTCACCCATTTTTATGTTTTATTTTTACCAGGATGTGAAGGAGTATATTATGACTGACCTACAGGGATAGTCTAAGGGATTAATGTGGTAAATGGAGACAATTTTGTTGTTGTTTTCATTTTATAATGTAATGTAAAACTTATGAATGTATATAGTACTTCCAAGGATACTAAACTAATCGGTCTTTCGAGATTTTGATCCCTTCCGATCATACCAATGTTATGTAATAATGAACCGACTCTCAGTAACTAGGGTCAGGGCATTACAGTTGGTATCATAGGGAGTTTAGTACAAACCTTGGAAACTAGATTTAGATAAACTCAGATTATAGCACATTACCCTAAGATAGACTTTGAGTATTGGTATAGAATAACTTCCTAGAATTTTAGTTATGTAGAGACTTTGTATATTTTCTATGATATACATCCCTGTCTGGATACGAGTTAGTAGAGGCAGCTCTGGAACAGATGTACCTAGGAGTGAAAAATTTGACAAGGAGTTTCATCCTTGACCCAGGGTATCTTGGTACACAAAAATGGGTCTTGCTACACTCTTGGTTATAACACTCTCGGGGGATATTCTTAATATAATTCACATTTTATTTACAAACCATTATTAAGGATTTATGAGTATATACCTCCTCAAAGAATTTTTTTATTATTATTAATTATATCCATAAATTGTTCAATTTATGTTAAGTGTTTTACAAGTTTGGAATTATGTATTGTGATTCATAAACTAATATAGTGTATGCCATTGTTTAGAAATGGCACCTAGTGGAAGGAATGGAAACTGTATCAACACACGTAATCCATGTATGAATTTCCCTCTAACTCAAGATAATTATAGTGGATCTAGTGATGTGACTGGTGCTGATTAGCTTGTCACCATATTGGGACAACTCACTCAGGTTATGAATAATAACCTTACCTGTATGGAGCACCCTGATCCACAATATGGAGGATCAACATTAGACCAATTCATGAGGAAACAACCACCAACATTCAATGGGAGTACAAATACATTAGTAGCTGAGCAATGGATAAGCACCTTAGAGAAAATATTTTATACTTTGGGGAGTAGTGAAAGGGAAACATTTTCATGGCAGTTTATCACCTCATGGGAGATGCAGATCAATGTTGGTCATTAATCCAAAACACAAAGGAAGATGAAGAAGTATAGAACATGGAATGGAGGGAGTTTAAAGAGATATTATTAGAAAAATACTTTCCTCATGAACATCGAGCAGATATGGAAAGACAATTTCTGAGTCTAAGGAAAAAGAAGAATGAGAATGTCACAAAGTATGAGGCTAACTTTACAAGGTTAGCAAGGAATGTAGAATATTATATATGTAACCCAAGAAGTAAGATTTATTGATTCTTTTATGGGTTAAACCCATTTCTATGTTGATCATTAGTCTCACAATCCTTCTCATCATACAAAGATATTGTCTCATGTGCTATCAAGACAGAAAAGGAATTCTCTAAATCTTATGACTTCAAAGAAAAAGATAAGAAGAGATCTCCTGATCACTCTGGAAATGGAAATAATGGGAAGAAGGGAAATTTTGAATATCCATCCTATAGTAAATGTGGGAAGAAACACCTAGGTACTTCCCTTAAGGTAATGGGAGTGTGTTACAAGTTTGGTGAAAAAGGCCACCAAGCTTGTGATTGTAAGGGAAAGAAAGAGGCTATCAATCTTGAATGCTACAATTGTAGAGAAAAGGGAAATTATTCAAATGAATGTCCTAAGAACCAAGAGAACTTACCTCAGAAAAGTCTAAGGGAGAAAGTGCAGGCTTATGCAATCACTACTGCTGAGGTTGAAGCTCCGAAAGACACGGTGGAAGATAATTTAATGGTTTCATCAAGTTTAGCCAATTCTTTATTTGATTATGGATCATTGCATTATTTCATATATTCATAGTTTTCTAAGAAATTTATATATTTTTAATTTGATTGAACAAGGGAGTTGTCAATCAAAACTCATAAGGGAAGTATCATCGCAACAAAGTTTTGTGAGTCAGTTCCCATTAGGGCATATAAATGTTCTTTATCTACTGATCTTATCGTCATACCAATGATTTAATTTGATATAATCCTCATAATGGATTGTATTTCAGACCATGATGTGAAAATTTATTTTAAGTAGAAGTAGGTTACAATTTTCGATGATGATAAGAAGTACCTTATCTTTAGAACAGAAACTTCGCCACCTAATTTTTATCTAGATCCACCCCCAATATCTCTACTAAATTCAATTATTGGGGAGGAAGAGAATGAAATAATTATGGGTGAGTAAAATAATGTTCGAATAGAGGACATACCTATTGTGTAAGAATATTTTGATGTGTTTTAATAGGATTTACATCGACATCCTCCAGAAGGAGAAATTGAGTTTTCCATTGATTTAATTCATTATTCAAGGCCCATATCAAAGACCCCTTATAGAATGGACACTATGGAATTTGTGGAAATAAATAAAAAACTAGAGGAATTGATTAATAAGGGATTTATTTTCCCTAGTGTTTCTCTAGGGGGAGCCCTTGTCCTTTCTGTTAAGAAGAAAGATGGGTCTATGAGGTTGTGCATTGACTATAGGGAGATCAATGCTATAATAATAAATAACAAGTATCCTCTACCTCGCATTGATGATTTATTAGAACAACTTCATGGAGCTCAATATTTTTCAAAGATTGACCTTTGATCTGGATATCATCATTTGTGTGTGAAGAAGGAAGGCATTCTGAAAACAGTATTTCGAACCAGGTACAACCATTACAAGTTTACAGTAATTCATTTTGGATTGACTGATTCACACTATGTCTTCATGGATTTAATTAATAGAGTTTTCAAGGAATATCTTGATGAATTTTTAGTGATGTTTATTTATTATATCTTGGTATACTCAAAAAACTACAAAGATCATGAAAATCACTTGTGCACTATTCTAAAAACCCTAAAAAATGAATTATATAGGATGTTTAGAAAGTGTGAATCCTAGCTTCAAGATATTTCTTTTCTTAACCATATTGTCTCTAAGGATGGAATCTCTATTGATCCTTCAAATACCGAGGAAATCCAAGAATGGCCATCACCAACGAGTATAACTGAGGTATATAGTTTTATTGGTTTAGCAGGTTATTATCGACGTTTCGTCCATAATTTTTCCTGGTTGGCTAACCCATTAACCAATCTCACACGTAAATGGGTTAAATTTGTTTTGAAAAAAGAGTGTGAATAATGTTTTGAATAACTAAAGAGATTATTAGTCAACTCTCTTATCTTGACTCTACCATCAGGGAACGATGGGTTTGTTATTTATAGTGATGCTTCAAAGAAAGGACTTAGTTGTGTCCTTATGTAGAATGATAGAGTTATTTCATATGCATCACAATAGATAAAAATTCATGAGAAAAACTATCCCACTCATGATCTTGAGTTAGAAGATTTAATCTTTGCTATGCAGATATGGAGACACTATATCTATGCTGAAAATGTGAGATTTATACTAATCATAAGAGTTTAAAGTATACTTTATCACAAAAAGAACTCAATATGAGGAAAAGGAGATGGATTGAACTACTCAAGGATTATGATTGCACAATACACTACCACCCAGGGAAGTCAAATAAGGTGGAAGATGCTTTGAGCAGAAAGGATCATGGAGTTTTGAACAAGATGAGAGTTGAAAGGGATCATATTTTTATGGATCTAGTAAAGATGGATATGGGAATAACCATGGTAGGTGAAACATAAATACCTTTTCAAATGGTTTCCAAACCATCTTTACAAGAAAGGGTAAAAATTTCTTAGACTAATGATGAGAAGTTTAAAAAGAAGATTAAAGTTATAAATGATGGGAGATTGAGTGACTTCGTATATGAAGATGGAATTTTGAAATTTTTGAAGAGACTTTGTTTTCTAGATATAGCGAATCTAAAAAGGGAATTGTTGGATGATTCTCATAGCTCTAATTTCTCTATACACCCTGGGATAACCAAGATGTATAGATATTTGAAGGAACATTTTTTGTGAGACAACATGAAGAGGGAGATTGTAGATTTTGTGTCAAGATTTATAGTTTCTCAACAAGTGAAAGCCGGAAGGCAACAGCCTGGAGGATTCATGCAACCTCTTCCCATACCTGAGGGTAAATGGGATAATATTACGATGGACTTTGTCATGGGGCTAATAAAGACTCCTAGAAAAAATGATGCAATATGGGTCATTGTTGATCGTCTTATCAATTCAGCACATTTTCTTGCTATAAGAGAATATTTACCACTTGAACTTCTAGCAATACTATATATTAATGAATTTGTAAGACTCCATGGTTTACCCCTATCAATTGTTTCTAATTGTGATCCCTGTTTTACATCAAGATTTTGGAAAACTCTTCAGAAGTCTTTGGATATTGAACTTCGTTTGAGCACTGCCTACCACCCTCAACTTGATGGAAAATCATAACAGGCTATTCAAACCTTAGAAGACATGTTGAGATCTTTCTCACTTTACTTTCAAGGTATGTGAGATCAATATTTACCTCTGGTAGAATTTTTCTATAATAATAACTTCCATTCAAGTATTCAGATGGCACCATATAAATATTTATGTGGAAATAGATGTCGCACACCAACTTGTTGGGATGATTTTGGTGAAATAAAACTCATAGGCCTAGAACTTGTTGAGGAAACAATGAAAAAGGTGAAGATTATCCAAATCCACATCAAAGCAGCTCAAAGTAGGCAAAAGACCTATGCCGATAATCAGAGGAAGGGTTTGGAATTTCAAGTAGGAGATCATGTTTTCTTAAAGGTATCTCCATGAAAGGGTGTTATATGATTCAGTAAGATGGGTAAATTAAGTCCTAGGTACATCGAACCTTTTGAAATTCTAGAATGAATTGGAGTTGTGGATTATCGTTTAGCAATGCCTCCAAGTCTCTCCAAAGTTCATGATTTGTTCCATGTATCACTATTGAGAAGTTATATGCCTGACCCAACACATGTACTCACCTATAAGGAAATTGAACTGGAACCTGATATATCTTATTCTGAAGATCATGTCAAGATTCTTGATACTAGAGAACAAGTGCTGAGAAACCAGATGACTCTTTTGTTAAAAGTTCTATGGAGAAACCATAAGATGGAAGAGGCAACATGGGAACCCGATGAACTTATGATGAAGAACCACCCAAATTTTTTTATGTATTAATATTCTATAAATTCCTAGGGTGAAATTATTTTAAGGATGTGATAATTTAATACCCCAAGCTTCCACGGTACATTTCCCTTTGAATAGTACAGTAGCTTGCATTGTATGCAACTTGGAGTTTTAACACACCACGACCAATCAAACTAGCCATTATGAATAGTAATACCCACTTTTTGAAATTTTATAAATTTTATTTTTCAAAATGGACTTCATTTTTGAATTTTTAATATCGAAATTAGCTTAGGGTTAACTTTTGGTATTTTTCTGAAAACTTTCATTTTTTGATGAATAGTGAAAAACACTACGTTATTGTTTAAAACCAACTTTTTATTTAAGTAATTAGTTATTTTATCTTAATTTATTTTAGGTCCAAATAGATAAATAATACCTATATATGTTCAATGTAATTTATTGGAGTCATTTTATAATAAGTTTAGATATATAAAATTTTATTGAACGTTTTACCGTCTTTTACCCACCTTCTATAAGCATTTGCAAATTTACATAAAACTTAATTTTACCGCTTCTGTGAGTTGAATTTCAAAACTCCTAGAGATTTTGATGATATCAGTAAGTAAAATTTGGTTCAATAAGATGAAAATATTTTTTGGTGAATCGTAACTTTTGACTTTTATTTACCACAGTTAAAAGTAAATAGGGTAATTAAGGGTAAAAATGATATTATAATTACCATAACATGTGTTATAATCCTATTGTATAAGTTTAATTCAACCAAAAACAACCTCATTAATAAAATATGATCCACTTTGGTCCACTTGTATTAGATCAGGACATTTATTATTATTTTATTTAAAGAAGAGTTAAAAGAGTTAAATTCAAAGTTTAATAAATAAACCTTTTTTAATATAAAGTTACACAAAATATAAATTCTACTATAAATATTAATTATAAAGATAAAAATATTTCCTACATAATTGTATTTTATTTATAATTTTTATACATTAAATAATTTAATTTATTTATGACATAATGATGATGCAGTAATTACCTTAATAGTGAAATATTAAAATAATTGATTTTATAAATATCCAAATAAATGTAAATTGAGACTTTTGATAAATTCCAATAATTTTATAGGTTATTATGACATGTTATTGTTGATTAAATAAATTTTATTCGAAGTGATAATGTTTTTGTGGCTTTTAAAAAAAATCAAATACTAAATAGTTTCAAAATTGACATACTTGAGTTTTTCAAACAAATACTATATTATTAATTAATATAATATTACTAAAAATATAATGTTTGGCCAAAGGACTTATATAAGGTTATATATATTAATACTGAACCACTTGGGGTTCTCTTGTATTGTTATAGTAAGTTTATTAATGACATAATATAAAAATACAAAGAGACATGGTAAATGTCAAACTATTTAACTAAGAGTTAAATCTAAAAGATATGGTTAATATGGTGACCTAAACCGGTATAAAACCTATTGTTTGAGATTTGTTCTACCCATACCCACCTTATCCTCGAAATAAATCATTTTTTATCCATTAGAAACCGAAAAGTATTTTATTATAAAATAATATTTCAAGTTTTTTCTAAAGTGACCATCGCCTCTCTTATAATATGGTATTTCCCTTTCTCTTAATTTCACACCTCCAAATCCATTTGGCCAAGACAACACCCTGCTAAAATATCCTCTCAACTATCCTCTTTTAAACCTAGAGGACTTAATTTGATCATAAATCCAACCTAAGGATCCCTTTTGATCAACTCAAAAGGAAACACCCGAATAAGAGGTAATAATTTCACCACCCTCTTTCAAGTTCTTTTCTTCTTCCACTTCCTCTTTCTTTGTTGTTTCCATACCAAAATAATAACTCCAGTACATTATACATAATTTTATGTTATAATAAATATGGTACAACCATATTCATTATTCTATCCATCCTATAAATGACAAAGTCACCATACGTGCGTACGTAGGGCTTACCGTCTCCACGTCGAGGTGTAGTTTGTTATTCAAACACTTAATTATTTGGATGGGTATAATAATGAGTATAACTAATGTAAATAATAAATATAACATTTTAATGATTATTTATATATGATATACCATCCAATTACATACTATTTTACTATCAATATAATGATATTGTCACCCGTGCGTACATACGGATTATTGTCTCCACAAACGCGATGAGATTCATTCCCCGTCGTAATCAATCAAGATTTATTTTCATTTTATGATTAAAAATAATTTTTATAAACATAATATCATTTTTTATATGAATTAAATACATCCTATCTATAATAAACATGGCTTACGTAACCAAGCATATAATTGAAAACGAATCAGTTAACACCTGAAACGATGATACTACTAAAATATTATTAACAAAGAAATATTATAGGATAATATATGATATTATATTTATGTATATAGTTCTTTTATAATTTGATAACAATGTTTTAACTATTATACATGAGGTTAACATACCATAAACT
Organism: Viscum album; assembly: GCA_963277665.1. NCBI lineage: Eukaryota > Viridiplantae > Streptophyta > Magnoliopsida > Santalales > Viscaceae > Viscum > Viscum album. Next base: position 1,589,231,049 of record OY728145.1, on the reverse strand, counting down.
AAGGAAAAGTACAAGGTAAGGGTTAATTCTATAGTCTCATTACTTATCCGAGGATGTTAATACGTAAGTATCTACTGGGACCTCTTTATCATCCACATCCGTGTTTTCTTAAAAAATTAATTCAAAACATTTTTACTATTTATTGGACTATGGGTTAAAGTCATTTATACCCTTATTTGACCACATATGTTTTGAAAGGAATCTTTCTGTTGTTTTCCTAGCAAGTTACTTTATGACCTTCTCGACAAAATTAAGGTAAGAATGTCTTTTTTTAACTTATACGTTGGGTGTGGCTATTTTCCACCATTATAACACCATCTAAGCTTCCCATACAAGCTTATAAGAATATTTTCAAAATAAATGTTTTATTTTATAATTATATTACTTTTAAATTATTTAAAAATGGAAAGAGATATTTCTCTACAAAATTTTTTTGATTTCATCTATATCAACATCCTTTGATGGATTTTAAGCTTGTTTGAAGTTGATTTATTATGATACAAATATTCCATATTGTATTGAAGGTTTTGTGATATTTTTGATTTTGGATTTATTATTTTTACACCATTTATGGTTTATGGGTAAATTATTGACATTTCATATTCTAGTTTTAATATAAATGTTTAAGTTATGTTTAAACCTTTTCATATGAGGAATGCAATGGACTTAGTAAGTGACGGGTGGAGCCCGCTATAGCTCCTCGATGCATCGGTAGGTCTCATGAGACAAACTAGTGTCTTGGCACATGGCCTTGACAAAATATTATTTGTAATCTTGGAAGAAGGCCTTGACTATGTGGTTATGAAGTCTGGCATTATGCATTACAACATTATGAAATTGGCTATTGATATTACATGTGATTATTCGACTAGTAGAATATCCATGTGAATAAGTAAATGGGATTATTTTATTTATCTTTTCCATATTATGATGAAGTTTAAGTTTAAAAGGCTTGTGTTTTAGTCTTATACATTGCCTTAAATGTTTATTCTTATTCTTGAAGTTTCGGTTATATTGTTATCCTTACTGAGCATTTGATCTCACCCCCTTCTATGTTTTATTTTTTCCAGGATGCGAAGAAGTATATTATAGCTGACCTGTAGGGATAGTCTAAGAGATGAATGTGGTCAATGGAGACAATGTTGTTGTTATTTTTTTTCATTTTACAATGTAATTTAAAACTTATGAATGTATCTAGTACTTCCAAGGCTATTAAATTGATCAGTCTTTCAGGATTTTAATCCCTTGTGATCATGCCAATGTTATGTAATAATGCACCGAATCTGGGTAACTAGGGTCATGGTGTTACAACCATTCCCAAGGTCAGGTGATCCAAGATTGGTGTGAAAAATAAGGAATATAAAAGGCTTCTCTTGAAATATAGATATAGTGAAGGGTACAACAGAGGTATTTTAATCATGTTGTGGCTGGACCAAGACATAGGGTCAAGGAATCTCTATATATCCTTATAGAGAAGGAATCAATCCATACATAGTTCTTTTAATTCTCCCTGTGTCAGTCTGACCCATACACAATGGGGCATGTTTTTTTGGATAACATCTTGACAAGGATGTTGAATCTGGGTGTCACTATGTATCATACTAGGGTCAGAATCAAGCCACCAGTAGTTCCGTAGAAAAAGTGTTCCCATGTGGATTTGACTCTCGCATAATAACATGGGAACATTTCTTTTCCATTTCACATATCTAACTCTTTTGCAAGGAATCATTGTTCATAACACAATAATTACCATGTAGTTTAACATCATGTAGTGATAACGATGATGCTAGTAGTTGAACGTAATGCAACATGGATGCTAATGGCGCTATGCAGTTTAACGTATTCTAGATAAGACAAATTGCACCCAGTTTTATGAAATGTATTTAGGAAAAAAACAACCTCATATAAATGGTAATACCTACTTTATCATGCAGTTTAATATCATGCAATCAGGACATCTTGGCCACACAGTTTAATGTTGTGCGGTGAATAAGAATGTCATATGATTACAATAATTATTTCTTCAGGAACCTCACATTGGTGATAGATATGGAAAGCTAGCCATCCATTGAAATCTAGTCATATGATCCATTAGAGTAAATGTTTTGTATGACATATGGTCCTTCCCACTTCGATTTCAGTTTTGGAGGTTTCTTCAAGAGTATCATTGGGATTCTGAGGACCAACACCACTTTTCCATCTAGTAAAGATTAGAGGCGAACCTTTTTTGTTGAAGGCTCGTGGAGTCCTGTTTTGCTAAACATCCAAATGGTGTAGTTTTTTTAATATTTTCTCATACATTATTTCTAACACATTGATCCATTTTTGGTATTGCTTGTTTGCATATAGCTGATCACAGATGGCAATGCAGAGCGAGGGTAGTTGGACTTCAATAGCTAGAACTGTTTTTGTCACATATACTAGAAAATATGGGGTTTATTGAATAGAAGTATGGGTCGTGGTCTGATCCTCCCATATAGCATAAAGGATCTTGTCTAGACACAACTTCTTTTCCTTTTCTACCATCATTTGGAATGTATTGTATATGGTCTTTTTGAAGGCCTCTATCTTTCCATTGGCCACTGCATGATAGCAGGACAAACGGTTGGCCTTGATTCCATACTCTTGATATATATTATCCAAATTCAAAAGAGTATAAATTGGTACCGATGTCCATCAGTACTATAGAAGGGAAAAGAAATCTGGTGATGATTTTGGCTTTCACCAAGATGATAATGCTTCATGATCCAACCTCTTTGAGGGGTGAAAATTCTTTCCATTTATAAAAGAATTTGGTCACTATGAGAATATACATGAATTGGTTGACCATAGAAAGAGGATAGTGTCCCACGATTCCATTCATCAAATGGAAAATAGACAGGATTATTTAGCTGTGTGTAGTAACTTTGGGGGCTAGTGGATGAAATTGGCATAAACCCGATAGTAAAGTAACTTTTTCATGAAGGCGGAACAATATTGTATCACAGTGGGCCAATAGTATCCAAGCCTTGGAATTTGATATGATATCTTGGACCCTGATTGATGTGTCCCACATGCTCCTATATACACTTCATTCATGATGGAAGCAGTCTATTCTCCATTGATACACCTGATAAGTATCCCATCAAGACCTCACTTGTAAAGGACCTTTTATTGATTAGTTCCATCGTACATAATAAAGTTGATTTCCCATCTTTGGATTTTCTCCCATCCATCCCTATTTGGTGGGATTTCTCCCTTTTGGAGGTAATTTTCAATGGGGGTTATCCAGCTGGTGGTAGGACAATATGGCTCATATATGGGATTGATCTCGTTAATTTTTCCATTTTGGCCTAGGCAAATGGTAAAACTATAAGGTGGTGGGAAATGTTGATAACCTTTTTGTTTTGATTTGGGTCGGCCAGAGTTGTGGCTACATTTATAACACATCATCCTATGCATTTTGAAACAGGGGGACAAAATTAAATGTCAGCTCTGACTGGAACTCTACTATTAGATCTAAGACATGGTTCATCAGATAGATTAACTCCTCTTTCATGATAGCATAATCACTATTATCTTTCTTGATGACCATATCTGAGTCACCTTTTATCTTCATACGTATGACAAGTACTTGATTTGTAAGATCTAGGCCTCCATTGAGAGCCTAATACTGTGCTTCATTGTTTGTGCACCTTTATGATAGTTATATAAAGTATAGAAAGTCTTCCTTTTATAAGGATATGAATGTGAATCGTAGCCCCACATTGTTGAGATTGGGGGCTTTCATTATTTTCCTTATTAGACTCCTCGATGCACAATCAAAATTCATATCCCATGTTTGGGACTCCTTCTAAACACAGAACACTTTTTTATATGAAAATTCATCATTCAGTGGGGTTATTTCTACCTAGGAGTGTTCTACTAGTAAATCTACTAATGCCTATCCTTTTAAGGCTTTATGAGGTAAAAACCATATATCAAACTACTTCAGGATGACCGCCCATCATGATAGGCATCCAGTAAACATTGGACGGTTGAGGATATACATGATCGGGTTACTACGAGAGACCAAATGGACTTTGTGGTGCTGTAGATAGTGCCTCAGCTTTTGGACTACAAATATTAGGGCCATTAATCTCTTCTTGATATTGAAATAAGGATTCTCAGCATTGATCAGGGTTCGGTTGAGATAATAGAGTTTTTTCTCACTATTGGCATCATTATTCTGTGCATGGAAGGAACCTAGGGATCGCTCCAAGATAGTCACATATTAAATGAGTGGTCTTCCATTGACAGGAGGCATTAGAACTGGTGGGATTAAGATTTACTTTTTAGATTGTCAAATGCTTCCTAAAAATCATCAGTTCATTAACATACAACCCCCTTTTACATAAACCTGGTGAAGGTAAAACATTTTCTTGAAAGGTTGACTATGAAGCGCCGAATATAAGCCAAATTTCCTTAAATTCCTCTCAAATTAGTGAGGTTGTGCAGAGGTGACATTCCAAGTATAGACTTTTTTCTTATAGGGGTAGAATTATATGCCACAATGGCGTATGAAAAAGATGAGTAATTTCCTTGAGCTGACACCAAAATCACATTTTGGGGGGTTTATTTTTAGACTATGATGTCGTAATTTATTGAAGACGCTTTCACGATTTGCCATGTGGTACGAATGTTATCATGATTTAAACAACAAATCATCAACATAGAATTTGATGAATCTACACAAGAATGGATTGAAGATGTGATGCATGAAATATGGATATGTGGAACCGAAATGTTTATAACCAAAGGAAATCACCTTGTAGAAAAATACTACCTGGGGGATTTGAAGGTGTTTGGCTCCTCATCTTCTTGGGCTATTCAGATTTGATTATAACATGAATATCCATCCATGAAAGAGAGATCCTTGTATCTGGTAGTTGCATTGATCATCAATTATGTGATTGATACTAGGAAGTCATCTTTTGGGGAAATACCAATTGATATCCCTGAAGTCAATACACACTCTGATATGCTCTTTATTTTTTTTAACAAAGACAATTTTGGCCAAAAAAAGGATATTAATCCTCTTGAATGATGTTTTCTCGAATGATATTGTCAACTTCAGCCTCTATCTTGGCATCATGTTTCAGGTTTATCCTTCTGGTGGCCTGCTTGTATCCACGGTGGTCTTCTGGTAGGCTCAAGTGGTGAGTGGTTACCTTGGAATAGAGGGCTAAAATTTCAATATAGTTCTATGAAAAAACATCTTGATTCTTTTCTAGGAAGGATGTGTAGATCTATTACTCTCTAAAAGACATGGCCACACTAATCAAAGTGGGTCGTATGTCTTCTTTAGTACCTGTGTTTATTTCCCTGAGTTCATTAATGGTGGTAGAGACACCCTTCTAAAATGGTGGAGGAGAATCCTTAAGATATTCTTCTTATTCTTCTTCCTCATCCACTTCCTCATATTCTTCTTCTTCCTATGGAGAAAAAATTCTCGAGATTATTTCTTCAGAGTTGAGAGAAAGGCCACAATTTTGGCATTTATAGGCTGAGGAAACGTTTTCTGATTAGACTGATAGCAAGGAATATTTTGGAGAAGATGGAGTAATGGAATAACAAATTTATTCTTTATATTCTGCCTTAGTGAGTGAGATAAGGATTGTTTTGAGCTCTGATGATAGTTCAAGGGAACATTTATTCAAGAATTCACCATTATTTTGGGGATCAGTGGATTTTTTAGCACAATTAGGCTTGGTATCCCTGATAGAAATCATTAGGAGTGATGATTACACATACAAATATGTACCTATGAACTCAATTTTATTGATTTATAGTACATAATCCTCACCGAGCAATTTGAAGGGGTCAGTGGGGACCATTTTCAATCCATTTGGGTTGGCTATCCAATCAACACCATCAGTCGGAGGTCACATCCCCTTCGACTCGTAGAACCCTTCATCAATATAGTGATACTCATAGAATTTGAATTGGGACTTATCAATATATAGTGTTACACTCTATCCATTAATTCTATATTTGAGGCAATGATGGTAAGATGATGGAGTTTCTATGTGTTGATTCAGTCAGGGCCTTCCTAACAGAACATTAAAGGCTGTTTTTTTCCGAACCCCCAAAATTATGAGTCACCTATGTGGTCACCAAGCCTAGCATTGAGCATGATTTGGACCAATAGATTATGCTCATTTTTTAATATCTAAACAATGTTTTGGTGTGGGGAATTAGATCATATTCACTACAACACAATCGGCGAAGTTAACGCATTGGGAGGAATTGACTTTGGAGCCATTGTCAATGAAGAATTTTTGAATATCGATGATTTTTATCTTTACAAACATGTATAGGGGTTTGATGTGCCCCTTCATAATGGTTTCTTTATCATTAATCATAAAGGAGATAACAACATGACATTTTATAGGACCAGTCTCTATCTGATAGACTTCAGTAGCAGCTACCTCAGATTCAAACTCTTAGGGGTTTAGAAGAGATTTGATGAGTGATTCCCTGAGGTTTTCTAGCAGATTCAATGCATCTAGATTTGACATATTAGATGGTACCCAAGATAGCTAATTTAAAATATCATATTTCTGAACTAATGGTTAGAACTTCCCATTTCATGGATGCTCTTTCACAGACACATTATGATCTTCATCATTTTATGATGATCAGTTTAACCTTGGGACCAGAGCTGGAGGAGCTTCCATCCTTTGTGGATCAGGTCGGGAAGGTCTACCCACATACCGAGGACAATTAATCGCATGTTCTTCTCCAGATGTATATTCCAAAAATATTGTACTAGAGTGGACTCTTATAGGTGTGGGAGAGTTTCTCAGTTCCTATCGGGTCTTCTTGATAGCTCTTTTATGATTTTCTACAACATTGATAGTTTAAGTGGGTGTGAATCCATAATCTTGATTTCTTCCATGGCTATGTCTCCCTTGATATCCCTAGATCCTATGGCCTATTCCTCTACCTCCTCAGTTGGGAGTGGGGAACTTGGGTTTGTAACCATATTTTTCATTAGATAATGGGTAAATTATGTGGATGACATTAATGGAGCCAAAAATCAGTTCCTCATCTGATGATGACTCTACCTCATCATCTACCTTTGGTGGTGCTGTTTGGTGGGGTAGTGACCATTTTTTCAGATCTATTGGCATGAAATCTAAGAGTGTCAAATCTAGCTTTGGCCTTGGTTCTGGTTCATCTTCTTTCACTTGCTTTCTGCCTTTTTAGTCATACCACTATTCAGATGGTCAACCTTTGGAGGATTTTGGGGTCGAGGATGTCGATTTTGTTGCATCAGGAGCTATTGGGGGAATAGTCAGTTTCTTCAATTACATTTGAAGTATGTCATGGGATATGTTGACCATCTACTAAGTCATCCATCTATCAAAAAAATTCCCTTTTTCTAACAACTTTTTCCCACTTTCCTTATTTATTCAGGTCATTGGTTGAAACATATTTTACTTCTGCCAATGGTGCTCCCAGTATTACATTCCCAAATTCTATCATTTTTTTGTTAGAGTCCTTTGAAGACAAAACACACCTGAATGTTGTGTCTCAATATTTGATTGAAGTGATAATAATATAACTGGTAATCGAGACCTAATTCACCATCCCTCTTCAACTCTGGTAGCCAGATTAAGTTCAAATTCATGGCGGCAACAAAGTATCCACAGACTTGATCATCTCAAAACATGTAAAATTTATTATTCTATTCCACAAATTTATTTCACTTAGTTCATATTCACTCTGCTTGGTGAGACAGGGGTGGATGTTGATGTCCAGGAGGCCTACATGGTTTGGTGATGGCCTTAGAGCTGGATTTGGTGTAGGGGGTAGAATTAGAATAATATAATCTACTTAATCTCTTCTGACGCTTTTACCTGGGGATGATGGGTCATCTTGAGACATGATATTAGTTAATTGCAAGGAATAATCTATTCTATGAGTATTGATAGTGAAATACTGGAATCCTCTTGTATATTTAAATAGGATGAGGGGTGTTCACAACTCATCATAGAGATTATCTATGCACATGGAAAGCATCTCATCTTGGGAGAGAGGCCAGTTCAGGGAGTAAGTTAGAACTTTCCATCTGTAAATGAATTCTAAAACTCTTTCATTATCACACTATTTTTTAAAGTTCATGAGGTTTATAACTGTTGTTTCTATAAATTTTGAACTAAAATATAAGAGTAACTACCATCAAAGGTCCTCCCAACCTATTATCAAGTTGGATGGAAAGTTGGTATACGATACAAAGGCAGAAAATTTACGTGTTTTCAAAAAGAATATTATTTTTACTACTTCTTGCTATTCTGTAGTTCCCATCATGGGATTATAGTAAGATATGTAGTGTATGAAATGTTTTTATGGGTCCCCTGATCCATTGAACACTAAGAATATAGGGTTCCTAAAATTTGGTGATGGTGTGATGTTGCTCACCCAGTCAAGGTAGGGATTTTGTTCTGATTGAATCAGATCCCACCTTCCTTTTGTGGCTTCTAATCGAGTCGTCAATGACTCGGTGGTATTCATGAGCCCTTGATGCATGTAATGTTGAACCTGAGTTTGATCGGGTGTAGTAGGGGGAAAGATTGGATGTGCGTACACTGCTAGAACATGAGGTAGATATCTGGCTGAGGGAATCCATTATGGATTTTCTTGAATGTCATCTAGTAGCTTTCCAAATGGAGGTAAATATTTATATCCTTCTAGGATTGGGTTTAGGTATACTGATGGTCACGGTGCTAGATTGGATGAGAATCTGGGCCTTGATTTATTTTCCAAGATGAATCTTTATGGGGGTACCTCTATTGGATGTGTATTTTGACACTCTACCTGAGGAACATATCTAGTAGGATGGCTTGCTTGTAGTAGCTCAATATTGATTCTCCTTATCTGTTTCATTTCCTCCCCTTTCCAAGATAATCTTTCCTCGAGCGTTAGGGGCACATTTGGATTAGGAGGAGAAGGTGGGTTCTATGAAACTTTCCTCTTATTCTTCTGGTTTTGGGGGATTCACAAGATAGGTTTTGAGGTATTGATCAGGGGAGTGCCCAAATTTAGGGAGGCTCGTTGGTTGTTCATACGCACACCTTCATGTTTGGTGTAGACCCCGAGGGAACCATCTTCGCTTGAATGATCATCATTTTTATTATCTTTTGTAAGGTCCTTGGGATTTACATCCATGACATTCACCAATGCATACTAAAATGGGGGTGGATAACCAGGTGATAAATGGTAGGATAACTTCTTGCATCCTTTTTTGGATCTTCTACTTCCATCCCAGGGCCCTCTTCAGGTTTCATAATGAAGGGTGACTCAAACTGAACCTTGACATTACCTGGTCATTAATATCCTTTCTGGGGGGATATGAATCATGATGAAGGATGGAATGGGTAACTACTTTGTTCATTGTTCTCCCTAAGTGGGAAAAGACTGACATTCCTTGGTCATGTTGTTGAGGTAAACATTCTCCCAGCCTCATGGGATGGTGTTACTCTGGTTCCTTTGTCATTATACCTCAACTCGGATTTTCTGGTCTTACAGGGTAATTTTGGGTCAAAAATTACCCTAACTCTGCATGATGGGGTTGATCATGTGGTGTGATAGTTTCTACTTCTATTGTTACCTTCTTGGTCTTGGGCATTCCCATGCAGGCGTGAGCCGGATATGGTGTTGGATCTGCATTTGGTTTATTTTCTTCTTAGGACATGATCAGTGCTTGATGATTAGCTTCCCTTAGGTGAGAAGCCTATGGTATGTTCTCAACAGACTATTTCAAGAGTTTTTTTATGGCTTTCTCTTGTCATGCCTAACTCTTTTGTGACTTATGGTCAGTTCTTATCGAGCGTCCCACATTTCCAGAGTAGGGATTTCATTTGACCGCTGTCTTGGGCTGATGAAATTTCAAGATGTCACCTCCAATGGGTTCTTCTTGATGGTAAGTGGGGAGAAGTGTAGAGTTCCATGTTCTCCCCACCCTCAGATATTAACACCAAGCAAGGCATCACCGACAAGGAAATGCAACTTGTGCTGTGCATGGAGGTAGGCTAGTTCAAGGTATTTATTTTTTACTTTTTGATTTTGGATGTAGTTCAGATGGGGGGGCTTCAAGGTAGTATGCTGACAAAACTCCCCCAATATATTAACATGTTCTATATACCCATCATAGGTTATAAATTTCATTTTTAACTGGTGGTGAATGGTTTGTATATTGAGGTGACTGTTGTGAATACCTTATTTTGACAACTCTCTTGTAATTTTGAACTAAGAAGTGGATATAGAAATCAAAAAAAACTAGTATGTCTTCCCTGGATAGCTGTCTTCTCATGACCAACATATTATTTTGTTCTTCTTCCAGAGCTTCATCTACTTGGTGCACCCAACTTGGGTGTTTTATGATGATTTCATCCTGAGTATTGGGGCTAGTAGGGATTGCATTGATACATGAATAGTGCAGGGTGGCTCAGAGGATGTGTGTGGCCTCAAGCCATCTCCTGGATGAGAAAGGATGTCTCCTATCATTAACAGGGTTTCTATCATACCCAACCTTTTCCTTATAAGTGCCTATGAATATGAGGGCTTTCTCGTATTTGACCCAAAAATGGGAGGAAATTCTTGCTAGTGTGACTTTTGACTATAGTGAGGGTCTTCATAGTCGATGATGTGGTGGTGAGGACTACCATCATATCTTAGTGACCAATCATAGGGAGATTTTATATGGTGTATACCCTAGGGAGGAACTTCAAGTAAGACCACTGCAAGGTGAGGACATTCTTTTAATTGGTTGTCATTGTGTGGAGGACCTTCGCAACGACTGCCATTTGGGCAAGGACTAACATCATGGTTTGATATCTTGCATACAAGGAGAATATCTGTAGTGTGCCTCTTGGGTAGGACCTTTAGGATGCACTTCAATGAGGGGGGACCTTCTCATTGATTGTTGTCATCGTGGGGAGGTCCTTTGCAACAACTTTCAATATGGCGAGGAAAACCAACACAGATTGACTTCTGACAATAGGTATAATAATATCTATATCATATAACTTGGGGAGGACCATTAGGGAAGACTATGGAAAGTGGAGGACCTTTTTTTGTTCGATTTTCTATTCAAGGGGAGGGCTACCCTGACACACATCAAGATATTGTCTCTCATGATTGATCTTTTCTTTCCCACGAAGTAAGCCCCTGTGGGTGATTTGGGAAGGACCTTCATAGTAGCTGGTAGAAACATTACGAGGAGGAACTTTGAAACTTCTACTACCTCTTCCATAATTTTGTATTGGATTGATAGGATCTTGATCCTCTATTGATATATATTTTAAGGCATCAAGAACTCTAGCTTCTACCATAGAAGAATCATGAGTATGCTATTTATATTTTTAGTTTCCTTTGGTGCATTAAATTTTTGGGGACTATCTTGAGGGAAAATGGGGCTGCCTTCTATAAGTAAGGACCTTTATATGTGGTTCTATGTTCAGTTGGTTCATGTGATGTCTTAGGGATATTATGACCAACATATTGAGTTCGGTTATGGATATATGTCTACCCTAGAGTGGTCTCCATGTTGGAATGGTGTCCCCCAGTTGGAATATATATATTTTCCCGATCTAGTTGTCCTTGTATCTCATAATATAGTTGTCAAGCCTCATGGATTGAAGTAGGGATGCAGTTCTACCCCGGAGTGACTATATGATTTTGTGGATGAGTCACCCCACTCGGGGAGGCTGGGTCATGGGCCTGACTCCTTTCTTTTCCCATAGACACGATAACATCTTGAAAAGTCTGGAGAATGTGACATGGAATCAATGTTTGATCCTCCATAATTTCAAATATGTGATGAGATATGTATTTGGATGGAATGGTTAAAAATTCCCAATCTGATGTTGGAGTGGGAATTTTTACCTACTCTGGTCTCCCCCTGTGTTTCCAGTGGGTACTGGTTGTTATCCTGTGTTAGTGCAGAAGAGTGAGTCTACTCTTGACTTGTAGTTTTGATACACCAATTTATTTCTCCGGTTTCCACTATATTTGGATGGTGGTATTTATATTTTTGAGCATGAATTTTCATTTTCTTGTTTTCCATTTTTTTTATCACACATGCTTGATATGAATCCACTAAAATTTGGCTCTTCTTATATTTTCTTTCCACCATATTTGACTGGTGGGATTCCTTATGGTAGGTTGGAATTTGAATCTGCCTATTGATTACCACCATATTTGAATGGTGAACTTCATATTAATTGTAAATATTCTATGAATGCCCATAGTTTTTCACCCTATTTGGATGGTAGTCTAGGTGTGCGTCAGTAGGGATTTTTTCCTGCATATAGCTGGTTGTTTCCCTATTTTGATGATGGGATTCTTGTGCATTGGAATGGATTTTTATCTTCCTATAATTCATTGTCCTGCTTGTGTGGTGGGACTGGAGATCCTTGGTGGGAATTTAAGCCATCTTGTAATGTGCCACTGTATATATACATGGAGGACATCAGAATAATGGGTAGGATTTTATAACTACCTTTAGAATGCCACAATGTTTTTATGATAGATCTCTTTCTCAATAATCAGGTTGATGACCTACTCCTAATTATATGCTCGCTACTGTCGGTGGGTTTTGCGAGGGGGCTGTGTCTGTTGGACTTCAGCAGGAGCATTGATGTGGTATTCTCCTTAGAATGAGGATACTTGGTCGCATGTTGCTGGTGGCGATTTCCTCTGACAGGGGATCTTTTGTAAGACCCCTAAGCATCTGGGATGAAGTCAACAGTGTTGAATTCATCAGCCTCATTAAGATAAGGGAGGTACTTGTTGTCATATTTTGGGGAGAGGCTCCCAAAACGGTTGTGGATGGAAAGTGGGGCTGACTGGTTCTAGACTATCAGTCGGTACTATGTGAGTTCTTAGTGGGGCTTCATGTCCTGGAGGGCCACACTTACTTCCTCTAGTTTGGGGTGGGTAAAATTTTGGTGGTACCCTCGAATCAACATATTCGAGACCCAACATTTATGATGTTGTGAGGGCGATTTTGGTCTACTATTCATTGAGGACCAAGTTTCATGTGCGGTTAGGAACACATTTTTTTTATCAAACTGTCAAGATTCAATTAGATTGAAGGTTTCTCTATGAATTACTTACAATATATATGACAAGTTAAAAAATTCCTCATCAATGTAGCATCTCATGACCACATTCCATATTGATAATCTTAACTATCCCTCTTCCTTTTAGATGCGAAATGGTCTTGAGGTGGGGTAACCTGCCACCTTGGTTAAAGATTCACATCGATTTCACCATTTTTGTTTCATCCCAATGTGCGTTTGTGTGGGAGAGAACAAAATGGTACGATGGATAACAACTAATTGCATATTATTATATATGATTACATGTCAGGTTCACCATTTTGTTTCGACCTGATTTTCATCATACCTATTTTTTGACTAAATTGGTCCTAAAGGGACTGGGTAGTGTGTCCTTTTATTTTGCGAAGGAGGTTCCATGGTTAAATGGTTTTGGTGGGAAATTTCAGGGGTTAAGTGTTTGTGTCATCAGCCCACATCAGGTATGATGTCCTCAAATAGTCTCCAAAGAGTTTATTCATAGATCCAAAAACACTTAAGGACCCTTTTATCCATGATTCCCAAACATAATTTCCATAGGCAGGTGCTTGTTGGATGATTTGGCCAACAAAAATTAAGGACTCCATTGGTCAAGGGGATTGGAGGTTGGGCTCATCACACCCTTTTGGTGGGAATTATCACCTACTCATGGACTCTCTTATATATTTAAGCAATGTTCACATGTTTGTTAATCCTTAGTTCTTTCCCATGTATATGTTTATAGATTACTCCTAGGGTACAAGATCAATCATAAATACACGAGGGTCTGGAATCATCTATTTGTATATGAGGTTCTACATCAATGAGGATATCTTTTTGTGGATTGGACAGGAATTCCATTACTGTTTAATAATAAAATGCGAGTTTAATCTGTATGATGAGGTACTCTGGATTTATCATCATCTAGGAGAAATGAGAATTGATCCAATTTTTGGATTGAATCAATAAGATGGGATTCCAATGTATCCATGTGATACGAATTATATTCCACATAGTTAGGTTTGGGTTAGGACTTACACCTAGGAGGATGACCATAAAGGTGGAATTATTGGGGTTAATCTTCTAAAAAGGATCCCCTTTGAGATCAGGCCTTAGGAAGGATTCCTACATATCCCAGTTATGGTGGGAATCGTAGTTCTCATTGTTCAATGTATTTGGGAATTAAACCTAAGAGGAGGCCCATTTTTTGGGTTATGCGAATGTCATGATCACGCCATCCTATAATCCCACATGAGTCATACTTGATGTGAGAAATAAGAGGAGAAAGTGGATCTGAATATCGCACATCCCACATCATCTACTGATAGATGGTACTATATCCCAAAGGGGAAAAAGAGAGATGGATTTGAATGTACGCATCCCATCTTCTTTCCATACCATGGATAGTTAAATTAACCTATATATGTATGCCCTGGGTGGAGGCAGAGAGGAACACTGATGTAACCTCATGCAAGAAAATCTAGGGTATTACCTCAATGGGTGTTACCTGGGAATAGGTATAGAGAGGAACTAATGAAACATACTACAAGAAAATCTAGGGGCTTACCTCAGTGGGAATTCTCTAAAATTGGTTCTGGGATAGTGGAGGAATGATACTTCTCATCAAAGGGAAAATCAATCATGATTTCCCTTGTGTATCACTGATCCTCATCAAATGGAAAGGCCATTGATTACCCTTGTTCCCTATAATGGGGAGGTTTACATTAATATCCCAATGATGGACTGTAGGTTACCATGGGAATGTAAACATATGGACAATCTGGGGGTCCGTACCATTATGGGGATTATTAACATGAATCTTCTTACCATGGTTATGTAAACTCATAAGGGTGCGCTAATGAGGCTAATGGTTTTATCATATGAGTCTAGTAGATTTTGAGGAGGCTTTGGCCTAATTCTATTGGACTGGTTCATAGAGGGACTGTGGGAAAGGTGACAGAAATGGAAGGAAATTATTAGATATGTAGGGTGGAATGCCAAAAGGTACCCTATTCCACATACCTTATGTCCTTGTGAGATGGGGTATCCCTCGCATAGAATGTTGTATATGGGTGGAGAGGCTATCTTCATACCAAAGTGGTACGTGGACCTAGATGTGGTGTACATATTGTAGTGTTATGCAGCCTTATATTCTATCCACATAGAGTGCTGCTTGATTCCATCCACATAGGAGGATTCTATGTGGGGAAGGGTTTCATCCCCATTGCAATGTGTTATGCGGGATGTTGTACTGAAGAAGGAGAATTGATCATGTGGTTCACGGTAAGTTCATCCACCACTGGGATATGATTCTCAGTTCTCCAATTAGGCTCACGGTCTTCCAATTAATATTATGTTTCCTTCTTTTATGGTATACGTCCATATATACTTTCAAGAGGTCATTAGAAAAGTCCATATTTGATGTACTTTCTACCTCTATGTATTCATATCTCATAAATATGTTCTTCTCAAGTCTCTAAGTATCCATCCTTATCTCTCCCCTCTCTTATGATCTATATTCTATTTTTTCTTCCTTGTGATCCTTTTATAGAGTGTCAGTGATGATAGATCTATGGGTCACACGAAACCTTTAGAGGAATCCCACAGGAAGAATCACCCAACTCGTGGACGACTTGGTAAACCAAAGGTCCATGGGGTTGCGGTTCACAGAAGAAGGAATCACCATCTCGATTCCTCAAATGAATTTGTCTCATTTGTGGGACACCATCGTCTTCTACTCATCCACAAACCATTTAGTTCGTGGTAATGATATACAGGGGTTAATTTATATGCCTCTATTCTTATAATGATGTCATTCAAAGGGGTTGTATGCGGAGTGGATTATTCAACCTCTGTTCCTCCAATGACACGGTTTATGGGAGCTCGTGTCGGCATCTCTTTTCCACGAATCTCTTGGTTCACGATTGTCTGTAATGTACTTTCAGTTCATAGTGCCTCTCATTCCATTTATAAAAATAGGGTTTCTTAGATATTATTCTTCAAACCTTCAGTTGAACATATATATTTTTCCTTTATCAAATTTGAGAGAGTATTTTCTTTCCCTTTTCAAATTTTTTAGAACCCAATAGTTATGAATAAATTATTGAAGACGAGTCTTGAAAAGAAATCATGTTTTATTTTAAAAGGGTTTCTTTTTGTGGAAAATATTGATACATAGTATAAGTGTCCACTTGTAATGTATAGTTTTACTATGTAAGATATTTTCTTATTTCTATAAAAATATATACCTAAAAGATATTTGGTAAAATAAAGTGATTTATAGTTTAAAAAAATTAAAATAATATGTAATGTTTATGTTTGATTCCTTATAGATAGTATTAGAGAAAGGATTAAACATATTTGGAGATTAGGGTGTTTTCTTAAGAGTTAGGTATGTCATCATGGGTTTATAATTTCAAGGTTGATCAGAAGTCCAATGTCTTAAAAACACATTTTAGGCTTTAAGTTGTGAAATTTTAAGGTGACTAATGGTATTTTTTGAGTGATTCATTTTTTTGGTAATTATGGGTTATTAGTATTTGAGATGAAAAATGAAATTTATGAGATAACCTATGAGGTTAAAGAATTTAATGGTTATTTTTTAGGATTCTATCATATTTTGGGATTGTTATGCGAATTATATACTTTTATAAAAAGTAAAACCCACAGAATGGGTGTCAATCTATCACGTACAGCAAGGCCGCCTGAATCGAATTAACAACTGAAGGGTGACAATGGTGCATCACTTACCAATAGACTACTTGAAGTCCCAATTAGTTTGACATTTTTTAGTTAATTTATTTTATGGATGAAGAATAATTTGATTTTAGGAATATGTCTTTTATCAAATAGATTACCATAGGCTAGAAAATGATTTGGTGATTAAGTTATTAATGTTGTTTCGGAAGACATGCACTATTTTGGGAACCTCATATGATGAATTTAAATAGAATTATATGGGATTTTTTTGGGTAATAAAAGTGAAATTATATTTTGGAAGAATCTAGGAATTTATTATAGACTTATGGTGATTATGGTTATTTATGGAAATAATTTTCATATCTTGGAGATTATATGATTTAGGAAATTACATTTTTGGTATGATACATTAAGAGTTATTGATTTTATTTGGAGAAGAAATTTAATATTTATCTTGTATGTTTATGTGATCAAATAATTTTGATTTATAGGTTATAATATTCATTATAATATTTTTAATGAATTTTAAGGACAATTAATTGTAGAATGGTATACATTTATCTTTGATATTATTGTTGAATTTTAGAGATTGAAGTAGTTTTTTCTCATATAATGTTTATTATTTTTGGGGATTTATATTATCTTATACTAAAAATGTTGGTTTCAGTTAATGTATAAAGATAAGAGAAGTAGATAGTTAATATTTTATGGATTATTTTATTCTATATAAGTTGGTTCTAGTGCTTCAGGTGTGGAAAATTCATTTTGAATACTCATTGTTTTGATAAGATGTTGAGTTTGTGCTATAAATTGATTAATGGGTGAAAATTTACTTGTAAAGTAAGTATATTTCAATATGTTCTTAATCCAGTTAGTGAAATAATTCCTCAACTCTATAAAAATAATCTTAAACAAAACATTATCTATTTACTTTTTTCAATGGTCTTTTCACCCATCAAATAATTAGGGTTTTGTGATGGTTAACTTCCCCATAATCATTTTATATATCACTCACTATTAGTCTATGAGGTTTAGTTTTCTCTTCCACGTATAGGTTTTCCTACATATAACCCTAAAAAGTGTTATCTCAGGTGACCTTTCTAATTTATTTTCCCTCTGATTAAGTAGAAGTTTTATCGACCCTTTTTTATGTTGGATAATATTAAAGATATTTTGAAACATCAAACCCCTAGTTTTCGATCCCGAGTTCAAATTCACAAGACACAATTTATTAATGGGGGAGTAGAATGTAACATCCTGTACTTTTAAAAGGAAACATTATGTTTGATAGTTTATATGATACACCACATAAAGCTTAAATGATTAACTAAATATTATTGTATAAATGTTATCATTATAACCAAGCTGTTAAAATAATGGGTATGAATAGTGTTAAACTAAGTATAAAATATGGTTCACCCATGAATATATAATTATTTTACCAATTAATTATAAATTAATGTAAAACCCTTTTTAAAATAAAATGAAATTTTTTTGTAAAACTATTTTAATGGGAACAAGTGTATTTTATACCAATAAATAAATAACTAGCTTTTGTTGGATTATATTAATGATATATATATAATATTAAATATTATGTTCAAAATTTAACTTATTTGTTTTATAGACATGATATAAGAACAAATCCAATTTTATGAATAAAATAATTATTTTTTAAAAAATATAGTTTACCGCCTGTTGATGGTAAACTTGTTTTAAATCGAGTTTTTAAAACTTTTATAAATTATATTTGAGAAAACAGACTTCTTATTTTAAATTTTAATATCAATATTTACATAGGTTTATGTTTTTGTATTTTTCTTATAAGATTCATTTTTTGATTAATAGTTAAAAATTATTTCTTTTTAATTGAAAACAGATTTTTCATCAAATAAATTTATAGTGTTGAATTATATTTTTTATTCATTTTAATGTATAATTAGATCAATTTTATTATTATTTCATCCAATTTAGGTAGTTGGAATAAATTTCACATTGAATTTGGATGTACACACACTTCAATATTTTGGACATTTTAAATTTAAAAACTCGTTTTCTCGATCCGTCAATGGGATTAATTTTTAACTAATTTATGAAAATTATGTGTTTTCAATTTTGAAAAATTAGATTCCAAATTTTTAATTATATGATAAAAAATTACTAAATAGGTCCCTTTAGTTTTTGGATAAATTATAAATAGTTACTTAGATAATTTTTATTACCACAGTTAATGGTAAATTAGGTAATTAAGGGTAAAAAATAATTTTATAAATATTATAAAATTACCGTAAAACTTGTCCCAATTTTATTGAATGAATATTTTTCGTCACTAAGAATTAATGGATTTTATATAATAACATTTATGGAATTTCATATGATAATATAACCTTTATAGTATTATATTCAAAGGAAAGTCAAATTTTTCATACTTTTGTTTTCAAAAGGAGAAATATTATTAATATTGAGTTATATAATAGATATGTTAGACTAAAAATAATATTTTTAAATATAAAGTTTTTATCTATGTCATGGTAATTTATTTATAATTTCAAGGGATAAAATAATTACACTAAATGGTGATTCATTGATGATGAAATAATTATTTAATTAATGGAAATAAAAAATAAATGATATTAAAAATAATAAAATGAATATAATTTGGGATAATTAATGTCATACAGGACTTTTATGGATGAATTTTACATTTTATTGGTTATTTAAGAGGTTTGGTTTGAATATATATTGTTTTTATGATAATTTTAAAAATTCAAGTATTGAATAATGTCAAAATTGACATAAATGGTATTTTAAAATAAATAATATTTTATTAAATCATATAAAATTCTTAAAAATCTCAACCACTACCAAATAATTTGTTAAAATCTGATAATTTCATAAATGGCTCATTTATTGGTAGTTTGACACTTTATTGTAATTATATTAACCCTGAATGTTTAAATTACATGATATCATGGTAAGAATTAAAAATGTAAAATAAGGGTTAAAGCTAAAGGATGGGAATTAAAAAATAGTCAAAACTTATCTAAGTTTTACATTATGATTTTATTTCAACCCAATATCATCCAATATTAAAAATTAATTAACTTTGAAACCATTTTAAGTAGAAAAATAATTTATATTAATTTAATATTTTGAAGACTTCCAAGAGTGACGCTCCCCTATCCTATAAAAGGGCCCCCGTTATTCTCTTTTCTCGACACCTCAAAACCCATTTTTTCATCAATGACCTGAAAAAATTCCTTCATAGAACCCCTGTACACATTCTATAGTAATTATTTTTAGAATATAATTCACTTTAGATGTGTTAAGGTATTAATCAAAGGAGATCATCCGAAGAAGGTGTATCGATTTTAATTAAGTGTTTCTATTTTACTTCTTCTTCTTCTTCTTTAGAATCTTCTTAAACCATGATGATAAAAAAATAAAGTATCATTAATATATTTGATATTTTATTATGTTAATATAATCACTTAAATCCATCTCCAATTCCATCAAATTAGAAAATATTTCATCGTTCGTGTGTATGGAGGATTACCAACTTGTAAATTAATATAATTTGTTTTCCATCACCATCCCTCAAGGATAGTTTTAATGATGGAATTAATGATAATATTTTATATTCATGAAATATTTATTCTTATTGAAAAATAATATATTATTTACATTATTATGTTTCCTAGCACATGAATATGAGAGCGTCGTTTAGGTGTACATGTAAACTATCACCTCCACGAAGTTATGTGATTTGATTTTAATCACCACATTACATGGATGATATATATAAGTATGTATAAATTTTTAATATGATATTAATTAAATTAGTATTATTCTTTAAAGTTAAAATAATACTTACCCTATTTCCATAATGATCATTGAAAACTGCAATGCTACTCATGCCTACATACGGATTACCGTCTCCATGATTGTAACATAGTTCATTTTTCATATCTATATGTAATGGGTGGATTTAAAATAATAGTTAATATATAAAATTGATTATTATGTCCTAAATATTGTTGGTCAGAGTATATTACTCAAGAGGGGGTGAATTGAGAATCTATAAAAATTTCTGTTAAAAAATGGTTCTTTAAAATAGGATCCCCCTATTAAAATAATAATCAAAGTCAGTTTTTATTGAATTTATAAAAGTAGTGAAAGTTCAATTAATTTCTCAGAAGATTTATTAGTTCTCAATTTTACCAATCTAAGACTAGAAAAACTTTTGAAGCTAATATACTAATTCAAAATAGATATAAACACTTGCTAAACTAACTATCAAAGGTAATTTTATCTTAATGTGAGAAATACATAATAGATAAAAATATAAGACAAACAACACAGTGGTCAAAACAAGAGGTTTGGTATCAATCTGAGACTTAGTCCTCTTAACTTGGTGATCACCTTCCACCAATCAGTTTGTATTAATAAACTTTTGATCCACACCCCAGATCAAGTTTCACAACAGCACATACGGCTGTCCAGGTCACACTTGACCTCTACCATATTTATTCTGGGGAAAAAAATAATAAACAGATCACAAAGAATCTCTTCCACAGTTCTATGTGGGATACAAGAGTAAAAATGGATTGAGATTGAGGATATTTTGGTATCCTCCGGTTATGCTCAGGAGAAAGTGTGTGTGATACAAACAGATAAACACACTGCTTAAATAGTAACCACAAGATCACAACAGATATATGAAAGAATAATAGGGTTTAGAAATCTATATGTGTTGTGCAGTAAAGATCTGGACTCAATGAATGTAGAGAAAAATGATATTCAAGTCATCTTCTAAAATTTGGCTTCAAAACAGAGTGTCACAGTTTCTGTAATCTTGCTTCCAGGTGTGAAAAGGTCCAGCTCTTCTTTTGTGAGGATGTTCAGTAAGCTTCAGTAGGTTGTTTCTAGTAAAACTTCTTGTTATCTCAAGCTTCGAGTTCCTCTATTTTAAATATTGCATATTTTCTCAGTCTATTTTTTAATGTGTTTTGCGAGATCTCTTATTTTTAGGTTGAGGTTAAAGTCCTTTTATACTTCAAGGTCCACTAGGAATGAAGATCTCTGCATGTGCATGTACCTCGTACTGTCTACAGATAGTACTACAGACAACATTAAATAATTTCAGAAACATTAATTTCTCTAAGTATGACCGTTAGAATTAAATTTGAATTAATAAAAATGAAACAGTTATTTATGACTATTGATGAGTCATTTGCATCGATCTTTCTTCTTTGTTCTGTTAGCATCGGTCTGCCATCTTCAGTGTGTTATCTTTGGTGGGTCATCTTTGGTGTTTCATCTTCAGTGTGTCATATTCTGTGTGTCATTTTTCATGTGTCATCTTCGGTGTGTCATCTTCGGTGTTTCATCTTCGGTGTGTCATCTTCGGTGTGTCATCTTCGATGTGTCATCTTCAGTGTGTCAGTTTAGGTGTGTCATCTTCAGTGTGTCCTCTTCGGTGTGACGTCTTCAGTGTGTCGTCTTTGGTGTGTCATCTTCGTTGTGTCATCTTCGTTGTGTCATCTTCATTGTGTCATCTTCGCTGTGTCATCTTCGGTGTGTCATATTCGGTGTATCATCTTCAGTGTTTCATCTTCGGTGTGTCATATTCGGTGTGTCGAACATCGTTGTATCGAACATCGGTGTGTCGAAAATCGGTGTGTTGAACATAAGTTTGCTGCTAGGAACTCTAAAAACCCTATGAAGAGTCTATCTTACACATAACATTACACAACTAAGTGACATCCAAAAATAAATGTAAAAATACACTTGTAAACATTTGGATTTATAAATATAAGTTATTTCCTTATTAAAGTATATTGTTCGGTATGATATAATTTATTTACATAGAGATATTAAATGGCATGAAAGAGTAGAATATGTAGTTATACATTATTTGTGATTAAGAAAACTACCATATCATAGAGGGTCCAACAATCTCCCCCTTTTTGATAATCACAAATTATGTCATACATAAAAATATAAGGAATCAAAAATAAGTGGTCATAACATACAGTACTGAAGGGGATTATTCAATATTACTAAAGCCTTCCCTTGTTTGAGGTTTTAAAAAAAAATCTCCCCCTCAATAAAAGGATTGTGATGAGTACATGACATGTTCCCTATACCAGAAATGTGTCCCCATAGATGAATAATGTATGCCTTATTCCTGTTCTCCCCCTTTTGGGATTAGAAAAAAAATAAAATCAGAAAATAACAGGAGAGATATCATAAAATAAAGACACCATATAGAGTTCCATTAAGATGCAGAAAAGTACAAGCCAAACAAAAAGATCAAATCCCTATAAAAAATACAATCCATCACTAAGGGTTTGGATTATGAGGGTATTTTCCTTTATCTAAAGGATCAGGAGGAGGAGGAGGAGAAGGTTTGGGAGTGGTGGAGGATAGAGGTGGTATGAAGAAAACATCAGGCAAGACAACACCTATAGGTACATTTTCTGCAAGGCTATGACTTCTTTCTGACAACACACAACTGAGAGTTTTCTCTATAATGACTAGTCAAATCTAGGAAAGAGCCTGAGAGACAGTCATTAGAGCAGGAGGCTGAGAGGTAGTACCAATGGAAGCTGTAGAAGATACCACAATGGATTCAGCCTTGACATGTAGATATGGATTAAGGATATTTATGAAATCATTAATGATTTCACCACCGTATTTCATATATTTCTCTAAGACATCCTTATTCTCCATGAATTTATTCAGCAAAGGGGTAAACTCCTTCAATTTAGTAACTTTCTTCTTGAAGGCTTTTGTGACATGAGGTATTCTTAGATTCTCTATTAGAAACTTGAAGCTATTTATGAGGTCATGCTTGGTATAAATCTTAGTAAAGTACTTATCCACCTTTTCTATAATCTATTTATGAGCATCAGAGGCTTAATTGGTGCACTGGCTAACCATATTGTACATGAGGTTTGTATTTCGATGCACCTTTTCAAGAGTTTCTTTATCTGAAACACTCTAAACACGTTGGAGTTATTCTCTCATCATAGCCTTGAGAGACTTCAAATCAGCAACATCACCTTTTCCACTTCTAGAACTGGATGGGCCAGTTAACATTTTCTCAAGATCCTCTTTCAACTTCTTCAGATCCACACTGAGTAGATGAGCCACCAGTTCCTAAGAACATCCAGAACACCACTAAAGGAGGTCTTGAAGTCATATGTTAGAGAATTGAACTCATTGTTCTTCTTTCTTACTTCTTCTCTCAACAAATCATTGTGCCTAATAATGGATTCTCTTGTGATAATGAGATTCGGTTGAATCTCCTAGATCACGATTCTTTCAATATTCACTGCATCAGCATCTGAATTGGAGGCTTCACTTCTGGATCCAACTGAGGATATCACTGACTCACATATATCATTTTTGAATTGTTCCAAATCAGCCTTAGTGACATAGTCACTGGGCATGGTCTGTGCTACTGGCTCTACTACTATAGGTGAAAATAGTGGAACAGGTGCAACATTTTCTAGTTCAACTTTGACTTGTCAAACAGTATGAGGATGCACCCTCTCCTCATCTGAGTCATACTCCAAACCAAAAAAATATATCCTAGGTTATTATTCCACTCTTTAGTACAGGTCCATTCTCTTGGCTCAATAGTATCAATCCTAATCCTTCTTCCCTGAGGCTCAGGAAAAACATCATCTTCATCAACTTCTTCATCCAGTCCTCTAGCCATAACAACATTTTTGGGTACATGAACCAACTGAACTTCAGGTTCTGCATGATCTCCAGCCACTTCAACTTCTCCAGGCACTTCCTCGATTTGAGGCACATGATCCTCAGCTTCTTCCACAGGGCCACCAACCATAATTTCATTCAATTACTGAATGATTTCTTGATTTTCATCATTAGGATGGGGTGATCTATCCTCATGTTCAGCATCTCTATAATCAACAGCCTCTTGTTCAACATGCTCAACACCATCACCAACTCCATGTACAAATTCCTCACTGGATCTATCCACCACTTGTTGTCCCTCTTTTAATGAATAATTTACATGCTCATCATTTACTCCTTCATCATCATCATCCTCATCATTATTCTCCTCATTTGATTTACTTACATATCCTTCAACTCTAGTAACCTCAATCTCTTCCTCATCCGCATCTCTTAATGAAGGTTCTCTTGAGGGTAAGTCTAAAGGTGGACTAGAAGGTCCATAATACATATGTTTTGTACTTTCAGAAATATAAGGATCACTCCTATCATCAAAAGGAGATCCTTCTTCCCTTGTCACTTTAGGCTTAGCTTCCTCATCAGAATAAATAGGTTCTTCTCCTAGTTTGAGACCTGGATAAACATGATCCTTTGGTCTGGTAGGATGGTCAAATGGATTGAAATCCTCATACATCCTTTTTTCATCACCTACCAATCATTTCTTCCATGGGTTCTAGAATATCTTCATCCTTTTACAAATATCATTTTGAAGACAGTAACCACTACATGTATTTATCACTTCATCTTCATCTTCCACACAACCTAACCTTTTTAACATGGCAGAGATCATCCTCAGATAATATAAAGATGTTGCCTTCTTGGATGGATTTATAAAATCAGATACATTCATTATTAGATACCTACACAGGTTCACTTTTATCTCATGTTTCAAGAGATAGATCAGGAATACATCCTGATACTTAACAGCAGAGAAATCTCTCTTTCTTGGGTAGATTTGATGTTGGATAAACATAAACAATAATCTTATTTCTCCTTCAAACTCACTTTCAATAGTCCTATTAGATTCTCCATTTCTATTCAGCTCCTTCAGAGCATTTTCATGAGAGAAAAAATAATAGGAAGGTGGAATATTACCCGGATAATCAGTATGGACACCTTCATGAGGAATCTCCAAGCACTCAACCCATTCCTTAGATGAAAAATCTACTTCCTTTCCCTTTACTAATGACTTAATTATTATTGCCTCAGCTTCATCCATAGATATCTTCAAATGTTTATAGAATTCATGCACTAGCTGGGGATAATAAGGACTTTCATTGTTAGAAAACCAGTTCATACACCCTTGAGATTCTATTACTTTAAATAAAAATGACTTGCTTGATAGAAGCCACTCAGTAGACACTTATTTTTCAGCCATAACCACTCGACTTTCTAAGCTCAGTTTTGCAGTCCCACTAGACTCACCTTTTTGACACATAACTGAAGGTGATATTCTTGGATCTTCCATAGCGCGCTTGGTCCGTTCCATATCGAGGCTTCGAATTCCAAAAGAGTTGAGGATGAGGGTCATGAGGTAGAGTGACCAAGGGTATAAGGATTTATGGTAGTGGGAAGGTGAAAGGTTGGGATGGATTGAACTAAATATATCATTTAGGGATTGGAAATCATAAAACATAAAATGTAAATGCGGAGAAAATATTACAAAACAACATCATTTTATTTAAAACAGACATAATTACAAAAGAGTCCTTAAAAATCATTTTTAATGAATCGGTTTCAGGGATTGATTCATGAGATCAGATTCAAGAGACCGGTTTTAGGATATCGGTTTCCGGAGATCGATTTCAGGAGATCGGTTTCATGAGATCGGTTTTAGGATATCGATTTCAGGAGATTGGTTTCAAGAGACCGGTTTCAGGATATCGGTTTTAGGAGATTGGTTTCAAGAGATCGGTTTCAGGAGATCAGTTTCTGGAGATCAGTTTCCAGAGATCGGTTTTAGGAGATCAGTTTCAAGAGATCGGTTTCAGGAGATCGGTTTTAGGAGATCAGTTTCTGGAGATCGGTTTCAGAAGATCGGTTTCAGGAGATTGGTTTTAGAAGATCGGTTTCAAGAGATATTACTGATTTATCATTCCTAGTTCATGTCTGATGTAATTCATTCTCTCATAATTTAATGGTTTAGTGAATATATCAGCAAGGTGATGTTCAATCCCAATAAATTCAAGAGTTATATCACCTTTTTGATAATGATCTCTCAAAACGTGATCTCTTACATCAGTATGATTTGTTCTAGAATGATAAATTGGATTCTTAGAATTGTTAATAGCACATGTGTTGTCACAGTTTATGGGGATATTTCTTAATTGAAATCCGTAGTCTAGTAAGGTGTGTTTCATCCACAAAATTTGTGCACAACAACTACCAGCAGCAATGTATTCTACTTTAGCAGTTGATAACGCAACTAAATATTACTTTTTACTGCACCATTATATTAGTGGCTTTCCCAAAAAGTGACATGTTCCAAAGGTACTCTTTCTATCTAACTTACATCCAACAAAATCAGCATCTAAATAGGTAACTAAATCAAAAGGTTGTGCTTTAAGATAGAACAGTTCTAAGTTAGTTGTATATTTGAGGTATTTAAAAATTATTTTAACAGCATTTAAATGTGACTCTTTTGGATTTGATTGAAATATCGCACACATACACATGTTGAATATAATATCTATCCTACTAGCAGTTATGTATAGAAAACTCTCAATCATTCCTCTATAAGCAGTCTGATCAACTGATTTTCCATTTTCATCAAGATCTAACTTACATGTAGAACTCATAGGGGTTTCACTACTCTTAATTATATCAAAACCATATCTTTTCAAAAGATATTTAGTGTACTTACTTTGATTTAAAATAATACCTTCTTTATTTTGAAATATTTGAAATCCAATAAAATATTTAATTTCACCCATTAAACTCATTTCAAACTCACTTTGAATTATGTTTGAAAAATAATTACATAGAGTTTTTAGAAGATACAAAGATAATATCATCTACATATATTTGGTCTATTAAAACTTCTTTTGAAATTATTATTTATAAATAAAGTAGGATATGTTAGTCCTTTTGTAAAGCCTTTATAAATATGAATGTTACTAAACCTTTCATACCAAGCTCTTGGAGCTTGTTTCAAACTATATAAATCTTTTGATAATTTGAACACATGATTTAGAAAAAGTGAATTTGTAAAACCTATGGGTTGTTCAACAAAAACATCCTCAGTTATATAACCATTTAAGAATGCACTTTTGATATCAATTTGATAAAGTTTAAAATCCAAGTGTGCTACATAGGCAAGAAAGATCCTAATTTCCTCAAGTCTAGCTACTGATGCAAAGGTCTATTCATAATCAATTCCCTCTTCTTGATTATATCCTTGTTCAACTTGTCTATCTTTATTTCTAATTATATTTCTAGATTCATCTGCTTTATTTCTAAACACCCATTTGGTTCCTATGGTCACAGAATCCTTCAGTCTATTTACAAGTTTCCAAACTTTATTTCTTTCAAACTGATTAAGTTATTATTGCATGGCCATTACCCAAAATTCTTCATTGATTGCATCATTGATATTTTTAGGTTCAATCTGTGACAAGAAAGCTTTATGTTCAACCCGGTTTTTCAGGGAAGTTCTCATTTTTGTTCCTCTATCTATGTCTCCAACAACAACATCAAAGGGATGATTCTTAAGGGTCTTGGTTGGTCTAGAGAATATAGGAATTGATATTTCATATTGGTCAGGTTGATCTGGTTCACTGTGGTTAGGATCTGGAGAATTTCCAAAACTGGATGTTTTTATAGATTCTTTCATATGATGATTTGAGGTTTTATCATTAATTTCCATATTGGACATATCCTCTTCAATTTTTTCTAGTGAGGTCTTGGGTTCATATGGATCTACTTCATCAAACTTGATGTGTATAGATTCCTCCACACATTTGGTTCTCTTATTAAAGACTCTATAGGATTTTCTTGATGTAGAATATCCAATAAATATTCCTTCATCACTTTTGGATGTAAATTTATCTAAATTATCTTTAGTTTTTAGAATATAAACTTTACATCCAAATACTTTAAAATAATCTACTTTGGGTTTCCTATTATTACACAACTCGTAAGGAGTTTTCTTAAGGATGGGTCTTATTAAGACTCTATTTATTATGTAACATGTTGTATTAACAGCTTCTGCCTAGAAATAAATGGGTAGATCATATTCATTAATTATAGTCCGAGCAATTTCCTATAAGGTTTTATTTCTTATTTCTACCACACCATTTTGTTGAGGTGTCCTAGGAGCATAGAATTTATGATTATATCCATTTTGTGAGAAACAATCTTCAAAATATTGATTTTCAAACTCACGACCATGATCACTTCTTAAGTATTTAATCTTAAAACCACTGAAATTTTCTACAGACCTAGAATACTTGGTAAAATGTGAACAAGCTTCACTTTTATGATCTAGGAAATAGGTCCATGTGTACCTAGAGAAATCATCTGCAATAACATAAACATAGTTCTTCCCATTGAGACTTGAATCTCTAGATGGTCCAAACAAGTCCATGTGAACCAACTCGAGAGGTTGAGAAGTAGTTACTTCTTTCTTTGGTTTGAAAGAGATTTTATGTTGCCTTCCTTTTTGACAAGGATTACAGACCTTATTATCTGGAAACTCTAATTTTGGTAAGTCTCTAACTAAGCCTTTTCTATTTAACTTTCTAAGAGAGTTTATGTTGCAATGTCCTAGTCTTCTATTCCAGAGCCAAGACTCTTTGTGAAAGGCGTTTATACAAGAGACATTTTGTGAGACGAGTGTGTCTAGATTTATAGCATATACATTATCATTTCTAAAAGCAGTAAATACTAAATTATTCTTGGCATCAAAAACATGGCATGCATCATTTTTATATTTAAAATTAAATCCATCATCACAAAATTGAGATATTCTGAGCAGGTTATACATTAATCTATTAACATACAGTACATTAGAGATTGAAATAGAGTTAGGGTTACCAATATAGCCTAGGCTGATGATTTTTCCTTTACCATTGTCACCAAATGTGACATGTCCTCCATCAATCTTGATAAGACTTTTAAACTTGAAAAATACCCTGTCATATGTCTTGAACAGCCACTGTCCAAGTACCGTACCTTTTTACATGAGCTCTTTAGGCAGTTTACCTATAAAACAGTTTAACTAAGAAACGAATTTGGTACCCATATTTTTTTGGGCCTATATACATTAGTAATATAAGCTTTGGGTACCCACAATTGTCTTATGGGTTTTCTATATCCAGAATATAGAGTGTTTGAAAAATAAACTCTGTTTGGTCCTGAATAATTGGATAAAGTAAACGAATTTGTGGAAATGGAACTTGCTGTACAATTCTGGTTTTTGAAAAAGGTGGAAATTTTTCTAGATTTGGTTACAAAACATGATTTGGATAAATTCATTTGTCCTGGTTGATATCATATCCCATTAGTATAATTAAGAGCTATTTGTTTACCAAGCATTTGAGTAAGAGTATTTTTTCCATTATTAAACTTTTCTAAGTCTTTCTTTAATTGCTCGTTAGGCATTTTTAACTCATTGTTCTCCATGAGTAGTTGGGCATTTTTTTTCTTTTTTAGTTATAAGTTCAGAATTAGTAGTCACACTAAAAGCATGATGTTTCTTCAATGATTTATACTTATCTTTAAACTCATTACATGTTTCTTCTAACACATTTCAATATTCTAATAATTCATAATTTTTCATATTCTTAGACTCACTTTAAGAATAATAAGAATTATGTAAAGGAGACTCTATAGTTACCTCAGTTGTGTTTGTTATAAAACACATATTAGCCATATCATCTTTCTCATTTTGAGAAGAGCCAGATTCACTTGAGCTGTCCTCGGAGGCACTCCAGGTGGCCTTCATTGATTTCGTATACCTTCTATCCTTATTTTCATACTTTTTCTTATATTTCATCTTTAGATAGTCAGCCTTAACATGTCTTCTCCTTTTACATTCGTAGAAAATGAACTCTTCTGATTTCCCATTTTTCTTCCAATCCTATTTCCAATTGCCCTTGTTGTCATACTTTCCTTTATAATTGGGTTTTTTGAAAAAATTATTTTTCCTATATAATTTCTTGAATCATCAATCCAACTGGGCCATTTCTTCATCACTGTTCGAAGCTACTTCATCACTGCTTGAGATTTCAATAGAAGCTTGAACTTTCTCCTTATCATTACTTTTAGAAGCAGTTGTCTTGAAGGCTATTGACTTTCATTTTGGTTCATCCTCTTTTTGATTTACCTTTAATTAATCTTTATACATAATTACTTTTCCAATCAATTCATTCACTAGCATCTTATTAATATCACACAATTCTCTAATAGACATAGACATTCCACACCATCATTCTGGTAAGCATTGTAGAATCTGCATGATCTACTCTTTTGTTGTTACTTCTCTTCCTAAAGAAATCATGGTATTCACAATTTCATTGAACCTGATATGCATATCATAAATTGACTCATCATGATTCATTATGAAGTTTTCATATTTAATAGTATAAGTATTTAATCGCATTTCTTTAACATTAGATATTCCTTCATGAGAAATAGATAGAGTGTCCCAAATTTCATGTGTAGTTTTACAAGCAGAGGTATGGTTAAACTCTTCATCTCCTAGTTCACAGTACAGAGCATTCATTTCTTTACAATTATTGTTATAGGCAATCTTGGTAGATTCATCCCAAGTGTTTCTAGCAGTTTCAAGAATTGCAAATTTACTTTTAATAACAGTCTAGATTTCAAATCTCATGCTTTCTATATGTATTTTCATTTTGAGCATCCATTGACCATAATTAGTTTCATTAAAGAAAGTTGTTCTATTGGTAGTAGCCCCTTCTAGTCTATTTCCCATGATACTGATTGTAGCATAATGTTAATGAGATGAAAATTTATAAATAATATAAATTTTGAGATCTTTGAAATATAACTATAATCACAGTTGACACGATTTGAAAGACTAACAATAACTTTCAAAAATGACTTACCAAATGTTGGTCGGAGTAGATGACTCAAGAAGGGGGTGAATTGAGTATTGATAAAAATTTCTGTTAAAAATTGGTTCTTTAAAATAGAATCCCTCTATTAAAATAATAACCAAAGTTAGTTTGTAGTGAATTTATAAAAGTCATGAAAGTTCAATTAGTTTCTCAGAAGATTAATTAGTTCTCAGTTTTACCAATCTATGATTAGAAAAACCTTTGAAGCTAATCTACTAATTTAAAAGAGATATAAACACTTGTTAAACTAACTATCAAGGTTCAGTTTATCTTAATGCGAGAAATACATAACAGATAAAAATATAAGACAAACAAAACAGTGGTAAAAACAAGAGGTTTAGTCTCAAGATGAGACTTAGTTCTCTTTACTTGGTGATCACCTTCCTCCAAGAAGTTTATATTAAGAAACTTTTGATCCACACCATGGATCGGGGTTTACAATAGCACACAAGGCTGTCCAGGTCACATTTGACCTCTACCATAGTTATTTGTGGGAAAAACTAAAAAATATATCACACAGGATCTCTTCCATAGTTCTACGTGGGATACAAGAGTAAAAAGGGATTTAGAGTGAGGATATTTTGGTATCCTCTAGTTATGCTCAGGAGACAGTGTGTGTGATACAAACAGATATACACACTTCTCAAATAGTAACTACAAGATCGCAATAGAGTTATAAAAGAAGAATAGGGTTTATAAATCTTTGTGTGTTGTGTAGTAAAGCTCTGGACTCAATGAATGTATAGAAAAATTATATTTGATTCGTCTTCTGAAAGTTGTCTTCAGAATAGAGTGTCACAGTTTCTGTAATCTTTCTTCCATGTGTGAAATGGTTTATCTCTTCTTTTTTGAGTATTTTTAGCAAGCTGCAGTAGGTTGTTTCTTATAAAAATTCGTGTGAGCTTAAGCTTTGAGTTCCTCTATTTTCAATATTTCATATTCACTCAGTCTATTTTTAGTGGGTTTTTCGAGCTCTCTTATTTTTAGGTTGAGGTTGAAGTCCTTTTATACATCAAGGTCCAATAGGCATGAAGATATCAGCACATGTATATACCTCGTACTATCTACGGATAGTCCTACATACAATATTAAATAATATCTGAAACATTAATTTGTCTAAAATTGACCGTTAGAAACAAATTTGAATTAATAAAAATGAAACTATTATTTATGACTATCGGTGAGTCATTTGCATCGGTCTGTCTTCTTCGGTCTGTTAGCATCAGTCCGTCATCTTCGGTGTGTCATCTTCGGTGTGTCATCTTCGGTGTGTCATCTTCGGTGTGTCATCTTCGGCATGTCATCTTCGGTGTGTCGAACATCAGTGTGTCGAACATCAGTGTGTCGAACATTGGTTCATTTCCAGGAACTCTAAAAATCCTATGAAGAGTATGTATTACACATAACATTACATGACTAAGTGACATCCAATAATACTTGTAAAAATACACTTGTAAACATATGGATTTATAAATATAAGTTCTTTCCTTATTAAAGTATATTGTTAAGTATGATACAATTGATTGACTTAGAGATATTAAATGGCATGAAAGAGTAGAATCTATAGTTAGACATTATTTGTGATTATGAAAACTACCATATCATAGAGGGTCCAACAAATATTATTTTGGAGATGATGGACTCATAACCACTTTTACTATTTGAATTATACCAAATTCATTTTAGACTCATGTATCGAATATCATCAAAATATACCACGTGAACTTAAAAAAGTAAGTAATTGTTATAACATGGTAATAAGTGAAATAAAAGGAATAATAAACTTGAAAAATGTTCTCATGTATGTAAATAATTAAAATAAATTTATTATATAAGAAGATAAATAATATATGTGACTAATCATACTCAAGGTAAGGGACTTAGTCTCAATTTATTTCGTTGAGGCACACTTTGATGCAATAAATATCTATTCTTTTATTAAATGTATGTCAATATATGTTGACATTTTATATCATGAGTTTATTTATTCTCTTGATATTTAATGTTTTTTTTAATGTTAATACTTAATGTGACTTAGAATTATACTGATTACATATCATTAAGGGAATTCATGACTCAATTTATATTAATTGGGTTAAACTTCTACTTCTCAATTATGTCATGCTAAGATTATGTGTGAAAGGAACTTTTATTATCATATATTTTATTTGGATTTTTTTTATTTAGATTCAAATGATATACACATAATCAATTCATCTTATTAATTTTCCCTTCAATGATATGATATTTTTAAGGGACTCTTTAACTAAAACATCATTTTAAATGTTTTAATGATTCATTCTTCTAAATATGTTTCTATCTTTTCCATGATTTAAAAATGGTTTTGTGAATGTTTTTATGTAGAAATGAATGTTTTAAAATGGTTATTTTCATATTTATTTAATGTGTCTTAAAAAATTAATCTTTTAAAGATTTCATATAAGGAACTTTCTTTTGAAAACCCTCATTTAAAGTTCCATTTTAAAATATTTTTACAAAATTCAAAGGAAATGTTATTTTAACTTATACGGCATGAGTGTGTTCACCTAATTTCATGAAAATTTATTAGTTTAATGTCTCTATTATAAATTTTCGTAGTTATATTTGAATAAAAAGGTTTCATTATTATATTTGCAGTTTTTTGTATTTTAAATGTGTTTTTTTAAGAGGAATTTTGATATTTGAAAGAATTTTTCTCATGGGTTTAAAATATTTTTCAAGGGTTTTATTCATGATTCAATCCTTTTAATTTATATAAGAAGGTTTTATTCCCATTTTAGCTCATGTTTGAGTCTGATATAGCTTCAATGAAGGGTCGAACCGCATTATATATCATAAAAGATGGGTGAGACTGATATAGCTCATAGGAAGGGTGATACCCATTATAACTCTTCAACGCTTTGGGTACTCTAAAGTTGGAAGTCGACTGTATGGTTATTACATTTGTAATGGTGAATTTAAGAGTGATATAGTAATGATTTTCCAAAAAACCTTTGTGATTTTTCTATGCTTTCTAATGAGTTTTTAAGAATTTTTAATGGGTATTCATGTTCTCATTGGACTAACGATTTTACTTCTTTATGTGCCTTACTAAGATTTTTGTGTTCATCCCAAGATTTAATTTTTTTCACAAGTCATAATATTTATAAGGACAAATAAGATGTCATGGTGAATTTTTTGAAGATGTTACTTGAAAATAAATCTTTTTTTATTTTAAAATCGTTTCCTTTGGTGGAAAAAATTGATATAGAGTATAAGTTTTCACTTGTAATGTATGGGTTTACTATGAAAGAGTTTTTACTAATTCTACAAAAATCAATACCTAAAAGTTATTTGGGAAAAGAAAGTGATTTTTAATTTTAAAATTAACCAGAATATGTAATGTTTAAGGATGTTTCCTTACAGTAACAACCCCAACCCTGAACATGATCACCACAATATAGTAATGTCAATCCTGATCACAAACTCCATCTTATAAATCTATAAAATAAAGATATAAAATATGGGGTTGATCATGAAATTACACTTACTACGTCCATCCATAGAAAATTTAGTAAATGTGAATGAAACATATTAAATACTCAGTGAATGAACATTGAAAATGAATCGGTATCTATTCTCATTGTCATATATAAGCCCAAACTCACTAAGGATCATTCACTAAATCCACATACATGTATAGTACCAGAATAATCATAATAATATATCAAGAAAGGTACCTCATAACAACTTCCCCATGGAATTAGTTTCTATCACACCACAATGATAAACGTCCAAGAACCCACACCCCTTATATATCCACATAACCATATATCATAAAAAAACATCACAACCCCTACCAGATAACCAGAATAATAATTCACACACCATATCCAAAACCACATAACCCATATAACCATGACCATTACCACAAAACCACATCACTACATCATCATCACAACAAATCTAGATGTCACCTACCATAGCCTCTTTCCATTACTATATATATAATGTTTGGAATAGAGAGTGGGGAAGGTGGAGTATCTTGAAATACATGACACTAAATTTATAGATATTAAGGGTACACATAGAAATAAAAAACATAAAATGAGTAGATATGGTTTTCTGAATTAGGTGATGGTTAATAAAAAATAAAAAATAAATAATAATCAAACAATCCTAACCTAAGGATTCACATCTTTACATGATATAGTACAACCACTTCCCAAAATCACATCACCATTGGATCACAACTACTACTACTGACACTTATACCTGACAATAAGCCAACTTCACTATAATAAGACATCACCAATACCTGAAAATAAATATTTTCATAATATTTAATATTTCATAAATAGTTCACTTTATACATTACCAACCAAATTATTTTCATTTGAACACTACCTATTTATCCGATATAATTCAATTATCACATACATAATTTAATCTCACTAATTTATTAGTTCCAACACAATATTTAATCAACAAAATCCATTACCACATCTCTTTTAATAGTTTGTTAATTATTTTCAAGAATCCTCCCTTCTACCAAGAAATTATAGAGAACCAACCACACTTAAATAAATATTAATAACTCATAAAATCACTTATACCACGTTCAATAAAATAACTAGTACTAAACCACATCAACATGTCACAAAAAAACTCTTCCTTTAATCATAATAATAAATGGAATAATAATCCTTCTCCCCCATGAAAAACCAACCATGACAAGGCCACTACCAATATTATAGAAAGAAACCAACATTCCCATTGCAACAACATAATAGTAAATTAATTCCAATAATAAGAAAATGTTAGGAGTAGACCCCCTAAGATCCTATATGGTCCAGGATTAGGCCATGCGTGTCTCCTCAAGACTACATTCAATAGGATAGTGTTTGGAAACAAGATAAGATTAGGAATATAATTAAATTGGGACAACTTAATCTAAATTACAAATATTTATGCACATAAACAAGTCCATAAAATAGTGAAGAGATTAAATAAATGGAAAAACATCTTGGGTATAATTAATGAATTAAACTACCTCTATGAAAAAAATCAAAGTATAGAATGTTAATATAAAAGATATAGTGGAGAAAATTCATTCCATACAATAAAAGAGGTCCCAACCTAAAAAATATTAGAAATAGGGAAAAATTAATATATCCAGACTCAAAATAATTGAATCATTCCTCCAGACATGAATACCCCTCCATGTACTATTATTCTACACCAATTCCAGGTCCAAAAACGTCCTCATTGATGTTACTACCATCTTCATAAGAAAAAAATATTCAGGATTAGGCCATGTAGTGGTGAGTATAACATACCCAGTAGGATGCTCCAAAAACCTAGAAGGAAGAAATAGAATAAAATTAGTCAACTCAACTCATAACTGTAGAGGGGGAAGACACCCAACATTATATAGGCTTAAAGGAAACCCATACAAAGAAAGAAATGTGGTCACTATGTCCACATTAAATTAATAATGATGATACATCCTACATCACCCAATGGACCCATCTCTAATGCTAAGAACCATGCACAACCTCACAAGAAAATAGGGTGTAGGGCTCACACCGCACCACTTCACTCCATAATCAAGGGAGAACTAACACTAGGGGAGAACATAATAATCACCATCAATGAAATAATGGAGAGTAACACTACATAAATAGAAGAAAATTTCTTATATAGTATTGTGTAGTACATACTCTACATATATAAAGAGTATTGGGTGCCCATGCCCCAGTGTTCCAGGGGAGTACTGACTGTGACATCTCTTTGATAAAAAAGACTGATCAATAACATCAGCTACGAAAAAATTAATGAAGTATCTTGATTACATTACATAATGTAATAAATTTGATATATAAATTAAGGATACCAAAAAAACATATATAGAAAACTACATAGTATAGGATACTCATGGGCCATAATCTGAGTGAGGAAGACAATGGAACAAAAGGTAGAAGTTTTAAGAAAAAGTACATGATCTGTATATTGGTTCACATGACATGTGACTTATCCTAGACACCTAGGTATATCCTCCCATAGACATATCTTTTCTATCTATATTGATCCAAATTTAATGTATCTAGTGGAACACAATGTGTACATCAACCTGGGGTACTTTGTGTATACTATTGGTACACAACTCAGCTAGTCATGCAAGTTCACACGGTGTACCACTCCTGGGAAATAATGTTCCTACTCACCAGGGGCCCTAAGGGTGTTCTATCATCACACCTATTGGATACCCAGTTAGGATTACATAGCATGTGGTCCTGGCCACAAGGAATGTGATATTTAAATAGTTCTAAAACCTTGGCCTCCACGGGAATCCATGATAAATGGCATGTGTTCTTATGGGATGCACAACATGGAATCTCATTTTCTTATAGAGAGTAAAGCACATATTCATTTGAATGATATATATGTCATTTAAACCACTTAATCCACTATTTAACTTTCATAAAATGGATAAATAAAAATTATGTCCTCTATGACCATCATTTCCCAAGATTTGGTGGCCGGAAAATGAGATTATGATCACATGTGCGGCAATTATCATGCCTCCTATCACTGTTTAGGGTCCTAACCATGAATCCATCTCTGAAAATAAATAATATGTCTTGATATATTGGTAATAATCTAATCCCTATTTCCCTCATGAATCCCTTATGAATCTAGGGGTTTGATCATGCTCAAATTTGTCCTGACAATATCGAATCACTAACCCTATGGGCTAACAATGAACAATGTAAGGAATAGTGGTAGGAAAATTACAAGAATTATTGGAGGAAATCATATCCAAATTAGTTCCATCCAATGATTATAGATTTTGGTAACTAATGGTATGAAATACATGCAGAAAAAAGGATGAAATAGTCTTAAGAATACCAATAAAAATATGGGATCATACGGAGAATTAAAATCATAGAAGAATTAGCAGTATGAAATACATGAATTAAAAAATAATGAAAAGGGAAAAATCGCAAAAATAACATTACCTGCCTCAATAAATGATTAATAATTGGTGAATAACATCTATACTAGTGATTAATGTGAAGCTCCCACTACGTTCTCTATTCATCTCATGATTTTATTTCATCGTTGTCATTGACCCATGATTCCTCATCTCTAATTCCCTAGCATTACGTAGATAATCCTATAGATTTTTTATAATGAAATATTTATAGAGGATAATTATGTTATAGCCTATTATGGAAAATAAATAAGTAAATTTTGGAATTTACATAATAAACCCACCAATTTCTTCCTTCAACCAAATGCTCAATGCCAACCAAATTGATATCATGAATAGGGTAAACCCATCATTCTCGAACCAACCATGGTCTCAGATTTCCGAATTGAGGTCCATATCAATGAGAAAACCATTTATTTTGAAATAATGTGTAGGTATAGTTTAATATATATAAATATTTTTCATATATTAATTTTGTGGTCCTATGACACCCAAAAAAATGCCACACCATTAAAAATATATAGATATATAAACATAAATATTGAAAGGATCAAATCAATGAAACTGGTATACTCCCTTTCTCCCCCACATGAAGTATTTTTCCTAAGAAGAAAATGATACTCAAAAAGGTGTGGGTACTGAACCTTTTTCTAGATCACACACTCTAGGGAGCTCACTTGAATTTTCTCATGCTAAAAAATCACTCAAACCAAAGGAATGGATAATCCATATATGATCATATTCTATTGGTCCTTGATCTCTACAGGTACTTTGATAAGGTTGACCCATCCTAGATGTTTATCTCACATCAGTCAATGACATGTATTAGGTAGTACACATATATACTCAGTTATAACATAAGGAAGACTCCAAGCACTTAGTCTAACTATTATGATAATTCAAGGTAGTAAGAAACCTATCCAAACCTCTTTATGATCAGGAATGGTCCAATGAACCATAAGGATAACTTTCTTCCATAGACAAATCTCTATAATTATTCTCACAGGGAATCTCTTAGGAAAATATTTTCTCCATTCCTAAAGTATAAAGTCCTAAGGT
The DNA here is from genome assembly GCA_963277665.1 of Viscum album. Lineage (NCBI taxonomy): Eukaryota > Viridiplantae > Streptophyta > Magnoliopsida > Santalales > Viscaceae > Viscum > Viscum album. Next base: position 1,589,191,360 of record OY728145.1, on the reverse strand, counting down.
GTCGATCCATGTAAAATATTTGTGATCTATAGACTCTCCTTGTATGCTCATGGATCAATTGATACTTCTCATTCATTTCCAGGATCATCTTTGGCTTAACAAATGATGTCTCTCCTATCTAAGTTCAACACAAGGGTGACCTTCAAGGTATCTTGTACAATTCCTAAAAAGGTTCCATACTGATAGTGGAGTGATGGTTGTTATTATAAGTTAACAATACCAATTGAAATTGATCATCCTAGATCTGACCAAAGTCTAACACACATGCTTTCAATATGTCTTAAGAACATTGACAGTATGCTCAGACCGGCAATGTATGGGGGTAAAATGACATAACCATTCATAATTGGGTCTGAAAATCCTCATTAAATCCCTCCTACTACTTTTAAATGAACCATACATCATATTTAGACAGGATATTGATAGTTATCCCAAGAAGACAGAACATATCATGAACATAAAATTGCCTCAAACTCTCAACCAATTCAAATGGAATGAAACTGTGCTAACATGGTATGTTAGTCAAAATTCACCTAGATAGAATCATGTCCCCTCACTATATGTGAAATACCTAATAAAAATCCATTTATATTCTATCCCACTTCGGTTATAATATCTCAAGAGGTTGACTCAAACCTTTTGGAACCTGATTTTCTCCCTCTTCTTGCTGACATGTGATGCATTATGAAACAAACTTGGAAATGATCTACCACATTACAACCCACCAAAACTATCACCAAATATACTTGTACATATTTTTCACACTATTACGAAAACCCAAGGTGATTTATGATACTAAATAAAAACCTCCACTGACAAACTGATTAGAACTACCACCCATCCCAAAAAGTTGATGACATACTCCCAACTGTTGGAAAATCCATATGGTTCATCTTTTGGTGATCTATGGTCACACAAAAAAACTCACAGTTGAAATCTCCCAACTAGGAATCTCTCACATGATAAATAAAAAATGGAGTCACCACCATTGAATCAAGGTAATATATACCCCTCTTCCCTAATAGGGTTAGCTGCTACAAACCCAACTGCCCAAGCACTTCCTCCACTAAGAGAGAACATTATTTCTAGATAAGGTTTTCCACCACTATATTACCCTTACCTAGAGTGTTTTACATCTCAATTTCATAGTCATATAGTAATTCTATCTAAACCACTATCTGAAGATAATATCTATCTGGGTGAAGATGTACTTGAGACACTAGTGGTCTGAGTAAATGGTGAAACTCCCACCCAAAATATAATGTATCCTATCTTTAGGAAGAAGAAAACCACAACCCAATCAAAGTCATGGGTTGCATAATTATTAACATAGGGATTCAACTTTCTTTACCTAAAATCCATATTTACCAAACTCTATGTCAACATGAATCATATCCCACCTACAGAGGCATAAAAAAATTGCGTACTCGACACCATACACCTGTAGCCTCAACATTGTAGAATTAGAAAAATTATGCCTCATATAAACAAAGGATATCTAAAACTTCTCACTATAGGTAAATAAGTTTCCTTTTTGCATCAACGATGTCAAATAGGTTGGAATCCTGGAAACTTATTCCATGAAACTCTAATAATACCCTTTTAAATTGAAGAAATTCTTTGATTTTTACACATTTCTACGTGGTTACCAATAAATAAACTCCTCAATCGTCACTTTATCTATAGATTACCCATGTTAAAAGATGACATGCCCCATAAAGTGATCCACTCATATCTATAATTGATACTTTTAGAGCTTACAATATAGATGGTTCTCCTAATGTAAGTCTAAGACCATCTTGAAATGATCTGCATGATCCTCCTCACACACAGAGCATATGGGAATGTCATTAATAAATATTACTATGAATTGGTCCATTTATGGATGTAAGATCTGGTTTATAGGATCCAAGAACATAGTAGGGTAATTAGTATCATTAAAAGGAATCACTAGGAACTCATAATTCCTATAGCGATATTGGAATATTGTATTTGGAATATCATCCTCATAAACTCTCAAATGGTGGTATATGGACCATGGATTGATCATTGAAAAATAAATCATTCCTTTTAACTAGTTTAAATGGTCATAAATACTTGGTAATTGGTACTTGATCTTGATCATCACCTGGTTTAAGAAATGGTAATCAATAGAATTCCCTAAGCTCTCATTTTCCTTTTTTCATGAACAACACCAGAGCCACCCAAGGGGACACATTAGGTCTAATAAAACCTTTCTTTCAAAGGACGTCCAATTTCACCCATAGTTCTTGGAGTTTGATTGGAGCCATTAGATATGTCATAGAATATATTTGTGTTATCCCAAGATGGAATTACATGTATAATTTAATCTATTTCATCAAAGGTATTCCATGAACATCTTTGAGGTATATGTCCATATAATCATCCACTACCACTCAGATCTAGAAGCCTGAATATCCAACTATGGTAAGGGATAAATTCACCAATTAATGGTTGATAGGTTGAAACTTATTGTTGAAGATCCCCACTCACTCAATAATAAGATCTTTTTGAATCGTGAAGGAAAATCACATCAAATTTATATAAAGGCATCTAACTATCTTATGTTGATAGTCTATCTAGTCATGCACCCCAGACAACCAGTCCATTCCCAGGATGATATGATAATGTTTCATCACAATAACCTAGTGGTCCCTTGAGAAACTATCTCTATGGAGTTCCAACTCAAACTTCCAACATATTTGTTATATAGAAGAATTTGTCCCTGTAGGAATATATATCCATAATAGCTAGCCCAAAGGCTCCACTGGAAGATCAATCACTCACAAAAGGTGTATGGAGATAAAGGAATAATGTGTGCATGTTTATAAAGGCATTGGAGATATAGTATAGAATACATTGATCATACCTCAAATCACCACATGACTAGACTTTTTATGTTTCTCCCAAACCTACAAATGGTCATGCCCTCAACTGCCCACCCACTGAACATAGGGTGGGAAACCTGGTGGTGGTGGTGGAATAAGTAGATCATAGAAACATCCTCCACCTATGGATCCTAAATCTAAAGCTCCACTTACACCCCTAGAATAACCACCTCCCTAGAGTCTTCCCTGACCACACTTGGCATATCCCTGATAATGATGTTTCCTATACCATGGGGGTCTATCCACTTCTTGACTACCATCTGCAGTACGATGTGTAGTGAAATTATTAGTCATGTTACCCCACCCATCACAATAATATTATTTCCCCTCTGTAGTCTGACTGAACCCCCCTCATGATCCATGCACCACATATCCATGTTTCTGATTCCAAGAATGATTATGCATCTAACATCAAGACTCGGATGATAATTTCTTCCAAGATGATGCAGGTGACTCAACCCTATGATGTCCACTATTAGCAATAGTCACCTGAATCCCCTCTTTAAGAATGTTGTACATGATCAAAGTAGAGTATAACAATCCAACACATATGTGAGTTTGTAAGGATTCAATTCTATAATAGATGCCTCTATGATAGCCCAGATCAAGCTTCCATGCTTGGAAGTATCCCTCCTACAACATATTAAGAGACTATTTTCTCAGGTTGGTAAACCTATAGGCATACATAGATACTAATATATCAACATTACACAGCTCAGAAAGCTCTTGGATCTACACAATGTACAATCTAGAAGATTAGTATTCATCATGAAACAAATGATGAAAGAACAACCATGAGTGTCTCATCTCAGAATGGGTCTAAGTGATTAGACCCCACCAATAACCAACTTACCCATGAGGAAGGATGGTAACAAGTGAAACCATCTAATCTACCACAGTTTGAACAAGACAAAAAAACCCGAACCACTTATTCAAGGAAATATTTAGAAATTTGTGGGTCTAATTCACCAAAAAACTTAAGACGCCTCTATAATGACCCGAAATTTTGAATGAATTTTTTCTTCCTTTTTTTTGTGTGTTTTTTTAGTTTTTACTCAACAAAACTATATTCTTTAATTAATGATGTGAGTATAATTAAAATGATACCGTTGGGTTTTGATTGTTATATGACCATTGGAAACTAAATGTTGCGATTGTTTTCTATAAATACAAGTGATATTGGTTAATACTGAAAGAAGATTTGATGGCCTCATCAAGTAGTCTCAGGCCGATCGAAGCCCATCTGATGAAACTTGGGAAGGAGGTATCACCACTGGGCTTTGCTCAGGACCAAACCCAAGCTGAACTTCATCGTGTGAAGCTGGAGCGGAATCGTCTTCAGGAGAAGTTTAAGCTTATAGAAATCACTACTTGGGCAATGTGGGATGATCCACCCTCATATTCTCTCACCCTAGCACACCTTACACTTAGGTCTTATGCTGGGGTTATAAGGGGTTATGTAACGAGACCGAAGCTTCTTTGTGTAATCCTTTGAGATAAATAAAATTGTGATTTCTTCCTATGGTGAAGTTTGTGTTTTTTTCTTCAGATGTTCGAATAAATATAGGATGTATATTGATGAATTTGGGAAAAAAGGGATATTTTAAAATATTTATTTAAACCTTAAATAATTAATGATGTGTAATGATTTTCAAAAAATGGTCTTCTGTAAATGTGTTGAGTAAGAAATTTAGAATCTAATAAGATCAACTTAATTTGTTGTGAATAGTAAATTATGAATAGTGATTTTACGCTTAGGATTAGTAATGTGACCAAATGGATTAGTAATATCACTTAAAGAAAGTATTAATATAATTTAGGCACCTTGATTTAGTAATGTGATTCAATAAAATAGGTAAATAACTGTTTTGGAAATTATTAGTCAACTATTAGTTTTTTCAGGTGAATAGTGTTTTTTAATTAAAAAATAAATTAAAAATATTTAGAAAATTATTTTTATAAAATGGAGTTCATTTTTGAATTCAGAGCATCAATATTAGGTTCATGTGATTTTTGGGGATTTTTCTGAAAAAAATGAATTTTCGGTGAATAGTGAAAATACAGTTTTTAGTTTTGTGTGTTTATTGACTTCATTAAGGATATAATAATTATGTAATAATTCTGGTCGACTTATGAATAGTAATATAAGGTATGAGGTGTCCCATTTTTTCAATACATTGGGAAAATACCATGCGTAAGCCCATGGTTTTTTCAATACCACTAATGAGGTGTCCCTTGGCCATTAATGACTTGTCCCCTCACTTCTCCTATAAATACCAAGCCTTTACATCATTATTTTTATTTAAAAATCCTCCTAAACTAAGTTCATATCTCCTTACCTCCCAAAGAGTCCTCCTAAGGTGCCCTCAAGCCTCCCAAGGTCCTGACCTTCAAGCTTTCGAAGTTACTCTTCAAGGTAAGGGATTCTTTAACCCTCCTCTTTTAAGTCATGACTTCCTTTATGTTGTGTCTTATATTTTCCATCTATTTATATTGAGGGTAAGTTCTTATATGTTCTTATTACTGCCCATTTCATTTTCAAATTATGAGAGACCCTTTATTCTCTCATCAATTTGTTTTCTTAATTTTTATGTGACGCCATTAGGCTGCCGAATTTCTTATAAAAGAAATCACATCTTCTCTTTTATTTAATGTTTTCTTTTCATGTGGTATGTCATACAAATATCCATACCATGATCTTATTCAGTAACCATACTGTATTATGAATTATTTATGAGTGGGGGACCCTTTTCCCCTCTCTTTTCAATGTTTTCTAAAACCATGTTATATAGCCGTTAGGCTGCAGAAATTTCGTCTCAAAATTTCTATCTCTTTATCTCAAGAAATCCCATTGTTTATTTATGTGAATACCCAGAAATATTTCATTTATATGGGTGTTAATAAATATATAAAGATGAGATATTTGATTCTAGAATTTACATACATATAACCCTCACTCCATTTCCATGGGTTATAAATTAGATAACGATCTTATTTTTAAGAGCTTTTAAAACGTCGCGATTTTGAAATGAAACCCATTCCATTTATTCTATATGGGTTATTTATGAAATGTTTGAATATTATTTATGTGTCTCACATGTAATTAAAGACATATTAAGGTTTCATCCTGATATCTCTCTAATGCATTGGGTAAAGATTTAATCTCTATAGATGACAAGTTTCACGATACATTGGTGAATAACCTTGGTAATTTTTATGACACCTTAGGGATGGACCTTGGTGATATGTTCATGAATGTCTAAATTAAATGTTGTAGCCACATATTAAAGTTATTTTTCAAGTTATTTTCATTATGATATGCATATACTTCCATTTCTCATATCTTTATGTTGTTATTCAAGTTCTTATTGATATCACAAGTACATTGATTCCCTTGTTTACCCTTATTGGGCCTTCTGCTCACCCTTTTCCTTTGATGTATGTCTCCAGGATATGAAAGGCAGTAATTGTACTTAGGATGATCTTGTGATGAATCCTTATAAGTGGTTTAGAATAATTTTTTATGTTGTATTCATGTTTTATTGTTCCTGATTTCCAAGTCACTAGACTTTAAAGATCCTATGTGTGTAAAATGTAATGAAAAGTTATGCATTAAAAAGGCGGGATGCCACAGTTGGTATTAATGGATAGTTTAGTTATTTATGGAAATTAGGCTATGAAAACTTTAGGAAGAACCCTATATAAAAGTTTAAATATAGGGAAAACTTCCTGGTATTTTGGTGAGTATTGAGTAAGTGGTTTATCAAACAAATACATCCCTGTCTGGATACGAGCAGGTAGAGGCGGCTCTGGCACAGATGTACATAGGGGTAAAACCCGAAAACACCACTTTGAGCTAGACTCGAATGGGAAATGGTGCACAACAACAAGTCTTGTTTTACTCTTGGTTATGAAACTCTAGGGGAATATGTTTGGTTAATCACAAGATTTTTATGAATCATTATGAAGGAATTATAGAGAAATATAATTGTTTAATCATGAATTTTTATGACATATAATCATTTATATTTAAAAGATTCTTAAATGAAACAAGTTTCTTACTAAGATTTTATTCTTTTAGAAAGTGGCGGGAAATATGAGGAACCATGCAAATGGTGACCACAATAGACCATGCGCTGACGGTCCTCCAATGGAAGTCAGAATGGAAACATTCATACGAATGATGAACCAACTAACTCAAGTTATGAGTAATAACTTGAATCAATCTGATAGGATGATCTCACCATGAAGGGAACAACATTATGTTGAGTCCTTTATGCGCCAATGACCACCAACCTTCAGTGGATCGACTGACCCATTGATTGATGAGTAATGGATCAGCTCTATAGAGAAGATCTTTTATGTGCTAAGTCGTTCAGAGCAAGAGAAGGTCACCCTGGCTGCCTATCACTTAGAGGGAGAAGCTGATCAGTGATGGGAACTAATCAAAAACATGAGGAAAAGAGTGGAAGTTGAAGCTATGGAGTGTGAAGAGTTTAGAGGGATATTTTTTAGTAAGTATTTACCTCATTCCATGAGAACAAGAATGGAGAAGGAGTTTCTTGAGCTGAAGCAGAAGGAGAATGAATATGTGGGAAGCTACGAGATGAACTTCACAAGGCTTTCACGATATACCTCTATATCTTTCATGGATTCAAACAGTAAGGTTGATAGATTCTTCAGTGGACTGATACCTCATTTGTAGAAGAATCTAGCCAACTGAGATTATGATAGGTGCGAGGAGATCGTGTGGAGTGCGATGAAAGTCGAGCTAGAGTTTGGTGAGATGCAGTGGTCTCATACATCCAATAAAAAGAAGAGATCGATGGAGCCTAGATTAGGGGGGACTTTTGATTAGGTAAGAGGAGGAAACCAAGTTCAACTTCCCATGTGTAATGAATGTGGGAAGAAGTATTTGGGTAATTTCCTGCTCAGAAGTGGGAAGTGCTATAAGTTTGGCAGAGATGGCCACATTACAAGGAATTGTCATGGTGAGGTGAAACCTCAAATTCCAAACACAAATGACAAGGGGAAGATGGTGCAGGCCCTACCTGATGTCCAATGCTTCAAGTGTGGACAACGTGGGCACTTTTCCAATCACAGTCGAAATCCGAGGGCAGTGGAGGGGAACCACCATCAGCCTTAGCAAAGGCCAAGGGATCAAAGTCGTGTTTTTGTTATCGCAGCAGCTGAATTCGATGCTCTAAATGATGTGGTAGTAGGTACTCTTGTTGTCCTCTCAAATCTAGAAAGTACTTTGTTTGATTATGGTTCTACGCATTTTTTATTTCCTCCAAGTTTTCAAGGAATTTAGAATCAACCCCCGAATTTCTAAAAGTAGAGTTGTCAGTCAAGACTCCTGGTGGGACTATCCAAGCATCGTTAGTGTTTAGAAACTCTAGTATTTACTTTAGTGAGCAAAATCTTATCGCAAATCTAGTAGTCATTCCCATGCTGGAATTCGACATTATACTAGGGATGGATTGGCTCTCAAAGTATAATGCTAAGATTAATTGCAGAAGTAAGTAAATATCAGTAGTCTTGAATGGAAAACCTACAGTTATCTTACAAGGAGAGATATCTCAACCTCATCTTTTTCTAAAAGAACCCCCTATATCCTTCTTTATGGAGTTGATCGGTGAAGAAGAAGAAGGATATGAGAGTTTGATGATAGAAAATTTCCCCATCATCCAGGAATACGTTGATGTATTTTCATAGGAGTTTCCTTGACCTCCTGTAACGACCCAAAATTTTGAATAAATATTATTACCTAATTTTGTGTGTTGTTTTATTTTATTTTATTTTTATACTCAACAAAAATGTTTCATTTGATAACATGAGTATAATTAAAATAAGACTGTTGGGTTTTGACTGTTATATGACCATTGGTCAATATGACCGCTGTAAACTAAACGTTTCGATTATTTTCTCTAAATACAAGTAATCTTGGTTAATTAATATAGAAAGAAGATTTGATGGCCTCACCCAGTAGTCTTGGACCAATCGAAGCCCATCTAACAGAACTTGGGAAGGAGGTAGCACCACTGGGATTTGCTATGGACCAAACCCAAGCTGAACTTCATTGTGTGAAGCTAGAACGGGATCGCCTTCACGAGAAGTTCAAACTGATAGAAATTACTACTCGTGCAATGTTAGCCAAGCCTCCCTCAGATTCTCTCACCTTAGCACACCTTACACTTAGGTCCTATGCTGGTGTGATAAGGGGCTATATAAGGAGACCGTAACTGCCTTGTGTAATCCTTTGTTTTAAATAAAAATTGGGATTTCTTCTTATGATGAAGTTTACGAATTTTCAAATGACCGGATAAATATAGTATGCATATTTTTGATGAATTTTAGAAAAAGGATATTTTAAAAATGTTTATGTAAACCTTAAATAATTAAAAATGTGTAATGATATTAAAAAAATGGTCTTCTACAATTATGCTCAGTACGAAATTTAGAGTCTAATAAGATCAACTTAATTTTTGATGAATAGTAAATTATGAATAGTGATTTTATGATTAGGATTAGTAATGTGTCCAAATGGATTAGTAATCTCACTTAAAGAAAGTATTAATATAATCTAGGCACGTTGATTAAGTAATTTGATTCAATAAAATGGATGAATAACAATTTCATAAATTATTATTCAAGTATTAGTTTTTTGAGTGAATAGTGTTTTTTTTTAATTAAAAATTAAATTAAAAATATTTGAAAAATTATTTTTATAAAATGGATTTCATTTTTTGAACTCAGAGCACCGATATTATGTTAAGGTAATTTTTGGGGATTTTTCTGAAAAAATTTGAATTTTTGGTGAATAGTGTTTTTTAATTAAAAATTTAACTAAAAATGTTTAGAAAATTATTTTTATAAAATGGATTTCATTTTTGAAATCATAGCATTGATGTTTGGTTAAGGAGAAATTTTGGGATTATTCTAAGAAAGTTGAATTTTTGATGAATAGTGAAAATACTGTTTTTAAGTTATGGGTGTTTAATGACATCATTAAATGATGTATTAAGTATGTAATCAATATGGTCGACTTATGAATAGTAAGATAAGGTATGAGGTGTCCCAAGTGGCCAATACCATGGGCAAATACCATGGGCAAGCCCATGGTTTTTCCAAATCCACTAATGAGGTGTCCCTTGGCCATTAATGCCTTGTCCCCTCACTTTTCCTATAAATACCAAGCCATACTCTCATCCATTCGACTCCCCACTCTTCCCCAACAGAGTTCTGGTCTCCTTACCTCCCAAGGAGTCCTCCCAAGGTGCCTCCAAGCCCTCAAGGTCCCAACCTTTGATTTTTAAGAGTTTAAGGTAAGGGATTCGACCTCTCTCTTTCTTTTCAAGAAATCTCTTTTATGTCATTTATTTTATGCTCCATGTTCTTATCTTAAAGGATGTTCTTTTATACTACTCTTACTGCCCTTTTCATGTTCATATAATGAGAGATCCCCTCTTACTCTCGTTATTTCATTTTATGAAGTTTTAAGTGGCGTCGTTAGGCTGCCGAAATTTTTGTAACAGATTCTTTCTCCCTTCTCATTTTTCAAGATCTATTTTCCATGTAAAGTATTTCAAGTTTCTTTTTATTATGTTGGGGTATGATATCTAAATTTATCATACTGATATTTTATGATCATATGATTAGAGACCCCATTTGATCTCTTCAATTCAGTATTTTGAAGTTTTAAGTTGCGCCGTTAGGCTGCCGAATTTTTATGTGGTTCTTCACCCTTCTTGTTTTGAAGTTCTACTTTCATGTCAATTCATTCAAGTTCCTCTTTGTTATGTTGGGGTATGATATCTATATCTATTATACTGATCTTTTATGACCATATTATGAGACACCCTATTTGATCTCTTCAATTCAATATTTTGAAGTTTTAAGTGGCGCCGTTAGGCTGCCGAATTTTTAAGGGATTCTTTCACCCTTCTCATTTTCAAGATCTATTTTCATGTCAAGTCTTTCAAGTTCCTTTTTATTATGTTGGGGTATGATCTCTATATCTATCATTCTTATAATTTATTTCCATATGATGAGAGACCATATTTGATCTCATCAATCCATTTTTGGGAGTTTTAAGTGACGTTGTTAGGCTGCCGAATTCTCATAAGAGAAATCTTATTTTTGTCTTCCTTTCATGTTCTTCGTTTCAAATGGTATATCATTAAAATTTCATTACCATGTTCTTAAATACTTTATATTTTGTTCCCCAACTGTTTTATGTATCATTTTTGAGTGGGTGACCCATGTCCCCTCTCTTTCCAACTTTTTCTAAAACCATGTATCATAGACGTTATGCTGCATAGTTTTCGTCTCAAAATGCCTCCCTCTTTATCTCAAAATTATTTTATGTTATTAAGTGAATACTCAAAGCTCTTATTTCTACAGGGGTATTCAAATATATATCAAAATGTTCTATTTTAAATTCTAGGATTTACATACATGAAACCCACTTTCCCTTTTCTGTGGGTTTAAAGTGACATAAAGATCATGTCTTTAAAGCAGTTTTTAAAACGTTATAATTATGAAATGAAACCCATTTATTTTATTCTATATGGGTTGTTTATGAAATTATTGATGATGATATATGTGGATCACATGATAATAAAGACATTTCAAGGGTGCGCCCAGATAGCGCTCCAATTCATTGGGTAAAGACTTAATCTCTAGAGATGACTTTTTAGACTGATACCTTGGTGAATAACCTTGGTAAATTTTAATGACACCTTGGGGATGGACCTTGGTGAAACGAAATTATTGTCAATATTAAATGTTTCATCCACATCTTCAAGTTATGAAAAATGTTATTTTTACTATGATATGACTCATGATTTATTTCTCATGCCTTAATGTTCTTTTCATGACCTTATTGAAGTATCTCAAGTTCACATGTAAAATGTTTCTCTTGTTTCCCTTATTGGGCCTTCTGCTCACCCTTTCTTTTGATGTATGTACCCAGGTTATGAGATGTAGTAATGAACCTAGGATGAACATGAGGAGAATTTTTTCAAGTGTTTAAGAATAATCTTTTATGTTTTCATGTTTAAAGTTCCTGGTTTCCAAGACAATAAACCTTAAAGATCCTCGGTTTTGTAAAATGTAATGAAAGTTTATGTGATAAAAAGGCGGGATGATATAGTTGGTATCAATGGATGGTTTAGTTATTTGTGGAAATTAGGATATGAAAACTCTAGGAATAACCCTATAGAAAATTTTCAATATAGGAAATCTTCCTGGTATTTTGGTGAGTATTGAGTAAGGGGTTGCCAAGAAAATACATCCCTGTCTGGATACGAGTAGGTAGAGGTGGATCTGGCACAGATGTACATAGGGGTAAAACCCGAAAACACCGCTTTGAGCTAGACTCGAACGGGAACTGGTAAACGACAACGGGCCTTGCTGCACTCTTGGTTACGACACTCCCAAGGGATATGCTTTGGTAAATTCATAAGCTTAGTATGAACCATTGTTAAAGGAACAAAGATAAAATAAAATAAAGATTCACATAAGAATATATGATCATGGATAACCTAGATGGGAACCTAGGGGATCACAAGTTAGGGTATACTTTTCTTCTACAAGTTATCCTTATATGCTTTCAGTTCCTTTTCATGATTATTAGCTAAGTACTTAAGCCCCTAATTATGCTTTCTCTTCTTAGTTAATGGTGGGAAATGGAAGAACATGTCCCAATAACCAATGTGATAGGAAATGCGACGATTGTCGTATTAATATGACAGTGATGATTAGGGGATTAAAATATGATTATTATTTTGGAAGACATTCACTATTTTGGGGACACTATATGATTGAGGTAAATAGATTACTACGGTATTTTCATTGAGGAGTACAGTTGACTTATATTTTGAAGAATCGATGAATTTAAGGTGGAATTATAGTAATTTAGGTTACTTATGGGAATGATTAACCTATCTTGGGTAAAATATGTTTAGGTTAGATACTTTTGTTATAAGATGTTAGGAGTGGTTGATGTTGTTTGGAGATGAACAATGAAGTTTATTTTGGAAGACTATGTTATCAAATCCTTCTTGTATTTGGGTTTCAATCTTAGTTTGGTTTATTTTGGGGAATTTTAAGGATCGTTATTTATGGAATGGACTATGATGAACTTTGGGTAGTACCATGGAACTTTGAAGATTTAAAAGTAGTTTCTATTCCTATGGGATTATTTCTTTTTGAAGAGTTGTTCTATCTTACCCTTTCTGTTTTTGGGATAATGTTTAAAGATAGAAGAAATAGATAGTTAATCTTTTGTGGATTATGTGAATCTCTAGAATATGATTCTTGTGTTTTGATGAGACCAAGTAGTTTTGAATGCTCGTAGTTTGGGGAAAAGATTAGTTTTGGGTAGAAACTTATTAAAGGATGAAACTCTACATAAAGATAGGTATATTTTCTTATGTTTTAGTTTTATGTTGTAAATGAATTCCTCAAAATTATAAAAAGGAACGTAAAATAAAAACGTTGTTGGTTTACATTTCCTACTGGGTAATCAAAGACCGTTTACACACATCATAAGTTTGGGATTTTCTTATGGTTAACTTTCTCCTAATCATGGTTTCTATCACTCTCCCTCAGAATAAGACCCTTTGTTTTCTCCTCCATGTCCATGTTTTCGTACATGGAATCCTAGTGTGGGCTAACTCGGGTGACCTTTGTACTTACCTTTTTTTCTTTTAAAGTAATAGTTTTACTGACTCCTTTTCCGATGTGGGACATTCAATGAAATTTCAAAACCCAATTTTAAAAATTGCAAGGACGCAATTTCTTAAGAGGGGAAGATTGTAACGACCCGAAATTTTGAATAAATATTATTACCTAATTTTGTGCATTATTTTATTTTATTTTATTTTTATACTCAACAAAAATGTTTCATTTGATAACATGAGTATAATTAAAATGAGACCATTGGGTTTTGACTGTTATATGACCATTGGTCAATATGACCGCTGTAAACTAAACATTTCGATTATTTTCTCTAAATACAAGTAATCTTGGTTAATTAATATAGAAAGAAGATTCGATGGCCTCACCCAGTAGTCTTGGACCGATCGAAGCCCATCTAACAGAACATGGGAAGGAGGTAGCACCACTGGGCTTTTCTCTGGACCAAACCCAAGCTAAACTTCATTGTGTGAATCTAGAATGGGATCGCATTCACGAGAAGTTCAAACTGATAGAAATTACTACTCGTGCGATGTTAGCCGAGCCTCCCTCAGATTCTCTCACCTTAGCAGACCTTACACTTAGGTCCTATGTTGGTGTGATAAGGGGCTATGTAAGGAGACCGTAACTGCCTTGTATAATCCTTTGTTTTAAATAAAAATTGGGATTTCTTCTTATGATGAAGTTTACGAATTTTCAAATGACTGGATAAATATAGTATGCATATTTTTGATGAATTTTAGAAAAAGGATATTTTAAAAATGTTTATGTAAACCTTAAATAATTAAAAATGTGTAATGATATTCAAAAAATGGTCTTCTACAATTATGCTCAGTACGAAATTTAGAGTCTAATAAGATCAACTTAATTTTTGATGAATAGTAAATTATGAATAGTGATTTTATGATTAGGATTAGTAATGTGTCCAAATGGATCAGTAATCTCACTTAAAGAAAGTATTAACATAATCTAGGCACCTTGATTAAGTAATTTGACTCAATAAAATGGTTGAATAATGATTTCATAAATTATTATTCAAGTATTAGTTTTTTGAGTGAATAGTGTTTTTTTTAATTAAAAATTAAATTAAAAATATTTAAAAAATTATTTTTATAAAATGGATTTCATTTTTGAACTCAGAGCACCGATATTATGTTAAAGTAATTTTTGGGGATTTTTCTGAAAAAAAATGAATTTTCAGTGAATAGTGTTTTTTAATTAAAAATTTAATTAAAAATATTTAGAAAATTATTTTTATAAAATGGATTTCATTTTTGAAATCAGAGCATTGATTTTTGGTTAAGGTGAAATTTTGGGATTATTCTGAGAAAGTTGAATTTTCGATGAATAGTGAAAATACAGTTTTTAAGTTACGGGTGTTTAATGACATCATTAAATGATGTATTAAGTATTTAATCAATATGGTCGACTTATTAATAGTAATATAAGGTATGAGGTGTCCCAAGTGGCCAATACCAAGGGAAAATACCATGGTCAAGCCCATGGTTTTTCCAAAACCACTAATGAGGTGTCCCTTGGCCATTAATGCCTTGTCCCCTCACTTTCCCTATAAATACCAAGTCATCCTCTCATCCATTCGACTCCCCACTCTTCCCCAACGAAGTTCTGGTCTCCTTACCTCCCAAGGAGTCCTCTCAAGGTGCCCCCAAGCCCTCAAGGTCCCAACCTTTGAGTTTTAAGAGTTACGTTTTAAGGTAAGGGATCCGACCTCTCTCTTTCTTTTCAAAAAATCTCTTTTATGTCATTTATTTTATGCTCCATGTTCTTATGTTAAAGGATGTTCTTTTATACTACTCTTACTGCCCTTTTCATGTTCATATAATGAGAGATCCCCTCTTACTCTCCTTATTTCTTTTTATGAAGTTTTAAGTGGCGTCGTTAGGCTGCCGAAAATTTTGTAACGGATTCTTTCTCCCTTCTCATTTTTCAAGATCTATTTTCCAGGTAAAGTATTTCAAGTTCCTTTTTATTATGTTGGGGTATGATCTCTAAATTTATCATACTGATATTTTATGATCATATGATGAGAGACCCCATTTTATCTCTTCAATTCAGTATTTTGAAGTTTTAAGTGGCGTCGTTAGGCTGCCAAATTTTTAAGTGGTTCTTCACCCTTCTCGTTTTGAAGTTCTACTTTCATGTCAATTCTTTCAAGTTCCTTTTTGTTATGTTGGGGTATGATCTCTATATCTATCATACTGATCTTTTATGACCATATTATTAGATACCCCATTTTATCTCTTCAATTTAGTATTTTGAAGTTTTAAGTGGCGTCGTTAGGCTGCCGAATTTTTATGGGATTCTTTCACCCTTCTCATTTTCAAGATCTATTTTCATGTCAAGTCTTTCAAGTTCATTTTTATTATGTTGGGGTATGATATCTATATCTATCATTCTGATCATTTATGTTCATATGATGAGAGACCATATTTGATCTCATCAATCCATTTTTGGGAGTTTTAAGTGACGACGTTAGGCTGCCGAATTCTCATAAGAGAAATCTTATTTTTGTCTTCCTTTCATGTTCTTTGTTTCAAATGGTATATCATTCAAATTTCATTACCATGTTCATAAATAATTTATATTTTTTTCCCCAACTATTTTATGTATCATTTTTGAGTGGGTGACCCATGTCCCCTCTCTTTCCAACATTTTCTAAAACCATGTATCATAGACGTTATGCTGCATAGTTTTCGTCTCAAAATGCCTCCCTCTTTATCTCAAAATTATTTTATGTTATTAAGTGAATACTCAAAGCTCTTATTTATACATCGGTATTCACATATATATCAAAATTTTCTGTTTTAAATTCTGGGATTTACATACATGAAACCCGCTTTCCCTTTTCTGTGGGTTTAAAGTGACATAAAGATCATGTCTTTAAAGCAGTTTTTAAAACGTTATGATTATGAAATGAAACCCATTTATTTTATGCTATATGGGTTGTTTATGAAATGATTGATGATGATATATGTGTCTCACATGATAATAATGACATGTCAAGGGTGCGCCCAGATAGCGCTCCAATGCATTGGGTAAAGACTTAATCTCTAGAGATGACTTTTTAGACTGATACCTTGGTGAATAACCTTGGTAATTTTTAATGACACCTTGGGGATGGACCTTGGTGAAACGAAATGATTGTCAATATTAAATGTTTCAGCCACATCTTCAAGTTATGAAAAATGTTATTTTTACTATGATATGACTCATGATTTCTTTCTCATGCCTTAATGTTCTTTTCATGACCTTATAGAAGTATCTCAAGTTCACATGTAAAATGTTTCTCTTGTTTCCCTTACTGGGCCTTCTGCTCACCCTTTCTTTTGATGTATGTCCCCAGGTTATGAGATGCAGTAATGAACCTAGGATGAACATGAGGAGAAGCCTTTCAAGTGTTTAAGAAGAATCTTTTATGTTTTCATGTTTAAAGTTCCTGGTTTCCAAGACACTAAACCTTAAAGATCCTCGGTTTTGTAAAATGTAATGAAAGTTTATGTGATAAAAAGGTGGGATGCTATACCTCCCCCAGAAAGAGAGGTAGAGTTCTCCATCGAACTCATACCTAGATCTCATCTGATATCAAATACCCCGTATAGGATGGAAAATGTGGAGCTAGAGGAATTAAAGAAACAACTCCAAGATCTTTTGGAGAAGGGATTTAGCTGACTAAATGTGTCTCCTTGGGGAGCACCTGTTCTCTTTGTGAATAAGAAGGATGGATCGATGCGGTTATGCATTGATTATAGAGAACTGAATGGGATCATAGTGAAGAACAAATACCCTCTTCCAAGAATTTATTACTTATTTGACCAACTTCGTGGGGCTCAATTCTTCTCTAAGATTGATCTTCGATCTGGTTATCATCAACTAAGGGTGAAGATAGAAGATATTCCAAAAACTGACTTCCGATCAAGATATGAGCATTATGAGTTTGTTGTTATTCCCTTCAGACTGACTAATTCACCTGCTATTTTTATGGATTTGATGAATAGAGTCTTTAAGGACTACCTTGATAACTTTGTGGTAGTTTTTATTGATGATATTCTGATATATTCCAAAATTCGCGAGGAGCATGAAGATCATCTAAGGGTTATTTTTCAAACTCTTCGGAAGGAGAGGCTTTTTGGAAAGTTCAGTAAATGTGATTTTTGGTTACAAGAAGTTGCTTTATTATGGCACATTGTATCCAATGAAGGAATCATAGTTGACCCTGCAAAGACAAAATTTGTAGAGGAGTGGCCTCAACCTACAACAATAACTGAGATTTGTAGTTTTCTTAGATTAGCAGGATATTATAAGAGGTTTGTAAAAAACTTTTCACGACTTTGTAATCCATTAACCAAGTTAACTTGAAAATGGGTCAAGTTCATATGGACAAAGAAGTGTGAGGAAAGATTCCAAGATCTGAAGAAGAGATTGGTTACCTCACATGTGTTAACTCTGGCCTCAAGTGGATAAGGATTCGTTATTTTTAGTGATGCATATCTAAAATGGCTTGGGTGCGTCCTCATGCAAAATTACAATGTCATTGCTTATTCATCTCGACAGTTGAAGATTCATGAGAAGAATTATCCTATGCATGATCTGGAGCTGGCTGTAGTCATTTTTTCTCTGAAGATATGGAGGCACTATCTTTATGGGGAGAAATGTGATATATACACAGACCATCAAAGTTTGAAGTATATTTTCACACAAAAGGAATTGAACATTAGACAAAGGAGATGGTTGGAACTTCTTAACGACTATAATTGTTCAATTCATTATCACCTAGTAAGAGAAAACAAAGTTGTTGATGCATTAAGTAGGAAAGACCCAGTTGTTCTTTTCGTGATGAGGATTCAAAAAGATCCTTTGATCAATGAACAAGTAAATATGGAAATGGGAATTATATGGAAAGGGACATCATCAACCCTAACCCAAATGATTTCTCAACCTTCATTACTAGAGAAGATCAATAAGGCTTAGAAAGAAGATCCTTTATTACAAGAGAAGTTTGAGGTTGTAAAGGATGGAAAGTTTCCTGAGTTCAATATTGATCAAGAAGGTGTACTGAGATTTCGTACAAGACTATGTGTTCTATCTATTCCAGAAATAAAGAAGGATCTGATGGATGAAGCTCATAGCTCTACTTTATCTATACATCCTGGAAGCACAAAAATGTATAGGGACCTTTGTGGTCATTATTGGTGGGATAATATGAAAAGAGAGATTGCGGACTACACTTCAAGGTGCCTAGTATGTCAGCAAGTGAAGGCAGAGTGACAACTTCCTAAAGGGGTATTGCAACCACTACCCATACCAGCATGGAAGTGGGACAATATCACTATGGACTTCATCACTGGTCTTCCAAGAACATCCAAAGGAAACAATGTGATATGCGTTATTGTGGACCATCTCACGAAGACTGCCCATTTTATCTCTATCCAGGAAAATTTCTCTCTTGATCAACTTGCCAGGATTTATGTGAAGGATGTGGTAAGACATCATGGAGTTCCACTTTCTATCGTATCTGATCGTGATCCAAGGTTCACATAAAATTTCTAAAGTCTTCAACAGGCTCTGAGCACTGAATTGAATTTTAGTACGGCCTATCACCCCCAAACTGATGGCCAATCTGAAAGGACTATTCAAACACTCAAGGACATGTTGAGAACATGCTCAATGGAATTTAAGGGTGGATTGGATCAACATCTCCATTTAGTTGAGTTCTCTTACAACAACAGCTTCCACTTGAGCATTCAAATGGCACCCTGTGAAGCTCTATATGGGAAGCGATGTAGAACTCCTACATGTTGGGATGAATCTGGTGAGAGAAAGCTTACTGGGTCTGATCTTGAGCAATAGATGATAAAAAAAGTCCATGTCATCCAACAACACATTAAGGCTGCTCAGAGTTGGAAAAATAGCTATGCCGACAACCATCGAAGTGACTTGGAGCTTGATGTTGGTGATAAGGTCTTTCTTCAAATTTCACCTTGGAAGAGATTCATGAGGTTTGGGAAGAGAGGGAAGCTCACCCTAGGTACATTGGCCCCAATAAAATCCTTGATCGCGTGGGAGAAGTAGCCTATCAACTTGCACTTCTTCCAAATCTAGCACAAGTTCATGATGTCTTCCATGTATCCCTCTTGAGGAAGTAAATACCTAACCCTTCACATGCACTAAACCCAGAGGTGGTACAACTGGAACATGACCTCTCTTATGAGGAGCAGCCAATGGAGATCTTGGATCGTAGAGACAAGGTTCTACGCAACAAGACTACCCACCTTGTTAAGGTTGTGTGGAGGAACCACAAATATGAAGAATCCACATGGGAACTAGAGGAGTCTATGAGGCAGAAGTACCCACACCTTTTATTTTCTAAGGATACAAGTTAAAATTTTGGGGATGAAATTTCTTATGGGGGGAAGAATGTAACAACCCAAAATTTTGAATGAATTTTTGTTTCCTTTTTTGTGTGTGTTTTTTTAGTTTTTACTCAACAAAACTATATTCTTTAATTAATGATGTGAGTATAATTAAAATGAGATCGTTGGGTTTCGACTGTTATATGACTGCTGGTCAATATGAACATTGGAAACTAAATGTTGTGATTGTTTTCTATAAATACAAGTCATCTTGGTTAATACAGAAAGAAGATTTGATGGCCTCATCTAGTAGTCTCAGGCTGATCGAAGCCCATCTGACGAAACATGGGAAGGAGGTAGCACCATTGGGCTTTGCTCTGGATCAAACCCAAGTCAAAATTCATCGTGTAAAGCTGGAGCGGAATCACCTTCCGAAGAAGTTCAAGCTTATAGAAATCACTACTCGGGCAATGTTGGCTGAGCCACCCTCAGATTCTCTCACCTTAGCACACCTTACACTTAGGTCCTATGCTAGGGTTATAAGGGGTTATGTAACGAGATCGTAGATTCTTTGTGTAATCCTTTGAGATAAATAAAATTGTGATTTATTCATATGGTGAAGTTTGTGTTTTTTCTTTAGATGTTTGAATAAATATAGGATGTATATTGATGAATTTTGGAAAAAGGGGATATATTAAAATATTTATGTAAAACTTAAATAATTAATGATGTGTAATGATTTTCAAAAAATCATCTTCTGTAAATGTGTTCAGTAAGAAATTTAGAATCTAATAAGATCAACTTAATTTTTGTGAATAGTAAAATATGAATAGTGATTTTACGCTTAGAATTAGTAATGTGACCAAATGGATTAGTAATCTCACTTAAAGAAAGTATTAATATAATTTATGCACCTTTATTAAGTAATGTGATTCAATAAAATAGGTAAATAACTATTTATGAAATTATTAGTCAAGTATTAATTTTTTTGGGTGAATAGTGTTTTTTAATTAAAAATTTAATTAAAAATACTTATAAAATTATTTTTATAAAATGTAGTTCATTTTTGAATTCAGAGCATCGATATTAGGTTAAGGTGATTTTTGGAGATTTTTCTGAATAAAAAATGAATTTTCAGTGAATAGTGAAAATACAGTTTTTAGTTTCAGGTGTTTAATGACATCATTAAGGATGTAATAATTATGTAATAATTCTGGTCGACTTATGAATAGTAATATAAGGTATGATGTGTCCCAAGTGGCCAATACCATGGGAAAATATCATGGGCAAGCCCATGGTTTTGCCAATACCACCGATGAGGTGTCCCTTGGCCATCAATGACTTGTCCCCTCACTTCTCCTATAAATACCAAGAATTTACCTCATTCTTTTAATTTCCAAATCCTCCTCAATAAATTTATGATCTCCTTACCTCCTAGGGAGTCCTCTCAAGGTTCCCTCAATCCTCCCAAGGTCCCGACCTTCAATCTTTTGAAGTTACTCTTCAAGGTAAGGGATTCTTTCACCCTCCTCTTTTAAGTCATGACTTCCTTTATGTTGTGTCTTATATTTTCCATATCTTTATGTTGAGGGTATGTTCTTATATGTTCTTCTTACTTCCCATTTCATTTCCAAATGATGAGATACCCTTTCTTCTCTCATCAATCTGTTTTCTGAATTTTTATGTGACGTCGTTAGGCTGCCGAATTTCTCGTAAAATAAATCACATCTTCTCTTTTTTTCATGTTTCCTTTTCATGTGGTATGTCATCCAAATATCCATACCATGATCTTATTCTGTAACCATAAAGTGTTATGAATTATTCTTGAGTGGGTGACACTTTTCCCCTCTCTTTTCAATGTTTTCTAAAACCATGTTATATAGCCATTAGGTTGTAGAAATTTCGTCTCAAAATTTCTATCTCTTTCTCTCAAGAAATCCCCTTGTTTATTTATGTGAATAACCAGACCTATTTCATTTATATGGGTGTTCATAAATATATAAATATGATATATTTGATTCTGGAATTGACATACATATAACCCTCACACCCTTTCCATGGGTTATAAATGATATAATGATCTTATTTTTAAGAGCTTTTAAAACGTCACGATTTTGAAATGAAACCCATTCCTTTTATTGTCTATGGGTTATTTATGAAATGATTTAATATGATTTATGTGGCTCACATGTAAGTAAATACATATTATGGGTGCACCCTGATAGCGCTCTAATACATTGGGTAAAGATTTAATCTCTTGAGATGATAATTTTCACGATACATTGGTGAATAACCTTGGTGATTTTTATGACACCTTGGGGATGGACCTTGGTGATATGTTCATGAATGTCTAAATGAAATTTTGTAGCCACATATTTAAGTTTTGTTTTAATTTATTTTCAATATGATATGCCTATAATTCCATTGCTCATATATTTATGTTGTTATTTAAGTTCTTATTGATATCACAAGTACGTTGATTCCCTTGTTTACCCTTACTGAGCCTTCTACTCACCTTTTTCCTTTAATGTATGTCTACAGGATTGAAAGGCAGTAATCATACTTAGGATGATATTATGATGAAGCCTTACAAGTGTTTTAGAAGAATTTTTTATGTTGTATTCAAGTTTTATTGTTCCTGATTTCCAAGACACTAGACTTTAAAGATCCTCTATATGTAAAATGTAATGAAAAGTTATGTATTAAAAAGGAGGGATGCCACAGCCTCTGACATTAGAACTCGCATAACTTTCTAATCCTAGATGCATCATCGTACTGATATATTGTAGATATTGGCTACCCAAAATATAAATGATCATCCACAGGACCCACTAGAGGTGGATCCACATGTTGTGAATCAGGTGGAATCACTTATCGAAACTTCTTGGAAGAAACACCTCATTAATAAGTCCATGAACTTTGACCTCATCACTCATCCTGATATCTTCATGACCCTGTATCGGCATCATAGATTTCTATTATCATAGAGTCATCCTAGAAGTTTACAGGATTTATCATGGTTAGATGAGAATATATGGGGAGTTGACTCATGAAGGATGTTAATTTCAAAAGACAAAATACTATATTATTCATATAACATTGGTTCCTTGTAACCGATGCATCATCATGCCAGATGAGCAAAGTAGGTAATCAAAGTCTTGGTGTATGGATACGTTAGTTGTTGCACCATCATTGGTTTCTATGGTATGAGAGAAATACTTAAGACACTCCAAAATCATTTTCCTATATTACCCAACAAATCCTCACATCATGTAAATCTACAAACACCTAATTGAGGAAAACCCACCTTTGATACCACTATGTCATGACCTAACCCATCGGGACTCTGTTGGGTCTTGTAGTAGGTCAGGGGAAACTCCCCATCCCTCCTCTAATATGATAGGGGTTGACAAAAATTGATGAGTAGGAATATAACTTTAATGAGATTCCTCAACATAATTCACCTAAACAACACACATAAATTACTCCATAAAATTGTGTATAGATAAAACAATAGGTTGAAACATTTTGGGTGTAATAAATGAATGGAGAAAACTATTGGAAAAAAATATCAAAGTGAATCAAGATAATATAAAAGTTATAAAGGGGAAAATGAAAACCAACTAGAAAAGAGGTCCCAAACTGAAAAATACTTAGAGATCGGAAAAACTGATGAGATACCTACTCAAAATCTCGGATACTACCCACCGAACATGGTCAGTACATCTATTTAATATAATTGTGCACCTATACTAGGTCCACTAAAGTTATATAAGATCTTTCTATCATCTATATATTACACAAAAATGTTTCCATAGACCATGTATGGGTGATTATATACATATACAATATGACAAATCAAGAAAAAAGATAAGAAAAAGAAAAAATCATTCATCTCAACCCATAGCCATATAATAGGATGAAACCCAACATCAGATATGCTCAAATGATACCCAATAGAAGATAGAAAGGTGAGATACATCTCCACGTCTTGATAAAATGATGAGTTTGACTATAGATCCCAAAGGTCCCATCTTTGATTCCATGAACCACATGTAACCTCACATGAAAACATCACGGAGGTCCCGAACCTCACCATAGTGCTCTACAGTTGAGGGAGCACTAATTGCATTAGAGGACCCAATCCCTATCAAATCTAGAAGATTAGGGCATATCACTTAATATATAGAGTAACATATCACTCTATAGTATTGGGTACTAACTCTACCTATATAAATAGTATAGGGGATGCATTCCCTAGTGAGTTAGGGGAGTACTGACCTCGACATCTCTCCGAAAAATAATCATGATCACTGACATTAGCTAAGTGGTGCAGGAAGAAGTGTCATGCTTACATCACCTTACATCATACCTATGATTCTGAAACAATGGTCACCATCTCATACTATGTGGATAACTAATCAATAATGTCTAATAATTATCCCAAATTTGAGTCTCAAAGATGGAGGAATGCAGGGTAGATGTTACTAGAAAAAGTACCGGATATGTACATAGGGTCACACAACAAGTGACTTTGCCTGGACATGTGGTAGTGTCCTACCATGGAGACAGATTGGCTAGACATGTGGCTTCACATAGTTTTTTCTTAAGAAAATATGGTGTGCATGTGCACTTGTGGTCCTGGGTGTGTACTCTTGGTGCATGAATCAGCTATACATGTACCTTCACATTAAAAGTATATCTAGGGAAACCGTGTTTGTACTCATCCGAGGTCATGGGTGTATGCCATAATCACATTTCTTGGCTTCCTAGGTAGGGTAACATGACATGTGGGCTTGAAAAAATGGTGTGTGATATTTATCTTTGGATAAAACCCTATCTTCCACGATAACACATGAAACACGACATGTGTTCCTCTAGAAAACATGATGTATAATTGAATTATTCATATACAGTGATGTTAATATTCATGAATACACTATATATTCCCATCTTACTACTTCTGCCACTATTTCTATCCTGTGAAACAATCATATATAAAGTTTTTCATATTCAATCGTCATTTTCCATCTATCAGTGGATGAGAACTGAGAGTTTGATCACCAGTGCGGTAGTCATCACACCTCCCATCAACATCCCAGGTCTCAATCCACAAATACATCACCAAAATCTTAAAAAAGTATATTGATCCACATTAAAAATACTAATCCATAAGTCACTCTAACATCCATCATGAATTTGTCATTTTTATCTCACTTGAATGTGAACCGATAATGTCAAACCGACTTCATTGGAAAATGACAAAGAATGTGAAGAATGGTGGTGGGAAAATCACAAGAACAATTTGAGATCATCATGGATGTAGTAGTTCTAAATAAATATTACAGATTACAGTAAACAAGGGTGTGAAATATAGGTGAAAAAAAATATTAAATAGGTTCAATAATACAAATAAAAAGTGGGTCCCACGAAAAGAATAAAAATCATAGGAAAAAAATATGACATGAAATCCATGCTTTGATAAATAATTAGAAGTGTGAAAATCCTAAAAATAATGATCCCTACATCAATAAAGCATCAATCGTTAATGAAGAAAATGTCTACTCGCAATGAAGGTAAAAATCCTACTGTGTTCTCCATTTGTCTCAAGATTTTCCTCGATAAACCACTACTTTTTTCCCTTGAGCCGGGGATCCCCTCAAAATGAGCTTCCTCCATGAACCGCACGCACGACCGGGGCACCGTCTTCCAGATCCCGGCGTCGTTGGTCTCCACTGCGAACTTCCAGGTGGCGCAGAAGGGTCCCCCGTGTCCGGGGACTCCCCTTTCGCTGTGGGTGCTGGGAATGGGGCGTCCCGGTTGTAATCTCATCACCGAATCCGAAAAGGCATTCATAACATGACCACCCCGAGACTCTTGATGAAATATTTATATAGGAGAATTTTTTTTTAGTCCCATATGTAAATAAATATATAAATTATTTAATTTACCTAACACACTCTTCAACCAAAAACTGGACGCCGATCAAATTTATATCATGCCTAAGGTAAACCTCATGTTCTAAAAACAATAATGTTTATATATTTCCCATGCAAGGTTAAAATCAATGGAAAAAACATTTATTCTAAAAATATGTGCACACAGTCTTCAATATATATTAATATTTTTAATATTTTTTTTTGGGTCTTGTGACACTCAAAACCTAGTGTCAACTTTGAGCAAAAAACTAGAGATATATATAGAAATATTTAAAGTATAAAACAATAGAATATAGAGTCATTACAAAAAACAAGTTTATATACTTATAAGTCAATATATATTTACCAATTCATGATAATAATATATCGAATAAAAATTTTATTTTTTCACATATTCTTTTCATTATTATATTTAGGTAATTTATCAAATTTTAATCATGATAAAACATTTCAATAATGAAAAAATATATGACAACCATACCCTAGCTCAAAATCCAATCAACAACATCAATATTAATAAGGAAACCACATCAAATATAATCAGTACACTTTCATTCCTTTATTTAGTTTGATTCGTTATCTTTGATAAGTTAATTATAAATATTCTCCAAATGAAAACATTATCTTGATAATTCCTCACCAACTTTTTAAATAAATGGAGAGAAGCTAAATCAAATTCATTAAAAGAAGCCTCAACAACACAAAACCAAATTAAGAGAATGTAACTGATGATCAAATACCAATAGTCTCATGAAAAACCTTAAACAACCTTGAATATGTCATCCTTTATAAATACCTTTACCAGGATCCACAAAAAAGGCATCTACCATAGCCTTATGAGAAGGAATAATAAGGGAAGAACAAAGGAAATAAAAGGAGAAATGGACCTTATATCACAAGTGATTGATCACATAAATCCATGACATGATATCCACCGATGAAAAACTAAATACCACTAATGATGGGCCACATGAGACCTTGGGTTTTGAAGGATGTAATGGAATTAATGTAAGGGAGAGGGAACCAGAAATTTATAATAAAAATTCAATGTTATCCACTATAGAATATGGAACTTCACCAACTCATGGTGTTTCTTTATCAACATATATAAAAAATCCCTAGAATTCATAACCACAAAATCGCTTTCTTATAATTTTTCTCCTCTTTAGAAATTGGTTTTACACTCTCTATTGCATACTTTTATCAACCATGTTATATCCTTCTTGTATCCTAACTCAAACCAAAAGCCTCCATGGAATAACTCCCACTAGCATTACAATTTTCCAAAAAAAATACTATGATAAGACCATGATTTAGTATTATGAAAACAAATACTTTGTCTACCATAGTGACCACTTCACCCATTTCCACTATCCTTATATTAGATATGGATTCTAACATCCAACCACAGCCACCAAAATGACTACTACCATGCCTAATATTTTTAACATGACATAAACATTCCCCAATATATCCATAATCAAATTTATCACCACAATCCCAGAAAAATGGTTATTCCACCATGACCTTTTCCAGAACATGACCACCCCAAGACTCTTGATTATGTAAAGGTTAGAAAACTACACTATGTTCTACCAAGAATCCAAAATATTCATCTCTTATCTCCCAAATGATATCTAAACTCTCCATTGAAACATCTACCACCTCAAAACCATAAATTAGAGGATTAGGAAAATTTTGTCTTCTACATTATATACCTTTCAAATGATTCTATTTCTTGGGAATTAAAACCCAACCCAAGAATAAAATATAATAACCTAAAAAACCAAAATACCCCATGAGATACAACTCAAAGATAAATCTTTTCATCACTAAAGAAACACCCAGTGTAAGATGGGGAAATAAATTCCATCATATCAACATTAAATAAAATCTAAACATCACAAAGAAATATAATTAAAAAACTCTAGGTACTGAGCTCATAATTGTGACACTAACTCCAATTCACATTCCTCCAAGCCACCGAGCCTCTATAAGACATGAATCAAAGTAATGTCTTTCCATCACAACACATTCTATTAAAAATCAAAAATATCAATAAGTCACTCCATGAAAATTATATCCTATTTAAAATCCTAATAAACCAATGAAATGATATGGGATTCATCATGAAGATACCTATTGATTTAAAATAAATGAAAAATTTTATGGAAATACAAGAGAGAAAATGAACAATGATTCCTAAAATAGGAGAAAATGAGAAAAAAAAATTAAATAAGGAGAAGGGGAATAAGAATATTTATATTAAAATGGTTTTTGATGAATCCCTACATTTATAAAGAGGTATAATGATTTCATTATTTTATAGAGAAAATTACTCTGTATAGAGACTCGATTTAGAAATCCAAGATAAATACTGGTATCATAAGGAAATATAGTGATATAGTAACCCACGTTTCTATAGTACCTAGATTCAAGTAGAAGTCCACATCGCAATAATACCCATGTAGGTATAGTCAAGACAACTATAATAACAACTATTTATGTCGGTAGTTTTCTCTGATATAGTTGTTCAGAATTGTAATAGTGACTCTAAAATCTCTATTGCAGACTTTGTCCATCAAATCTTAAACAAAGGTTATGCTACCCCCAAAATCATCATAAGGATGAGTGTGGAGATTAAACCTTTAGAATTATTTGATTGATGTTGAATATATATTGATAACACTTATCCCCACTTCAACTAATTGATCAAACTATACTATTTCAATAACATCCCACTTGTAAAGTAATATAACAAACGACTTCCTTCCATAATCCCAGATTAGAAAAAATAAATAATTTTATATCCTCAACTTATTTACTCGGTAATGGTAAATTTCCCTATTTCCGATTCTTTTTTTGGGGCATGCATCTATCTGTGGAGGACGTGCAACTGTTTCCCTGCATTCTCGCTTTCCAAATGTGGGCGGAATCCATCACTTATTCAGGGATGTTTGCTCATTGATCGAAATGGGATGATGGTATGTCGGTTTCTCCTTCTGTGGATTCCTCCTTGAAACTCATTTCCTATTTTCGGTCTCCCTCATAGACTTAAGAAGTTGTTCGTGAAACTCTTCCCAGTGCCATGTCTTCATGGACGCCAGTTAATTATGTTGCTTCTCTCAGGACATTCCAAGGGGTCCAGTCAAGGAAACAAACTTCGGTCGGGGGAGTAGTCACGTTGGACATCACTAGCATGTCTGGAGGCTGGAACACTGGTGCATCTGGGTTTCTTCTCCTTATGATAGGGCTTCTCGAGGGTGAAAAAGCTCGAGTCATACCACATCAAATGTGGGGAATTTTATTCCATAGGAATGTCTCTGAGGGTTTCCTCAGCTTCCCATGTTTAACACCAGGTATGCTACGAGTTTAACGTATAGCGGAGATGGATCATACTGATTAAAACACTGACAAAAGTGGATTGTATGGGTGTAACACCAGGAGGTATCGCTAATGTTGGGGCTAGCGCGTGGTTAGTTACCCGATTACTTCTAGGAGAATCATGAAAGTGGGTGACATGATCTCACCAGGATGTGGCGACCTAGGTAAGAATTAGGATGGATATGGATTGTCGATAATGGATGGAGAGTGTGATGGAGCCGATGTGAGGGGGAGATGATGTTTGGATTGAGCCTCGAAAAGACTTCCTGTGTATCCCTGTGGTAGGGAATCAATGTCCATGTAGTTCGATGGGGCGATGGGACACCTGAGGAGGTGACCCGTGGAAATGGATGCGTGGATAGGATCCAGAGGAAGTAAAACCTCTAGGTTTGGTCATGACCTTCCTGAAACACATAGGCTCGATGGAGAGAGTCCAATATGAGACATGGGTGATGGGATTAAACCTTAGGGGGGATTCCTACTTATCCCTATGGAAGGGAATCAAAGTCCATGTAGTTTAGGATGGGGGTATATAATCAGGGTGTACACATAGGACAACAACCCTACAATGTACTAGGGATTATATGTGGTTAATAGCTCTGGGTTGGTCTAACGCTCGAGGGGGGACCAGAGATATGGGTCCCAACAGGGGGACACCAAAGTTTTCCAGTGTTTGGGTTGAACCTCAAGGAGGCTTCCTACGTACCATGTCTAGGAGACAAGGATAAAACCCACGTATTTCATCTTACAGAAGCTTACCGTCTTGTGGGGCTGACAACGGCTTACCGCTGGTCAGGGTCCCAACGGCTTACCACTGGTTGGGGTCCCAATGAATTACTATTGTATTGGGGAACACAACTTTCTACCATCGATTGGGGAACACCACAGCTTACCGTCGATTGTGGAACACAAAGGGTTACCATCGATTGGGGTTGGATCTTGGGGAGGCTTCCTACGTACCCTATCTAGGAGAAAGGGATCAAATCCCACATAGTTTTAATGGGTACATTTTAATGTCTTGTAGGATGAAAATGGGTGTACAGTTTAACATCATGCAGGACAAAGTTGAACTGATGTGAATGGGTCAGAACAAGTAAGTTTTGGGCTTGAACCTCAGGGAGGCTTCCTACGTACCTTTTCGGGGAGACAAGGATCAAATTCCACTTAGTTCGGGATGGTGGATACAGTTTATCATCTTGCAAGATGAAGGTGAACCGACATGAAGGGATCGGGATAAATAGGTTTTGGGATTAAACCTCATGGAGGCTTCCTGCATACCTTGTATGGGAGACGATGATCAAAGTCCATGTAGTTCGGTATGGTTCGGGGCTTACACACTAAGGCGGTCCAAGAATGATTCCATGGTCAATTCTTACATTAAGACCATGTTAGTCATGCTCGGTTTTAGAAACAAGTGATAGCAAAGACCCAACAGTCACATCATTAAAGGTGCGTCCATGATAAGTGGAATGAGGATTACACGTGGTTAGAGGCCCAAAGAGTAAATATGGGAATATGTGTGGTTAGCATCCCAAAGAGGAAACATGGTCTTATGCGTGGTTAGCGGCCCAGGGAGAGGGAGATTGGGACTTACTCCAGAATTGAGGCTTGATGGAGACAAGGCCCAGAGGGAGAGGGAGAGGATTATGAAGGTCCTCCTGCCCATATCTCCTCTGGACCTTGCCACCGAACAAGAGAGTAGGATCATGGATACTACCTCCCACAAGAAAGGATAGGTGCTTAAACCAAGGTGTTTAACCTTCCCCGCGGACAGACACAGCTCCAGCAAAGAGGATCTAATTCCAGGTGAGGAATATCTCACTCCCGTGAAGATGAGCACGCATGGAGAATGTCCGAGACGGGGCACCCTGCGTGTTTTTCATGGGGTGAGGCCACAATTTAACATCATGTGCTAAGGATTATTGTGCTTGGCAGTTTAAAGTCCTTCAGCTCGAATGACACGGGTTCACTCTACACCCATAAGACTTACATAACCGGTACGCTTTAACACTTGGTGAAGGGAAGGCACCAAAAATGCCGTGGTGAGGGGTTGTTTTGGAGTGATCCATTGAGGGTCCCATGTTAGAGAGGTTATGTGAAGAAGAAATAGCCATTAGCATGCCTATACAAAGAAGCATAAGGCTAAGCAACGTAACATAAAGCATCGCCCAATGGTCCTTGAAATCACTTCGTACATACCTAGAGGGTCGTACGGGAGAAAGGTTTGTGAAGAAAATGGGTTCATAGGAAGGGACCTTGTGAATCTCTGGTGCTCCATGTAATGGAGGGGATTCTCAAAGGGGTATGCTTCGCGGAGTGGGGTGACCAAGCCTAGGCATAGGGCATAGGTGCATATGGGGGGTAATTTACGAAGTGGAAAGTCTTTCACAAAGTCAGACTCCACAAAGCAAGGGTACCTTGAAAATCATATCACTATGAAGCAATGTGATTCCTGAAGTACTGTAACCCTTCCATAGAATATGGTTCACATTTTCATGGAGGGTACTTTGTGAAGCATGAGTGCTTTGTGAAGACCTGAGTCCCCTTGAGGATCTCCTTCCTTCATGGTGGCCCGTGGGCTCTAGAAAGGGCATACCTGCTTGAAGATGGGTGGTATTTGAGCTAAGAGAATGGTACTTTGCAATTCTCAAGTACGAGGAAGAGCTCATTTTTTCTCAAGGTTTCACAGAGCAGAATTTTCTTTGCAATTTGAGAGAAGATAAGGTGAAAGTACGGAATATCCATCCTTTGGGCTCGAGGGGAGCCTGGTATTTATAGGTGAGGGGCGTCACGATGTAGGGATAGCTTAGTGAAAATCCATGTGGCACTCCATGATTAGCCATATATTTCATCATGTTCGTCATAACTGCAGAGTCGACTGTCATCCCCTCCTCAGTGTACAGCTCTCCTAGGGGCTTTGCGCGGTTCTTGTGGAGGCTTCTATCATGTTCGAGGGGTTCACAGAGGTCGATTTGGATACCTTCACGGTGCAAATATCCTAGTAAATTGTTTCATAACTGTGGATCCTCCTACCACTTTACTCCATGGCGGCTGCAGAGGGTGCTTCGGCTTCGCATTAGTCGCGGTGTTGTGGGGATCTACAAATGGTGCGGTGCTAAGGGGCCCTGCAAATGGGCTTCATGAGGTAGAATTTTTGGGAAGGGTTTCTTCTTCGTATCCTTTACATATTTTGGTGCCATAAAATGCCCCCCTGCCCTCAGACTAAGAGTGAAGGAGAAAATGATGTTCAAAGTCTGAGGTTAAATTGCCAAAAATTTTAGTCCAGCTGCAAATCATGACCATGAAGCAGGGTCGTGATGCGGAGAGGCGATGTGCGGGTAGAGATTGTCGTGAAGCTTGTCATGGACAGACACACTGTGAAGCAAAGGGGGGTCATTGCCTATAAAAATGGGAGTCTAACCTCTCTTTTTTCCTTTCTCATCTTCACATTTTTAGTGATTATACTTTCGATTCATGAAGTTATGTACGCTCTATGATTTCTCTTTGCGAATCAGAACTTTCTACTTTGCGACATACAATGAGTCTGTCGATTCCAGAAGGGTGCGCTACGCATCTTTCATTTGAAAGGTCTATTGTAGGTCTCCCCAACCCACCTCTACGATCGAGCATCACGATTGAGATTTGTGATCGAGCTCCATGATCCAAAAAAAATTATAAATTTTGAATACTTAATGGCTCGTCAGGAAGCTGTCAGGGGTTCCTTGCGGATGCTGCCTGGAGAGGAGAAATGGAAAATAACATGGGTATTGGGGAACATGTATAGATCCATTCAGACCATGAGTCTCTAATGGAGCTACTGTCATAGGGTTAGAAGAACTACCCACTGTGTAAATGGATGCCTCTGTATGGCTTCAGTCTGAGGGATAAAGTTTTCATTACTAAAGCAAGAAGGGATGAGCTGACTTACTAGTTCAGGAGTACGCCTTAACAGTGCCAGTGGTTCAGGGTGGCTGACGACCATACTTGGGAGGATTTCACACCTGTCAATGTTTATTACCTGTATAACCACGTGAATAACATCAATGGGAAGACGTTGTTGTTGAAGAAATTAACCCCACTATACCACACCATTCTGAAGGCATCCCTGGGGAACTTGAAGAAGGGGTGGACTGATGGGTGGGATTTGCACCAGGGCGGAAACTTTACGGATGATTCGGAAAGGGCCTACTGAGTAGGCACCTCGTGCGAGGAGTTTGGGGTAGAGTTGAGGCAAGTGGGCCTATATGAGGCATCTTGGGCTTCTCAGTTTCACATCTACCAGTCGAATCAGTAGATGCTGGAGTTGCTGAGTAGGTGGTCGTCAAGAACCAATACCTTTCATCTTCACCATAGGGAGGTTGGTATCTGCCTCTGTGACTTGCACCAAATCTCGGGGGTCCCAATACTGGGGAAATGTACAAGAGTTCCTTTATGTCGAAAATACATGGAAAGACCGAGAGCAAATGTCACTGCTGGAAAAGGCATTGATAGACTCGGTGTTAGGGGAGGACAAGCATTCGATGAGGAATATCCATTTTAAATGGTGTTTCAAGCATTTCCTGAATTTCTCTAAAGATAGACAGTTTCCCATGAGGCCTCAAACCTGCCAAAGGGGGTTCAGTGTGGCAAGGAATACTCATATTATCTACTTCTGGAGGAAAAATACTGGAAGACATGGGGATTCAATGTCAGTACTAAGCAGCAACCAATGGTTAAGTTGGTTGTGTTCATCTCAGTGCTTATCTGTAGCTGGATTCTACCAGTGAGGTACATTAACATTGGCATGCGACAGAGCACGTTCATCATGGTGTCCACGTTGGTGACATGGGAGCAGGTCAACCTACGAATCTTGATGCTCACCGAGATGTATAATGTGTTGTGGCACATCATCGAAGGGAATAATCCACAGAGGATATGTGGGATGTTCCATCTTCTCTATGGGTGGATATCAGTGCATGTTAGAGTAATCTACGAATATCTGAACCCCATTTCCTCTCCAGGATCAGACTTCTGACCAGGCATTCTAAACACGGTGGGGAGTTTCTCGACCAAGTTGACCCTAAAGTTGGTGATGAACCATGTTTGGAAGGAAGACGAGTTCAAATTCCACCCGTTCCCATTACCAACAAGTGTGTTTACTGATGATGTCCAGTGAACTAAAGAGCATTGGTCCTACCTCCTGTCCTTTTGGAGTGAAGTCCTTGTGGCGTGGGTTGACCATGATCCTCTCTGTAAGCTGTACACCCTGCACCACTTCATGATCCAGTTCTAGTGCATGCAGTGGCTGACCCTGTGGGTCTACTTGGGAGTGCGTCATGAGGACCACCTGTGTGTGATGAGGTAGATGTAGCTCATGTTCACGTGGGAGGATGGGAATATGAAAAATGAGTTGCCTCCACCCACAACTATCTATGGGCTGGTGAAGGAATATCCCAAGAGTTGGGAGGTAGCCTACCCATGGGAAATGCTAAAGCAACAGACCATCCGTGTCGTGACGTAGTGCCTCCCTAATCATGAGGACGGAGTCGGAAGGCGGTGAGGGAATCCCATGGTGGAAGGGCTGCAGTGGCGGGGAGATCTGCACCAATCAAGAGGCAGGAGGTAGCGTCGGACCCGACAGTCCCATAGGAGAAAATTTATCCAGAGGGGAGGTCACCCAAGAGATTCCATATCATACCCACCCAGGCTCTGGGGAAGCGGATGCGCCACATTGACATGCATGAGAACACTATCTTCCCGGAGGCTTGGGACATCTGGGATGTCAATAGAAAATTACTCAACCCATCCGATATGTGGCAATATATGAATCATATTGGGATGGATTTTCTAGGGATCGGTCCTGTCAGGGACAGCTTTGTGGTATCCCAAGTGGAGGGGGAGTGTTACCTTGCCGAAATGGAGGACTTTGTGCACTCCCAGGGTGCTCTATGCCCAATGAAAGATTGAGAAAAAGTGATGCTCGATGTAACAGACCCTCCGCAGTTGTTGGCTGCTGAATTGAGAGAGTGCTTCCCTCTAATCGAAGAGTCAAATGAGTCCTCATGGGGGAGAGGTCGGTGGAGGGAGCCCTTTGGAGGAGGTTGAAATTGAAAACTCAGACCCGAAGTTGGAAGAGTTTGCAGAGGCCCTTGACGTAAACCTTAAACCACTTCCTCGTAGTCTCCATATAGGTTTTTTATGACTTCTCAACTAAAAACTAACCTGTGAAATAGGGCCTCATACACAAAACATGTTCCTGCTCGACAGTGGATGCTGTTGCGGGGACTTCGGGATCCGTGCCTGTGACTACAGCGATTATCGTGCTTGGTAGGTCTGAGACACCTAGTGTGGTCCTCCCAGAGCCTTCAAACATCCAAAAAATATATGAAGGTCCACACCTCAGGGTTCTTATGGAAACATCTCCAGAGAGAGACCAAATGTTTGATCTCTGTAAGTATTCTTCAGAGAATTATTAACTATCATCCATCGATCAGGTTAACTGATGTCTGTGTGCCTCTTGTATGCATAGTTATTCAAATGGAGTGGGCCACCTTGGCAAGGTTGGTTGGATATTTTGGTGTTGCCTTTCCCAGGGGAACACTGGCAGTCATGGAAGCAGACACCTGAGATGATCAAATTGTAGTGCTCCTAATCATAGGTGGGGCCATCAGCAGGACCGATCCTGAAATCATTGAGGTGGAGTCCAACAAAGAGGATCAACCAGACGACATGGGTCCTGACCTACCCGACCAGACACTAGATAAGGTTTTTGGTGATGAGTTCTTGGAGGCATTACCTACCTATGAACCCACCGACCTCACAGACCAAGATGAGATGGCTTCTGATGAAGAGGATAGCAAAATCATCCATTGCCTGTCATGGAAGTTGATCAAGCACTTCATCAGAGAGACCCTTCAAGCGTAATGTATAGATCATATGGGGAGGCTTCATTCCTAGCTACACGAGATGTGCGTTGGGGGAGTGTTTTCCCAACATCCTCATATACTCATTCGAGACTTCATGGTAGAGAATATTTAGTAGAATGATCATGGCCTTGGTGTAAGTTGTCAGCGGAGGAAATCTGTGAACATCAAGAGGCTCCAGGGAGCTGAAGATGAGATTCAATGGATAAGGGTGTGGGAAAACAAGCACTCTGCCTTCCTTTGTGCACAATATGGGCTCGTATCATGCCTAAAGGCCCAGCTATAAGAGGCTAGAGAATAGATTACGTGAACCTTTGAGGAGATTTTAATAATCTAAACCAACGAGGAGAGGGCCCGGATCACGACTGATGAACTACACCCTATCGCTGCTAAGGAGGAGCAGGAGATAAATAGGCAACAACAGATCCTATATTCCATAATCCAGAGAGTGGGAGAGCTTGAATGCTCTATTGGAGAGGTCAACCCATCCATGGGAGGGTCTGATCCTTGGTTGTTGTAATGCGTGTAAACTTTTAAATGTACCTTCATTCTTTGATCATTTATTATGGATACATGAATGAGTTCCATTATTTGTTTTGGTTTACTTCATTTCTATCACATTCATGAAATATCCAATGATCAATCCCTAATCTCACGTGGTTCATGCCTAATGTCTGAAATAAGGGATTACTTATTCATTATTCCATCTGAATATGATAATGTCGACCAAGCATTGGGCATCCAGGGTTTGAACAACCAATTCAGACTTCCGGGAAGAAAGAGGGAGGCCTGACTGGAGGATTAGTTTTTCAAAATAGTCAATTTTCGATTTTCCCAATGTGCTCTGGTGCACGAGCGGGGTAACGCCAGGTGTGTTAAAATCAATCCAAACATAAGGGATTTGAAAGTGTGAATTACGATACCCAAAATTCAGAACATTGTGGGGGTGATGTGACAATAGAGGATAAATGTTGACTGTGTTTGAAAACACATTATCCCTATTGTGTTATCCTAAAATGGGGATGAAAAATGAGGGCCGACAACTGAACATGTTCGAAACATGTTTCATGACTCAAAATTTCATCTTTTAGACTTATAGAACATTATCCCAAGATAGTAGGTGATCCATAGGCTGAGAATCCATACTATTAGGGGGTTCCTTTAGACTTGAAATAGGAAGAGGGTTCGAATAAAGGACATGCAAAGCATGGAGGGTGGAGTGATGGGTTGTTCGAATAGATTCCAACACTCTTGAAATTATGCCACCCTGGTAGAAACACATTAGGTGTATGCATCAGCCTGATCATGGATCAAAGTTAGTTCCGAACAGAACCACTCTAGTAAGGACCTAGAATGATCTATAGTTTTACATCATGCCAATAAGGATGGAAAACATGTAGTTTAAACATAGTATGTTAAAAACAGTGCACATAGTTTAAAAGACCTAGGGCTGGGACCAAGGAAAATTGCATGGATGTCACTACGTATCCAATGAGAATGAGAATCACGCCGCATGTATTTCTGGGATCATAGTTTAACGTCATGCAGGATGAAAATCATGTGTGGCACAACTACACTAGTACACGGCCCACCAAAACTACTAAGCCCACGTGAGTCATACTCTATGTGGTAAACAAGTAATAGAAATTGTATTTTCATGTTACAAGTAAGAACACATTAAAAGTGGTTGAATGCTAGGTGAATGAAATCCCAAAATTATTGACCCACCTACTAAAAGCACATAGATGTGAAAAGGTGTAAAACCGAGTGTGATAGAATTCCACTTGAACATAAGGGAGTGGAAAGATGTGAATAATGGCACCTGAGATCTAGATCACAATGATGGTGGCATAATAATAAAGGATAACTGTTGACCATGTTTGAAATACAACATCTATTTCACGTTAGCCTGGCATCAGGATAAAAAAATGAGGGTTGACTACTGACCACATTGGAAACATAGGACCTGTCGCAAAATGTTGTCCGGGGTCTTCCGGGGCGTTGGCCTAAGACGATCAGTAAGCCAATGTGGCATGAGACCAGACCGTGGAGGAGGTCCCTTCAAACGTGGAAGAGGATGGGGATCCCAATAAAGTAATCATGAAGCCTTGACATAAAACAAGAGAATGTCCATGTGAAAATTCCACACTTTGAGCTCTTTATCACGATGCATTTAAATATGTTAATAATATGTGTCAGATAAAGGAGTTTGAATCCCTTTCCAAGGACAAGGGTCTTGGGGTCGTATGCTCCTAACATAAGGTCGTAGAGTGGACCATTAAGAGGGTACCTAGTTTAATGGAATGTGCATAGGGTGGTGAAGTAGTTGAACCCAATGCATAGTTCCCATAGGGAGATCTTGGTTTAGGGTCATAGAACTTGGACCAGGTTGGTAAAAGACAATGGAGGCACATTGTGCTGTTGTCGCAAAACCTGATGCGAATGAGAACCCAAGAGGTGCTTGCCACACTAACATGCTTCCAAAGGAGTTCAAGCTAAGGGTCTAAAAAAGGGGTAGGATTTAAGATTCCTAGTGCGGGACCTGGTGACATAATTTCTAGGCATTTCTATGTATCCCATGAAGATGGGAATCAATCCACACGTAGTTCTAGAAAATGTCATGCAGTTTGGTGTACTACAATAAGGGCTATCAGATCTTAGTTTAATGTTCATAGAGATTGGACCATAGATAGAAAGGAGGGAGGGAGACACATGGTGAGACATTGAAAAACCCGACGTGAATGAGGATGGTAGGATTCCATATCACACCATGTGCTCCCTGAGGAGGTTTTAGGTTGAGGGAATGGAAATGAAAATTGGGTTGGGCCCGAGGCAAAGTGTGTGGGTGTTTCTACATACCCCATGATGATGGGGATCAAGCCATACATAGTTCTAGAAGCAACGTGGTAAGGTACGAATACTAGGGATAACACCATTGTGTGGGTCTAGCCCACACACCAAAAGAAGTGTAATTTTATAGATCGTGTTTGTTCTTTAGGATGGGTGAGTATATATATATATATTGAAGAAATAAACCTAGGATGAAAATTCCAGGCATCGATATAGGAATAAAGCCATATGGAGGTCTTGAAAATGTCATGGTAGAGAACCGATACCAAACATAATGTCTTCTAAAGTGAGGATAGCACAATGTAGTGCCGTTTTTTGTTGTGTGGCCAAGATGATAATGCCATAGTTTAGGTTCATATAATAAGACCAATCCCTGCATTTTGATGTCGTTCAATAAATACGCAACAGTTTAAAGTCATGTGGGACCAAGAAGCATAGATTAATGTCATACATCTTGGACATATACAAAAGAAACAAGCTTTTAGGGGGGAATGTGCATGGTGTGATAAAGCATACCCAATGTGAATGGGGATGAGGTCCACACCACACCATGTGTAATTTTGGGGAAGAAACCTCGGTCCAAGGGGCTAGAAAAGTTCATAGAATATGGGGTTGACCTGTTGACCAAACATTTAGGTGTTTCTATGTATCCTGTGAAGATGGGAATCAAGCCGTACATAGTTCTGAAGGTATAGTTTAACATCACATGGGAAAAAAGGTGGGAGATACTAGCTCTTAGAAGGGGAGTACGTGGTGTGGATATTTCAAACCCAACATGAATGAGGCTGTAATTACACACCATAAAACACAATACTATGAAAGTCAGGGCCAAACTGAAAAATGTAATTAGTGGAACCTGAGTTGGTCTCAAAGATGAGATGCCTGGGCATTCTTACATATCCCATGAAGATGGGAATCAAGCTATATGTAGTTCTAAGAGATGCAGTTCTTACAATTTTTGGGAAAAGATGTAGAAAGGTCTTAGTTTAAGGTCTTAGAGCTCAGACTATAAAGAAGCGAGACTCTTCCAAACGAGTAAAACCTTGAACAAATCCCTAAGACCACGTGAGCTATGCTCAATGTGGGAAACAAGGGAGGACAAGTTCAATGCAACACATGGAATACACACAAAGGGGAATCAGTGAAGAGCCCTGAACGATGCCTCACCATGGATTTTTCCTCCTAATGCGCAAATGTGCACTGAGGGATAGCACCAAGAGTTTCAAAACTCCACTTAGACATGATGGAGTGGGAAAGTATGTGAATCATGCAACCAATATTTAGGGCTTTATGGGGTTGGTGTGACAATGTTGGATAAATGTTGATCATGTTAGAAACACAACATCTATATTGTGTGACCTAAAATAGGAACAAAGAATGAGTGTCGAACGCTGATGATATTCACAACCTGGGACTTATATCAATTTTTCATTCGAGATCCTTGAGGACGTTGGCTTGAAATGATATGAGAGACCTTAGACCGATCATCCGTACCATTTGGGGGTCCTTTGGGATATTCATGGTGGAATAATCCCAAATGATGGGAACATGAAGCCTAAAAATGGGCGATAACATGTCTATGTAAAATTCAACACTCTAGGTCTTGAAATAGAGTGCTCCTAGGCACATTGGTGAACTTCCAAAGAGGGCTGAGGGACCTGATTAAGGGGCAGTCAGCTCGAAAGGATGAATGTAAAATTAAGGGAGGAAGGGATCTCATGAGAAATAGGTACGTGGCATGGTTGTTACAAACTTTAATTGAATGAGGACATAATCCTATACCACACCACATACACCTCTCCTGGAAGAACTCAGGCCAGGGGGCCAGAGAGATAAGGAGGTTTCTAAGAAATAGGGATGGACCCGAAATCAAAATATCTGGGCAGTCCAACGTATCCCATGAGGATAGGAATCAAGCCAAACATAGTTCTAGAAAATGTTGTGTAGTTTTACGTCATGAATCAAGGACACAGATAGAGGTGAGGTATCTTGATGAGGTATGTGTACGGTCATGGAGAATGACCTGACATGAATGAGGACATAATCCCACATATGCCACACCATTCAAAACTCCCAGAGAGATCTCAGGCCAAAAGGCTGAGAGAAAGAATAAATGAACCTAGTCTGGACCCAAAGACAAAATGTATGGGTTTTCCTATGTATTCCATGAGGATGGGAATCAATCTAAACGTAGTTCTAGGGGTGTCTTGTAGTTTATCGTTTCATAGAAAGGACATGGTTGATCTTAGTTTTTGGTAATAGAGATAGGACCATAGATGCCCAGTTTAATGTCATGTGTGTGGGAAAGATGGGTGGAAAGGGTAGATCATCGCGCCTACTATGTGGGAGACCATAGAATGAAAATAATGATCGAGGATATATACTGACCATATACACAACACAGTATCTATATCATTTCTTGTAATGGGGATGGGAAATGAGCATTGACTACTGACCATACTTGCAATGCGAGACTTGTATCAAATTGTTGACCAGAGCCCTTGGGACGTTGGCCTGAAATGGTAGGAGATCCCTAGGGCCCAGAATCCATGTCGTTTGGGGGTCCCTTCAGATGTAAGAGATATTAGAAACCCAAATGATGTGATGTGTAAATAATGATGGGACTTGTGTAGTTTAACATCTTGAAGAAAGGAAGAAGATAGGGGAGTATCTTAAGAGGATGTATGTGGAATGGTAGAAATAGCCTGATGTGAATGAGGAAACAAATTCCACACCACACCACACAATCCTATGTGAGAACATGGGCTAGGGGCCTGAAATGGCTGAGGGACCTAAGGCTGGGCCACTAACAGAAAGTCACAGCCAGTTTGTAGTTTAACATTTTGCAGTGAGGACGAAGGTGATCTTAGTTTAAGGTCATAAGGCTTGGACCATATATACATGACCCTATATATAGGTATTTCATTACAAAAGCTCCTAAGCCCACATGAGCAATGCTCAATGTGGAAAACAAGGAATGGGATCTGGCTCTCCCCAATATATAAGGGTACAATAATCGGACTAACACTCCTACCTGAGGAAGATTTATGTTTGAAGGGATAGCAGGAAAAAATGAATCACTACGCCCAATATTTGGGACATATGAGGGTGGTGAAAACGATAAAGGATGGTTGTTGACCACGTTCGAAACACAACATCTACATCATGTGACATGGAATGGGAGCAACAAATGAGTGTCTATCGCTGACCATATTTGTAACGCAAGACTTGTAACAATTTGTCATTTGAGATTCTTGATGACGTTTGCTTGAAATGGTAGTAGAGCCCTAGAGCCTAGAATCCATGCCGTTCGGGAGTCCTTTGGGATGTGAAATATGATTGAGACCCAAATAAATGGAGTGTGTGAAGCATGAATGTTCCTGTGCTGTTTAACGTCATGCAAGACGAGGAAAGAGGTGGAGATTTCTGGGGAGAGGGATACATGGTGTGGTCATGATGAAATCGACGTGAATAAAGGAAAAATATTGCACCACACCATGCATTTCGACCCAAGGGGGAGCCTGATGTTTGGGGATGAGCCTACAGATGAAATGCTCGGGCGTTCCTATGTATCCCATGAGGATGGGAATCAAGCAATATGTGGTTCTAAAAGGGACATGCAATTTAACGTCATGCAGTGAGGACATGGGAGGATATAAGAATGAGGAGGGGAACATGGTGAGATCATCATAATCCTAACATGAGTGGGTCCAAATAAGCCTACACTAGACCATACAGGATCCTCCAAGAGAACTAAAACTAGGGGGGATAGTCAAAGATAAGAGTTTGGGGGATAGAATCTAAGATGAGGCATCTGAGCATTCTTATGTATCCCATGAGAATAAGAATCAATCCATGCATAGTTTTTGAAGGTGGATTTTAACATCTTGTGGGATGATGGATACAGGGAGATATTAGTTTAAGGTCATAGAGGTTGGACCATATTGTAGAGTATGGTCATGCAGGACAATAAAGAAGTTTAATGTCATGCAAGACTCGATAGTTTAAGGTCATGTAGGACTAGTTTACTTAGGAAAAGTATTTTTTGAGTAATTTTTCATTGGTGGGAGGAGTTATACGCTCACCATCCATGGTAACCAGGGAGTATGTGCCATTGGGGTAAACCTTGTGAATGATGTAGGGTCCTTCCCATTTGGGCTCCATCTTCAGTGGTTTCCTACTAGGTATCATTGTTTCTCTCAAGGCCAAAACCAGGTCACCTTGAAAGATAGATCAGAGGTGAACTCTCTTATTCAAAGATCTGGCTATCTTGTTTTAATGCCTTTCTAGATTGTGTAGGGAACAAATCATGTTCCCATCGAGTGCTTCTAATTCAACAAGATTGATTTCAACTACATTATCTGGTGCCTTCTATTCATAAACAATAGTGTGTAATGATGGAAATTGAAGCTCTATGGGTAGGATGACCTATGTTCCATACACTAGGGAATATGGGGTCACCTGTGTAGAATTACAAGTTATTTTTTGATAATCCCATAGGGTGTTTGGGAGTTTTTTCGGACAAATCTTCTTGTTCTGACAAACCATTTTCTACAGGATGTTAGAGAGGATTTTTTTGAATGCCTCGATCTACCCATTTTCCTACACATGATAGCGGGAGGTATGGTTAGAAAAAATGTTGTAATTGGCATATAATTTCTTCAACTCAGCTTCCTGAAAGTTTTTGTTGTTATCAGTGGGGATGGTGTGAGGGACTCCAAATTAGTAAATGATGTTAGATCTCACAAATTCAACGATAGAATGGGCCTTGACCTCCTTGACCAAACTGCTTCTGCCCACTTGGAAATGAAATCCATAGCGGTCAGGATGAATCTGCACTGGATAACTGTCGCCGGTGGATATGGTCCCATGACATAGAGTCCCCAGATTGAAAAGGGCCAAGAGTACTTGG
The DNA here is from genome assembly GCA_963277665.1 of Viscum album. Taxonomy (NCBI): domain Eukaryota; kingdom Viridiplantae; phylum Streptophyta; class Magnoliopsida; order Santalales; family Viscaceae; genus Viscum; species Viscum album. The sequence goes on along the minus strand of OY728145.1, from coordinate 1,589,147,389 downwards.
TAGTGTGAAGAGGCTCTGGCAGTCGATGAAAAACGTTAGCATGAATTTGGCATGCATGACACCTCATGGAAAACTTAATATAGTCATGGATCATAGAGGGCCAAAAATACCCCAACCTTCAGATCTAGTGGGATAGTTTCAGCCCGGTCTGATGAGACTCGTAGGAATTAGCATGAACCTCATACATGACCTGAGAAATATCACTTCCTTGAATGTAATGGAGGATAATCCCATCAAACCTATGCTTTTAGATGATTTTCTCAAGACCTAGACCACTATGAAGGGTAAACTATAATGCGTGGTGCCATATTCACTCGTGCTTGGATCGATCTTCCTAGAGATTATTGTGTTGGAGGTACTCGATAAAGGGGGTCCTCTAGTTGGGAGTCACTTCCAACACTACATCAAGGGAACCTGGGGGTCCTAACGTGGAGGTACCGGTGGTAAGGTGGCTTAACTACGGGCTATCATCGTTGTTCGGAGTGATGGGGGTGATATATCTCTGGTGTGCCACATGGATAATCAAATAATCTTAATCAGACTTTGTAAGAGATGCATCTAGGCTGGACAAGACGTCAGCTTGGACATTCTGGGATTGTGGTACATGGGTAACTTCTGGTCGAGACTAGAACTGGGCCATCAACTGGTGGGTACGTTCCAACAGTGGTACGAGCTCTAGATTTCTGATGACATAGTCACCGTTGATTTTCTTGATGACTAGTTCAGAGTCCCCTTTCACATTAAAGTAGGGGACATCAATATATAGGGCCAGATCAAGGACAGTAATGAGGTCCTGATACTCTGCCTCATTATTGGTACAACCTTCTGATAATAGGAATGAATATGGAAGAACAGATTGTACTGGAGTGATGAAGATGATACCTAGACCCACTCTATTGTGTTTGGGGTCATTGAGTCTTCTTCCCATAAGGCTTTGGTAATCACCACCAATGTGAATTTTTCAACACGTAATGCCTTGGTCTACTGAGATTATTGCCTCTTTGGGAAAATCAATATCTAGAGACTGGTCTGCAGGAGCTAGATGGGTAGTAAGGAAGTCTTCCAATGATTGTCCCTTAATAGCCTTCTGGGGTACAAACCTGATGTCGAACTGTTGGGGGATCACTTCCCACTAAGCTAGATGGCCTGTCAACATGGGGCGATTTATGATGTAATTAATCTGATCCACTCGGGAAACTAGATGTATCTCATGGTGTTGTAGGTAATGTCGCAATTTCTGCACTACGAATACCAGCGCAATAATCTCTTGTTGGTGGAGGAGTATCTGGTCTCCATATCGAGGATCATGCAAATGAGATAGTAGAGGTTATTCTCTATTCCCTCGTTATTCTTCTGGGAAAGAAGGGCACCAAGAGATCATTCCAAGGTATTCATATAAAGGATCAGCAGCTTTCCAAAAATGGGTGGCATCAGGACCGAAGTTAATAAAAGGTACTGTTTGGTTTCCTCAAAAGCAGTCTGACATTCCTCATCCCACTGATAGATAGTTACTTTCTTCATGATCCAAGAAATGGTCATACACTTGCTGTCCAAATTCACGATGATTCAGTGTATGTAGGCCAAGTGGCCTTGATATCCTCGAAATTCCTGAATGTTGCTCAGAGGATACATCTAACTGATGTCCTTAATCTTCTCCAGATCAATATCGATGCCTATATATCTAAAAACTAAGCTAATAAACTTTATAGAGATGACTCCAAAGGCACACTTCAATGGGTTCATCTTCAGATGGAGTGAACAGAGTAAGCTGAACACTTTCTCAGGGTCTTTGAGATGGTTCAGATGCTGGCGAGATTTGACCACAAGGTCATCCATGTAGCATTCCACCAATGTCCTGAGGATCGGTTTAAATATGTGATGCATGGAACACTGATAGGTGGAACCTTCATTCTTTAGACCAAAGGGCATTACTTGGTAACAAAAAGTGCCTTGTGGTTCCCTGAAGGATGTAGACTCTTCATCCTAGGGGGCCATTTGGATCTGGTTATACCCGGAATACCCATCCATGAAGGAGAAGTCCTAGAACCCAGCTGTGGCATCAATCAACAGTTTTGTCACAGGAAGGGGAAAATCATCCTTTGGACAGTAGAGGTTGATATCCTGGAAGTTGATGCAAACTCTAATTTGTTCGTTCTTCTTCCCAATGGGGAAAATGTTGGCCAACCATATAGGGTACTGGACCTCCTTAATGAAATTGGATCTGATGATCTTATCAACTTTGGCCTTGAACATGGCACCGTGAGAAGGGTGTATCTTTCTAGGAGGTTGTTTGAACCTGCGGTGATTTACTGGCAGACCGAGGTGGTGGACAGTGACCTAAGGATATAGTTCTAGAATTTCACCATAACTCTAAGAAAATATATCATGATGTTGCTTTAGGAAGTCCATGTACTATTGTTTCTCTTTGAAAGACATAGAGGCACTGATCAATGTGGGTTTTGAATCTATATTTCTACCGAGGTTCACCTGTACCAATTCATCAAACATGGAAGAGATGCCTTCTTCGAAGGTGGGAGGAGGATCCTCCAAATCCTCCTATTCACTTATGGAGGAGGGTTCCTCTATGGGGGGAGATTCCTCTGAGTCATCAGATCTTGATGGGAAGTTAGTGCCAGCCTGAGCGGTGGTAGACACTGCATTGGGGGACTCCTGTGCTATGAAACCATAGAAATGAAAGTCATCGATCCAATCCCATATGGTCTTCAGACCAAGGGGTTGTGCATGATGATATAAAAGAAATAGTGGTGCATCGGCTTGAGCCAGTTTATCCCAACCCAAAAGAATAAGAAATTATGGCATATTACCATTTCCAAAGGGAGGATATCTAGATACCTTATGGGGGTAGGGGGATATAGGATCTCCCAAGCCAGGTATGTGTAGGAATACGAGGTGATCTTCCAACGTCACATAGACTTGGGAATGTGCTTCCCCCTCATTCTAGAAATAATGAAGCATTGCCCCATATATGGGGTCATAGCCTTCAATCGGATGATCAAAAAAATGTAGGCATCATCCATGTCTATCCACAGGTCAATCGCAGCCATAGCGTGTTCAACCTAGTTGGCTTGAATCTACTTGTCCTTTCTCTTGTAATAGTCAGTGTCTATATAATGGGATTCAAAAGAGGCAATGGGAGACCTGTCACCTTGGATCACACCCACTCGACCATTAAGGGAGTACTTAAGGCACTGGTGATATGATGAAGGAACTGTTGAATGCAGATGAAGCCATATCCTACCCATTAACGTGTTGTAAGCAGTGTCCTACGAGACAACCATAAACTCAGTGCTGGCTTCCAGACCACCAAATTGGGACTTCAGGCAGATCTTTCCGACTATTGTATATTCTATTATATCATAACCTTGTATTTTCAGTTCATAGGGACTCATATCATCCTCAAACATCCCAATTTTTTGAAGTGTCTGGGTTGGGATTAGATTAATCCTAGAGCCTGTGTCGATAAGACAATGACGAAACTCTACACCATTGAAGTGGTCGGTGATGTACAGTGGGTGGATGTGCCCCTGCATGGGAGAGACTTTGTCTTCTCCAGAGAAAGAGATAATGTCCTGACATTCCACATGCTTGATTGTCTCAGTATGGAAGGCTTCTGCAGCTACTACCTCCGTCTCAAACTGAAGGGGGGTTCTTAAAACTTTGATGAGGGCTTCATGCATATCCACTGACAGCCAAAGAGTCTCAAGGATGGAGAGGCTCATATGGATTCTAGAGAGATACTTAAGGATATCATACTTCTATGTCAAGTGTGAAATTTTTCTTATAGGAGGTCATACTATGGAATGGGGCATGAAGGGAACTTTCGGCTGAACCGACGGTTGGCTGGTGCGAGGAATGTCTCGTTGTTCACTAGTCGAAGCTCGTGGAGTGACTACCAAATGTGGGAATAATGATTGAATATATTCTGTACCAGCACATGGCTGATTGCAACACGTTCAGGATAGATCTGCCTGATCCAGTAACACAAACAGTGGTAAAGACGGACCTGACGAAACCAGATGAGAAGGTTGCTCATGTTGAGATCTATGTTGGTCATACGGTCTGGTTTTAGTGGCATGCACAACCTGGCTAGAAGAACTGACCGAGGAACTCTGACGACCCATATATCCATGGCCTCATCGATGCTAGTGATGGCTAGGGATGTTGGGAGGATCCGTCTGGCACTCCTCGTTGTCAGGAATCATGTATGGGTTTACCAGCTCTATGGTGTTAACTGAAGCGTGCCCTTGATCATCACCTGAAGAATCCTCCACTACTGGATGGATTCTGGGGGGAATTTCTATCTCTAGGGGCATGAAATTACAGAGTATAGGATGACAATGGAATCAGTGGGGGACTTTGTTTTCCCTTGCATCGTCAATACCTTCTCTTATGGGAAGAGGAAGGTTGGGTCATTGACACAGAAGTACTGGTTGTGGGTGATGCGGCATCTTCTAAAGGCTCGGGTCGATTCAGTCATGCCTGGATAATACCATGGGCATGGGTGAATACCTTAAGAGTCATCCAATCATCATACTTCTGGGACCCGTGATTAGGAACCTGATGCCACTCACCTTCATTGTCACTACCACTGTCGGGCTTCATGAATACACATGCCACTTGTGTCAGATCTAGGCCTAACCTGACTATGTTGTTATCAATCTGTTCTTGAAGCCAGTATTTAAAAACATAGCACTCTTTGAGGTTATTCACTAGGATCTAGTGATAGGGGTAGTAATTGGGGTGATTAGTGAGATCCGCCTCTTTGGTTTTCCTGTATTCGGGCAACCATAAGAGTCCTTATTCCAAGGTGCTTCAAAAATAACTGGGGACCTGAGCCAAATTGAATGAGTAGGTCCAGTTTCTCCTGTCTGGGAAGGGGGGTATGGGAGCCTCGCCCTAAAGAGGGGCTAGAGGTGCCTATCGAGGAGGTGGAACATGGTTATCTCGCCTAGTTGCTGGCAGCATGTTACGTGGGGGATCCTGCCGATTCTGAGGTGGGTGCTGATGGGCCGGAGGCTGCGCCTGAGGTGGAAAGCCTCTGCAAGGCTTTGAAGGTGGCTCCACTAGTAATAACTCCAGCTACCTAGGGGAATCTATTTGGACCACCGTGGTAGGCTCATCCTTAGCGGCTCTTCTCACAGGAATTGCATGAGGCAACAGACGTGCCTACTTGGCCTGCTGTAAGGCTTCCTCTAGATGTTGCGCCTTATTAGAGAAGTCTCAGAATCCCCCAAGGTAATTCTGAGTAATGAGAGAGGGGAACAGTTCATTTTTTACATTCCCCACACACATTTTCAGTAGTTGTTCCAGAGTTAGTGGCATATCCAAGGAGTAGATGAGGCCTTTCCACCAGGTGACTAAGTATGTGACGTGCTCATTAGGCCTCTGATTACACTTGAATAGGTCTGCAATACTTATCATTCATGTGGTAGAGTTGAACTGATAAAGGAACTATATATGGAGATCTTCCCAGCTGATGACTGGCCCTGTGGGTAGCTGGTTATACCAGACAAACACAAGACCTTCCATTATCTGTACAAAACCAAGGAGTTTGGAAGCCTCTGGATACACCAGATTTCCCAGGATGGGTCCACACATTGAGATAAAGTGGTTTAGATGCTGCAGTGGGTCACCCATCCCATTAAATGGGGATAAGGTGGGATTTCTAAAACCTGGGGTGTTGAAATATCATCCACCCATGTGGGGTATGGCTTGCCATCATGCGGGATTTCCATCTATCGAGTTTCCAATGCCTCAAGGAGATCAATAAGCATCTCCATCATATCTTCTGGGTGGGGATTCCTGTATTGATGAGGATCCCTGAACACCGGTGCATTGGTTATCTCTTCAACATGATACGCAGGCCCAGTGGCTCGTTGAGAAGCTAATGGGATGACTTGAAGAGCAACTGGGGGAACCTAAGCTGGGTCCCAAGGATTATCATGCCACTCAGGTGTATTTGGTGACACATACCGCACCCTATTACCATAAGTTTTGGCCTCTATTCTGTCTACGTGGGTAAGATGGTCAAGGTCACCTGGGGTCAATTTTCCAGGGGACTATTGTACCTGCCCCTGCTGCCCTGACCAAGGATCACCGTAGTCGGGCCGCCGCTCTACAGCACATTCAGCAAGGAGGTCATCAACCATCATCTTATGCTCTGCAAGTTGTTGTCACATCATAACTTTTTTGGGATCATCCTCTGTATTTTTCACTAAGCCAGATGGGTCAGAGGATTTGACGGCTCCAAGGTGCTTCTTAACCTTATTGGGATTTCGACTGAGGACTAATGCATGAGTGGGAACAGAAATACCCATTAGATTTATCTACTACTGGGTAACCCTCCCCAATAGATCCAATAATTGTGGAACTCCACCAGGGGTTAAATTATCATCAAGGAGCTCTAGCTCATTCTCTTCCTCCGATAGATCGGCCATGTTAACTGCGACTCTACCTGGAGGCATATCCTCAACATCACCTAGAAAATCATGCTAGAACCAGATAGAACTAAAATGGAGGGCATCATACTACCCCAAAACATGGAAATAAACATGAGGGGAATCTAATCACTGATAACGAAGACTGAAGTATGTTTCCCATAGGGTTTGGCGAAAGCACGTGACTTCCCCCTAGGTAAGAGATTCAGGCGCACTGATGTTTGCAGACGCAATTTATAACGACCCATACTTTACATACATTGTTAATACTTCAAAATTGAAGCACACTTATTACAATATATGACAAAACCACAAAGGACCGTATAGGTATAGTGTCTTTAGAAACTGGGAAACATAAACAACTGGTTCATAAATATTCTACAGTGTCTCCCATTTATTTCATCATATCTAGGGTCCCTTTTAGCATATTATACTTAATATCCATCTTCCTAACCTGGGGAAAAGAAAACATAAAAGGGTGAGCTCAAATGCTCAGCAAGGGCAAATAAAGGAAATAAAAATCATATCATATCTTTTTGAAAATCATAACCTACAAAAGAGATCATAATATCTTAACATGGAATAAATCATAGAAGTGAAAATGAGATCCCCATAATTATAACATGAAACTTGAAACTTTGTGGCATGCACACATAATCATGGAACATCATTTCTTGTTAGTCATGACTCATTTCCAAGACTATCTTAGTGGACAGAGTCCCTTTCTGAACCGAGCCACCCTCGTTCCAGTCCTGTTTCACTGAACCGGTATAACCTACCGTTCCAGCCATGTCTATCTCATGAGATATAAAATCTTTACCCAATGCATTGGAGGGAGATATAGGTCCCACCCATCTTATAATGAATCCTTTCTTATGTGTGCCACATAATCATAAACCATACATCATAGCGTAACCCATGTAATAAAAATGGAATTCTTAAACAACATGACATCATAAAACAATTCATATAAGATAAAGGAATTCATAAAAATATTTCCATCACAACATAATCAAATCCATGTAATAATAGGGATAAAAACAGAACCCTTTTATTATCTTAGATGGAAAATAATTTTGATAAAATACTTGAACTCCATTCTTGAGGAAAATATCCTTTCTACTTCAAAAACATTTTTCCTTTCATAACATGTCATACGACTTTAAAATAAAATAAGATGATAAAAAATAAACTTGAAAACTTGTAAAGGAAGATTCTTGGAAATAATGTTTTAAAAATCCATTCATGCCGTATAAGTTAAAAAAACATTCATCTCGTACTTTTGTCGGAAAAGTCAAAAAGTACCTCGTACGAAAAAAACGACAAAAGATTCCTTTCATATTCTTTACTAAAAACTCACCAAAGGGTAAAATTGGATTTAAACTATTTTAATTGGATGGAAACAATATTAAATATTGAGGGAACATGGATGTGGATGATAAAATACACCCCAGTAAATGCCAAAGTATAAACAATCTCGGATAAAAATGAGATTGTGATATTTCCCTTACATTAGGTCCGATTTGCTTTGTACGTGTCCGAAGCTCCTGTATAATGGTTTAAATAATTTTATTGACTTATTCCAGAATCATACATATTGATATTATATCATATATGGTCATATTCTTAGCTTCTTGTTAGTAATATTTCATTGTTACTTGTTACTCGGGTCCTTATTGCCTTTTGTTCTTATGCGTGTTTTGCCGAATAAATTCTTATTCTTCTTTTAAGGTTATAGATAACTTATATCCAGAATGGTATTAGTGTAACATATATAATATTTATTCATTCAATTCATTTATATAATTACTATGTAATGATGATCATGTAGAACGAGACGCATCACATCGTGGAGACGGTATTCCGTACGTACGCACGAGTGATGATATCGTTCCTATGATCGTGGAACTGTATTGGAGTATATATATATTATTTCAGTATCAATATTACTTTATAATAATCATAAATAGTTACTAATTACACCATTATACCCATCCTTGTAAGGTGATGGTGGAAAATAGATTACACCACGGCGTGGAGACGGTATTCCGTACGTACGCATGCGCGGTGATTTCATTTTTCCGTAGGATGGATAGAAGGTGAATTAGGGTTGTTTCATATTTATAATAACATATCAGTATGTAATTAATACTGATGTTATTAATTTATCATGAAACAACAAAACAAGAAGAAGTTTAAGAAGAAAGAAATTGAAAAGATCGGTAATGGATATTACCTCTTCTTTGGAACGCCTCTTTGAATCCTCCACTTAGGGAACTAATATTGGTCTTTGAAGAAGACCAGGACCTCTAGGATTATTCTAGGAAAGTGGAGAGTAGAAAATGGTAGGGTTTGGCCGAGATTGAGTGCTCAAATTGGTGTGAGGAGGAGGGGGAGGAGGTGCCCTTTTATAAGGGAGGAGATGGGCACCTTAGGAATATCTCAAAATATTATTTTATATTAAAGTCAAAATCGGTTTATAATGGTTCCAAAGGGTCTTATTTCGAAGCTAAAGTGGTGATGGGTCGAAATAATATCAACAAATAGGATTTAGAAAAGTTTAGGGTATTATTTTAACCTTATCAATTAGATTTAACTCTAAGTTAAATAATTTAACTTTTACCGTGTCTTTTTGTTTTCTTTCACTAAATGGTTAATACACTTACTATAACATGCCAAACGAACCCCAAATTGTTTATTATTAATATATATATCCTTATCTAAGTCATTTGGCCTAACCTTAGATTTTTAGGAATAAAATAACAATTACTAATATAATATTTGATTTAAAAACTATTTTGTGTCAATTTTGACACTATTTGATATATGATTTTTGTGAAAGTCATAACAGAATTATATGTTCGAAAACACTAGATTAAATCAACACTAATATATCATAGTAACCTATAAAATTAGTTTAATTCATAAAAAGTCTCAAATTACATTTATTTTGGTGTTTATAACATCAATTATGTCAATATTTCATTAATAAGATAATTACTGCATCATCATTGTGTCATAAATAAATTAAATTATTTAATGTCTAAAAATTACAAATAAAATACCATTATGTAGGAAATATTTTTATCTTTATAATGAATATTTATAGTCGAATTTATCTTATGGATAACCCCATATTAAAAATGATTTACTTATTAAACTTTGATTTTAACTATTTTAACCCTTCTTTAAATAAATTAATAATAAATGTCCTAATCTAACCCATGTGGGCCTAAATGGTCATATTTTATTCCTAAGTTTGTTTTTGGTCGAATTAAACTTATCCAATAGAATTAGGACATGTGTTAGGGTAATAGTAATATCATATTTACCCTTAGTTACCCTATTTACTATTAACCGCAGTAAAAAAAATAAAAAGTTATTATTCACCAAAAAAATATTTTTATCTCATTTAACCACATTTTACTTACTGATATCAACCGTGTCTATCGGATTTTTGAAATTTCATTCATAGAAGCAGTAAAATTAAGTTTTATGCAAAATTCAGTTTTTAACCTACCACTTAGTGGTTTCACTATTCATCAAAAATTGAAAGTTTTCAGAAAAATACCAAAATTTCACCCTAGGATAATTTCGGTATTCCGAATCCAAAAATGAAGTCCATTTTGAAAAATAAAATTTATAAAATTTCAAAAAGTGGTTATTACTATTCATAACGGCTAGTTTTAGTAATATTTTAATAGCATATCGTTGTTGAGTAAAACTCGGTATTGCGTACAACGCAAGCTATCGAGGAAGGTCGAGATTGCGTATAAAGTAAGCCAAGCAAGTGTGTAGTGAAAGATTACTTTGATGATACATAAAAACAAAATATTACTCATAAAAATCTCGGGTGTTACATTCTACCCCCCTTAAAAGAATTTCGCCCTCGAAATTCATCACTTTGTAACAAACAGATGAGGATACCTCTCCCTCATCATATCCTCAAGCTCCCAAGTAGCTTCTTCTAATTGGTGGTTCCTCCATAAAACTTTCACCAAGCGAGTGGTCTTGTTTCGTAGGACTTTTTCGCTACGATCCAGAATCTCTATCGGTTGTTCTTCATAAGAAAGATCTTGCTCCAGCGGTACAACTTCTGAGCTGAGTACATGTGAAGGATCTGGTATGTACTTTCTCAGGAGAGATACATGGAACACATCGTGAACTTGAGAGAGATTTGGTGGAAGCGCCAATCGGTAAGCTACCTTCCCAACACGATCCATTATTTCGAAAGGACCGATATATCTAGGGCTCAACTTCCCCTTCTTTCCAAATCTCATAACCCTCTTCTAGGGAGATATTCGTAAGAACACTTTATCACCCACTTCAAACTCTAGGTATTTTCTTCAGTTGTCGGCATAACTTTTCTGTCGACTCTGGGCTGCTCTTATGTGTTGTTGAATAGATCTGACCTTTTCTGCCATTTCATCAACGAGATCAGGTCCTAATAGCTTTCTTTCCCCAACTTCATCCCAGCAAGTTGGAGTCCTGCATTTCTTTCCATAGAGAGCTTCATAAGGAGCCATCTGAATACTGGAGTGAAAGCTATTATTATAAGAAAATTCCACCAAAGGTAGGTGTTGATCCCAACCTCCTTTGAAATCCATAGAGCAAGCTCTCAACATATCTTCTAGGGTTTGAATTGTTCTTTCAGACTGACCATCTGTCTGGGGATGATAAGCAGTGCTGAAACTCAACTCTGTATCCAGAGTATGCTGAAGACTTCGCCAGAACTTCGAGGTAAATCTCGGATCCCGATCAGATATAATAGAAATTGGTACTCCATGCAATCTTATCACTTCCTTTACATATATCCTGGCAAGCTGATCTAGAGAGAAATCCTCTCTGATAGCAATGAAGTGTGCAGACTTTGTAAGACGATCAACTATGACCCAAATAGCATTATTGCCTTTGGATGTTTTAGGAAGTCCTGTGACAAAGTCCATAGTGATGTTTTCCCATTTCCATTCGGGTATGGGTAATGGTTGTAACATCCCCTTAGACTTCTGTCTCTCAGCTTTAACTTGTTGACAAACCATGCATCGAGAGACATATTCAGCAACATCTCTTTTCATGCCATCCCACCAGAAGTACTCCTCCAGGTCCCTATACATCTTCATGCTTCCAGGATGAATAGAGAATGATGAACTATGAGCCTCATCCAGCAGCTCCTTCTTTAATTCGGGGATAGGAGGAACACAAACCCGATTCCTGAACTTTATTATCCCATCACAATCAAGGTTGAATGCAGGAACATTTCTCACCTTCTTTTGTAACTCGAAATCTTCTTTCTGTGCCTCTTTAATCTTCACATGTATAGATGGTTGAACATTCATTTGAGAAAGATAATATTTTTCCCCTTCCGTTATAATTCCAAGATCCATCCTTTGTAAATCTATAAATATTGGATCTTTTGTGATCCTCATCATGGATAAACTAGCATGGTCTTGTCGACTTAATGCATCTGCCACCTTGTTTGCTTTCCCAGGGTGGTAATGGATTGAGCAGTCGTAATCCTTAATCAGATCCAACCATCTTCTTTGACGCATATTCAACTCCTTTTGTGTAAAAATATACTTTAAACTTTTATGATCAGTATAAATATCACACCTTTCACCATAAAGGTAATGCCTCCAAATCTTTAATGCAAAGATTACCGCAGCCAACTCCAAATCATGTGTTGGGTAATTTTGCTCATGGATTTTCAACTGTCGTTAGGCATAATCTATCACCATATCATTTTGCATAATAACACACCCTGATCCCTTCTTGGATGCATCACTATAGATCACAAACCTTTCTCCACTACAAGGCAGTGTGAGCATAGGTGCACTGGATAACCTTATTTTCAACTCCTTGAAATTCTCTTCACATTCCTCTGTCCAAACAAACTTAACTCCTTTCCGAGTCAACTTGGTGAGTGGATTAGATAATCGTGAAAAATCTTTTACAAAATGTCGATAATATCCAGCCAAACCAAGAAAACTTCGGATCTCAGTTACTGTTGTTGGTCTTGACCATCTTTCGATAACCTCTGTTTTTGCTGGATCCACAGATATCCCCTCTTTTGAGATTATGTGACCCAAAAATGCAACTTTTTGAAGCCAAAATTCACATTTGGTAAATTTGGCATAAAGCTTCTCCTTTCTCAGGGTCTTCAATATAATTCTCAAGTGATCTTCATGCTCTTCCTTGCTCTTTGAATAGACAAGAATATCGTCTATAAAGACTACCACAAATTGATCAAGATAGTCTCTAAAGACTCTATTCATTAGATCCATGAAGATAGCAGGGGTATTAGTAAGACCAAATGGCATCACTATAAATTCATAGTGCCCATACCTTGTACGGAAAGCCGTCTTTGGTATATCCTCCCTTTTGACCCTTAATTGATGATACCCTGAACGAAGATCAATCTTGGAAAAGTATTGAGCTCCGCGTAGTTGGTCAAATAAGTCATCAATGCGTGGGAGAGGATATTTGTTCTTGATAGTGATCTTGTTAAGTTCTCGATAATCAATGCAGAGTCTCATTGATCCATATTTCTTCTTAACAAATAGAACAGGTGCTCCCCAAGGTGACGCACTAGGGCGTATGAATCCCTTATCAAGATTCTCTTGGAGTTGCTTCTTCAATTCCTGCAACTCAATTGAGGCCATTCTATAATGTGTCTTTGAAATTGGAAAAGCACCTAGTATGAGTTCTATTGAAAACTCAACTTCACGATTTGGTGGAAGACCCGGTAATTCCTCTGGAAAGACATCATCAAACTCCCGTACAATGGGCATATTCTTAATCGTGAGTTTCTCACCAACCATTTGAGATAAATAACCTTCATTTAGTGGAATCAATACCCATAAGATGGAAGAAATTTCCACTGGAATGTTATGTTCATCCTTGCATTGATAGACGATCGTAGATTGATCTGGAATATGAAATGTGACTTCCCTTCTTTGGCAATTGATATGAGCTCCATGTAGATAAAGACAATCCATGCCAAGAATCACATCAAATTCCACTAAAGGAAGGATCAAAAGATTTGCAGGAAGCACTTTCCCACAAACTTCGATCGGAGAAGAATTATAAACTTTTGATGCGACTGTTGTGCCATTAGGTGTTGTCACAGCTAACTCAACATCTAATTGTTCAGGTAATACGGTGATACCCTTAGAAAATTTTTCAGAAATAAAAGAGTGGGTGGATCCAGAATCAAATAAAACATTTGCTACTTTAGATTGGATGGTAAGTGTACCTTTCACCACTTCGTTATCGTACTCCACATCGCTGATAGATATTGCATGTGACTTTCCTTTGTCTTTAGCCTTAAGATTTTGTTGACATCGACCATCATCATCAACCCTTGGATTTGGGCATTGATTGGCATAATTCCCCATCTCCTTGCACTTGAAACATTGAAGTGTAGTAGGTTCATTCTGTGTATCCCTTCCTTTGTTTGCATCATTAGACATCTTCTTCCCATTATCGCGGCATTCAAATTCCTGATGACCTTCCTTTCCACATTTAAAACATTTACTTGTCCCTTTAAGACAACTCCCTCCATGTTTCTTTACACACTTTGAGCATAAGGGAAAGCTCATCTTCTTTTCAGTGTGCTCTTTAGATTTTCCTTTGAATTCCATCTTCCTCTTCTTATCAAACCCATGTGATTGATGGGTTACTCCAATCTCCATCTCGACTTTGAGAGCACATCGAACGATTTCCTCGTAGCTATTGAAGTCCCTTATGGCTAACGCCCTTCGAAGACTTGGTTTTAAGCCACTAAAGAATCGATCGATCTTACTCTCAGGTTGGATAATAATACCAGAAGCGTACCTTGCAAGTCTTGTAAAATTTGCTTCATAGGTACCAACAGATTCATCATCCCTTTACTTCAGTTCAAGAAACTCTTTCTCCATCTTTGTTCGGAGAATACGAGGGAAGTACTTATTGAAAAATAAGTTCTTGAACTCGTCCCATTCCATAGACTCAATTTCATCCCTTTTCCTCATATTCCTAATAAGATTCCACCATTGATCAGCATCTCCTTCCAAACGATACACTGCTAGGATGACTTTATCATGTTCAGAACATTGAAGAACTGAAAATATCTATTGGTCAGAGTGGTTTACTCAAGAGGGGGGTGAATTGAGTACCAATTAAAATTTCTGTATTTGAAAACAATGTCTTAAAGACCCCCAAATAAAATAATAAATTAAACTGTAGTGAATTTATATTAAAGTAGAGGTTCTGTCAGATTCTCAAGGGATTGATTAATTCCCAGTTAATCAACACAGGAGTGTGTGATTATCTTTTGAAACTAACTTACTAATCTACACTTAACATAAACACTTGCTAATTTAATTATCAAAGTAACTTTAAAAACAGTATTGGTTTTAAAGCGATTAGCAGCGGAATAAAACTTTGAAAGAGATGGCACAAAAAATGTAACCGAGAGGTTCAGTCTCAAGCCGAGACTTAGTCCTCTCAAAAGTTTATATAAAAATGATCCACACCCTAGATCGGGGTTCAACAGTTTACAATTGTCCAGGTCCAAGACCTCTACCACTGTTCTTCGTGGGAAATAGTACAACAGCAACCAGCTGTCCAGGTCACACACGACCTCTACCACTGTTATTCGTGGGAAAGAAATAATGAAAGAGTTTGGTAAGGATTTATAAATCCTCCAGTTTAAGTACAGGAGACAGTGTATGTGTTAGATACAGCAGATAACACACACTGCTCGAAAAGTATAATAATAAATCACAGAATAAGAGATGTAGAGTTTTAGAAATGGTTCTGGTGATTTCAGTGTAGCTCTGGACTCCTTTGGATTCGATCAGAAGTGAGTCTGAGTCCTCTTCTCGTTTCTGTTTGAGAAACAGACTGTCGCATGCTCCAGGTTCACAGATAGTAAAAATGTAGTGGTTGAAGTTCTTCAGTGTTCTTCTTATATTCACAGAACACTTCTCGAGTGTGCTTGATTGTCTATGAGCTTCTCTGTGTTCTTGATGGAACTAGTTTTTCTCTTCTTTATTCTTCTCGTTCTTGTGTTTGGTATATTTCATCCACCACACTCTTTTTTTTCGATTCTCTCCTTGGGCAGCGTAGTCTTCTCGTATTTATCTCACGGGCAACAGGGGACAGAAAAGATTTCCTTTCTGCAGGTACGAGGTATGGGTTCCTGACATCCGAAAACCTTTATCAGATATTTGAAA
The DNA here is from genome assembly GCA_963277665.1 of Viscum album. Classification (NCBI taxonomy): domain Eukaryota; kingdom Viridiplantae; phylum Streptophyta; class Magnoliopsida; order Santalales; family Viscaceae; genus Viscum; species Viscum album. The sequence continues at coordinate 1,589,131,716 of OY728145.1, read as the reverse complement.
AATCATTAAAATGTACACGATATGACCGTTAGATAGATTAAATATAGGAAATAAAGAAATTCAAACAGTGAGTCGAGTGATCGGTAGGCAATCATCATCGGTAGCTTGGACATCGGTAGCTCAATGTCATTAGTTGCTTTGACTCTATCGGTGGCTCTATGCGTCGGTTGGTACATGCTTGTATCGGTGACTTTGTTTATCGGTAGCTCCATGCGTCGGTAGCTCCATGCGTCGGTAGCTCCATGCGTCGGTAGCTGTGAGTCTGTCAGTAGCTTCGTCTATCGGTGACTCTTATTCCATCGGTAGCTATTTATACTTACACCGGTAGCTCTATGTTTGTATCGGTAGCTGTCTGTAAGTCAGTAGCTTACATTTATAAGTACATTGGTAGCTCTGTGTTAAGTATATCGGTGACTCTGTCTGTCGGTAGACTAAGTCTATCGGTAGACTGGGTACCGGTAGCTCTTTATCAGTAGCTATAGGCAGATTACTTATCTGTTTTATGCAGAACACATCCGATTGTGTTAGGATTAATTTATAACTTGTATGAACATGGGTAAATGAGGATTAAAATATTCCAAAGACTATTTTAAAAATTATTATTGGTTTGATCACAGATTTGAATGAATTAAAGTATAGATCAATGATACTTAAAAATATCATAGAGAATGAAAACATAATTGGGATTTTCAACACATATGAATACATGATTGAGATTATCAAAACAGGTGAGGTCAACAATCTCCCCCTTTTTGATAATCACAATTTATGATATGGGCATTTAACATAGTGAAAATATAATAGTAAAGAGTATAATATTGAAGTCAATTTTCTCAGAGAAAACAGCATCAGAGATAATAGAAATAGTATGATATATACATAAGTTATCAGAGGTAACAATCATAAGGTACCGAAGATAAAAAGAAACATAATAATATTAGAGATAAAATTGAAAAGAATTTCTCATTTTGTTCTCCCCCTTATTCCTTATTTTTCTCCATTGAAAATATTTCTCATTCTCTCATTTTGTTCTTCCCCTCTTATTGTTCTCCACCTTTGTGATAATCAAAAAGTGGGAAAGCATATATATATAGGAGACAAATAAAACATGAGAAGTAAAATTAGTTCTTCTGTATTAGAGCAGTCAGAAAGTACAGAAACAGAATACAAATGAATTCCTATCAAAAAATCCTGGCCACTGGATCAATCCACATCTTCCACGTGAGATTTTCCTTTGGGATCAGAAGAAGGTTCGGATGGTGAGGATGCAGGTGAAGGTTTTGGAATGCCAGAAAGGATCAAAGGAGGCTGAGCTACTGACACAGAGTCAGGCCTGTAGGTTGAAGATCTTTGGGTGATCATTGGTTTGAGGCTTCGAATAGCTTGAGCAGGAGTCAGCTGGACTGTTGAAGCAGCTGAGGCAGAAGCAGGCAAAGCAGGAGGTATGATGACTGGTCTGGCATCAACATGCAAGAAAGGCAGCAACAGATTTCGAAAATCCATAATAATTCCTCCTCCTCTTTCCATAGTAGAGATGAAATCATCTTTGTTCTCCATGAATTTCTCCAAGGCAGGAGTCAATTGTCTTAGTTTGCTCACTTGTTCTCTAAAAGCTTGAGTTACTGGAGGGAGCTTCATGTTTTCCAACATCAGCTTGAAGTGGTGTTCGAGTTGATGCTTGGTGAAAATTCTGGTGAAATAGTAGTCCACTTTGATCTTTATGGCTTCCTGAGAGGCAGAGGCTTCTCTCATATAATCTTGAACAATATTCATTATTTCTCTAGCAGAATCTATTGTAGAAAGCACCACTCGGCTCAACTCTGATGAGTCCATAGAGCCATTGGTTGAAATAGAACCAATATCCTCCTTCAACATTGCTCGAACTTGATTCAGGTCAACTAATAGTTTGGATGTGAGAGGGCCAAGAGAGAAGGAAACAGTTTCTTTGAAACTCTTAGACAAACCACTGATTAGGCTTTGAACTTGAGAGTCCTGTAATTGAACGTGATCCTTCACTGAGGTTTTGAAACTTTCAAACACCGAGACAAACTGGCTTACTACATTCTTCACATAATCTAGGTCCTTGTCAGCTTGAGACTTGGAGCTCATATAATAATCCAAAGCAAAAACTGATGTCTTGAGAGCTTCAAGATCTGCTTCGATTCTAGAAGATTGAGTCTGGTACTCTTTCACTTCTTCCATAAGCTCAGACACAAAAGAAGATAAATTACAAGCCAGAGATAGCTCGAAGGATCTCTCTAACATTTTCATTTCTTCATTAAAGCTTTGCTTCATCTCAGCAACTGATACACTGAATGATTCTTTCATCTCATTCTTCATGGATTCAAGATCAGATTTAGAGACAAAATCATTTGGGACAACTGCAGTAGATCCCCTTGCTAAGGCCAATCTAACTACAGAATCAGTCATTATTGAATTAATTGAGGATGAAAGGGAGGTTTCCATTAACTTCACTTCTTCAACAAAACTGGTTTTGAGGTACTCTTTCAGCTTATTCAGATCATGAAATCTGACCACATCATCTGGCAACAATTCAGAAGCAAGATCATAATTGGTCTTCGGTCTATTCACAGACATCTCATTATCAGAATCCGGATAATCCAATCCACAGACTATAAACCCTGGGTCTTCTACCCAGTCTCCAAGCTCAACAGCTACTGTAACATTTCCAAGAACAGATTGATGATCCCCCTCAATGGGTGCATTCTCATGTATCACAACAGCATTCAGTGCTGGATTCCCTTCATCAGAATCTTCTACTACAAGTTCCACAGGTGCAGCATCTAGAAGATCTTCTGATACAGGTACAGCTTCTTCTGTATCTCTTTCTACTTCAGCAGTCGGCATAGCTGAGCTTCCAATCAAAGGACTCATACTTAAACTACCAGAAGCAGGCGATTCAGATACATTTTCCTTTTCCTCTTCTTCTTGGTGAGGCACAGACTGGTCTTCCTCATAAGTAGACAAAATTTCCTCTACCTTTCCTTTCCTAGAATAAACCAATTCTACAACAGGACTTGGGGGCAAGTCTGGATCTCCTCCAACATCCATAGGAGTTTCTTCTTCTTCTTCTTCTATTTCATCACTATAAACAGGTTCCTCTTCATCAGGTCTCAGACTCGGATCTCTCTCATCCTTTGGTCTTGAGGGATGATCCACAGGATTAAACCTATCATATATCTTCTGATCATCACTGACCCATTCTCCCTTCCATGGGTTCCAGTTAATTTTCATGTACTTGCAAACAGTCGAGGTGATGCAGAAATTGTTTCTGACTACAACTGTCTCATCCTAAGACTCAGCTATTCCTTTCACTTTTATCATCACTGAAATCAGCTTGGCAAAGAATAAAGCATTAGTCTTTGACTTTGGTCTAATCATGTCTTCCATTTGAAGCATTAACAATCTGCACAGATTGATTTTTACACCATGTCTTAGCAAATTAAGAATATAGATATCTTGATATCTCAGATTTGCAAAATCTCCTCGCCTCGGTATCAACACATGCTGAACAAACTTGAAGAGGAGTCGATTCTCTCCATCCATTTCAGCAGCAACCACTTGCCTTTGATTTCCATTACCGGTCAGTTCTTTTAAGGCAGTTTCATAATCAAAGATGTCACTGCTAGGTGGCATTGCTCTTGATACATACCCAGAGACACCTTCATGTGGTACTTTCAAACACTCATCCCACTCTACTGAAGAAAAAGACATCTCTTTTCCATTTAAAAAAGAGCTTACCCGATTCTCATTTTCATACTTCTCAAAGCTTACAAACTCATAGAACTGATTTACCAACTTCGAGTAGTATGGGACATTGTTATTCGAGAAACAATCCACCCATTTCTGGTCTTCCAGAATCTCGAGTACTAACGATTTTCTAGGCAGTAGCCATTCCACGCACAGTTCCTTCTCGATTACTATGTCTCTATTTTGCAAGTGAGGATTCACTGGTCGCCTTCCCGATCTAGTTCTGACTTCACTAACACTGGCTTTATGCTGTGTCTTCTGCTTCTTAGCTTTTGGTTCTACACTTTCATCTCTGACGGTAGGAAGCTTAGTTTTTTCCATCGCGGGTTTAGGGTTCTTGGTCGATTTGGGAGCAAAGGTTCGAAGGTGAGAGATTTTGAGCTCGGTGAGGTAAGAAGTGGCTTAGACTTAGTTTTATCATTTAGGAATTCCAAATAAACGACTAAAATAGAGTAAGATAAAATAAAATAAAACGATTCGTATTCTTGGCGGCAGACAGATGTTTTAAAACATTGCATCGGTGTGAGTTTCAACATCGGTGAGAAAAACAAATCGGTGAGAATTGTACATCGGTGAGGATTTTCACATCGGTGAGAATTTCACATCGGTGAGCATTTTCACATCGGTGAGAATTTCACATCGGTGAGCATTTTCACATCGGTGAGCATTTCACATCGGTGAGAATTTCACATCAGTGATTAAACATTCCCAATTCGTGTCTTATGTAACTTAGCCTATCCGAACTTAAAGGTTTAGTGAAAATATCAGCCAATTGATGTTCAGTGCCAATAAATTCAAGAGAAATATCACCTTTTTGATAGCGATCTCTTAGGAAATGGTGTCTTACATCTATGTGTTTGGTTCTAGAGTGAGATACAGGATTCTTAGAGATGTTTATTGCACTGGTGTTATCACAGTTGATTGAAACATGTTTAAAAACATATCCATAGTCCAAAAGAGTGTGTTTCATCCACATAATTTGTGCACAGCAACTACCAGCAGCTATATATTCTGCTTCGGTAGTAGATAATGCAACTGAGTTCTGTTTCTTACTACACCAAGAAACTAAAGATTTTCCAAGAAAATGACATGTTCCTGATGTGCTTTTTCTATCTAACTTACAACCAGCAAAGTCAGCATCTGAATAACTCATTAACTCAAAGGATTGTCCTTTTGGGTAAAACAAACCTAAGTTAACCGTGTGTTTGAGATATTTAAAAATTCTTTTAACAGAAAGCAAATGAGATTATTTTGGATTAGCTTGAAATCTAGCACACATACACACACTAAACATAATATCAGGTCGACTAGCAGTAAGATAAAGTAAACTACCAATCATACCTCTGTAATTTGTTTGATCAACTGGTTTCCTAGTTTCATCTGCATCCAATTTACAGGTAGTACTCATAGGAGTTTCACTTTCCTTGATACTATCCAGACCAAAACGTTTTAAAAGATCCTTTGTATATTTACTTTGATTCAAAATAATACCATTTTCATTTTGAAATACTTGAAATCCAAGAAAGTACTTAAGTTCTCCCATTAAGCTCATTTCAAATTCATTTTGCATACTTTTTGAAAAATCAGTACATAAAGAGTGTTTAGAAGATCCAAAAATAATATCATCAACATATATTTGTACAACTAAAACATCTTTAGAAATTCTTTTAATGAAAAGAGTTGGATCAGCAATCCCTTTAGTAAAACCTTTTGAAATAAAGAAATTGCTAAGTCTATCATACCAAGCTCTTGGAGCTTGTTTTAAACCATACAAAGCTTTAGAAAGTTTAAAAACTTGATTTGGAAAATGGGGGTTAGTAAATCCAGGTGGTTGTTCTACGAAAACATCTTCAATTATAAAACCATTTAGAAATGCACTTTTCACATCCATTTGATATAACTTGAAATCCAGATGTGTAGCATATGCAAGTAAGATCCTAATGGCTTCTAGTCTAGCTACAGGTGCAAAAGTTTCCTCATAGTCTATACCTTCTTCTTGACTATATCCTTGTGCAACTAGTCTAGCTTTGTTTCTAACTATATTTCCAGATTCATATACTTTATTTCTAAAAACCCATTTTGTACCTATTGTCAAAGTGTCCTTAGGTCTGTCAACTAATTCCCAGACTTTGTTTCTTTCAAACTGATTTAATTCTTCCTGCATATCTATTACCCAGAATTCATCATTGATAGCATCATTGATATTTTTGGGTTCTAGCTGTGAAAGAAAAGCTTGATGTTCAACCTGGTTTCTTAGAGAAGCTCTAGTTTGTGTTCCTCTATCAAGATTACCAACAACAGCTTCTAAGGGGTGATTCTTTAGAATCCTCGTTGATCTGGTAAAGGTTGGACTATAAATTTCAGGTTCATCTATAGGTTCGGGTTCAACAGAAGCAGATTCTGGAGAAATTCCAGAACTGGATGCTTTTATAACAGGTTCTTTAGATTTATCATTAAGGTCCAGAATAGACAAATCTTCTTCAAGATTCTCAAGAGAGGTTTTAGGCTCATGTGGATCAGTTTCATCGAATTTGATGTGAACAGATTCTTCCACACATTTAGTTTTCTTATTGAATACTCTATAGGCTTTACTTGAAATAGAGTAACCCAGAAAAATTCCTTCATCACTTTTGGAAGCAAACTTATCCAGATTATCTTTAGTATTCAGAATAATTACTTTGCAACCAAAAACTTTAAAGTAATTAACCTTAGGCTTTCTATTGTTCCACAATTCATAAGGGGTTTTCTTAAGAACAGGTATGATTAAGACTCTATTAATGACATAACAAGCTGTATCTATAGCTTCAGCCCAAAAATAAATAGGCAGGTCATATTCATTAAGCATGGTTCTAGCAATTTCTTGAAGGGTTCGGTTTCTTCTTTCTACTACACTATTCTGTTGGGGTGTTCTAGGGGCAGAAAAGTTATGAGTATAGTCATTGTGTGAGCAATAAGATTCAAAATCTTGATTTTCAAACTCACGACCATGATCACTTCTCAAAGTTTTAATCTTAAGTCCACTAAGGTTCTCTACAGATTTAGAGTATTTAACAAAAGAAGAACAAGCTTCACTTTTGTGAGCTAGAAAATATACCCAAGTATATCTAGAAAAATCATCTACAAGAACATAAACATAGTGCTTCCCATTTAAACTAGAAACTCTTGATGGTCTAAACAAATCCATGTGAACCAATTCAAGTGGTTGAGAAGTCGAAACTTCTTTCTTTGATTTAAAAGAAACTTTGTGTTGTTTTCCCTTTTGACAGGGGTTACACACTCTATCATTTGGGAATTCTAATTTAGGTAGGTCTCTAACTAGGTTTTTTATAGAGAGTTTTCTAAGTGAGTGAATGTTGCATGTCCCAATCTTCTGTGCCATAGCCAAGATTCTTTATGAAAAGCATTAAAACAAGTAATATTCTTCTTAGCTAAAGAATTCAGATTAACAGCATAAACATTTTCATTTCTTAAGGCAGAAAATACCAAAACATTCTTAGAATTAAAAACTTTGCAGGAATCATTTTCAAATTTAACATGAAAACCATCATCACATAACTGAGAAATACTTAATAAATTGTATTTAAGTCCATCAACAAATAAAACTTTAGAAATCAAAATTGAATCAGTGTTACCAATCTGGCCTAGGCCGATGATTTTCCCTTTTGAATTATCACCAAAGGTGACAAAGCCTCCATCAACTTTTATTAAACTCTTGAAACAAGAGAAGTCTCCTGACATATGTCTTGAACATCCACTGTCCAAATACCAGGTCTCCTTACAGGAGCTCTTTAAGCAAGTTCCCTACAAAACAGATTCAGATGGGAGATGATTTTGGTACCCAGATTTTCTTGGGTCCAGACAGGTTAGCCAATAACACTTTAGGTACCCATATTTGTCTAATGGGTCTCATATAATTTGTAGAATTGACATGCTTTGAAAGATAAACTTTATTAGATCCATAGCTATGTATATAACTGGTTGAAGCATATGAAGTTCCAGAATTACCTTCATTCTGTCCAGATTTAGAAATGAATCTAGTTTTGGCAATTTTCCTTTGTCCAGGTTGGTATCCTATACCAGTAGTATATTTAGGTGATATTTGCTTTCCTAGCATCTGTGTTAGAGTATTCTTGCCATTTTTGAACTTCTCTAAGTCTTTCTTGAGTTGCTCATTAGACAATTTTAGTTCAGTATTCTCTTTAAGCAACTGAGCATTCTTTTCTACTTCTATATCCAGATCATATTTATGCTTAACACTTAAAGAATACTGTTTCTTTAAACCTTTATATTTATCCTTAAGCTCATTACATGTCTCTTCCAGCATATCACAGTACTCAAACAATTCATTTTTAGACATTGTTCCAGAATCAGAATCAGATTCTGCATTATCTCTAGAGTAATAATTTAAAGCAGGAGTTTCAGTAGTTACCTGAGAAGTGTTTGTCATAAAGCACATGTTGGCTCGATTCCTTTCAGAGTCTGAAGATTCAGCTTCACTTGTGCTGTCTTCTGAAGCACTCCAAGTAGCCTTCATGGCTTTCTTAAACTTATTGTCCTTATATTCATATTTCTTTTTATACTTCAGCTTTGGACAGTCGGCTTTAATGTGTCCTTTTCTCTTGCACTCATAGCAGACAACATCATCTGATTTTTCATTCTTCTTACAGTCCTTTTTCCATTTACCTTGGTGATAATACTTACCCTTATAATTCGTTTTTCTGAAGAACTTCTTTTTCCTATAAAATTTCTTAAATCTTCTAGCAATGTGAGCCATCTCAGCATCACTGTTAGAATCACTTTCACTGTCTTCACAGCTTGAACTTTCAACTACAGCTTGAAGCTTTTCTTTGTCCTTATTCTTTGAAGTTGAAGATTTGAAAGCGACAGACTTTCTTGGAGGTTCATTTTCTTCCTCTTTATTCACTTTAAGCTTTTATTCATACATCATCAGCTTGCCAATTAGTTCCTTCACAGGTATAGCAGCAATGTCACACGATTCTCTGATTGAGACAGATGTGCCTCTCCATCTATCAGGTAGACATCTCAAAATTCTCATAATTTGTTCCTTTGATGAGACATCCTTTCCCAGCGAGATCATTGTATTGACAATTTCATTGAACCTGAGATACATGCCAGAAATGGGTTCGTCAGGCTTCATTTTAAAATTATCATACTTGATAGTATAAGTGTTCAATCTCATTTCTTTAACATTCGTTGTTACTTCATGAGAAACATCTAAGGTATCCCAAATTTCATATGCAGTTTTACAAGAAGAAATTCTATTAAACTCTTCATCTCCTAGAGCACAGTACAAGGCATTCATAGCTTTACAGTTGTTATTGTAAGCAGTCTTTGTAGGTTCATCCCAAGTAGATCTAGCAGTAGTAGGAATTTTGTATTCTGATTCAATAGCAGTCCAAATATCAAAACCTATGCTTTCTAGATGAATTTTCATTTTCAGTTTCCACTGATCATAATTAGTTCCATTGAAGAAAGGTGGCCGGTTAGTAGCAGCACCCTCAAGTCTATTGTCCATGATGAGAAAATTTTAAAGAGATAAAAATTTAGATATAACAGAAATTTTAAGAACTTTAAAATACAACTAAAATCACAGTTCAAAAGCAGAGTACTTTTAGAAAGTATTTTCAATCCTTTGATACCAAGTGTTGGTCGGAGTGGTTTACTCAAGAGGGGGGTGAATTGAGTACCAATTAAAATTTCTGTATTTAAAAACAATGTCTTAAAGACCCCCAAATAAAATAATAAATTAAACTTTAGTGAATTTATATTAAAGTAGAGGTTCTGTCAGATTCTCAAGGGATTGATTAATTCCCAGTTAATCAACACAGGAGTGTGTGATTATCTTTTGAAACTAACTTACTAATCTACACTTAACATAAACACTTGCTAATTTAATTATCAAAGTAACTTTAAAAACAGTATTGGTTTTAAAGTGATTAGCAGCGGAATAAAACTTTGAAAGAGATGGCACAACAAATGTAACCGAGAGGTTCAGTCTCAAGCCGAGACTTAGTCCTCTCAAAAGTTTATATAAAAATGATCCACACCCTGGATTGGGGTTCAACAGTTTACAACTGTCCAGGTCCAAGACCACTACCACTATTCTTCGTGGGAAACAGTACAACAGCAACCAGCTGTCCAGGTCACACACGACCTCTACCACTGTTATTCGTGGGAAAGAAAGAATGAAAGAGTTTGGTAAGGATTTACAAATCCTCCAGTTTAAGTACAGGAGACAGTGTATGTGTTAGATACAGCATATAACACACACTGCTCGAAAAGTATAATAATAAATCACAGAACAAGATATGTAGAGTTTTAGAAATGGTTCTGGTGATTTCAGTGTAGCTCTGGACTCCTTTGGATTCGATCAGAAGTGATTCTGAGTCCTCTTCTCGTTTCTGTTTGAGAAACAGAGTGTCGTATGCTCCAGGTTCACAGATAGTAAAAATGTATTGGTTGAAGTTCTTCAGTGTTCTTCTTATATGCACAGAACACTTCTCGAGTGTGCTTGATTGTCTATGAGCTTCTCTGTGTTCTTGATGGAACTGGTTTTGCTCTTCTTGATTCTTCTCGTTCTTGTGTTTGGTATATTTCATCCACCACACTCTTTTTTTTCGATTCTCTCCTTGGGCAGCGTAGTCTTCTCATATTTATCTCACGGGAAACAGGGGACAGAAAAGATTTCCTTTCTGCAGGTACGAGGTACGGGTTCCTGACATCCGACAACCTTTATCAGATATTTGACAAATCATTAAAATGTACACGATATGACCGTTAGATAGATTAAATATAGGAAATAAAGAAATTCAAACAGTGAGTCGAGTGATCAGTAGGCAATCATCATCGGTAGCTTGGACATCGGTAGCTCAATGTCATTAGTTGATTTGACTCTATCAGTGGCTCTATGCGTCGGTTGGTACATGCTTGTATCAGTGACTTTGTTTATCGGTAGCTCCATGCCTCGGTAGCTCCATGCGTCGGTAGCTCCATGCGTCGGTAGCTGTGAGTCTGTCAGTATCTTCGTCTATCGGTGACTCTTATTCCATCAGTAGCTATTTATACTTACACCGGTAGCTCTATGTTTGTATCGGTAGCTGTCTGTAAGTCAGTAGCTTACATTTATAAGTACATCGGTAGCTCTGTGTTAAGTATATCGGTGACTCTGTCTGTCGGTAGACTAAGTCTATCGGTAGACTGGGTACCGGTAGCTCTTTATCAGTAGCTATAGGCAGATTACTTATCTGTTTTATGTAGAACACATCCGATTGTGTTAGGATTAATTTATAACTTGTATGAACATGGATAAATTAGGATTAACATATTCCAAAGACTATTTTAAAAATTATTATTGGTTTGATCACAGATTTGAAAGAATTAAAGTATAGATCAATGATACTTAAAAATATCATAGAGAATGAAAACATAATTGGGATTTTCAACACATATGAATACATGATTGAGATTATCAAAACAGGTGAGGTCAACAATATCTTTTCAGTAGTACTAATCCATTGTTCAGAAACTAATGGATCAGTAGACCCGCTAAAAGAAGGTGGACGCTGACTCATGAAGGATTCAATAGAATGTTGCTCCTTCCTTTGCTCGTTTGTAAGTCCTACATGATTCATAGCTTGAGAAAGTTGTGTGAGCATGGCTACAAGATTTTTAATTCCAACTCCCATATCGTTTGGTTGCTCAGGGGGACAATCATTGCATTGCCCATCGCATTCCGCATTAACACGGTTCCTTCAGGTTCCAGCCATTGACTAAAACCAAGAAGAATAGTGTGAGAAGAACTAATTATAATAGGAAAACCACATAATCAAGGATAAAATTTCACACTAAAGGTCTTATCCTAGGGCATTCATGGCCATTTCTAAAACACTAAGATTGTGTTCTATGCTTAGAATTATCCTTATGGTTCTTACTAAGGCTTTCACATCCTAGTTTCCAAAGGTTGACTATACCTTTCCTCTGATACCAACTATAACGACCCATACTTTACATACATTGTTAATACGTCAAAATTGAAGCACACTTATTACAATATATGACAAAACCACAAAGGACCGTATAGGTATAGTGTCTTTAGAAACTGGGAAACATAAACAACTGGTTCATAAATCTTCTACAGTGTCTCCCATTTATTTCATCATATCTAGGGTCCCTTTTAGCATATTCTACTTAATATCCATCTTCCTGACCTGGGGAAAAGAAAACATAAAAGGGTGAGCTCAAATTCTCAGCAAGGGAAAATAAAGGAAATAAAAATCATATCATATCTTTTTGAAAATCATAACCTGCAAAAGAGATCATAATATCTTAACATGGAATAAATCATAGAAGTGAAATGAGATCCCCATAATTATAAAATGAAACTTGAAACTTTGTGGCATGCACACATAATCATGGAACATCATTTCTTGTTAGTCATGACTCATTGCCAAGACTATCTTAGTGGACAGAGTCCCTTTCTGAACCGAGTCACCCTCGTTCCAGTCCTGTTTCACTGAACCGGTATAACCTACCATTCCAACCATGTCTATCTCATGAGATATAAAATCTTTACCTAATGCATTGGAGGGAGATATAGGTCCCACCCATCTTATAATGAATCCTTTCTTATGTGTGCCACATAATCATAAACCATACATCATAGCGTAACCCATGTAATAAAAATGGAATTCTTAAACAACATGACATCATAAAATAATTCATATAAGATAAAGGAATTCATAAAAATATTTCCATCACAACATAATCAAATCCATGTAATAATAGGGATAAAAACATAACCCTTTTATTATCTTAGATGGAAAATAATTTTGATAAAATACTTGAACTCCATTCTTGAGGAAAATATCCTTTCTACTTCAAAAACATTTTTCCTTTCATAACATGTCATACGACTTTAAAATAAAAGAAGATGATTAAAAATAAACTTGAAAACTTGTAAAGTAAGCTTCTTGGAAATAATGTTTTAAAAATCCATTCATGCCGTATAAGTTAAAAAAACATTCATCTCGTACTTTTGTCGGAAAAGTCAAAAAGTACCTCGTACGAAAAAAACGACAAAAGATTCATTTCATATTCTTTACTAAAAACTCACCAAAGGGTAAAATTGGATTTAAACTATTGTAAGTGGATGGAAACAATATTAAATATTGAGGGAACATGTATGTGGATGATAAAATACACCCCAGTAAATGCCAAAGTATAAACAATCTCGGATAAAAATGAGATTGTGATATTTCCCTTACCTTAGGTCCGATTTGCTTTGTACGTGTCCGAATCTCCTGTATAATGGTTTAAATAATGTTATTGACTTATTCTAGAATCATACATATTGATATGATATCATATATGGTCATATTCTTAGCTTCTTGTAAGTAATATTTCATTGTTACTTGTTACTCGGGTCCTTATTGCCTTTTGTTCTTATGCGTGTTTTGCAAAATAAATTCTTATTCTTATTTTAAGGTTATAGATACCTTATATCCAGAATGGTATTAGTGTAACATATATCATATTTATTCATTCAATTCATTTATATAATTACTATGTAATGATGATCATGTAGAACGAGTCGCATCACATTGTGGAGACGGTATTCCGTACGTACGCACGAGTGATGATATCGTTCCTATGATCGTGGAACTGTATTGGAGTATATATATATTATTTCAGTATCAATATTACTTTATAATAATCATAAATATTTACTCATTACACCATTATACCCATCCTTGTAAGGTGATGGTGGAAAATAGATTACACCACGGCGTGGAGACGGTATTCCGTACGTACGCACACGCGGTGATTTCATTTTTCCGTAGGATGGATAGAAGGTGAATTAGGGTTGTTTCATATTTATAATAACATATCAGTATGTAAGTAATACTGATGTTATTACTTTATCATGAAACAACTAAAGAAGAAGAAGTTGAAGAAGAAAGAAATTGAAAAGATCGGTAATGGATATTACCTCTTCTTTGGAACGCCTCTTTGAATCCTCCACATAGGGAACTAAGATTGGTCTTTGAAGAAGACCAGGACCTCTAGGATTATTCTGGGAAAGTGGAGAGGAGAAAATGTCATGGGTTGGCCGAGCTTGAGTGCTCAAATTTGTGTGAGGAGGAGGGGGAGGAGGTGCCCTTTTATAAGGGAGGAGAGGGGCACCTTAGGAATATCTCAAAATATTATTTTATATTAAAGTCAAAATCGGTTTATAATGGTTCCAAAGGGTCTTATTTTGAAGCTAAAGTGGGGATGGGTCGAAATACTCTCAATTAATAGGATTTAGACAAGTTTATGGTATTATTTTAACCTTATCAATTAGATTTAACTCTAAGTTAAATAATTTAACTTTTACCGTGTCTTTTTGTTTTCTTTCACTATATGGTTAATACACTTACTATAACATGCCAAACGAACCCCAAATTATTTATTATTAATATATATATCCTTATCTAAGTCATTTGGCCGAACCTTAGATTTTTAGGAATAAAATAACAATTAATAATATAATATTTGATTTAAAAACTATTTTGTGTCAATTTTGACACTATTTGATATATGATTTTTGTGAAAGTCATAACAGAATTATATGTTCGAACCAAGTTGATTAAATCAACACTAATATATCATAGTAACCTAGAAAATTAGTGGAATTCATAAAAAGTCTCAAATTACATTTATTTTGGTGTTTATAACATCAATTATGTCAATATTTCATTAATATAATAATTACTGCATCATCATTGTGTCATAAATAAATTAAATTATTTAAAGTCTAAAAATTACAAATAAAATACCATTATGTAGGAAATATTTTTAGCTTTCTAATAAATATTTATAGTCTAATTTATCTTATGTATAACCGCATATTAAAAATTATTTACTTATTAAACTTTGATTTTAACTATTTTAACCCTTCTTTAAATAAATTAATAATAAATGTCCTAATCTAACCCATGTGGGCCTAAATGGTCATATTTTATTCCTAAGTTTGTTTTTGGTCGAATTAAACTAATCCAATAGAATTAAGACATGTGTTAGGGTAATATTAATATCATATTTACCCTTAGTTACCCTATTTACTATTAACAGCGGTAAAAAAAATAAAAAGTTACTATTCACCAAAAAATTATTTTTATCACATTGAACTACATTTTACTTACTGATATCAACCATGTCTGTCGGATTTTCGAAATTCCATTCACAGAAGCAGTAAAATTAAGTTTTATGCAAAATTCAGTTTTTAACCTACCACTTAGTGGTTTCACTATTCATCAAAAATTGAAAGTTTTCAGAAAAATACCAAAATTTCACCCTAGGCTAATTTCGGTATTCCGAATCCAAAAATGAAGTCCATTTTGAAAAATAAAATTTATAAAATTTCAAAAAGTGGTTATTACAATTCATAACGGCTAGTTTTAATAATATTTTAATAGCATATCGTTGTTTAGTGAAACTCGGTATTGCGTACGATGCAAGCTATCAAGGAATGTCGTGATTGCGTGTAAAGTAAGACAAGCAAGTGTGTAGTGAAAGATTCCTTTGATGATATATAAAAACAAAATATTACTCATAAAAATCTCGGGTGTTACACAATTGGCCATAACATCGCTGGGAAATAATCCACTAAAAGGATGTCCCAAAAGCTCCTTGGCTCAGGCTCAAGACATGGCCCTTGGTTTCCCCACTCATCAACTGGGGGAGGCTGCAGGACCAGTAATGGCACTGAAGCAGACCGTTGGGATGGTAGACTGGCCGGTGGAGAATACGGTGAATGGGCTGAGAATCCACCATATCTTTGGTTGTCCTGCGATGAATGTAACGACTGATCCACCACATCCTGGTAAGATAGACAGACGACCATGAATTCTGGTGTAGGGGCTACGATTACAGGTGGTGGGTCATGTTATTGTTCATCCTTTATCGGTCCCCATAATAACTCTTTATGATCTCTTATTGAGGCAAATAATTTTCTTGTTGATGGTAGAGAGGATTTAATGGCCAAGCCCTAAGAAGGAGCCAAATATTCCTCCTCCTATATGTATCTACGGAGGGAGGAAGGAATCCAGTGGAAATCACATTCTAGAAGTATGAGGCCAACATGCCTCATTCCTGCCCTGTCCCTTGATGAAAAGGATCAAGGTGAGGGTTCCATTGCCGAATTGCATTCTGCCTCGGAATCTTAGAAGCATACTGGCTTAATTGTAGCCTAAATCTTCTCGATGCACTTTTTATGGTGTCAGTGACCCGCCCTCCTACTCTGGGATGGCTCTTCGGGATAGGGTAGATTTTTTTCTTGAGGTGGACCATTGATGGAGTTGATTCTGGGGTGGAGAGGGCTTCTTCCTGGGTGAGATGGGGTGTGAGGAGCATCGGGAAAAATTTCAAAGGGAACACAGGGAGGACCTCCATGTCCACTGGCTGATGCACGGAGGGAGTCTCTACAGAAAGTTCTAGAGTAGGTAGGACTTTTGATGGAGCTGGTGGATGCATGGGAAGGGCCTCTATGCTTTTTTCCTTTCGAAACAATGGTACGAGGAAGGTCTTCATACTGGTCAAGATGAACATGAGTAGGACCTCCGTGTTTGGTTCCCATGAAGAAAACCAAACCTCTGCTTCTCTGATTGCTGGGATGAGGAGGTTCCTAATCGGTTGCTGTAAGGACTTTGGAAAGACCCCCACACTAATAGTTGACAGGACGGGAAGCATCTTCACATCGGCAACCTGTGACAGGAGGGACGACTCCATACATGAGGTCATGGGTGCAGAAGAGGCTTCCGTATTGGGTGTCAATGCAATGAGGAGGACCTTCAATCTGATTGAAGGTGGCATGGGAAGGACCTCCACACTGAGATTGGGAGTGGGGAGGTCCCTCACTCTCATTGTTGATGGTACAGGGAGGAACTCTGTACTGGATGTCATTAATGCAGGTCAACCCATGACATACGCCGCCTGTGTCGACGACCAAGAGAGTCGACCCAGCCTGCTCGTGGGGTGGCTAGGGCCTCGATATGTGCTGGTCATATGAGTGGCCTGGCTCAGTATAAATAGGGGACTAATGGTATGCTTCAGCGGTGGCATGGGCCACAGTAGTCATTGATGGTGACGCCCCTGAGTGGTCATCTTCCTCAGCTTGTGCCTGATGCTGGTGTTGGGTTAATCAGACTAGGACCGGTGGTGCATGTGCATAGCTCACCTGCTCCTCAGCCTGTGGGGATGGGTGGCGGTGCTGACGTGGCCATTTGGGATCCCTCCTTGGGATCCCCTGGAATGGTATTCCAATGGGGATGGCCCAGAAATCCCTCACCTCACTGGTGTAGGGGAGGGAGTCATCGAAGTGTTTCAGGGAGAGGCTCCCAAAACAATTATATGTCGGAGTGGGGAGAAGTGGCTCTATGTGCGACCCTTAGGGACGACATTGATGATGAAGTGCAGAAGCCTCTAGGTCTTTTCAGGACATATCCTAGGTTGGGATAATCCCCTCCTCCTCGTATCATTGAATTAGGTCATTAATTACCCTTCTCTGAATGAATTCAGATGGGGAGATGGGGTGTGGGTTCCCAGTAGCCGTGGACATGGAGGCTTCCATGAGGGAGATGAGGCCGTGAGGGATTTCCGTGTTGACATTGACCCTGCCCCTTACATTGGTGGGTGGGTAGTTATTGGTTTCCTGTCATGACAACATGGGTCCTGCAAAGCAGGTTAATTTAACCATTAGTGCTGAAAGAAGGAAAATGACTTCCAGTGCCCCAGCTCCATTTAGTCTTCTAGGGTTGGTAAGAAGGTTCCATGCTGACAACGTCGTAGACCAAGATGTCCAACGTTCAACTACCCCAATTTCTAGTGAGTTTCATGTCAAGCCCACTATTTTCTTGGCAGTACCTGGTGCCTGATACATGGATCCGATGACACGAAAATCCAATGATGTATCAAACACTACTAATCTCCACATTTAGGAGAAGAAATTCACATTGAGTTCACCATTTCTATTTCTAGAACTTTCGTCGGGGCATGCATTCGTCTTTGGAGGATGTGCAATTGTTGCCCCACATTCCCGTTTTCCAAAGGCGGGTGACATATGTCACTTATTCAGGGATGTTTGATCCTTGATCGAAATGGGATGATGAGATGTCGGTTCCTCCTTACGTGGATTTCTCCTCAGAACTCGTTACCTAGTCTAGGTCTCCCTTATAGACTTAAGATGTTGTTCATGAAATTCTTCACAGTGTCATGTCTTCATGGATGCTGGTTAATTTTGCTTATTCTCTCAGGACATTCCAAGGGGTCCAGTCAGGGTAGAAACCTTCGGTCGGGGGAGTAGTCACGTTGGACATCGTTGGTGTGTCTAGATGCTGGAACACTGGTGCATCTTATGATAGGTATTCTTGAGGGCACAGAATCCCGAGGAATCCCATGTCGAATGCGGGGAATTTTATGCCATAGGAATGTCTATGAGGTTTTCCTCAGCTTCCCATGTTTAACACAGGGTATGCAGTGAGTTTAACTTCTAGATGAGACAGATCAAACTGATTAGAACACTGACAGGAGTGGATTAGATGGGTGAAACCCCAGGAGGGATCACTGATGTTAGGGCTAATGTGTGGTTAGTTACCCAATTACTACTAGGAGTAGCAATAATGTGGGTGACATGATATCACTGGGATGTGGTGGCCCGGGTAATAATCAGGATGAATATGGATTGTTAAGAGTGGATGGAGAGTGAGATGGATCCAATGTGAGGGTGACGGTGATGTTGGGCATGAGCCTCAAAGATACTTCCTACGTATCCCCATGGTAGGGAATCAAAGTCCACATAGTTCGGTGGGGCGATGGGACACCTGAGGAGGTGACCCATGGAAATGGACACATGGATGGGATCCAGAGGAAGTAGAACCTATGGTGTGGTTCATGACCTTCCCGAAACACATAGGCTCAAGGGAGAGAGGCCACGATGAGACATGGGTGATGGGCTTGAACCTTAGGGAGGCTTCTTACGTATCCTTGTGGCAGAGAATCAAAGTCTACATAGTTAAATATGAGGGTATATAATAGGAGTGTACGCATAGGACAACAACCCATAAATGTACTGGGCTTACGCGTGGTTAGCATCCCATGGTTGGTCTGATGCTCATGGGGCGGAACAGAGATGTGGGTCCCAACTTGGGGGACACCAAAGTCTGCCAGTGTTTGGGGTTGAACCTCAGGGAGGATTCCTATGTACCATGTCTAGGAGATAGGCATCAAACCCATGTAGTTCATCTTACAACATATTACCATTGTGTGGGGCTGACAACAACTTACCACTGTTCGGGGTCCCAATGGCTTACCGTTGGTCGGGGTCCCAACGGCTTACCATTGGATTGGGGAACACAATGACTTACCGTTGATTAGGGAACACAACGACTTATCGTCGATTGGGGGACACAATGTCTTGCCATCGATTGGGGTTGGACCTCAGGAAGGCTTCCTACGTACCTTATCTATGAGACAGGGATAAAATCCAACATAGTTCAAATGGGTACAATTTAACATCTTGTGGGACGAAAAGGGGCATACAGTTTAATGTCAAGTGGGATGAAGTTGAACCAAAGTGAATGGGTCGGGAGAAGTAAGTTTTGGGCTTGAACCTCCAGGAGGATTCCTGTGTACCTTGTTTGGGAGACAAGGATCAAATTCCACGTAGTTCAGGATAGTGGATAGAGTTTAACATCTTGCGAGACAAAGGTGAGTCGACATGAAGTGGCCGGGACAAATATGTGTTGGGATTGAAACTCAGGGAGGATTCCTATGTACCTTGTCTGTGAGACAAGGATCAAAGTCCATATAGTTCGGGATGGTTCATGGCTTACCCTCTAAGGCGGCCCAAGAAGGATTCCATGGTCAATGCTTACTCTAAGCCCACATGAGTCATGCTAGGTTTGAGAAACAAGAGGCTACAAAGACCTGACAAGCACATCGTGAAAGGTGCGTCCGCGAGAAGTGAATTGGGGCTTACACATGGTTAGCAGCCCAAAGGGGAAATAGGGGATTATGCGTGGTTAGAGGCCCAAAGAGGAAACATGGGCTTATTCATGGTTAACAATCCAGGGAGATGGAGATTGGGACTTACTCCAGAATAGAGGCCCGATGGCGACAAGGCCCGGAGGGAAAGGGATGGTATAATAAGGGTCCATGTGCCCATCTCTCCTTTGGTCTTTCGAACCGAAGAAAAGTGGAGGATCAAGGATTGTACCTCTAGAAAGAAAGTCTAGGGGATTTCACAAAGGTGGTTTCCCTTCCCCGTGGACAGACGCTGCTCCAGAAAAGAGGTTCTCATTCCATGTGAGGAAGATCTCACTCCCGTGGAGATGAGAGAGCATGGATAATTTCTGAGACAGGGCGCCCCACGTGTGTTACATAGGGTAAGGCCACAATTTATTGTCATTTAATGAGGATGATGGTGCTTGGAAATTTAATGTCATGTATCTCGGATGATGCTGGTTCACTTTTCACCCCTAGGACTTACATAACTGGCATGCTTTAACCCTTGGTGAAGGGAAGGCACCGGTAATTCCATAGTGAGTGGGTGTAGTGGAGTGATCCATTGAGGGGCCCACATTAGCGTGGCTATGCAAAGAAGTAATATCCATTAGAGTGCCTATGCGAAGAATCATAATTCTAAGCAACGCAATGTAAAGCACCGCCCAAGGGACCTTGAATTCAATTCGTACAAACTTGGAGGGTCATACGGGAGAAGGGTCTGTGAAGCAAATGGGTTCGCATGAAGGGACCTTGTGAAGCTCTGGTGCTCCATGTAGTGGAGGGGCATCGCGAAGGGGTATCCTTTATGAATTGGGGTGGCCTATCCTAGGCATAGGGCATAGGATCATATGGGGGTGCTTCGCGAAGTGCAAAGGCTTATGCGAAGTCGGACTTTGCAAAGCAAGGGTACCTTGCAAAGAATAGCACTGCGAAGCAATGTGCTTCGCAAAGCACAATGACCCTACCTTATCATATGGTTCATATGTGCATGGAGGGTACTTCACAAAGCATGAGTGCTTTGCAAAGACTTGAGTCCCCTTGAGGATCTCTTTCCTTTGTGGTGGCCCGTGGGCTTTGCGAAGGGCATCCCTACTTGAAGAGGGGTGGTATTTGAGCTAAGGGAAGGGTACTTTGCAATGCTCAAGTACCTGGAAGAGCTCATTTCTCTCAAGGTTTTGCAGAGAAGAATTTTCATCGTGATTTGAGAGCAGAGAAGGTGAAAGGTTGGAGTATATGTCCTTTGATATTGAGGGGATCCAGATATTTATAGGCGAGGGGTGGCGCGAATTAGGGACAACTCAGCACGAAGCCACATGGTGCTCTGTGATCGGCTGCGGATTGCGTCAAGTTCATCATAACCATGAAGTCGACCGTAATCCCCCCCTCGGCGCAGAGCTCTCCTGGGGGCTCTGTGCAGAGCTCGTGGAGGCTCCCATCAGGTTCGACGAGTTCATGGAGGTCGATTCAGCTCCCTCCACGGCGCGAAGCTCCCAGTCAATTGTGTCGTAACTGTGGATCCTCCCGCCTCTTTACTCCAGAGTAACCACAGAGGGTGCTTCGACTTCACATCGGTCGTGGTGCTGTGGGGCTCTACGAATGGCGTTGTGCTAAGGGGCCCCACGAACAGGCTTCACAAGGCAGCCTTTTTTGGGAAAGGTTTCTTCTTCACACCCTTTATATATTTTGGCACCAACATTCCCTTTAATGATTCAATTTAAATATCAAAATTCATGAAATACCATCCACTTTCCCTTCCACCTGTCTCACAATACACTTCCATATTCTCCCTCTCAATCTCTATTCTTCAATGAAGACAAAAAATCCACCATAGTTCCTCCACTTCTCAATCACAATTGACTTCGTCAATATGTATTCCTAATTATTATTTCTGTAATTGTTTATAGAATCAGTAACCCATATTATATAAATCCTAAGATAATGTCATACTTCAATTAAACATTCTTCATCTTGGCATGAAGCACTCAATTCTTTTTGAGAAGAAAAACACTATGTCTATCACAGTTAAATACATTTTCCAGTCATTTTTTCCATCTCCTTTAATACATGTTTACAAAAACCATATCCTTTTTGGATTTTGTTACAAAAATATACTCAATCCTTTTGGAAGATATCACCCACACATTATGAAATTTAAATATATTACTTATTGTAGTTCCTTTACTTGTAAACACATATATTGTGGTACTCCTACTGTTGAAATCACCTCTAAAATCAATATCTATATGCCCCTATAGAGAAGTTTCCTTCCCAAAGAACAATGATACTTAGTTTCTTTCCTTAAAATATTGTATTATTCTTTTCAAAACATCCTGGTATTTTTTTCCCAGATTATCCAAGTATCTTCTCATAACTCACACTGCATGAGAAATATCTGGTCATGTATAAAATATGACATACACAAATATTCAAACAAATTATGAATTAGAAACCTTTCCTAGCTACTCAGCCTCTTATTCTATATTGGGTTGTTGATCATTAGATAACTTATAGTTACTATCTAGGGGAATAAAAAACTATCTTTACTTCAAGAAAATTATTCTAGATCAAAACAATTACAATAAAGTCAATTTCTGGTAACATAAATCCTCAATTTTCATAGTCTCTCTTAATATTATTCCATAATGTTCTTCTATATTTGATAAAATATTTTATATTGAACTCCCCTTCCAGTTTCCCATTTTTTCAATAATATTTTTCTTGAAAAATCATAAAATAAGAATTTTATCCATATATAGAAGTAGTATAATGTACCCATCACCAAAATACTTGATGTGTTAGAATTGTTCCATGCTATACCTTGTTTTCATTTTTTATCATGAATGAATCAAAATTATTCTTATACTACCTAAGTTCCTACTACAACTAATATAATGATTTTGGGATTTTTTTAATCTCGTTCTTTCTATCCTGACTTGAAAAATAATTCTAGAAGCATTATATAAATTTTTTCATACAAATATCCATGATGGAAAGTATTATTCACATCAAGATACTTAATAAATATACCCCATGATGAAATAACACTAATAAACACCCAAATGGTTGTTAGATTCATTATATGTAATAAAATTTTAATGAAATTCACACCTTTATTTTGTTGAAATCCCATCAACACCAGCCTTGACTTATTCCCCATATTACCATCATGATATTCACTAACATTGTATAGCCAATTTTCTACAATTATTTCATTCCTTGTGGCTATGGGGTCACCTGCCAAGTATTTTTAGCCTGTATAGAATAAATCTCCCCATTTAGATCCATCCCTTATATGCTCAAATCCTTTAGTTATATTTCTTATTTAAAGCATTCGAGATCATCAACACCAACCAATAGAAAATAGTGTAAGGATGATGAATACCTCTATATAGGGGTATTATTACCCTAGTTTATGTAATCAATTCTACACGGTGAGTCTGTTCTACCAACTCTATTGTCACATGCTCATGATCACCTTCCATATCTATTTACCCATGATGTAACAACTTAATATTTTGGTATATACTTACCATTAATTTCCTAATATGATTGATGGATTATGGAAAAATAAACAAAAAAACAAAAAAAGATAATTTACAATAAAAATAATATAAAATATGACCTTTATAAACATAGTCATTAAATTAGAGGTTATAAAAAGGTGTAACTATATTACAAACTCAATTGAAATAATATGTAATATTGTATCAAGTAGTTTGAGTCTTCCTTATGATTCCAATTTTTCTAAGAATGGGAAAGAGGTTGCATCACTATGGTTTTCCCTAGACAAAACCCATGCCGAACTTTGATAGGCATGACATGAGTAAGCCACAAACGTGGTAGCACAAGCGACCCGATCGCCTCCTGGATTGATCGCCCCTTGACGAAACCATGTTGTTCCAACCCAATCGCCTCCTGGATTGATCGCTCCTTGACGAAACCATGTTGTTCCAACGAGACCAACTAGGGAAGATGGGAAGCCAACCTGCGGTTAAGAATGCTCCTTAGAATATTATAAGGGATATTACACATACTCATAGGGCGATAATGAAGAATAGATGACAGGTTCTTGATCTTGGGGAGAAGGACAAACGTGGTAGCACAAGCGACCCGAGGTAGGATACCCCCATGAATAAAATCCCGAATGGCACTAATCACTTCCATTTTCACTATATCCTAGGATCCTCTATAAAAAGAAGAAGGGAACCATCTGGGCCCGGTGCGCTATTAGGGTTCAGGCGCATTAATGATTAATGCATCATGAATTTCCTTCTCACTCAGCATGGACCCCAGGATCTCATTGTCCTCATCAGAAAAAATATTAGGAGTAACCTCCAAGAAATTAGGATCCTCTGAGGGATACCCATTGGGAAGTCGTGCATTGGGACCAGCCAGGAGATTCGAGAAGTAGGAATTGGCCATGCTGCCTACCAAATTCATGTCCTCTATGAAAGACCCATCCTCCAATTGAATATTAGGCTTGATCAACCTCTTCCTTTCCATAATAAAGGCATGGAAAAAAGCTGTATTCCAATCACCATCCCTATGCCACATAGTTCTCGCCCCCTCCCTGCCAAGGCGCTCTTGCTTCAGCAACAGATCCACTAGAAGATCCTTCTTCCCCACCAGCTCTTCAAAAACCCGATCATCCCACCCATCCTCCAAGTGGCCTTCAAGACGCTCAACTTCACGCATGGTGGACTGGACCTCCCCATCAAATGGAGTGATGTTAATAGACCATTGCTGGAGAATGTTCTTAAGCCTACCTATTTTATTATGGAGAGTAAGCCACAAATTGTCCTCGGAAGTGTCGCCCCTGGAAGCTCTGACCAGGTCCTGATAACCATGGACATTGGCCCAAAGTTAACTGAATCTGATCCTCTCTTGAGTATCTTGCATAGAAGATGAGGACATAAGAAGAAGAGAGTGATCTGAAATCCCAAGAACCAGATGATTAATCGTTGTGCTGGAGAAAGACGAAAAGGCATGCATGTTCGCCAGGCAGTGGTCTTAACGACTCCAAGATCGACGATTCCCCCTCTAGTTGTTGCACCAAGTGAAACTGTCTCCCACAAAGCCAATGTCTGAAAGACTAGTAGCCGCCATGAATTGAGTGAAGTATAAACTAGCACTCCGGGGGAAAGGCCCCCTGCCCCTCCTCTCAGCCGGGTCCACCACCACATTGAAATCACCACCAAAAAACCATGGGGTAAGGCCAGGATCGAACGTGGAGAGATCCTTCCACATATTCTCTCTTGGATGGGGATCACAACTACAATAAACAAAGGGCACAAAAAAGGAATGTGGGCCACAGTCCACCTTAGCTATGATAAAATGATCACCAGCCTGCACCATAACCACATTACAAAACCTTTTCGAAAAAATCCATATGTGATGGTTGATTGGATCCGTGTGCATATAACCATGCATTCTAATTTTTCTAGAGAATTATTCAATACTGTTAGGACACTTCTTGTGCTCAAGGATGCCTCCGAGAGGGGAAGAGACAAACTGCCTGTTGGTGCCGAAAGAAGCTCTCCCTTTCCTATAAGCTGCCCCCGGAGGGGAGGGCCTTCTGTGGAAGAAATGGGGGCCTCTGGGGCAGAGAAAATGGGGAAAACACCAGATGGAATGATCAAAGGCTTGGGCGCACCCTCAGAGGGCCACTCTATCATAGTCGAAGCATCACTAGTGTAGACCGAAGACATAGAGGGAAAGGCTCTCGGCCCCGAGAAAACAGCCAGTTAAAAAGGAGAGACTTAAAGGAGGCGAACTGGAGAGGTGCAAGAAGCTTTGGATCAAAGGGCACCACATCCCAGCAAACAGAAGAGCTCTCCCCTTGGGGGACCGGCCCAAACTCCGCCACCTCCTCAGGATGAATGTCTGCTCTAGGATCCTGATCCTCAGCCGGGGAAGCACCCATAACAGAAAGAGGAACATCCCTGGCATGCCTCCCTAACTCCACCCCCAAGGGGCGTTGAAGCCTAAATTGACCCTGCCTCCGGCAGACCTGCAGAGAATGGCCCTGAAGGAGGAAGTGAGAGCAGAATCTGGGGAAGACGGGGTAGAAATCTCCTGAAGCCAGCTGAAGGAGCCCTCGACCCGAAGCTCAATTTGCTCCTAAAAGGGACAAGAAATGTCCAACTCCACGCAAATATGAGCCACTAAGGACGAAGAGCCACGTCTTGTAGCATCATTCGAGAGAAAAAAAACACCCAGGGAATCCCCAATGACTCTAAGAAAACCTTCATTCAAGAAGGGGGAGCGGCAGACCAGGGAGATGGATCTTGACAGTAGCCAAACAGCTTTCTTTCCCTCTGTGAACCTCCATGCAACACCTAGAATGGCTAAAACTCCAGCGCCCCATAGAACGGGGAACTCTACACAAAATATAGATGAAGTCAGCTTCCGAATTCAAAACAATACAGAAAGAATTCCTATGAAAAGAGGAGATCTGCGCCGGATGACTGAGGCCCCAGGAGGCGACCCAACGCTGGAAGGCGGCAAGGGGTGGCTTAGCCGCCCCGAACCGGGTGACCAGAGTCCACCGCAGGCAATCTTTCTCCTCTTAAAATGTGAGCGCTGGGATGATGAGATGAACACGACGCCCCTCACACGACGACCTAACCTCCGACACACAGAAACCTCCAGAAAGAAGGGCAGATCAGGAACCGTAGAGGAGCCACAGAGCGCATCCCTGAACGATAGGCCATCAGAAGGAGCAGAACGAGAAGGGCCAGGCAAGAGGGCCACCTGATCGCACAGAGCAGAGAACGCCTTGGAGACAGGAGGCGGCCCGAAGCAGGGGCAGGCGACCACAGAAATAATGTATCATTAGAATATTGGTATTTTCTTTCAGTATAATACTTAATAATCAATCTATGAAATTATTAATATAGTCAAGTTATTGTCATTATTATACTTAAATATAATTTTATTGAATTTAAAAAATTATTCAATCATATCCACCCATTACTAAAATAAGATATCATTGATTATGCGCACGTGCAGACTATCGGCTCCACAAAAAAATTATTTATCATCACCACCGATATTGGACGGTTCTAAAAAATTTCTTAATGAGGATATATGATAATTTTTAATTTTTAATCATTTTAATATTTTATATTATCATTATCTAGATACATTCTATTACTCATGAAAACATTATAAAATGTTACTGTTTTGGTTGGTTTTACCATCTATGTTAATGATGTTACAATGTTCATATAATAATAAAATATGGGATGTAATATAACAGATATAATGTGTGATAAGAATGGATTTAAGATGTATTAATTATTATATAATCTTGTTATCAATATTTTAAATTTTTATTAATACACCACCTTTCAATCATTAAGCATGTTGAAACTAGTTTATGATGTTTCCCATTTTCACAAACCGTGTTCATTTCTTTCACTTAATGAAAACAAGAAATAAGGAATAATTGGAAACCAATGATTATTTTTCATAAAAAATTTTGTAATTATGAACTTGAAAACACTAAGTAAGAATCTGACTTGTTACCATGATATTTGAATGAGACAAACAAACGATTGTTCTAAATCCAATTAGTGAAAATAACTATATCTATGAAATATATTTGTAAAAAGGATTATAAATGAAGTTTAAAATGGATAATAAATTTTAATTATGTCCTGAAAAAAGTACTTAAGTTAGTTATGATCATTTTAAAAGAGGGTAGATCAAGGCCTCGTTATCATAAACTCAAGGTAGGAGTTTTTGGAAACTCAATTACCTCTCAAAGAGTTATAATCCTCTTTTGAAAAATGATGTTAAAAGATGATTATAATTTTCCTTGTGATGGTATTATGATGTATTCTCTACTTATATTATAGGGAAATTATATTCTATATCCATATCATTATCTATGATGAACTTATTTCTTTAAAATACAATATTTCAAAAAACAACCCTTTTCATTTCTAATGAGTCTTTCTCCCCCATGACCATATTTTAATCCCATTAATGTTTTCCATTCTTATATAGAGAGATATTATGTTTTACCTCTTATGCACCTCATGTTTATCTTTATAACATTTCAAAAGGATGTTTTATCTAGCTTTTAAATTATTTGGGTTTTCAACAAAAGTATTTTGGTATATTTAATGGTTTTCTTTCATGTACTTACCTTTAACCTTAGAAAACTATATTTATTTATAAAACATTGTTTTCCTTTCAAAGTTATACCATTTTAAAAATAATTTTTTAAATGTGTCTTTGAAAAAATTATGAAAATGTGGTTTGAAAAATACTTTTAACACTATTTTAGAAATCATTTTCAATGGTTTAAAAGAATTATTTTTCTTAAAGATTTTAATTAATTTTCTTATATAAAGGTAATTTTCAATTACCATGAATTTATTTACAAATTCTATTAAAATAAAATCATTTATCATTTTTCTAAAAAAATAAATCTCTTTTAATGATTCCATGTGTATATATCTTTTCGATGCCTTTTACTTTTTCTATGAAACATCATAATTACATTTTCATGGGTTCTAAGATAAATTTTTATTTTCATGGATTAAAAAATATTTCTTTTTAAGAAATTTAAAAATATCAAAACATTTAAAATTTTTAAAATTGGTATTTCTAATGTATCTAAAAATCATTTCTTAACTAACATCCTTTGAAATATCTTGTTGTTGATAAATGATATTCTTCAAATGATATCATCCACCTTATTTCCCTAGATGGAGTAATAAATTCTCCTTCCTATCGGAGTGATCTAACACTGCCATTGTATTTCCTAGCCATTGAATGTTTATAAACATGAACTTTCTTCTAATTATTTTACTTAGCTAATACCTAATTAATTATTACTTATATTAAGGGGTGTAAAAATATATTCCTATAAATCAATTGTGTTGGGGAAATGATTAACTAAATCGTGTTCCCCTTTTAAATATAGTGTTCATATCATACACTTCACTACCTCAAATTGAATGGTATTTACCTAAAAATTTGTATGCCTTCATTGGATACCAATTTACTTTCCATGTGTTTGTCATGATAATTTATGGAACTTGGAATTTTTCTATCATGTAATTTCATTTGAAAAGGCATATTAAACCCATTCCCTTTCCATGGGTTCTATATATGATGATTTGGAAATTTCATAAAACCCATTTTCTTTATATGGGTTATTTGATGATGTGATGATTATCTTTCAAGTGGAACACATGTGTATGGATACTGTGATGGGTGGGATCTATATCACCTTCCAATGCATCTTGTAAAGGATTATATCTCATGAAGTAGAAATTTATTGTGATTAGGTTAGTAAGTAGCTAGGTTTACATAGGGTGAGTGTGATGGCACATAGCAGTACTAAAAAATTTAGGTGTGAATAGGCTAGAATGTATCATGGTTTATAAAGATAAGAAATCCTATTTTTTATTTTATTTTGAAACCTTATTTCATATGATTTATGGCTCAAGATTTATGATTCATGTTTTACTTTTTATTCCATGGTAATGGTTTTATTATTTGATGTTATATATCTATTTTTTATGCTTACAGGAAAATCTAATTGATTCATGTTCTATTTTAATTAGATAATTCTTCCTATTCAATTATTCTTACTTGTTTATGATCTATCCACTATGGAATTTGATATGTTGACCCTTTTAGAGCATTTGAGCTCACCCACTCTTATTTTTTACCTTCACTAGTATCTGAATATGATTATGTCTCACAGAATGTCAAAGAGAGGGGTTTATCTTATGGATAAATGTTCACAAAATGAAACATGGTATCAATAAAACATTAGTTTCATGGGTTGTGAGACTATTTGTGAGATGTATTAATTAAACCATGGTATCAATGTATTATTTATGTTAGATTATCTAGGGTATCTATAGTTGGTGTTATAGAAAGGTTTAGATATTTTCTCAGATTAGTTTAGTTTTATTGGGTTTAGGTTATGAAGAACCCTAGTGAACACCCTAGAGATAATCCAAATATTAGGAAAACATCATAAAGTTTTTGTGAAGTAGAGATTATGTGGTTTTACTGTGAAGTAAATCCTTGTTTGGGTACTATAAAGTCTATGCGGTTATTGTATAAATGTACCTAGGGGTAATAACCCTGAAGAGGTCATGTTGTGTATTAACTCATTTGTGGCCTAATGAACGATAATACAACCTTACTACACACCTAAATAAACACTCTATATAGATATTATTTTATTAATTCACTTGTGGTTTATGAACCATTATAAATGATTTGAAAAAATTATTATGAAATATGAAGATGAGAAACTAATATGAAAAATTCCATGGAATAGGAGGGATTTAATGGAGAGGGTTATAGGTTTAACCAAAAGAATGATATATTTTAAAAAGAAAATGATTCATTAAATAAGATATATTTTCATTGAGGTTTTTACATTCAAATTTTTTATTTTTTCATAAACATTTTGGTTTTATTTTTCGTTAAACCATGATAACAAAAATAATGATAAAGAAGGTATATATCATGAAACCCTATGTTTTATAGATAATCAGGGGAGCATACATAAATGATAAAATGTTAGTATATGATTGAAAATAAATCCTCCTAATCTAACCAAAATTAATTTGTCTAATATCTTAATATAAATTCATTCTTGATGTTTTTATATATTTTAATAGTGAGTGATGGTTCCCTGTATTTTAAAATATATTGAGGATTATAAGAACAATATAAGGATTTTTTTAATAGTTTTACTATAAATCACTATAAACATTTAGTAATTATATTTTAACCTAGAAGAGTGATTTAATTTTAAGATAATATTTTTGTATAAAACAATTTTAAAATACATGGTTGAGGAGGGATAACCTTTAGGTTTAATAGATGGCTGATTTTGAAGTAATAAAGATTTGAGTTATTTCATAAGAATAAGTTGGATACTATTTGTAACCATATGATTGATAGACGATTCTTGATATTTTTTCAATTAATCACATTTTTAGATTATGATATATATATATATATATATTATAGTATGTGATTTTATGAATTTGTGGTTAGTACCATTTGATGATTAAATATATAATTGATTTTTGGAAGAATATATTTTTTTCTATTGTTTTATGCCTTGGATATATAGGTTATTTTCAGAATAGAATGTTATTTAGAATATAATATTATTACATATACATACATGGGAATATGATTATAAAAGTTTGTTTTAGGAAAATATAATTACCTTTATATAGCCTTAGATATTATGATAGATATCCCATTAGATGTTATATTTTTATTGACAATGTCCCAACCTATATTAATTAGTAATCTATGACTAGAATTGTGAGGAAACAATATATTTATGGGGGTATAATATAATAACCAAATATTTTTTTATATAATGAACTTTAATTTAACAATATGATTGATGGTTCATGACACACACAAAACTGAAAAAATAGGATACTCAAAACAAAAAATAAAAAAAATTATCAATGTAACTGTGTTAGTTAAATGAGAAGGTATAAAAAGGAGTAATTATATTAAAATATTAATTTGAAAAATAAGTATTACGTTATCAATAAACATGATTCTTCCTTATAAATCCCATTATTATGAGCATGGGATAGAGGTTTCATCGCTGGGGTTTTCCTTAAACCATGTCCAAGCTGAACTCCAATGGGCATGGGTTGAGTGAAATCATTTGTATGAAAGGTTAAGATTATAGAACTCACTGTGAAATACATGATATCTGAATTCAAACCTATGACTAACACCTCCAGTTATCTTACCCTTATACATTTTATAGAGGAAATAAGAGGTTTTATTATTATAAATTAGCATGATATCAACATGTAATTATTATTTATATATTTGAATGGTTGTATCGATATAAAATTCATTTTATGTTACACATATTTTATTTTCCAATTTGTGCCTTCCTATATTAAAATGAACTTATATTAATTAAATATATTAATTTAATATACATAAAATAATTTATCTTCCATAGAGTATATATTTGTTTAAAATAATCAACAATACATTCACATTATACTTAAAAATACATTTTTCTAAAATTTGTTTTTAGGTTCCTTGAGCCTTTTATTGTAACAAATTTATATAAATTTTAGAATATGAAATTATAAAAATAAACATCATTTTTTAATTCTTAATATAAAAAATAACTTAGTTTGTATTTTTTGATTTTTTTTTCTAAATGTTGTTTTTTAGTAAAAAAACACGGTTCTAATGAAACTTATGTTTTTTGTTACATTATTATAAGAACCCGGACCTTCTTATCAGGTATGTTTTCATTTTCTGGTCGTTTTTGAGAAAAAGAGGAAATTCTGGAAATTTTCAAAGTACACGCTGTGTGCTTTATGAGTACACCCTGTGTACTTCCTTGCCGCAACAAGTCGTGTGCTAGCCGTGTAGTAGCCACACACACGGCCGTGTGGGAGTAACTTGGAGGCCGCCTAATGTGGAGTACGGAAACAACAAGTACATTCTGTGTACTCCAAAAGTACACGCTATGTATTTTTTTTCATTAAACGCACCAGGGTCACATCTGACAGAAAAAACACACATCTTCTAGGTCTTGTTCGTTCGAGAGAGTCCGTACGACCGTGGATCTTCGAAAAGTCCCCAAGCCTCCATTCGTCCTCCGATTCGAACACCGTTGATTGTGTTGGAATCGCATCGGTGAGTTCTCTCTTCTGCTGGAACCTCGTTTCACGATTTCTCTTCTTTTCTGAGATATCGTGGGTTGAAAGTTTTATAAATTTTTGTAGATCTTTGAAATTCTAAGTAGATTCAAGCTTTGAGGTTCACATATAGTGATCTCCTAACCCCGAGGTAGATGGTTTGTTCCTTTCCGTTCGAAGTCTTTGAGTATTATGTGCAAATTCCACCAATACCCTTGAACGGGGAATTGCATGTTTACTGTTTTACCCCCGTTGTTTTCCTACCATGCTTGTATGCCTGTGTAGAGGTATTTTGGATATGAATTGGGTTGATTTCTATGCTTTGTATGTTTTTCCCTTGCATGTTCTGTTTACGACCATTTGGTCCTTCTTAGCCAGTTTGGATGCTTTGCCTGTTTTCCATGCCTATTGTTGTAGGATGGAGAGTTTGTATCCTGACATGCCTATTATGTTGTAGACTATTTAGCCAAGTAGTTCTGTAGGTTTAATTTGGATATATTACACTGCTATGCTCGTTGACCTACATGGGGCCGTGAGAACCAGGTGTAGTAGACTATAATGGAAATTTACCAGGTGAGCTTCCTCAGAGAGTCTTTGAGAACTTTTGGCTATAAGGTGGATTGACCGAGTGAGCATCCTTAGAGAGCCTAGAACCACTTAGGGCTATAAAGGGAATTGACCAAGTGAGCTTCCTCATAGAGTCCTTGATTTCTTTATACTATAAGGGGATTGATCGACTGAGCTTCCTCAGAGAGTCTTTGTTTTTAATCCTGAACTTTTTAGACTATAAGGGGAATTGACAGTGAGTGCTTCCTCAGAGAGTCCTAGACCTTGGGCCTATAAGGGGAATTGACCATTTAAGATTCCTTAGAGAGTACTTGACTACCCTAGACTATACGTGGAATGGACTATGAGCACTTCCTCAGAGAGTCTTGCTTTACCTTAGACTATAAGGGGATTGACTGTGAGCTCTTCCTCAGAGAGTCTTATTATATTCATATACAGAACCAAAGGGGTTAGACTGAGTGTGATGTCTAGAGGGTTGCTTGTACTTCTTAGGTAGGACCAGAGGGGATGGTTGTGAGTACTTCCCAGAGGGTTACCTATTTGAGGTTTATTTATTTGTTTCGTTGTTTCTTGATATTGAAACTGTGGATTGTTTACTACTTAGTACTTTCCTATTTACTACTTTTTTGTACTTTTACCTTCCATATATTCACTGACTGTTAGGCATAGATATTCGGGTGGTTTCATACTGGGATTTAGTCTCACACCCTGTTTGGTCCATGCTTTTGGGCCCAAACAGATTATATTTTTGCAGGTATAGATAAGAGAAAGCACCATTTTACTTCAGGTACATGATTTTTTGTGGAGCTAGAGAGTATGGAATCAAGCTATGGCTTGTGATGCTGAGGAGCTGTTTATCTTTCTTTTTGTACTTTTATTTAGCACTGTTTGTATTTCTAGCATTGTGACTTGTTTGGCTGCTGTCCTAGACAAATATATTATGCATCATTTCATATATATATGTGCTCCAATTGTTTATTATTCTAGTCTTCCACTGTTTATTGTTGTTAGATATTTAATAATTCCTCTATTGTATGTATTTGTTCATTTACTCTGTGTACTCTACCAATGAGGGCATAGTTTACCCACTATCACAACCAAGGACCTCGCTGCTAGTCGGCAACCTCTGGCGTTCAGGGAAATGCGCTTGAGGCCGTGTGATCAACCGGGTACGGGGCGCCTCAGGGTGGATTTTGGAACCGGGATGTTAAAAAAGTGGTATCAAAGGGTTTATTTTCTCTTGAATTATTATTTGGAGCCTTATCCAGGTATAGGATAGAATAGGTAATTGGTAATAAGTTGTGTCCAGGAGTAGCTAACCCGTGTACAGGGAAAATCCAATCTACCTAGTTTAATTGCAATTTTTCTGGTTTTGCAATTATTATAGTTGATTTGATTTCACCTTGAGTGATTCACATGATTTGTGCTATTATTGTTGATATTATTGAGGTTTTATTTCTATTACAACCCGATGAGATGAGGGTATTCCATCTCATGCATCATATAGGAACTTGCTAGAAATCACATGTCATGCATTTTTTCCATGCCATCTAGGATGCATTAGTGATTGCATGTTGTTGTGATAGATGATGTGTAAAATATGCATGCTGTTGTGATAGTTGCCTTGATAGAAATACCTGCTGTTTGATAGGGTATTTTCTGTGTAGAGGTTTTCTTGAATGAACGTTAAACTTTGGTTCTTGAGGTGTTATGGGCCCTCATGAACCAGAATTTGGTGGATCATTGCCTTGTTTTACATGTTATAATGTGTACAAGATGCCAAATGTTGATTCACAGGGAGTATGGGCCCTCACAGATTATAATTTGGCACTTTCAATGCTCGTTTCAATGTTTTCTGGGTTTTAGAGTAGTTTCTAAGGCTTACTGTCTATAAAAACCCATAATGCATACCGTGTAATGTTAAGTACATGCCATGTGTTCTTCTATTTGGGAAGAAACTATTTTTATTAAGTACGTGTCGTGTACTTTATGTAAACGTTGTGTAGTCTCTGACCGTGTCGTAGGCCATGTGGGCAGAGACACGGGATGCGGAAAGTCCGGTAGGAACACGCTGTGTACCCGTCAGACACATCGTATAGTGTCGAACCCGTGCCCACCCGTGTCACTAACAACACAGGTTGGATGAGTCGTGTCTAATACACACCGTGTGCCGTCTAAACATGCCATGTAGTATGACCTAGGTACACGGCCGTGTCATGAACAACACGGGTTGGTGTTACCCTTTCACGTATACTCCGTGTCTGCCTTAAACATGCTGTGTAGTCTGACCCAGGTACCCGGCCGTGTCACGAACAACACGGGTCAGTGTTATCCCTTCTCATACATGTCGTGTCTGTCTGGAACACGCCGTGTAGTTTGAGTCGTGTATTAGGCTGTATCACTAACAACATGGGCCAAGTAAAGCTTGTCTAGTACACACCGTGTAGGTATTTTACACACCGTGTAGTCTTGCCTTAGGAGAGCCGTGTGGCTTAACCGTGTAGAAGGACTCGAGCAGGGAAATAGGATTCAAGTACACGTTGTGTGTTAAGACAACACACCATGTGTCTGGGGTGTTACACGACCAGTTTAGGCTGGAGTACAAGCCCATGTAAATGACATCAGGGAACACGCCGTGTAGTAAATGTACACGTTGTATAGTCATGTTTTGTAAAACTTGAGTGATTTCTTTCTCATATTACCTTCTTACACTCATTTTTTTTAGTCCTTGATAATCTTGATCTACAGTGTGTGCTTGACCTTGCAGATTCATACCACTGAGACGTCCTCTGGTTGTATGCCAATTTCCAGATGGTGATCAGACACCGGACATGGCCAATCGGGGACTACCTGTAGATCCTCCCATTATGCTAGCTTTGGCACCAGCTGTTGTACCTGACACTCGTGCTGATGCATAGTTCATGGAGGGAATTCTAAGGATGATGCAAACCTTTCAGGGAGCACCGCCTCCTGCCCCGTCGATGGCTGATTAGATGCAGGTCTTCCAGCAACAACATCCTCCCACTTTCTTAGGGGAAGGAGGACCCCAGGCTGCAGAGTTATGGCTAGAAGCCACACTGATGATTTTAAAGCATCTGGAGATACCTCCAGATAAGAGGGTGAAGCCCGCTACCTACATGCTTTGAGACTCCTCAAAGAGGTGGTGGGATGTGATCTCACAGGTGGGACGCCAGTAGATTATGTCTTGGGATGAGTTTCGGCGCATCTTCTACGATTACTTCTATCCGAAGGCCTTGAGGGCCAATCGAGCTCGAGAGTTCCTGAGTATGGAGAAGGGTACTCTGTCTATTATGGAGTGTTCTTCACACTTTATAGAGATGAAGATTTTAATGCCTATTCCAGGAGGTGATGAGTTGTTCCTTTCACAGATGTTAGAGGATGGTCTTAGGCACGACATCTGATCCCAGGTGAACATCTTCAGGTTAACTTTGATATCTTCTATCGTCAACCAGGCGCTGATCACAGAGTGTAATATGAGGGGTTCTAGAGCGGTGATCCAGGACAGTTCATCATCTAGAGTTAGTATCCCTCCTCCTGACAGTAGGAAGCACCACAGGGAGTTTGCACGAGGAGACCAGAGTAGGCAGGATGCATCTTCCGGTAGCCAGGTGGTGTGCTACCAGTGTGGGAAAAGTGGGAATACAAGGCCACGTTGCCCGAGAGAGCTAGTGGAGTTCCGATCTTGCAGAAAGATGGGTCACCTTCAGAGCTTTTTTCAGTTCTTCTCACCATCAACTGGTGACAGGGGTTCTTCTATGACTCCTTATTTAGAAGCAGCGCCACCAGTTTCTCACCAGTCTGGGAACTGGAGTTCTTCCAGCCGTTTAGGCCGAGGTGGAGGTCATGTCCGTGGTAGTTAGCCATCGGTTCTTCAGTGACAATAGGGTGTATAAGCTCAGAGCGGTCTAGTAGGGTCACAGGGCTGCGACATAGGCTAGGATTTTGCAGTGGAACAGACCCAGTAGGAGCAGGATCCCATACCCCCCACAGTTCAAGGTACGATCTTAGTAGCCTCAGTTTTAGACTCTGCTCTTTTCAATATAGGGGCTTCCCATAACTTTATCTTTGTTGCTTTTGTGGAGAGCCTTGGTCTCTGTATCTTTTCCTCTGCCGATATTTTGACACTAGACACACTGTTGGGGACTAGAATGGCTAGTGTACATCAGTTCAAGGAGTTCCCACTAAAGGTTAGTGGATGTCACTTTTTATGGGACCTCTATATCCTAGAGATGAAAGGCTATGATTTCATTCTCAGGATGGACAGACTAGTTCCCTTCCAGATATTTGTCGATTATTATCGTCGTAGGGTGAGTTTCGTATCACCAGAGGGTGGATCCTTTCTTCATAGGGGCGAATGGGATGTCTTGGCGAGCATAGCGGGTCCAAAGCATCATGGTTTGGTAGGAGTTACATCCTAGATTTCTAGTCTATATCTGGATGACTAGGGGACTTCACAGTTATACTTTCCTCCAGTGGTGGGTCATTTCAGAGATGTCTTTCCAGAAGACTTTTCAGGTTTTCCTCAAGAGCGTGATCTTGTTCCAGGAGCGGCACCGGTGTCCATTCCTCTTTATAGGATGACTACACCAGAGTTACAGGATCTCAAGAAATAGTTGGAGGAGTTGAAGGAGAAAGGGTTTCATCCGACCCAGTACTTCTCCTTGGGGTTCGGCTGTCCTGTTTACAAAGAAGGTAGACAAAACCCTCATGCTTTGTGTGGACTATCAGAAGTTGAACCAGTTGATGGTCAAGAACTGATATCCCTTGCCGAAAATTGATGATCTCTTTGATCAGCTTCGAGGATCTCGGGTGTTCTCGAAGATTGATTTGAGGTCTGGTTATCATCAATTGTGCATTAAACCATCTGATATACCTATTACAGCCTTTTTAAGAAGGTATGGTCTATATGAGTATATGGTTATGTCATTCGGTCTCATGAACGTGCCTGCAGTTTTCATGGCACTAATGAACTGAGTGTTCCATCCATACTTGGTTTCCTTCGTGGTTGTTTTCATAGACGATATCTTGGTGTACTCTCACACTCAACACGACCATGATACCCATCTTGAGATCATTTTGAGTACACTGAGAGATCATCAGTTATATGCTAAGCTCTCAAAATTACACTTTTGGATGGATCAGATTCACTTCTTGGGTCATGTTTTCTCAGAGGCAAGAGTATCAGTAGACCCAAAGAAAGTGAGAGTTGTAGTTTCTTAGGAGCATCCAAAGAACGTCTTTGAGGTACAGAGTTTTATAGGGCTGGATGGATACTAAAGACGTTTCATACAAGACTTTTCATGCTTACAAGCACCACTGACAGGTCTAACCAAAAAAGGGGAGAAGTTCTTATAGTTAGATTCTTGTGATTCAGCCTTTCAGGAGTTGAAGGGGAGGTTGACTTCAGCACTGATACTAGTCTTTCCAGAGCTAGGAAAGAGCTATATTGTTTACTGTGATGCATTAGGTATCAGGCTAGGAGCTTTGCTTATGCAGGGAGATGGATTCGTTGCATACAGGTCTCGACAGTTAAGGCCACATGAGAGGAATTACCCGACACACGATCTGGAGTTGGCAGCTATTGTTCATGCCTTATGCTTTTGGATACATTATCTTCTGGGAGAGCATTTTGTGGTTTTCACCGACCACAAGAGTCTCAAGTACATCTTCACTCGGCGTGATCTGAATTTGAGACAGTGCAGGTGGGTTGAGTACCTATAGTCTTTTGACTTTGAGCTTGCCTATATGTTTGGGAAAGGCAACGTAGTGGCAGATGTGTAACACCTCGAGCTTCCACGATACACTTCTCTTTTAATAATGCAATAGCTTTCATTGTACGCAAGTTCGAGTTCTAACACACACCACAACCAATCAAAGTAGCCGTGATGAATAGTAATACCTAATTTTTGAAATTTTATAAATTTTATCTTTCCAAATGGACTTCGTTTTTGTATTCAAAATATCGAAATTATCCTAAGTTGATTTTTTTTGTAATTTTTTGAGAACTTCCAATTTTTTATGAATAGTGAAAAATACTTAAAACAACTTTTTTAATCAAAATAATTTATAGTGATAAATTATAATATTGAGTGGTTTTAAAGTATAATTAGAATATATTTTTACCATTTTATCCAATGGTGGTCATTATAATTAATTTAACATTGAAATTGGACATAAACAATTGTCAATCTTTTGATATATATTGTTTCTTAAAAACACGCTATTTGTTGTGACAACGGGAATTAATTATAAAATTAATCAATGAAACTTATATGTTTGGAATTTTGTAAAATAGACATCATTTTTGAATTAGGAATATCAATTATAGCTTAGGGTGAAATTTTGGCATTGTTCTGAAAAACTTCAATTTTTGATGAATAGTGAAACCACTAAGTGATAGTTAAAAAACTGATTTTTCATTTAAATGAAACATTACCACTTCTGTGTTTTGATTTTCAAAAATCTGACATACATGGTTGTCATTAGGAAGTAAAATGTGGTTCAATGGGATAAAAATAATTTTTCGTGAATAGTAACTTTTAAGTTTAATTAATCGCGATTAAAGGTAATTAGTGAAATTTAAGGTAAAAATGGTATTATAAAAATATGAAATGACCTTTACACTTGTACTAACCCTATTGGACGAG
Source organism: Viscum album (assembly GCA_963277665.1). NCBI lineage: Eukaryota > Viridiplantae > Streptophyta > Magnoliopsida > Santalales > Viscaceae > Viscum > Viscum album. The sequence continues at coordinate 1,589,091,962 of OY728145.1, read as the reverse complement.
TCATGTCCGACCAAGACAATCCATGGGTCAACTTGGGGACCCCATGGATCCACTTTGGTAGGAAAATGACATTAAAAACTTTTTATTTAATGTTAAAATAAAAATGTCACAAACATGAGTCCTTTTACTAAAACAATTTTTAAATGGGGTTATACAAGTCATATTTTTGACTATAAATATTCATTAGAAATATAAAAATATTTCCTACATCATGATAGTTTTTTTATAATTTTTAGACATTAAATAAATTAAAAATTTTATGACACAATGATGATGCAACGATTACCTCATTAATTAACGATTCAAATAAAATGAAAATATAATGTAAAATCTAAGGATTAAACTTGTCAAAAACCTATTGGATGAGTCTATTTCAAAACCTTATCACCTTATCCTCGAAATATATCATTTTGGGACCTTTAGAATCCAAAAATCATTTCATAATAAAGTAACATTTCAATCTTTCCAAGAGTGCCCCTTCTCTCCTCTTATAAAAGGCCCCCACCTCTACCACCTTATTCACACATTCAAGCCATTTGACTCGGCCAAACTCTACCCAAATACTCTCCCAACTTCCCTCTATTACTCCTAGAAGCCTCACATTGGGCAGAACGCTTCCCAAGGAAGCCTTTGGCTCAAATCAAAAAGAGTTACCCGATTTTAAGGTAATGTCTTCTCTTATGTTATTTTGTTTTATTTTTCTTCTCCAACCCCCTAAACTCTTTTTATTAATTTTTTTTGTAACAAAAACAGTATCCTCAATATACTATGATGTTGTTATAATAAGTATTCGATCTACACTTACACACACCTACATCGAATGGTTAAAGAACATATTGTTTCTGTGGATGATGAATTTCTACCTCACGAAACGATGATTGTTCAACACTCATATAACACCTTCAAAGGTGGCCATTAAGATGTCAATATATTTATATATGATATATAATATGTTTATTTTTTTACTTAAGCTGCTGTATTTTTCATTTATTGCATACCTTTATGGTTTCCATTATGGGTAAACGCGATGTTTTCATTTTTGGAAGTGCGGACTACCGCCCCCTCAAAGTGATTTGAATCGTTAATGCCATATGTGGGAAATATAAAGTATGGGGTAAATGATATTATATATGATATTATACTGGAATTATAATATACCTTTATATCATTGTGATTTCATTCCATTAAAAACAAAATAGAAATGAAAGTAGCGTTCATGCGTACGTACGACTTACCGTCTCCATGAACGATGCATTTAATTTCTTAGCTCTAAATGTTATGTAATATTATAAATAAATGTATATACTGGATATATATGATATATATTATATCTATATCATGAATATAATTCTGGAGATAATGGATATTATACCACATAAACAACTTGTAATTATAAGAAGTTTATTGTTGACTCAAGTACCAAATATCGACAAAACGACCGTTATTAACTTAAATAATAAATAGTGTTCATAACATGGTAATAAGTGATATAAAAGGAATAATGAACTTGAAAAAGGATCTTAAGAAAGTAGATATTAACTCTAGTTTATTATTAAGGAGGTTAAAGAATGGTCGAGTCAAGTCGGACACAAGGTAAGATAATTTCTTAACCCAATTTCCATTCTTTGGGTTAATCTCTTACTTTAAAATTATGTCATAATATTATTATGTCCTATCTTGTATTTGTACTGTATTTATGTGTACTTATAGTGAATACACATAATAGATCTATTTTATTTAAAAAATTATCTTTGTAAAGGACTTTGTCTCAATCTCCTTTCATTGAGGCATATTTTGTTTTATACACAACTTTCTTTTATACGGTGTATAAAACCCTTTGACTTCTACGTTTATTCAAAAGGAATCTTTTTATATGAAGCATTTTACTAAATGACAAAAAAGAATGTTTTTTTTGTCGTACGTATGTGGCGACAACGACTTCTCCACCACCGTGACCATTATTTGAGTTTCGGCTTCCTCTACAAGACATAACTTTTTTTAAATGAAAAACAAATAACATGTTTTAATTTTCTTTTATTTTGGAATTGAAAATGGTTTTGAAAATGTTTTTATTATATCAATGTGTTGTATTGATATCTTGTGATTGAAATGTGGAAATGTTATGTTTCCTTTATGCATGTGTTATGTGATACGATTATGTTATGGTTCATGATATGTTTAAACCTGTTCATATGAGGAATGCATTGGACTTAATCAGTGACGGGTGGAGCCTGCTATAGCTCCTCGATGCATCGAAAGGTCTCATGAGACAAACTAGTGTCTTGGCACGAGGCCTTGACAAAATATTATTTGTAGTCTTGGCATGAGGCCTTGGATATGTGGTTATGATAGTCTGGCATTATGCATTCCATCCTTATAAAAGTGGTTATTGATATTTCATGTGATTATTCGACCAGTAGAATATCCATGTGAATAAGTAAATGGCATTATTTCATTTTACTTTTTCCATATTATGTTGAAGTTCATATTTAAAAGGATTTTGTTTAGTTATACATTGCCTTAAATGTTTATGTTTATTTATGAAAGCTTCCGCTATATTGTTATCCTTACTGAGCATCTGAGCTCACCCCTTTCAATGTTTTATTTTTCCCAGGATGTGAAGAAATATTTTATGACTGACCTACAGGGATAGTCTGAAGGGGATATGAGTGTGAAAAATGGAGACTATGTTATTATAGTTTTTCACTTTATGATGTAATGTAACATTTATGAATGTATCTAGTGTTTCCAAGGCTACTAAAATAATCGGTCTTTTGAGACTTGATATTTTGTGATCATGCCAATATTACGCAATAATGCACCGACTCTAGGTAATTGGGGTCAGGGCGTTACAGTTGGTATAAGAGGCAGTTTAGTACTAACCTTGGAAGCTATATTTAGGTAAACTCTGATTAGAGCATATAGCCCTAAGATAGACTTTGGGGATTAGTATAGAAGAACTTCCTAGAATTTTTGTATTATAGAGATTTTGTCAGTTTTATGAGCAATACATGCCTGTCTAGATATGAGCAGGTAGAGACGGCTCTTACACAGATGTACCTAGGGGTAAAACCTGAAAACACCGCTTTGAGCTAGACTCGAATGGGAACTGGTGCACGACAACGGGCCTTACTGCACTATTGGTTACGACACTCCCAGGGGATATGCTTAGGATAATTATCATTTTCTTTACAAACCATTATGAAGGGCTTATGAGTATATACTTTCTCAAAGAAAACATTTTTATGATTATGGATTATATCTATAAATATTTCAATTTATGTTAAGTGTTTTACAAGTAGGGAATTATGTATTTTGATTCATAAACTGATCTAGTTTATGCCATTGTTTAGAAATAGTGCCTAGTGGAAGGAATGGAAACCGTATCAATGCATGCACTCCGTGTAGGGATTTCCCTCCTGCTCAAGATAATTATTGTGGATCTGGAGATACAACTGGTGTTGATCAACTTATTACCATACTGGGAAAACTCACTCAGGTTATGAATAATAACCTTACTCGTATGGGGCACCCTGATCCGCAACATGGAGGATTAATGTTAGACCGCTTCATGAGGCAACAACTGCCAATATTTAATGGGGGTACAAATCCATTAGTAGCTGAGAAATGGATAAACTCCTTAAAGAAAATATTCCACGCCTTGGGGAGTAGAGAAAGGGAGAAGGTTGTCATGGCAGTTTACCACCTCACTAGAGATGCCGATCAATGGTGGTCGCTGATTCAAAACACAAAGGAAGATGAAGATGTATCAAGTATGGAATGGAGGGAGTTTAACGAAATTTTCTTAGAAAAATACTTTCCACATGACCATCAAGCGGATATGGAAAGGCAATTTCTGAGTCTAAGGCAGAAGGAGGATGAGAATGTCGCAAAATATGAGGCCAACTTTACAAGGTTAGTGAGGCATGCTACAAATTATTTACATAACTCAAGAAGTAAGATCGATCGTTTCTTTGATGGGTTAAAACCATTTCTTCATCGAGCTTTAGTATCACAATCTTTCGCAACATATGAAGATATTGTCTCATGTGCTATCAAGACAGAAAAGGAATTCTCTAAGTCTTATGACAACAAAGTAAAGCAAGAGAAGAAGAGAACGGTGGAACAAGAGATAGATAAAGGTAAAAAGGGAAAGAAGGATTTTACATTATGTGATAATTGTGGGAAGAATCACCCCGGTGCTTGCCTAAAAGTAATGGGAGTTTATTAGAAATGTGGAGAAAAAGGTCACCAGGCTCGTGATTGTAAGGGAAAGAAAGAGGCTATCAATGTTGAATGCTACAATTGTAGGGAAATGGGGCATTATGCACATGAATTCCCTAAGAGTCATGGAAACTTACCTCAGAAAAGTCCAAGGGATGAAGTACAATCTTATGTTGTTACTACAATTGAAGTGGAATAATTAATTTATTGGTGCTTTTGGACTCAAGGATTATATTCTGGTTATAAGAATAATGTGATATATATAAGGATTGTACTACAGTACTTGTTTTTTTTCCATTAAGGTTTTAATATGATGAAGATAATAATATTTTTAGTATGTGACAATAAGAGAAACTTTACTTTATTTGGGGAATCTGATGTTACAATTGATTTTGGAATTTAGAGACCTTTTAGAGAAAGTCTGGATAGAGGTATTTTGGATAACTATAAAGGTTGGAATGAATTAAGTTGAACTTTGGATAGTATTGTTTACGGTTAAAACATTTCTAAATATTATTTTTGGAATATTATAATACTATAGTTTTAAGAAAAGGACAACCTGAAGGTTGGGGGATAACCCGTCGCGTCGGACAAAGCTGCAGGAATCGAACCCACAACCATAGTGCGACATGCCTTTATTACCTACCATTAGCTGACAGGAAGTCCCTGGTTATCACAAAATAGTTTTCCTAATCTAAATGGTATGTGTTAATATTTTGAACCTTGTACGATTAGGATAAATATAATATTTTTGAGTGCTATTATCTTTTTGAGTGAAAGATGAGTTTGTGGTAGAAATTAGTTGAAGGTTGAATCTCTACTTGTCAAGCATAAATATATATATACCTATCTCTATGAATAAATTAATTCTTAAACTTTATTAAAGTGATATGAAAACAAAAAATGTGTTATCCTATTACCTTATGTCTTGTTGAACTGATAATATTTTAAATCAACGTATATTGAAGGCTTTGAGGCCCTCAATTTTACACTTTTTTGTGATTGATGACCTCAATCACTCCCTACAAATACTTACGTTTTCCCTCCAATTATATGTCTATAACTTCCACCAATGTTCTCATTATCGAGATCATAATTTGTTGGTGACTTTTTCATTTACCTTTCCCTCTTATTAAGGCTAAATTTTATTAACCTTATTTCTGATGTGGGTTTTCCACAAAGGTATTTTCTATTTTCAGCCTTTTATTTTCAAAGAAAAATATCAAATTGCGAGGATGCAATTTATTGAAGGAGGGGAGAATGTAACACCCCGAGCTTCTATGATACGCTTCTCTTTCAATAATGCAATAGCTTGCATTGTACGCAAGTTCGAGTTCTAACACACACCACAACCAATCAAAGTATCCGTTATGAATAGTAATACCTACTTTTTGAAATTTTATAAATTTTATATTTCCAAATGGACTTCGTTTTTGTATTCAGAATATCAAAATTATCCTAAGTTGAATTTTTTGTAATTTTCTGAGAACTTCCAATTTTTTATGAATAGTGAAAAATACTTAAAACAAATTTTTTAATCAAAATAATTTATAGTGATAAATTATAATATTGAGTGGTTTTAAAGTATAATTAGAATAGTTTTTACCATTTTATCCAATGGTGGTCATTAGAATTAATTTAACATTGAAATTGGACATAAACAATTGTCAATCTTTTGATATATATTGTTTCTTAAAAACACGCAATTTGTTGTGACAGCGGGAATTAATTATAAAATTAATTAATGAAAAATATATGTTTGGAATTTTGTAAAATAGGCATCATTTTTGAATTCGGAATATCAATTATAGCTTAGGGTGAAATTCTGGCATTGTTCTGAAAAACTACAATTTTTGATGAATAGTGAAACCGCTAAGTGATAGTTAAAAAACTGATTTTTTGTTTAAATGAAACATTACCACTTCTGTGTTTTGATTTTCAAAAATCCGACATACATGGTTGTCATTAGGAAGTAAAATTTGGTTCAATGGGATAATTTTTTTTGGTGAATAGTAACTTTTAAGTTTAATTAATCACGATTAAAGGTAATTAGTGAAATTTAAGGTAAAAATGGTATTATAAAAATATGAAATGACCTTTACACTTGTCCTATCCCTATTGGATGAGTCATGTACGACCAAGAAAATCCATGGGTCAACTTGGGGACCCCATGGAGCCACTTTGTAGGAAAATGACATTAAAAACTTTTTATTTAATGTTAAAATAAAAATGTCACAAACATGAGTCCTTTTACTAAAAAATTTTTAAATGGGGTTATACAAGTCATATTTTTGACTATAAATATTTATTAGAAAGATAAAAATATTTCCTACATCATGATAGTTTTTTTATAATTTTTAGACATTAAATAAATTAAAAAATTTATGACACAATGATGATACATCGATTACCTCATTAATTAACGATTTAAATAAAATGAAAAGATAATGTAAAATCTAAGGCTTAAACTTGTCAAAAACCTATTGGATGAGTCGATTTAGAACCCTTATTACCTTATCATCTAAATATATCATTGTGGGACCTTTATAATCCAAAAATCATTTCATAATAAAGTAACATTTCAATCTTTCCAGAGTGCCCCTTCTCTCCTCTATAAAAGGCCCCCACCTCTACCACCTTATTCACACCTTAAAGCCATTTGAATTGGCCAACCTCTGCCCAAATACTCTCCAAACTTCCCTCTCTTACTCCTAGAAGCCTCACTTTGAGAATAACTCTTCCTAAGTAAGCCTTTGCTCAAATCAAAAGAGTTACCCCGATTTTAAGGAAATGTCTTCTCTTATGTTATTTTGTTTTATTTTCCTTCTCCAACCGCCAAAACTCTTTTTATTAATTTATTTTGTAACAAAACCAGTATACTCAATATAATATTATGTTGTTATAAGAAGTATTCGAGATAAACTTACACACACCTACATCTAATGGTTAAAGAACATACTGTTTCTGTGGATGGTGAATTTCTGCCTCATGAAACGATGATTGTTCAACACTTCATATAACACCTTCAAAGGTGGAAATTAAGATGTCTCTATATTTATATATGATATATAATATTTTTATGTTTTACTTAAGCTTCTGTATTTTTCATTTATTTCATACCTTTATGGTTTCCATTATGAGTAAACGCGATATTTTCATTTTAGGAAGTGCGACTACCACCCCCTCAAAGTGATTTGAATCGTTAATGCCATATGTGGGACGTATAAAGTATGGGGTAAATGATATTATATATGATATTATACTGGAATTATAATATAACTTTATATCATTGTGATTTCATTCCATTAAAAACAAAATATAAATGAAAGTAGCGTTCATGCGTACGTACGGCTTACCATCTCCATGAACGGTGCATTTCATTTCTTAGTTCTAAATGTTATGTAATATTATAAATGAATGTATATACTGGATATATATAATATATATAATATATAAATCATTAATATAATTCTAGAGATAATAGAAATTCTACAACATAAACAACTTGTAATTATAAGAAGTTTATTGTTGACTCAAGTACCGAATATCGACAAAACGACCGTTATTAACTTAAACAATTACATAGTGTTCATAACATGGTAATAAGTGATATAAAAGTAATAATTAACTTGAAAAAGGATCTTAATAAAGTAGAGATTAACTCTAGTTTATTATTTAGGAGGTTAAATAACGGTTGAGTCAAGTCGGACACAAGGTAAGTGAATTTCTTAACCCAATTTCCATTCTTTGGGTTAATCTCATACTTTAAAATTATGTCATAATATTATTATGTAATATCTTGTATTTGTACTGTATTTATATGTACTTATAGTGAATACACATAATAGATCTATTTTATTTAAAAAAATTATCTTTGTAAAGGACTTTGTCTCAATCTCCTTTCATTGAGGCATATTTTGTTTTATACACAACTTTCTTTTATAGGGTGTATAAACCCCTTTAACTTCTACGTTTATTCAAAATGAATCTTTTTATATGAATCATTTTACTAAACGACAAAAAGGAATGTTTTTTTTTCGTACGTATGCGGTGACAATGACTTCTCCGTCGCCGTGACCATTATTTGAGTTTCGGCTTCCTCTACAAGCCATAACTTTTTTTAAATGAAAAACAAATACCATGTTTTAATTTTCTTTTATTTTGGAATTGAAAATGGTTTTGAAATTTTTATTATTATATAAATGTGTTGTATTGATATCTTGTGATTGAAATGTGGAAATGTTATGTTTTATTTATGCATGTGTTATGTGATACGATTATGTTATGGTTCATGATATGTTTAAACCTGTTCATATGAGGAATGCATTGGACTTAATCAGTGATGGGTGGAGCCCTCTATAGCTCCTCGATGCATCGGTAGGTCTGATGAGACAAACTAGTGTCTTGGCACGAGGCCTTGACAAAATATTATTTGTAGTCTTGGCACGAGGCCCTGGCTACGTGGTTATGATAGTCTGGCATTATGCATTCCATCATTATAAAAGTGGTTATTGATATTGCATGTGATTATTTGACCAGTAGAATATCCATGTGAATAAGTAAATGACATTATTTAATTTTACTTTTGCCATATTATGTTGATGTTCATGTTTAAAAGGCTTTTGTTTAGTTATAAATTTCATTAAATGTTTATGTTTATTTATGAAAGCTTTTGCTATATTGTTATCCTTACTGAGCATTTGATCTCACCCCTTTCAATGTTTTATTTTTCCCAGGATGTGAAGAAATATTTTATGACTGACCTACAAGGATAGTCTGAAGGAGATATGAGTGTGTTAAATGGAGACTATGTTATTGTAGTTTTTCACTTTATGATGTAATGTAACATTTATGAATGTATCTAGTGTTTCCAAGGCTACTAAACTAATCAGTCTTTAAAGACTTGTTCTTTTTTTATCATGCCAATGTTACGCAATAATGCACCGACTCTGGGTAACTGGGGTCGGGGCGTTACATGATGCATTGAGCAGAAGGACTCAGATACAGGCAGTTTGGGAGGCTAGTAGTGAGTGGAAACTCATGACTCTATTCTCTGAGATGCATCCGGAGGTGCATGACAGTTAGGGGCAGAAGTTTCTTTCTTATATAGCTATTACCTCTACTCTTCTGGATCGAGTTCGAATAAGGAAGCTATCAGATTTTGAAGGCCCAGTACTAAGGGGGAGTATGTGAGGAGAAGACCCTATTCTTGGATGGACCATAGGCGAGGATGAGATCTTGCATTTCCAGGGGCGCGTATGGGTTCCAGCAGATATATGTGAGGAGATAATGCAGGATTTTCATTCCTCAGTTTGGGAAGTTCATCCTAGCATCACCAAGATGTATTGTGATCTACACCATCAGTATTGGTGGCCAGGTATTAATAGGGACATTTCTGATTTCGTCATGAGGTTTTCCACTTGTCAGCAGGTGAAGGCGGAACATCGGCGACCAGCAGATCTTTTACAGCAGTTACCCATTCCCGAGTGGAAGTGGAATGACGTCGTGATGGACTTCGTGACCGGTTTTCCGAGGTCGCCTTGAGGGAATGACGCAATTTGGGTTGTCATTGACAGAATCATGAATGTTTCTCACTTCTTACCAATCAATGAGACCTTCAGTGTTGATGAGCTGGGATGGTTGTACATCTGAGATATTGTATGTCTTCATGGGGTTCCACACTCAATCGTTTCAGACAGGGATGCACGTTTTACTTCTCGGGTCTGGTAGGGGCTTCAGAATGCTTTGGGTACACAAGTACTTTTGAGTTTAACTTACCATCCCCAGAAAAAGGGCCAGTCCGAGCGTACGATTTAGGTGCTTGAGGACATGCTCCAAACATGCATTCTGGAGTTTATAGGTTCTTGGGAGAATCATATACCACTTGTGGATTTTTCCTACAAAAATAGTTTTAAAGTGACTATTCATATGGCACCTTATGAGGCTTTGTATGGTAGGCCATGCCAATCACCTTTATGTTGGATGGAGGTAGGAGAGGTAGCTTTGCTAGGACCTCATCTTGTTCAGGAGACCACAGAGCAGATAGTGTTCATTTAGAAGAGGATGGATACTGCACAGTCTCGACAGAAGTCTTATGCTGATTAGCAGAGACAACCTCTGGAGTTCAAGGTCAGGGATCAGGTTTTCCTGCATGTCACACCGATGTTGGGACACAAGAGGATTCAGAGACAGGGTAAGCTTTCACTAAGGTAAATCCAACAGTTTGAGGTGTTGGAGAGAGTTGGGTTGGTTGCCTATCGGTTTCAGTTACCTCAGAGGTACCGGGATATGCATGACTTCTTCCACTTTTCTCAGCTTCGACATTAATTTTTAGACCCATCTCATGTCTTTCAACCCGAGGAGGTTGAGCTTGAAGTGGATGAATCATTTGAAGAGCATCCTATCCGAATTGTGGATCACAGTACGAAGGTTCTCCTTGGCCGGTTTGTTCCTCTGGTATGAGTGCTATGGCAGTCCAGGCGGGTGCAGGATGAGACTTAGGAGAGGGAGACCGATGTACGAGCGTAGTGGCCAGAAATGTTCAGGGTTTCTTCTTCTACACCATGCTAGGGAAATTCAGGGAAAAATTTCTATAAGGGGGGAAGTTTGTAAGAACCCAGACATTTTTATCAGGTATGTTTTATTTTTCTGGTCATTTTTGAGAAAAAGAGGAAATTTTGGAAATTTTCTAAGTACATACCATGTACTTTATGAGTATACGCATGTACTTATTTACCATAGTAGGTCGTGTGTTGGACGTGTAGTAGCCACACACATGGCCATGTGAGAGTGAATTGGAGGCCGCCTAATGCGGAGTACATAAACAGAGATTACACGCTGTGTACTCCAAAAGTACAGGCCATGTACTCCAAAAGTACACACCGTGTATTTTGTTTTTTTTCATTAAACTTACCAGGGTCATGTCTGATGGATAGAACACACATCTTCTAGGTCTCATTCTTCCGAGAGAGTCTGTACGGCTGTGGATATTTGACGATCCCCTGAGCCTCCATTCGTACTCAGATTCAAACATTGTTGATTGCGTTGGAATCTCATCAGTGATTTCTCTCTTCTGCTAGAACCTCGTTTCATGATTTCTCTTCTTTTCCGAGATATCGTGGGTTGAACGTTTTAGACGGTTTTATAGATCTTCGACGTTCTAAGGAGATTCAAGCTTCTAGGTTCACATATAGCGATCTCCTAACCCTGAGGTATGTGGTCCATGCCTTTCCATTTGAAGTCTTTGAGTATTATGTGCAAATTCCACCAATACCCTTGAACAAGGTATTGTGTGTTTACTGTTTTACCCCTGTTGTTTTCCTACCATGTTTGTATAACTGTGTAGAGGTATTTTGAATATAAATTGGGTTGATTTCCATGCTTTGGATGTTTTTCACTTGCAGGTTCTGTTTATGACCGTTTGGTCCAGCTTAGCCAGTTTGGCTGCTTTACCTGTTTTCCATGCCTGTTGCTGTAGGATGGAGAGTTTGTATTCTAAAATTCTTTTTTTGATGTAGACTATTTAGCTAAGTATTTCTGTAGGTTTAATTTGGCTATATTACACTGCTATGCTCATTGACCTACATAGAGACGTGAGAACCTGATGTAGTAGACTATAAGGGGAATTGACCAGGTGAGCTTCCTCAGAGACTCTTTGAGCACTTTTGGCTATAAGGGGGATTGACCGAGTGAGCATCCTTAGAGAGCCTAGAACCACTTAGGTCTATAAGGGGAATTGACCAATTGAGCTTCCTCGGAGATTCCTTGATTAATTTAAACTATAAGGGGATTGACCGAGTGAGCTTCCTCAGAGAGTCTTTGTTTTTAATCCTGAAATATTTAGACTATAAGGGGAATTGACGGTGAGTGCTTCCTCAGAGATTCCTAAAACTTGGGGATATAAGGATAATTGACCATGTGAGCTTCATCAAAGAGTCCTTGATTACCCTAGACTATATGGGGAATGGATTGTGAGCACTTCCTCATAGAGTCTTGCTTTACCTTAGACTATAAGGGGATTGACTGTGAGATCTTCCTTAGAGAGTCTTATTATATCCACATACAGAACCAAAGGGGTTAGACTGAGTGTGCTGCCTAGAGGGTTGCTTGTACTTCTTAGGTAGGAACAGAGGGGATGGCCATGACTACTTCCCAGAGGGTTACCTGTTTGAGTTTTAGCTGTTTGTTTCGCTGTTTCTTGATATTGAAACTGTGGATTGTTTACTGCTTAGTACTTTCATGTTTACTACTTTTTGTACTTTTACCACCCATATATATTCACTGACTGTTAGGCATAGATATTCGGGTGGTTGCCTATTGGGATTTAGTCTATCACCCTGTTTGGGCCATGCTTTTGGGCTCAAACAGATTATATTTTTGCAGTTATATATAAGGTCAAGCACCCTTCTACTTCAGGTACATGATTTGTTGTGGAGCTGGAGATCATGGGACCAAGCTATGGCTTGTGATGCTAATAAGCTGTTTATCTTTCTTTTGTACTTTGGTTTAACACTGTTTGTATTTCCAGTATTGTGACTTGTTTGGATGATTTTCTAGACATATTTATTATGCATCATTTCATATATATATGTGATCTAGTTGTTTATTATTCCATTCTTCCACTATTTACTGTTGTTGGATATTTACTGCTTCTGCTATTGTATGTATTTGTTCATTTCTGCTGTGTACTCTGCCAATGAGGGCATAGTTTTCCCACTATCACACCCAAGGCCCTCGCTGCTAGTCGACAATCTCTAGCATTCGGGGAAATGCGCTTGAGACCATGTGAACAACCAGGTACAGGGCGCCTTTGGATGGCTTCCGGAACAGGGATGTTACAATTATCATTGTGTAATCTTAACCTAGAAGTTTAAAAAGCCTTTAATTAATAAAATATTTAATTATTTAACAAAATTATGAATTTTAAAATATTCTTTGAACTTTTAAAACATATTCCCCACATTTTTAAATCTAAATTAAAAAAATTAATTTTAAAAAAATTGTTTTCTATCTTTAATTTTCATGAATAATTTTAAGGTGAAATTTGGTTTTGGTGTTTAAAAAATTACCTTTTTTTATAAAAAATAAATTTATTCCATATAAATCCACAATAATGATAATTTTTCCTTATATATAATTTTTAATCTCAAAAACCTATTTTGTCTAAAAGTTATTTTTACACAATTACATTTTTTTATATTAAAATTAATTTTTTACACCATTATGAATTTTATATGATGAAATAATTTTCATATTTGAAACAAAATGGTTCAAATTAATAAATAAGTGAAATTTTAATTTTTTTAATTGAGATAATTATAGAAGTTAAAAATTAGTTACCCTTGTAAAATGTTAAAATTTTAAAAAGTATTTTACTTTGTGGAAAATGAAAAATCATGTTAAAAACAAGTATAAAAATGATTGGTAGATGTTTGTATTGAAAAAAAAACTCAATAAATTCACTTGTTTTCCATTTTTTAATCCCTTTACCCTTTAATAGTGAAATAAAATTATTGAAATTCAATTTTTTATTTCCAAAATTACCATTCTCTTCACTTATAAAAATGAAATAGTTCCACCACTTCAAGACATGCATATAATTTAAATTTATTGTTTAAACTAATAATATTTTATCCTTATTAAATTATTTCCCAATTCGATATTATTTTGTGCACATTTAGTTTTTTTATAGACTTCATTTCTTAAGAGTTTTCTAAAGGAAAACTGAAGCATCCATTGTGAGTATTACTTTCTCTTAATATTTTATTTAAATCTATTTATTCTTAATTCATCTATATATTTATTTATATAATGAAATAAGTATCATTATTATACTAAATTTTCATTATATTAATTTAAAAATAATTATTTAATCATCTCAATCTATTAAGAAAACATAATAAAATCAATCATGAATATTTATGGACTACCGCTTCAACAAAGTGATGTTGTTTGTTTTTCACCGCCACCTATCATGGATGGTAACAATGATGGGTTTGGTGAATTATATTTTTTCACATTTATAAATTTTAAATGATAATTTATCATATAGAATATTTACATCTATTTATTGGGAAATGGGGTTGTTAATCTTATGTACATACAGACAACAACTTTCACAAATAGAAAAAAATCATTTTTTATCACCATTGATCATGAACAGTTCTATGAATGTATTTAGTAAGGTTATATGATAATTATTAAAATTTTAATCTACTTAATATTCCATATTATTAGTATCTAAATGCATTTCTTTACTCTTGTAAACATTATAAAATATTGCCTTTTGGGTTTGTTTACCACCTATGCGAACAATGCTATAATATTTATGTCCTAAAAAATTCTAGGATTTCATATAATGTGGATTTCATGTAATAAAAATTTATTTCATATGTATTAATGATAATATAATGGTGTTATTAATATTTTAAATATTTATTAATGTAACAAATTTTAGTCGTTAATCATATCAAAACTAGTTTATCATGTTTCTATTTTTCACAAACCTTATTCATGTATTTAACTTAATAAAAATAAGACATGTGAAATAATTGGAAACTAATAATTATTCAATATTGAATAATCAATTAATGATTAAATTTAAACTTCTTAGTAATAATTAAACTGGGTATGGTGACATTTGAATGGGATAAATAAATGGATGCTAAAACATCTATTGGTGAAAATAACACGAATTAGGTAATCTATTTATAATGATGGTTTTTAAATAATGTTTATAAAGGGTAATACATTTTATTAAGGTTGTAAATTAATTACTTAAGTTTGTAATGTTTTTTTGTGTAAGTAGTTGTGATGGGTCAGTTTCTAACAGAGTCAGTTCATGGAACCAGAAACACCAAACGAATCTTATATCCCTGATATCTCATGGGCTTACTTTCAAAAGGCAGGCGGTTATTGGGGAACTAAACCAATGGTGTCTAAAAAATTCACATTGGTATATAGGATGGGATGTTGGTATTATCTCACACTTTTTGTTGTAATTATTATATACTCTGAGACTCTCTTACATTTTTAAGACATATTCATATATCCCTTTTAAATTCTAAAATGTGTAATTGGACACTCCTATATAATAACAAACAAGTATAGAGATGTGTTTATGGAAAACCATATAAATGTATCAAAGGTTCCCCATATTTGTTATCATTTTTTTGATACTTGTTTTTATCCACATAGTTGGGTGCTCTAGAATTTATGATCATCTAGGGAGATATCAGATGTTATGATATTAGAATCAAGCCAATGATAATGGATTCCTATGTATCCTCATGAGATGAATTAGAACCAACATAGTTTGGTGCCAATTAATGGGATAAATCATACCTTTTATAGACATGTTACAAGAACCAAACCAAGTATTTTAACGTCATGTGATAAGGGTGTCTTGGAAAAAGGAGGCCAGTATAACGGTTGTGTGGGAATTATGCCGAAATGACCTAAGATAACTGAAAGGGATATAGGATCCTAAGTGGGGGGAATGGTCTTACTAGGAACATGGAATAATAATAATAGATACATAAGGTACCCAAAAGGTATATGGACCTCTAGGTTAGATATTTACATATTAGGAATATGGCCCAATGATGATTAGGGTGAGTTTATGGTGTTGGGTTTGAACATCAAAGAGGATTCCTATATATACCATTTGGATAGGAATCAAATCCCATGTATTTTGGAAGGGTTGGGGATTTACCCAATTAAGGATGCCAAAATGGTTGCTACATCAAGAATATAGTTTTTGAATGATTTTTCTCATAGGGGATTTGACCCTTTGAGGTGGTGATACCATGGTAGGCGCTTATACTTGAGTATTAAGACAAAGTGGTGGATATTTTATAATGTTAATGATATGAGATAGACTACACTCTAAGACCATGTGAGTCAGGATCTGTGTGAGAAATAAGAGGAAGTTTATTATGTAGAAAACTACACAATCACATTCATTCATTGGTTGATGAGGGTGGGGGTATGGAAGGTTGGGGATGTCGCACAAGAAATACTAGGGGATTACTCTAGGAGGGATTCCATGAGAATTTAACCACTTTTGATAGGTGGAAGAGTATAATAGGGTGGGGATATAGAAAATAATGTATTCTTTATATACAACTAATGTCATAGCTATATCTAAGAACCCATCCAACACAATTTCTAAGTAAATGATCCTCATTACCATAGGAATGTTTTATTGAGAAAATTATAAGGATCTTAATCATTAGGTAGGTTAAAAGTGGACCTGATTTACCATGAGAATGTATGATCGATAGGGCACACTGGTATTCCTTAGTCATACAAAATACATGTATGGAGGCTTTGTAGGAGAGCTTTGATTGGCCCCCTCAGATGAAGGACCAAAATAGAGGGGTTCCCCCTCATTGGATATGTAAAAAGTGGTATTAGAGGGTGATTTTCTAGGTGATTCCTAGGTGAATTAGAGGGTACCTAACCCAAGTGATACATAATCAAGATGGATTTATCCTTTCCCAGGTGAAACTTGGGTGAGATAGGGTACCATCCCTTAGTGTTTCTTGAGTAAATTTGGATGATGAAAAATCTAGGAAAACAATCTTGGGAGATACCTTACTAATACCTCTAAGTGTAACCTCAAGTTCTCCTGGAAGGGCCTCATGTATTTCCTAATATTATGAAGGGTCCTCCACCCTAGTACTTTTAGACTAGGGGGTGTGGATATTTGTACGGGTCATTATTGTTTCATAATTTGGGTTAAATCTAATATATTCACTATTATTAATTTCCTCTTTGATTAAATATTAGAGATATACTGGTAGGTTTTTGAGGACTTAGATGATGGAATAAGGAGAGAATAGTTTCCAATGAATACCTTTGGATTCCAAACATGCTGAATGAGGTAGAAAAGGGTCCAATTTTAAGGAAATATCAGAATCTTGGGAGAAGGAGGTGGTTTGTGCAATTAAATCATTCAGGTCACTCACATAGGTCCTCTCACAAGTGTGACCTGTATGAGGGGGTTTTCCATGCATGTTGTGTAACACCTCGACCCCTCTAGACCAGAGCTAGTATATTACTTGTTATATTGGCATGGTTAGAAGGAATGAAAATCTTGAAGGAACAATCAGTTTAGTAGTCTTGAAGAAACTAGATACATATATGTTACTAAAATTACATTGGAAAAGTTTACAAAATACAATACATAATGAAAACTAAAAGCTGCATCCACAAGAACTAAATAAATAACCTTCTCTTCATCACCTGTTGAGGGTAAAAAATGAAAGGGGTGAGATCAAACACTCAGTAAGGGTTACAAATAGAATAAGCATGAATGCAATAACAAGTGAATCATATTCAATCTGACATAATCACTATGGCATGGTGAATAAATGAAAACCTAATTCCATTAATAAACTGAGAATAATACTGCATCCATATATTTTGTCATAGTGAAAACCTCATGGATAATAATAATAACTGGTAATGAATAAAGAGAATGCTTATTAATTGGACGTCATGTATCTGGCACATGAAACCATAATACCGTTAAAACAATTTAGTTTTGTGGGTAGAAACACGTCTGATTTTTGGAAACAAACTCGAAGGGTTTGTCACCAAACTGATTTCTCTCATGAGTCCTACCGATGCATCGAGGGGCTATAGCAGGCCCCACCCTCCACTGCATGTCCAAATAATTATTTATACATTGATTCAATACAAGATCAATATGTATTTTTCATATCCGTATAGAGTAGAGTATACATATTCATTAATATTTCCTTAACTAAAATAACTTTCCAAATAAACACCGTATGTAAAATGGTATACAGTTTAGACAACAAACATATCCATGATGTGAGATTATGGATATTTAATATAAATATAATTTAAAATGAAAATTTATCTCAAATTGGTAGTAGGCACACCATATAAGGATTATTAGTGGCACCATACAAAGTTAGTCACAACCAAATAGAAGTTGAGACAAAGTCTCTTACAACAATGTAATCAATCGAATCATATGACCAGAATGTAATGAACATAAAATGAATCATTGAATAACATGAATATAAAGAGAATCATGTTATTTTATATCAAATGGAAGTAAAAATTTACCACATATATGAAATAAGTGGATAACAATGAAAACATCACAGAAATGAAAGTTAGATGAGAAACCCCTTACCTTTTGATCGAGTGTGTTCTTCGTTTGTTTTAATGACATGAATTATCACGAACCGAATATGGCCTCTACCAAAAATGACACCAAACTCAGCCCACGACATGGCCTGATGGGCGTTACCAATCCCCATGGGCTGGAACAAGTTCCCAAGAATCATAAAATGAGAATTGGGAATTATTTACCTGAGTTTATAAACTTAAAACAACAAAAGAACCCAATAAAACAAATCTGGATTTTTCAAACCAAAAAATCTTTTACAAAAATTAAGAACTGAATAACATATTTTAAAACAACTCAAAAATACTATAAAAAAGGTAAAAAACCAAAAATAAACAGCCCAAGAACCCTCATGGTAAGGGGCACCATCCTCAAGCCATCTCTACAAGACTTCACCACCAAGGACCTGCTAGAAAACCGAACCACTGGAACTAAAAAACTATAACCAACCCGCAAAAACAAAAATAACCAAGTATACTTAAACCCAAGGGTGTAAGTAGGGTGTGATCCAATTCCCATTAGGATATCACCACTAAGAGATTCCATGCGATAAACATTCAAAGACAAAAAGCATGCAAGTTTTCAAAAACATGTAATTTCTAGTTACAATTTCTAAAAGATGAAAGTTAAAAAAAAATAAATCTTCAAGTGGGATAATTTAAAGAATCAAAAATTTTAAAATAAATTCCAAAGATAATTTATTTTTCAACCAAATATACCATATTTTTATGGTAAGTATAAAGGATCTAATGAGCACAAGCAATAGGAAATAACCCCTAGGCACTAGCTCGTTGTGGGTCCCAGGTACCTCGTATCTCGGTGAGAGTAACCATAAAAAATATTCATTCTCATGCAAGATCCACTAGTAAGGAACATACCCATAACCTAGTGGTCCCCAATCATCATCATCACAGTTTAGTTAGACTTGCAACCGTCAATCTTGCTAAGTGAAACTGAGGCCAAACCCCGTGGATTCACTAGCATACTAGTACACGTCCACCCACCTAGATACCTGGGTTTTCCCTTTGTTCTAAAACAAGTTAAAAAAGTCAAGAAATATACTTTTCACATGAAAATATCATTTAATCATTAAAAATCCACCTAAAATCCCACATGTATACCACACAAGTCACAAAAGTCCACTTTTCATTCAAATTGATTTGAAATCTGACTCACACCAAAATAGCCCACAACACTTTTCACATTTCATTAACACTTCCACAAATCCATTGAAAAAATTTATAAAATCATTCCAATATATTAAAACTCACATAACATCCCACTCACATGTTACATAATACCCTTTTGCATAACCAAAATCTATTTTTCACATCACACTCACACAAAACATCCCACATCAATTTCACATCTCTTACACACTTTAGTAAATCCATCAAACATTTTTATAAAACATTTCCAAGATTCCACACATCACAAAACATACCCTTTCACATTTAAAATATACTATTTCAAAATATGCACACTCTAAAATAGTTTTCCAATATGGTTTCACCACTTACATAAATCATTAAATCATTCAAATCTTTCATAAAACAATTCCAAGGAGTATACCCCATCTTTGCTCATAAAACCCATTTCAAAACCATATTTCAAGGAAAAAACCACACAAAAACACTACCAAATTAGAATTTAAATCCCTAGATACATTTATAAAACCACTTTCAAGTGTGATAAAATAACCATGAATAATACCACGAAAGATACAAATGAAAACACCAATTTTCATAAAATGATCTCAAGATGTATAAAAAGGTTTTACACACAAAACCTATTCCGAAAACCCCCTTAAAAGGCCCATATGACACTAAGTCATTAAAAAAATATAATTTTCATCCCCTTTCAACAACTAATAAATAAATTTCATATTTTATAAAACTACCACAAAAGATACCACATGTGTTACATTTGAAAAGTTCACAACTTCAACAAAAATGAAATTATAAAATTAAATGCTGAAAAAACTCCCTAAAAAATGGTTTTTGAACCACACACTGCATATGGGGAACATGAAAAACCAGTAATACAAGCAAACTAACTCATCAAGTAATGGTTAACCATGGAATCACCTACCAAAAGTGTCGAATCCCTCAAAACTTGGTGCAAAACATCAACTGCACCACCGCCACACCACAAGGAAGATAAATCTATCCTTAGACCACAATATTTGACCCAAAAGACATCAAATACAACCATAGGTTCTAACCCTAACTTATGAACATTTTAGAACATAATGAAAGAGGGAGGAAACCCTAAGGGAAAAGAAAGAAACCAAGAAGGAATCACTTACCTTGAAAAATGTTGAAAAAATCCCCCCAAATACACAAGTATCTGAGTTTTCAAATATCCAACCATTAAAGTGAGGTTTGAAAAAGGGTTAATAGATAATTTAGGAACTGGAATGAGGGAAAAAGAGTGAGAAATTAATGAGTTATGAAATAATCAATTTACCTCTTCAAATCTGGGCGATTTGAGAAATTCAGAGACGTTTCATCCATATTCGCGATGGAACCGAGCTCCAAAGAGGTATAGGAGAGTATGGGGGCGCGACTTGGGTATGTGGGATATGGGGAGAGTTGGAATAACTGAAAAAACATAAATATTTAAGGAGATATTAAATAATTAAAAAAATATTTTTAATGAAGGAAATTAGCCTTCGGGCAGGCCCAATCCCTTAAATAAAAACCCATATCCACCATGATTATAGATTCCTAAATAGTCCAAATTAATATGGTGGTGTTAATAGGCCAAGGGATGAAAAGTAGGAATTATAATGGATGAAAAATGTTGAAAAAATAAGGAGTTATAAAGGAATCAAAATTTATTCTTAAATCTGGAATTGGGCTCACGGTTTGGCCCAATTCATGAAATCTCACCCATTCCTCCATAAAAGCCTGGGAAACCACCAAAAAAAAGTATGAATGGAAATTAAATGAAATTTAATTTTAAAATAAGTCATATATCTAGAAATTCTCTCCACCATGAAAACTTTCCATCCCCAAAAATCCACAACAAGTCCAAATACAAAAACCAAACCCAACTGATAAACCAAGATGTACTTCTTTGCTAAGCTTTTCCCCCAAGGGCCAAGACACCTCCAGTGATCAATTAAGGATTAATCTCACAACCCAAACTTACACCACTTTCCTAAAATTATCAATCACAATCATACTTTATCTCAAAAGAAAACTCCTCAAACACTATCCGAACCAGACTCAAGAAATTCACCCAAACGAACAAAAACTTCGAACAAGGTTACACTTACCTTACTTTAACTAAACCATTGAGTGCTCTCAAATCCCAATGTTTACTCAAGGAAGATTTTGGCAGCTAGATAGTTCCGAATGAGACTACCTACCTCAAATCCAAGACCATGGATGAATCTGAGCTATTGGTATGGGGGACATAAATAGGTACCCCACCATAAGAGACAACCTATATTTTTCTGAGACAGAATCAAGACACTAACAAGGGGAGGCCTGAATGGACTCCCTATTAAAAAGGGTAGAATTCCATTAAAATATTATGAAGAAACATATGTGAGAATCATATTGGCTCTCCCCACCATAATAACCAACCATTTTAACCAACCATCATGGGACGACACAGAAAGATCCAAAAAATTTAAAGATTTGGGGAGGGTGCAGGGTTAGTCCACACAATTTGGGAAACCGTGCACTAACTGTGAAGATCATTCTTTCCACATGGATTCCTGGCACACGGTCACTACTAATCGTGCAAAAAATGTGTCCTTAACACATCTATCCAAATTTCTAACCATTCTATAATGACTCAATGGAAACCAAAGTAGGAGGGAATGACATTAGGTGATGACATGGGTACAAGGCCCTCAACCTATTTCCACCGAACATGAGCAATGAAAGAAAGATGATGAAACCAGAGGTTTAAACTCTTCCTATCTTTCATACTAAGGGCAAGACATTGTACAAGGGTTTAAACGACACTGGGATTTCCCCTGACTATGAGCCAACTTCTCTCTGAGACCTATGGCTGGAGCTCAAATGATGGAAGAATCTTTGTCCTCACAGTTAGGCTTTAGAAACCCCCTGAATGATAATTCTTCTTTCAGTGCCACCAAAAACTACACTGCAATCCCCAATAAGTTTTACAAGACTTAACACATTCTAAACTCACATTACCCTAACCTGACATTTCACTGAAACAAGGGATTAAAAGATGCACATACATCACACCATATTTCTTCAGGTGAGAAACAATAGAAGTATAGAACACCTATACTCACCTTCCTCTAAAATGGAAGATTTTGATTTTTTTACAAGGGAGACATTCTCCCAACATAACAGAGACTATTAGAGGATTGAACAACTTTCACCTTTACGGTCAATTGATCACATGACATCACAAAGAACCACCTAACATGACCATTGCGATTGATATAAACAATTCATGGAGAGGGACCTTATACAACATCCCCAAATAACACATAATTATAGAAAGTGGCCACGATATCCTCTCGTGACCATATTTCCCACATTTTTAGTTTAACATGATCTCCTTCGAAGAGACTATGAAGGACCTATAGGACCTCTTAAACATCATACAGATACGCATCCATCCTAACAACCCCAGACCAATTCCACCTTCAACATGTCAAGAAACATAAGAAGCTAAGGTATCTTTCAACCTTCCATGATCACTCTCCCGCTACAAGAGGATACCCAAAACCAATAAAGGAAAGCGTGTACACTCAATATACAAATCTCGAGAAAAATATTCCATATATTGATCAACTGGAGGGTCTTCCAACAGAAAAACAATTTGTGTTGCATTTCAGTTGTGCACTAACCCTTAATGGGGAGTAACTTATCAAACGATTGAACCTAAGGACCCAACCAAGATGGTACATTGGTCAAGATATACCACAAAATAGATCCAAACTCATGAAGGGAACCACCGTAAAGGCATCTTAAAACATTTCTTAGAAGAGACCACTAACCGGCCCTTCAACACATCTTACCAACTAAACACAAACCCAAAACACAGTTCAAACAAGAGGGGTTCTTGGACTCAAAACACCCCACAACATAAAAATTTAAAAAAAAACATAATACAAAAAATCCAAAACTAATCATCAAGGCATAAATTTTTTCCTTTAAAATCATCTTTTTTAAAATAACTGGTTCAACGATTAGCATATCCACCAATGGTACCCCATGGGCCTCACACATGCTTGTTTCTATGCCACGCCAGGCACCCTCCTCATATCCATCCCGAAACTCATCCAGTCATGCCATTAACCATCCATCATCCCATATAACCCCATGTATGTGGTCACTCATGAAAATACTAAAGGTTAATATAAAAACTCATTCCACTTTTCAAAACCAAAACAGTCAACCAATACTTCCTTTTTCTCAAGACAGCTAACCACGAAACCAAACCAAAATTACTGCATTAAAAAAACTTTTTAGAAAGGCACAATCAATATAATAAAGACTCACTTTAAAGTTATTAAAATAAATTTCAAAACTTCTCATCCCATTAAAAAACCTTTCAATAGTTTAGAAAACTCTATTGGAAACACTTTTTCAAAACCAACATTGACATAGTTCATGCTTTCAAAAGAGGTAAAAACACACCATTTTCCATTCCAATTCAATTATGAAAATTCATTTCTCCAATTAAAAAAACTATCCATTCCATCATTATTAGATAATCATTTCACAAAAACTTTACGCGTCTTAAAACCAAGGCACTTTAAAACCAAAGTTCCAAGATTTCAAAACTAAAGAATACAAGACAATGCGAGAGGAAACTAGTTTTAGTGGGTGACTTGGACATATGGTTGGAGGCCATTATACAATCACTTCACCATCATAGAGAGTGTTATAGGGAAATATCTTTGGATCCACATGGCTTTCTAGACTCTATGAGCTCACTGAGACCATTAACCCAACTCTCTTTTCATTTCTACTAATCATCATCAAAACAAGAAAACCAAAGGACTCAAAAAAGTCTCAACTTCCCCTGGTGACTTGAATCCCATAATGAGGTGTGGTGATCATCCACACTACTCCTAACTAGAATCCATGTCCCAAAAATCCTAACTCCAGAATATCCTGACTATTCCCCAAATAATAAGACCCAAAGATGGAGAACCTTCTTTGATACCATTTTGTCACGAACCGAATCTGGGTGCCACTGAAACCGGCACCAAACCCAGCCCATGACAAGGCCTTCATGACACTAAGGAATTAAAAAAAATAGAATTTTCATCCCCTTTAAACAACTAATAAATCAATTTCATATTTTATAAAACTAACACAAAAGATACCACATGTGTTTCATTTGAAAAGTTCACAACTTCAACAAAAATGAAATTATAAAATTAAATGCTTAACCAAATCCCTAAAAAATGGTTTTCGCACCACAAAAATCAGATGGGGAACATGAAAAACCAGTAATACAAGAAAAATAACTCATCAAGTAATGGTTAACCATGGAATCACCTACCGAAAGTGTCGAATCCCTCAAAAATTGGTGCAAAACATCAACTGCACCACCGTCACACCACAAGGAAGATAAATCCAGCCCTAGACCACAATATTTGACCCAAAAGACATAAAATCCATACCTAGGTTAGAAACCTAACTTATGGACATTTTAGAACATAATGAAACAGGGAGGAAACCCTAAGGGAAAAGGAAGAAACCAAGAAGGAATCACTTACCTTAAAAAATATTGAAGAAATCACCCCAAATACACACGTATATGAATTTTCAAACATCCAACAATTAAAGGGAGATTTGAAAAAGGTTTA
The DNA here is from genome assembly GCA_963277665.1 of Viscum album. Classification (NCBI taxonomy): domain Eukaryota; kingdom Viridiplantae; phylum Streptophyta; class Magnoliopsida; order Santalales; family Viscaceae; genus Viscum; species Viscum album. The sequence goes on along the minus strand of OY728145.1, from coordinate 1,589,066,751 downwards.
AGAGATCATTTAAAAACTGTAATGGGGGAAAAGAGTGAGAAATGAATGAGTTATGAAATAATCAATTTACCTCTTAAAATTTGGGAGATTTGAGAAATTAAATGAAGTTTCGTCCATATTCTCTATGGAACCGAGATTCAAAGAGGGGGAGGAGAGCATGGGGTCGTGCCTTGGGTATGTGGGATCTGGGGAGAGTTAGAATCACTGAAAAAACATAAATATTGAAGGAGATATTAAATAATTAAAAAACCTTTTTAATGCAGGAAATGATATTTCGAGTAGGCCTAATCCCTTAAATAAAAACCCATATCCACCATGATTATGGATTACTAAATGGTCCAAATTAATATGGTGGTGTTAATAGGTCAGGGTATGACAAGTAGGAACTGGAATGGATGAAAAATTTTGAAAAATGAAAGAGTTATAAAGGAACAAAAATTTATTTTTAAATCTGGAATTGGGCTCACAGTTTGGCCCAATTCATGAAATCTCACCCATTCCTCCATAAAAGATTGGGAAACCCCCAAAACAAAGAATGAATGGAAATTAAACGAAATTTACCTTTAAAATAAGTCATATTTGTGACATGAATAATCAAATTTAGATCCATTAATTAATAATTTCAGAACCTCCTATACATGTAATTGATTTAGTATAACCTTATTAGGTTCATTCATGACTCTTTTAATGGGTTTAAGAGGTTCAATTTTATTGTTTTGGAAGCATTTTCTTCCTTGGTTTTCATGATTCGTTTACCCGCATTCATGAATGGAATTTTGTTTGAAATGTGGTTAAATGTCTAGAATTTTTAATATATATTATTAGTGACATTAAATAGATATAAATGATCTTATAATGATTCTAGATATATACTTGAGGATGAATCATTAGTTAAAAGTTTTTTGATAAACGCTTGGATTTAGCTTGGCAGTTTTGTGTACAATAAACTTGTTTTGTATTATTATTCCATATTATGAGTGTGTAAAGATTCCAGAATGTTAATGAGATTAAATACATATATTTTGATCTGTTTTAACCAGTAAATTGGTTTCATGACTAGTAATGAAGGAGAAAGTGATGAACAAAACTCCACTGCCCACAAAGGTTATAAATTGAAACCTCATGGACGTTGATTTCGTTTATAAAAATAAAAGGGGTAGTAAGAATATTGATGATGGTTATTCCATTCACATGATATAATTTCAGTATATAGATGATACTGGAGTTTATCAAGGTCATTTGGACAGAGAAGGCGAGGAGATAAAAAGAAAAGATATGAACTTGAAAATAAAAGAAAAGTTGAGAGACCCCTTATGAAAATTCGTAAGTCTAACGACGTCACTTAAAATTTTATAAAACGAAATGATGAGAACAAAAATGTATCTCATCATATTGAAATCAAAAGGACAGTAGGAAGAATAAATAAAATCAAACCCCGATATATGAGAATGGAATTTCAAATAGATAACATAATAGAAGTGTCGACTAAAAGAAGAGAATGAAGGATTCCCTTACCTTGTAGAGTCACTCCTAGATCTTGAATGATGGGACCTTGGGGATTAAGGACACCTTGGGAGGACTTCTAGAGAGGTAAAACCACTATAGCTTTGAGGATGAGGGATTTGGAATGAAAGAAAATGAATGGATGAGTGGGTATTTATAGAAAAAGAGAGGTAATATTTTAATAATTTCAAATGGACACCTCATTAGTGGTTTTTGCGAAACCATGGGCTTTAACAGGGTATTTTTACATGGTTTTAGCCACTTGGGACAACTCATGTAATAATTTACTATACACAAGTCGACCAAACTTTTATATTTAATTATTACATCATTATGATGTCATTAAACTACCGAAAACTCAAAACTATATTTTTACTGTTCATGAAAAATTCACGTGTTTTAGAAAAATCCCAAAAATTAAACCTAACCATTTTTCAACATGTATAATTCAAAAAATGAACTCCATTTTTTGAAAATAATTTTCTAAGTATTTTTAATTTATTTTTAAATAAAATCATATTTAATTCAAAAAAAATAATTTTAAAGGTATAATTAGTTCTATATCACATTGAAAAATTAATTAAGATATCATTATCTTATTACCTTAAGAAAATAAAATATTGTCATTATTTAATATTTATAAGGTTCATATTACTATTCATTTTACTATTCATAATGGTATGTTACTATTCATCAAAAAATCAAGTTTGTTCTATCAGACTCCAAATGATTTACTGGTCACAACTTTAGATGAACGTTTTTTGAAATTCAAAACATAAAAGTAGAAAATTTATGTTTAATGGATAGCTTATAACTTTCTCCTATAATGTTTTGATTCACAAAAGACATAGTGATTCATGCAATATAGGCTATCTAATGAATAGAAAGTATTTAAGAGGAAGATACCATAAAATGTTTGGGGTGTTATATTTTCCTCTCCTTCAGAAATTTCATCTTTGAAATTTTATGTATAAATCCCACCAAAAAGATATCGGTGGTTCTTCTTCATAAAATCCTCTGGTTCCTATGTTGCTTCCTCCATATTCTAGTTTCTCCAAAGAACATTTACTAGACGAGTTGCTCGATTTCTCAATACCTTTTCCCTTGTGTCAAGAATCCTGATAGGATTTTCACAGTATGAGAAAATCAGGTTCCAGTTCTATTTCTTCATATGTGAGTACATGCGTTGGGTCTGGAATGTATTTCTTTAACAATGGTACGTGGAACACATCATGAACTCTAGAGATATTTGGCGACATCACTAAATGGTAAGCTAAATCTCCAATTCTTTCCAGAATTTCAAATGGTCTGATGTACCTGGGGCTCAGTTTCCCTTTCTTACCGAACCTCAAGACACCCTTCCATGGAGATACTTTCAGAAATACATGATCTCCCACTTAGAATTCCAAGTCCTTTCTCGAGTTGTTAGAATAACTCTTCTACCTACTTTGGGATGCTTTAATATGGTCTTGTATTTTCTTCACCTTTTTTGTGGTCTCTTCAATAAGTTTTGGGCCTATAAGTTTCCTCTCACCAACTTCTTCCCAAGAAGTTGGAGTTCAAGATCTCTTTCCATATAATTCTTTATATGGAGCCATTTGAATACTAGAATGAAAACTATTTTTGTAGGAAAATTCCACAAAAGGAAAGTATTGATCCCACATACCATGGAAGTTAAGAGAGAATAATATCATCATGTCTTCTAGAGTTTTAATAGTCCTTTCAGACTATCCGTCAGTTTGAGGGTGATATGTAGTACTCATATGAAGCTCAATATTCAAATCCTTTTGAATAATTTTCCAGAATTTTGATGTAAAATGGGGATCTTGATCAGACAGAATCAATATAGGTGCACTATGAAGTCTTACAACTTTATTAATATAAAGTCTTTCCAGGCACTCACGTTGTAAATCCTCTCTTATTGGAAGGAAATGTGCTGATTTTGCGAGACGATCAACAATTAACCATATTACATCATTCCTTCTAAGTGTCCTCGGTAGTCCAGTGACAAAATCCATCATAATGGTATCCCACTTCGACATAGGAATAGGGATAGGTTGCATCACTCCTTTGAGATGTTGTCTCTCTGCCTTCACTTGTTGAAAAACTAGACACCTTGACACGTAGTCAGAAATTTCCCGCTTTATATTATCCCACAAAAAATATTCCTTCAGATCTCTATACATCTTTGTGCTACCCAGGTTTATAGAGAAATTTGAGCTATGAGCATATTCTAATAGTTCCATTTTTAGCTCAGGTGCTCATGGAACACATGACCTCTTCCCAAATTTCAGAACTCTTTCTTCATACACGAAGTCATCCAGTCTCCCATCCTTAATTGCATTAATTTTCTTGTGCATATTCTCATCATCAGATTGAGTAATTTTTATCTTCTCTAGTAAAGATGGTTTAACAATAATTTGAAAGAGGTGTGATGTTTCCCCTTCCTTAACAATTCCCATATCCATCTTCAGTAGATCTATGAATATAGGATCTCTTTAAATCCTCATTTGAGTAAGAAGGCCATGATCTTTCTTGATTAATGCATCTGCCACCTTATTATCCTTTCCTGGGTGGTAGTGTATTGAACAATCGTAATCTTTGAGTAACTCGAGCCATATTCTTTGCCTCATGTTGAGTTCTTTTTGTGTGAAAATGTATTTCAAAATCTTGTGGCCCATATAAATCTCACATATCTCTCTGTAGAGATAATGCCTCCATATTTTCAGAGAAAAGATTACAGATTCTAACTCAAGATCATGAGTTGGATAATTTTTCTCATGATTCTTCAACTATCTTGATTCATAAGAAATAACTTTATCGTTTTGCATAAGGACACAACCTAGTCCGTTCTTTGATGCATCGTTGTATATTACAAATCCATCACTTCCAGATAGAAGAGTCAAAATTGGATCATTGACCAATCTTCTTTTCAATTCATTAAAGCATTATGTACATTCTTTGGTCCACACAAACTTAACTCCTTTACGTGTGATCTTGGTTAGCAGGTTAGCCAGTCGGGAAAAATTCTGAATGAAATGCTGATAATAACCTGCTAAGCTAATAAAAATACAAACCTCAGTTATGTTTGTTGGCATGATCCAATCTTGGATTGACTTTTTCTTCACAGGATCAACTAAGATTCCATCCTTAGAGACAATATGGCCCAGAAAAGAAACTGATTGAAGCCAGAATTTTCACTTGCTAAACTTCCCATATAATTTATTTCTTCTAAGAGTTCTTAGAATAACCCGCAAGCGATTCTCATGGTCTTCATAGATTTTTGATTATAAGAGGATATCATTTATGAATACCACAAAAAGTTATCAAGATATTCCTTAAAAACTATATTCATTAAATCCATGAAAATAGAGGGTGCATTTGTTAGTCCAAAAGGCATCACTGTAAACTCATAATGCCCATACCTGGTCCGAAATGCTATCTTAAGAATATCTTCCTTCCTCACACGCAACTGATGATATCCGGATCAAAGTTCAATATTAGAAAAGTATTGATCTCTATGAATTTGGTCAAATAAATCATCAATCCGGGGCAAAGGATACTAATTCTTTATTGTAATAGCAATGATTTCCCTGTAATCAATACAAAGCCTCATGGATCCATCTTTCTTCTTGACAAAGAGGACAAGGGCTCCCCATAGAGAAACACTAGGATGAATAAATCCTTTTTCACTCAAATCCTATAGTTATTTCTTTATCTCTACTAATTACATAGTGGCCATTATATAGGGAGTTTTTGATATAGGTCTTGCATCATGAATTAAATAAATAGAGAACTCAACTTCTCACTTTGGTGGATGTCTAGGTAAATCCTCTGGAAATACATCAATATACTCTTTCACTATGTGCACATCTTCAATTTGAATATTTCTTTCCTCACCCATAGATATTGATTTATCTTCCTCTCCAAGTATTTCATTCAGTAGGGATACTAGGGGTGGTTCTAGATAAGAATCAGGTGGTGAAATTTCTTCCCTAAAGACAAGGGATTCTACACCATTTTCAAAAATTGTAACTTAATTCTTCTTACAATAAATCTTTGCATCATAATTTGACAGCCAATCCATACTGAGAATTATATCAAATTTAGTCATTGGTATGATGATAAGGTTAGAAACTAGAGCACGTTTTGGTGTCTGGAGGGGGACTAGTTGACATTCCTTGGTTGCAATGATACATCCCCTAGGAGTTTTGATGGACAAATACTTTATTAAATCAAATTGAACATATCTAATTTTCTTGGAAAATTGGGAAGATATAAATGAATGCGATGATCCAGAATCAAATAATGTGTTGGCTAAGTTTGAGGAAACAATTAAAGTACCTTCCACCACATCATTATGAACTTAAACCTCCACGGTTGTAATCGCATAGGCTCTCCCTTGATCTCTTGGCCTTTTCTGAGTCAAGCTTCCTTGATGATTAGGATACTCATTTTCATAGTGTCCCATCTCTCAACAATTGTAGCATTGAATATCATTGAATTGTTTCTTCCCCTTGCATTCATCAGATCAATAACCCTTTTATCTGCAGATATAGCAGACTACCATGACTTTCAAGCATTTCCTGAGATGATTCTTTCCACAGTTCTCACATAAAGGGAATATCTTTGTTCCCTTGATCTTCTTTGGTGATTCTCCTTTTCCTTTGTTATCAGAGTACCACTTCTTATCTTGGTTTCCTTTGAAAATATTTTATCTAGAAAATTTCCTCTCTGTTTTGATGGAAATTGATACAATTTCATCATATGATGAAAATGATTGAGAAGACAATGCTCTTCGAAGAATTGGCTTAAGACCCTCAAAAAAATGATCAATCTTGTCTGCCGAGTCACGTACGTAATCCACAACATACCTGTCTAGCCTTGTGAAAGTAGCCTCATACTCTGCAACACTGTCTTCTTCCCTTTGTTTTAAGCTAAGGAATTTTCTCTTCATTTCAGTTCGTTACTCACGAGGGAAATATTTTTCAAATAATATTTCCTTAAAAGTACTCCATTTCATATCTTTTATTTCTTCTTCCTTCGTGGTATTCTGAATCAAGGACCACCATTGATCAACATCTCCCTTGAGAAAATATACTACCAGTTCTACCTTTTCAATTTCATTACATCTTAATGCCATGAAAATATTTTCAAGGGACTTGATATATTACTCAGAAACCACTGGGTTATTAGTCCCACTAAAATATGGGGGCTTCTACCGTATAAAACTATCCAACACAGGTGTGGAATGGTTGTTCATTACAACCTGAGTAAGTTGTCCCAATATGGTCATGATCTGATCTGCTCCATCATTGACTGTGTCGACTTGCTCAGTAGGGAGATCCCTAACTTGCCCACGAGTATTGATTACCCTTCTTCCGTTAGATGCCATTTCTAAATAACGGGATACACTAGATTTGTTTATGAATCTCAAACAGAAAAGCACTCAACATAGATTGAAATTATATACATAGATAATCTTATAAACATGGTTTCTCTGAGAAAAAATTTACATTAAACTCCTTCATAATGGATTTTAAAGAAAATGTGAATTATCCTAAGCATATACCCCAAGAGTTTCATAACCAAGAGTTCAGCAATGCCCGTTGTCGTGTACCAGGATACCCCGGGTCAAGATCAAAACTCCTTGTCAGAGTTTTCACTCCTAGGTACATCTGTGCCAGAGCTACCTATACCTGGTCGTATCCAGACAAGGATGTATTTGCTAGAAAGATTCACATAATCTATTCCTTACCAAAATAACAGTATGTTCTTGTACATTTATCCTCAAATACTACATTAGGGATTTTTACCTACTATATATTTCTTACTCAAGTTTCCAAGTTTCCTACTAAAACCCCTTTGATACAAACTGTAACACCCCGACCCCTCTAGATCGGAGCTGGTGCATTAATTGTTATATTGGAATAGTTAGAAGGAATGAAAATTCCAGATGAATGATCAGTTTAATAGTCTTGAAGAAACTAGATACATATATGTTACTCAAATTACATTGTAAAAGTCTACAAAATACAATACATAACGGAAACTAAAAGCCGCATCCACAAGAACTCAATAAATGACCTTCTCTTCATCACCTGTTGAGGGTAAACAATGAAAGGGGTGAGCTCAAATGCTCAGTAAGGGTTACAAATAGCACAAGCATGAATGCAATAACAAGTGAATCATAGTCAATCTGACATAATCAACATGGCATGGTGAATAAATGGAAAACTAATGCCATTAATAAACTAAGAATGATACTACATCCATAGATTTTGTCATAGTGAAAACCTGATGGATAATAGTAATAATTGGTAATGAATAAAGAGAATTATTATTAATTGGACATCATGTATCTGGCACATGAAACCATAATACTGTTAAAATGATTTAGTTCTGTGGGTAGAAACCTGTCTGATTTTTGGAAACAAACTCAATGGGTTTGTCGCCAAACTGATTTGTCTCATGAGACCTATCGATGCATCGAGGGGATATAACGGGACCCACACACCACTGCATGTCCAAATAATTCTTTATACATTGATTCAATACAAGATAAATATGCCTTCTCAATATCTTTATAGAGTAGATTATTCAGATTCATCAATATTTCCTTTACTAAAATAACTTTCCAAATAAACACCGTATGTAAAATGGTATACGATTTAGACAAAAAACATATCCATGATATGAGATTATGGATATTTAATATAAATATAATTTCAAATGAAAATTGATCTCAAATGGGAAGTAGGTACACCACATAAGGATTATTAGGTGCACCATACAAAGTTAGTCACAACTAAATAGAAGTTGAGACAAAGTCTCTTACCACAATGTAATCAGTTGAATCATATGACCAAAACGTAATGAACATTAAATTAATCATTGAATAACATGAATATAAATATAATAATGTTATTTTATATCAAATGTAAGTACACATATACCACATATATGAAATAAGTGGCAAACAATGAAAATCTCACAGAAATGAAAGTGACATGAGAAACCCCTTGCCTTTTGCCTGAGTGTGTTCTTCGTTTGTTTTAATGACCTGAATAATAAAATTTAGATCCATTAATTAATAATTCAAGAACCTCATATACATGTAATTGATTTAGTATAACCTTATAATGTTCATTCATGGCTCTTTTAATGGGTTTAATAGGTTCATTTTTATTGTTTTGGAAGTATTTTCTTCCTTGATTTTCATGATTCGTTTACTCGCATTCATGAATGGAAGTTTGTTTGAAATGTGGTTAAACATCAAGAATTGTTTATATATATTATTATAAACATTAAATATATATAAATGATCTTATAATGATTCTAGGTTATATACTTGAGGATGAATCATTAGTTAAAAGTTTTTTGATAAACGCTTGGATTTAGCTTGACAGTTTTGTATACAATGAACTTGTTTTGTATTATTATTCCATACTATGAGTGTGTAAAGATTAAAGAACATTAATGAGATGAAATAAATATATTATTATCTGGTTAAACAATTAAAATTGTTTCATGACTAGTAATTAAGGAGAAAGTGAAGAACAAAACTCCACTGTCCACAAAGGTTATAAATTGGAACCTCATGGACGTTGATTTCGTTTATACAAATAAAAGGGGGAGTAAGAATATTGATGGTGGTTATTCCATTCACATGATATAATTACATTATATAGATTATAATATAGTTTATCATGGTCATTTTTATAGATAAGGTGAGGAGAGAAAAAGAAAAGAGATGAACTTGAAAAGAAAAGAAAAGTTGAGAGACCCCTTATGAAAATTCAAGAGCCTAATGACGTCACTTAAAATTTTATAAAATAAAATGATGATAAAAAATGGAATCTCATCATATTTAAATAGAAAGGATAGTAATAAGAATAAATAAAATAAAACCCCAACATATGAGAATGAAAATTCAAATAGATAACATAAAAGAAGTGTTGACTAAAAGAAGAGAATGAAGGATTCCCTTACCTTGTAGAGTAACCCCTAGATCTTTAATGATGGGACCTTGGGGATTAAGGACACCTTGGTAGGACTCTTAGAGAGGTAAAACCACCATATATTCTAGAATGAGGGATTTTTAATGAAAGAAAACGAATGGATGAATGGATATTTATAGAAAAAGAGAGGTAATTTTTTAATAATTTCAAAGGGACACCTCATTAGTTATTTTTGCCAAACCATGGGCTTTCCCATGTTATTTGCCCATGGTTTTAGCCACTTGGGACACCTCATGTCATTATATAATATACACAAGTCGACCATACTTTTATATTTAATTATTACATCATTATGATGTCATTAAACTATCGAAAACTCAAAACTGTATTGTTACTATTCATGAAAAATTCATGTATTTTAGAAAAATCAAAAAAATTCACCCTAACCATTTTTCGATGTGTAGAATTCAAAAATGAACTAAATTTTTTGAAAATAATTTTCTAAGTATTTTAAATTTAATTTTTAAATAAAATCATATTTAATTCGAAAAAAAACAATTTTAAAGGTATAATTAGTTCTATATCACATTGAAAAATTAAATAAGATCTCATTATATTATTACCTCAAGAAAATAAAATATTATCATTATTTACTGTTTATAATAGTCATATTACTATTTATTTAACTATTCATAAGGGTATGTTACTATTCATCAAAAATCAAGTTGGTTCTATCAGACTCCAAATGGCTTACTGGTCACAACTCTAGATGACCATTTTTCAAAATCCAAAACATAGAAGTGGAAAATTTATGTTTAATGGATATATTATAACTTTCTCCTATAATGTTTTGATTCACAAAAGACATAGTGATTCATGCAATTTAGGCTATCTAATGAATAGAAAGTATTTAAGAGGAAGATACCATAAAATGTTTGGGGTGTTATATGTTGGATTGCATAGGTTGGACTTAAATGAGTCTTTGGGCTCACTGGTGGGGCTTTTCATGAATTATACATAGTTTAACCTTTGGTGAAAATGGGTTTTTGTTTACCATTCATGCTTTTTCCTTCTCCCTATACTTAGGATATTTATATTGAAACTTTTCATATTACAATGAAAAAGGGAGTGATGAAAAATCCCCCCTCTCATTTAGATATGATTAAAGGAAGATGTAATGATCCTGAGGTATATATAAACATGGTTATTGATGGATACAGACTTCATTGGAACCCATGTGTTTGTGCATGTTCATGCATGGGTTTTTTGATCATTACAGCTTATATATGATAGAAGGGAGAAGTGAGTGGACAGACTGAACAAGCTGATTGTGCAGGGTGATTATGCAGTTGGACCTCATATATGGACTATATAGGTTTACCACACATGGAAACCATAGAGAGTGACCACACATGTACCCCCTCATCAGTAAATATCGGTGCATGCCCAACAGTCCCTCCACTACTCACACTGATCAGCCTCCTCAGAACTCTCATCGTGAATGTCATTCACTTAAGTAATCAGCACAAGAATTTTCACACAAGTTCTCTTTAATTACTCATGATATTTTTTTTATATACATGAGAATCATCCATATTATGATTTTAGTGAGGCACCACTACCCATTCAACTAGGAGAAGTGATCTGAGAGAGGTCTCTTGTGCGATGTGACCTATAGGACACATGAGAAAAGTGACTTGCATGAGGTCTCCTTTTTGAAGTAACCTACACAAGGTAACTTACTTTGAGAATTTTTTATCGTAGAATCTACCAAAATAAAACCTTGAATCTAATGAAAATATTGGTATTTCCTTACATATTTCTAATGAATACTTAAAATATTCAAGTCACTAATGAAAAATTTGGTGAACGCATCATGAAAATTATTGAAATAATCAAGATGGATTATTAAAAATTATGTGACACCACACATCTATATGTATAGATATATCTCAAAAAGTACCACCATGAAAATATAAAAAGTGAATTTCTATCTCTATATGACCACAGATTTTTGAGAGACATAATCATTTTGAAGCGGATGCATTATTTGCTGATTTATTGGTTATATATGTATATGAATTTTACAACTTTAAATATATCATGTAGAGGAACATTTATAAATGAGGTAATGATAACCTCCTCATGTTTCATGCACCACAATAGACGTGCTCTAGATATGAAGCCTCACAATCTGAAATTAAAACTGCAATACAACCCATCTATCATCTATGCTTCCAAGAAAGATTAATTAAATGGTTTTAATGAGGACTAAGACTTCCTCCCTAGGGGAGGTGTCAGACTAGAGTGAATGTGGGTGTACTGGGTGCATAGGACTTGTGCTAATTTCGAAGATAAACTAAAGGAGGTTACCATCTATGAGGATGGCTTTGTGGCTCAAAGATATTTGTATAAGAATCCAAACATTATTCCTTAGCTTAGCCGATGGAGCTCGCAATAAAAAACATTACATATGACATACAAAATAATTGACATAAATTTATGGGATATTTATAAGATCTCTTCATCTCTCATCCTCAGAGATATTTATGATGAATTTATTCCACTAATAGTGATGTGGGATGATGCTGAAAAAATGCCTATTTGGGATTTTAGCTATTACATGTCACTCAAGATGTCAGGAAGGAAGACCCTCACCCAAGGGGCAATGTACATTTTGATACTTGGATGATGGATTCCTTGCAGCCAAAAGGAGGAGGTCATAGTTTTTAGTGCCCAACTAGATGTCACTTATTAGAAAATTAGGGAATCCTGGATAAGTTTTGTCCTACCCTAAAGCATGGCCAATAAGATCTATGGGGGTACATATTCCAATCATGCATCCCCGCCAAAAACCACATAATTGGGTTTCTAGTAATGTGGTTGAGTATTTAAATGTTTTTAGTCCATGAATCCAATGGAGGTGTGATGCTGGGGATGTTCTTTATGTAGAACAAGTTGGATGAAGGAAAGCATGTGGGCTTGGAAGCCCCTATCAAGGAAAAGATCCATCAGCTCAATTTTCACGTGTATATGGAGAAGTCCCCCTTACATATTTCAAGACCATTTAAAGTTTTGTGGGGATAGATCATATCATATCTCAATTATTATGGTGTAAAAAGTGAATTTAGGGTTACTGGAGGCTAGTTTTGATCATTTATCCAAGTAATATATATCATTCAACCTCTATCATTGAATTATGATGATGTCTTGACAAAACTAAACTAACTGGGGGAATTTAATATGTTCTTAAATGTGGATCCACTTTCTAAGAAATTTTCCAACAATATTCATGGGGATGATAATGTGAGGTTTTATATGATATCTTTTAGAGATCGCATGTTGTAAACCTATATTGATGGTGTTGTCATTTTCAAATCCTATGTTCCATACAGATTTTCATGCCAATTTATGTTCTAGTAACAACCAACTATATCCCCTCACATTCATGTCTTATTAGAGAAGCATCCAATGGTGGTTTAATATCTATGGATCCTCATATCTATAAAGATATCTAAATAAGTAATCATGTTTTATACATCAGGTTAATCTATTGGGTTCATTTCTGATTATGATGATGCATGTATGTCCTCATACCCTTAGGGGGGATTAATAACAAGAATCCCCCCCAAGTTGAAGCTATGGAAACTGATAGATAGATAATGTATGGTAGAAGGGATTAAACCATGGTTGATGAAGATAGGATATGAAATATTCAAAATTATGATTGATATGGAAAAAAAAGTAGGCTATAGTCCAAGAGACCACACATGTCGAGCCTTAATGATCTATTTGTCATCACCAGGAGGAAACACATGCTCTAGTTCCCAACCTCCTATTGTGATAGAGAGGCCTAGAAAGTTAATAAAATCAAGGGATGTTGGGTATTCATTAAAACCATACATATAAGTATAATATTACATTTTACCAAAGGAGGTTTAATTATGAGAGGTTACAACCTATGAGATTGAGGGTTTTGGGATATTTTTCTAAGGTAGTACACACGTCCCATTGCTTGGAGACATTCAATTCTCTTCGATTTTCCACTATGATACCAATCCTACAGAAGTGTAAAAACACATTTGGTAACTTGAGATCCCCATATATTCATTGATGAAAATATTTTGATCATAAAGTGGGTGAATGATATGATAAGTAGGGGTTCCATTGAGGGTTTGGATGATCAAGAAATTGATTAATGGGATGATTTCATCGATGTTAATGAGGTATGACTCTCTTCTATTGTACATTATCTTCCACATTCATTATATTATTTTTTAATAAAGGGACTTACATTGAGAAAATACATGACTTAAATTTTCATAGGGGTGAAGAAGCGACACTAAGGATGGAGACACAAAGATATGGGCTGACAAGAACCCATATTGGGACTATGGGATCCACCATTGAATTATGTGAGTTTTCACCATGTCAGAGACACATGGAGGAGTTTATAGCGGGGGAACACTCTCTATTTCCACCTTCGGTACTAGTATTTGTGGGAGAAAGTTATATTATTCCATATTCCATGATGATGGGATGATGTAGAATAAATTTTTTTTCAAAGAACATTGCTAGATGTGGGGAATTTCCACAACATTTCATGTTTTCAATTTGTCTTAAATAGTTATATGATTCAACTTGAGGATAAAAAAATATACTTTATTTTTATTTCTTATGTGGATTAAAGATAACCCTCTGAGAAATTAGTAGGGTAATTCTGATGAGGTGAGAATTTATATTGGAATGTCTATACCCTCTATAGGAGGAGTATTTAGGGGTGAGGAAAAATCTCTCTCTACAATTAAAACAGAGGGGGTGGATAATCCTAGTAATATACAATGTGCATCATAAGGGGTTGTGTATCCATCAATGACTATTTATCCTTATGATATTTTAGATCCACTACATTTACTATAGGATCATTAATTTACAAACTTTGGACATGCCATTGTCAAAGAAGACGATGGAAGGGATCTTTTTCCATAAATTGAAGGTGTCGATGTTGATCCTAACTCAGCAAGGACCGTAAATACTACACCTGTAAAGAATCTGATAGAATAAACTAACAACAATGACAATTCGGGTGATGATCCCAATGTATTGGGTACCCTTATATCTAGTATGTTGCGATATATAAGGCATTATGCATGAACTAATGGAATTTTTAGTTTTTTTTTTGAAAAACATTAATATTCCCACCCCTCTGGAGAAGTTTGGGTACATTGATATAGAATTGAATGGAGGTGAGTTTTCTCATTTTTAGGTTTCCACACATAGAAAACCTCACTATATATAATGAAACAAATCAATGACCTTGACCTAAAAATATTTTTCCATAGAAAACATTTACAAGACAATCCATGATCAGGGAACTGATGCCCCTCTTTCTCCGATTGTGGAAGGAACAATAGCCCAAGGATGATTCGAAGCGGGGTATTCTCATGATATTTTTAGGGAAAGTAAAGAGAATACATAAGACAATGATCCTCATTAGTATATACCATATCAAACCACTAATACCATGGATTCTATGGAATAATCAATCCAAGAAGCTGATCTATCAATGAGTGGGTGTCATCAACCACTTCAATCACCTTTTTTCTTTTCTCTTTATATTCTTCCAATGTTACCGACTAATTTCATTCATCTATCAGTTCCATCAGCTCCAATGGTCTAAACTAAAGGGTAAAACCTCACCCCAACTCTACCTATATTCCTAGGATAAGGATATTCTACTCACTACTAGAAATTAATGTTATACCAATGGTTTTAAGCCGTTGGTATAGGCTGGAAAACTGTTGGTATAATCTATACCAACGGTTTTCCAAACTGTAGGGAAGTAAGCCATGAGGAAATACCTATACCAATGTTTTGATCTAAACTATTGGTAAATCTCACTGTATGTCTTTATTTACCAATGGTTGTAGGCTAACCATAGGTATATGTTTGTATAACATTTTTACCAACGGTTTCATTGAAATCGTTGGTATATATTGAAGACTAAACACAATACCAACAGTTTTAAAACCACTGGGATAGTTTTTAAATTTCTATCAAAGTATACCAATGGTTTAAAACCATTGGTGTTGTGTTTTTCTAGAACTATTGCACAATAGACCCTCCAGTAGCCCCTCCAGTATACACTTTCATAAAAAATAGAAAAAAACCACATACAAACAGACTTAAAACAGCATAAAAAACACCTAAAATAGCACAAAAAAACACATAAATCCATAAAACTCTTCCAACCATGTCATGTACTACAATTCCATATTTCAATCTTCATTTGACAATAATCATCTAGTAGAGTTGAATAACTGTTTCAATAACTCAAACATTATTTACACCCATTACAATATTCATATGAAAACCACTCTTCCAGTAGTAATTCACCTCACCCATACACAACCCCCCAACTAGAATAGCCCCCCACCCCCCAATAAAATTCTAATTGGTAGAATAGTCTGAGAAATACTTATTATAGTTGAATAAGAGTTTGAAATTGGCTCAAATCCCATTTTTTTTTTCTGATCCTAGATTTGGGTATGTAATGATTTTTGATGCATTTTGCATTGAACTTGTATTTTTATAATATATGATGAAAATATATTTTCTTATGAGTCTCTTCACTTATGAACCCATGAGTGAAACTACCCAACTCATGAAAAAGAGTTTGCGACTATCTTTGATGAGTGTAAATTTCAGTTGTTGTATTCACTTAAAACGATGTCCTTTTGAAACAAAAGAGAGAAACTTTGAGTGGTTCCAGCCACAACATACCTCGTATTGAGGCGAGGATGACTCATACACATCAAAAATGACCCATGTATCATTTTACTAAAGTATCAACACAATTCGAATGCGTTTGGTCAGTTTTCCGTATGCCGATTGTTTTTACTTAAAAGCGTAGCCATTTTAAACAAAAGAAAGAAACTTTGAGTGGTACCGGCCACACCGTGCCTCATATTGAGGTGGGGTTGACTTGTAAATGTCAAAAAGGACCCATGGATACTTTTCCTAAATTATCACCAGAATCTGAATGCGTTTGGTCAGTTTTCCATATGTCAGTTGTTGTTTTCACTTAAAATGTTGTTCATTTCAATAAAAAGTGAGACACTTTGAGTGGTGTCGGCCACACCGCGCCTCCGATTGAGGTGGGGTTGAATCTTGAATGTCAAAAATGACCCATGGATCATTTTACTAAAGTTTAAATAGAATATGAATGCGTTTTGTCAGTTTTCTATATGTCAGTTGTTGTTTTCACTTAAAATGATGTCCACTTTAAACAAAAGAGACATTTTGAGTGGTTTCGGCCACACTGTGCCTCTTATTGAGGTGGGTTTGACTCATAAAATTCAAAAATGACCAATGGATATTTTTCCTAAAGTATCAACACAATCCAAATGCATTTGGTTGATTTTAAGTATGCCAGTTGTTGTTTTCACTTAAAATCCGGTCCATTTCAAATAAAAGTGAGATAGTTTGAGTGGTACTAGCCACACCGACCCTCGTATTGAGGCGGGGTTGACTCATACACATCAAATATGACCCATGGATCATTTTCCTAAAGTTTTAATAGAATCCAAATTCCTTTGGTCGGTTTTTCATATGTCAGTTGTTGTATTCACTTAAAATGATGTCCTTTTGAAAAAAAAGAGAGACACTTTGAGTAGTGCTAGCCACACCGCACCACGGATTGAGGTGGGTTTGACTAATAAACGTCACAAATGACCCATGGATTGTTTTACTAAAGTATCAACACAATAATAAAGCATTTGGTTGGTTTTTCGTATGCCAGTTGTTTTTACTTAAAAGTGTATCCATTTTAAACAAATGAAATACACTTTGAGTGATACTGTCCACACCGTGCCTCATATTGAGGCGGGGTTGACTCGTACGTATTAAAAATTACCCATGGAAATTTTACTAAAGTATCAACAGAATCCGAATGTGTTTGTTCAGTTTTCTGTATGTCAGTTGTTGTTTTCACTTAATATGTTGTCCATTTCAAAGAAAAGTGAGACACTTTGAGTGGTACCGGCCACACCATTCCTCGGATTGAAAAGGGGTTGACTCTTACATGTCACAAATGACCCATATATCATTTTCCTAAAGTTTCAACAGAATTAGAATGCATTTGGTTGGTTTTATGTATGTCAGTTGTTGTTTTCACTTAAAATGATGTCCATTTTAAACAAAAGAGAGGCATTTTGAGTGGTGTTGGCCACACCACGCCTCAAATTGAGGTGGGGTTGACTCGTACACATAAAAAATGATCCATAGATTACTTTAATAAAGTATCAACACAATCAGAATGCGTTTGGTCGGTTTTAAGTTTGCTAGTTGTTGTTTTCACTTACAATCCTGTCCATTTCAAATAAAAGTGAGACAATTTGAGTGGTACTGGCCACACCGGCTCTCGGATTGAGGCGGGGTTGACTCTTACATGTCACATATGACCCATGGATTGTTTTCCAAAAGTTTCAACAGAATCCTAATGCCTTTGGTTAGTTTTCCATATGTTAGTTGTTGTATTCACTTAAAATAATGTCCTTTTGAAACAAAAGAGAGACACTTTGAGTGGT
Organism: Viscum album; assembly: GCA_963277665.1. Classification (NCBI taxonomy): domain Eukaryota; kingdom Viridiplantae; phylum Streptophyta; class Magnoliopsida; order Santalales; family Viscaceae; genus Viscum; species Viscum album. The sequence continues at coordinate 1,589,048,699 of OY728145.1, read as the reverse complement.
GCCTACCACACCACACCTCATATTGTGGAGAGGTTAACTCGTACACATCACAAATGACCCATGGATCGTTTTACTAAATTATCAACACAATCCGAATGCTTTTGGTCATTTTTCCATATGCTAGTTCTTTTTACTTAAAAGCGTATCCATTTTAAACAAAAGAAAGACACTTTGAGTGGTACTATCCCCACCGTGCCTCATATTGAGGCGGGGTTGACTCATACACATCAAAAATTACCCATGTATCCTTTTTATAAAGTATCAATAGAATAAAAATGCGTTTGGTCAGTTTTCCGTATGTCAGTTGTTGTTTTCACTTAAAATGTTGTCCATTTCAAAGAAAAGTGAGACACTTTGAGTGGTGCCGGACACACCGTGCCTCTGATTGAGGAAAGGTTGACTCATACACATCAAAAATGACCTATGTATCATTTTACTAAAGTTTCAAAATAATCCTAATGCCTTTGGTCTATTTTCTGTATGTCAGTTGTTGTATTCACTTAAAATGATGTCCTTTTGAAACAAAAGAGAGATACTTTGAGTGGTGCTGAACACACCGCACCTCGGATTGAAGTGTGGTTGAATCTTACACGTCAAAAAATGACCCATGTATCATTTTACTAAATTATAAACACAATCCAAATTTGTTTAGTCAGTTTTAAGTATGCCAGTTGTTTTTTTCACTTAAAATCCTGTCCATTTGAAATAAAAGTGAGACAGTTTGGGTGGTTCTGGCCACAACGGCCCTCATATTGAGTCGAGGTTGACTCGTAAACATCACATATGACCCATGGATCATTTTAATAAAGTTTAAATAGAATCCAAATGCCTTTGGTCAGTTTTCCGTATGTCAGTTGTTGTATTCACTTAAAACGATGTCCTTTTGAAACAAAAGAGAGACACTTTGAGTGGTGCCAGCCAAACTGCACCTCAGATTGAGGCAAAGTTGACTCATACACATCAAAAATGACCCATGGATCGTTTTACTAAAGTATAAACACAATCCTAATGTGTTTGGTCAGTTTTTCGTATGCCAGTTATTTTTACTTAAAAGCGTATCCATTTTAAACAAAAGAAAGACACTTTGAGTGGTGTCGGCCACACCGCGCCTCAGATTGATGTGGGGTTGACTCGTACATGTCAGAAATGACCCATGGATCTTTTTACTAAAGTATAAATAAAATCTGAATGCATTTGGTGGGTTTCAAGTATGCCAGTTGTTGTTTTCACTTAAAATCCCATCCATTTCAAATGAAAGTGAGACAATTTGAGTGGTGCTGGACACACCAACTGAGGTAGGGTTGACATCTTACATTTCACATATGACCCATGGATCATTTTCCTAAAGTTTCAAAATAATACGAATGCCTTTGGTCAATTTTCCGTATGTCTGTTGTTGTATTCACTTAAAATGATGTCCTTTTGAAACAAAAGAGAGATACTTTGAGTGGTTCCGGCCACACCATGCCTCGTATTGAGGTGGGGTTGAATCGTACATGTCAAAAATGAATCATGGATTGTTTTCCTAAAGTATCAACACAATAAAAATGCGTTTGGTCAATTTTCCATATGCCAGTTGTTTTTACTTAAAAGTGTATCCATTTTAAACAAAAGAAAGACACTTTGAGTGGTACTGGCCACACTGTGCCTTGGATTGAGGCGGTGTTGACTCATACATGTCACAAATGACCCATGGATCCTTGTACTAAACTATCAACAGAATCCTAATGCGTTTGGTTGGTTTTCCATATGTCAGTTGTTGTTTTCACTTAAAATGTTGTCCATTTCAAATAAAAGTGAGACACTTTGAGTGGTGCCGGCCACACCACACCTAGGATTGAGGCGGAGTTGACTCATAAACATCAAAAATTACCCATGTATCATTGTGTTGAAGTATCAACACAGTCCAAATGTGTTTGGTTGGTTTTTCGTATGCTAGTTGTTGTTTTCACTTAAAATCCTATCCATTTCAAATAAAAGTGAGACATTTCAAGTGATACCATTCACATAGTGCCTCATATTGAGGTAGGGTTAAGTCTTACACATCACATATGACCCATGGATCATTTTCCTAAAGTTTAAACAAAATCCTAATTCCTTTGGTCAGTTTTTTGTCTGTCAGTTGTTGTATTCACTTAAAATGATGTCCTTTTGGAACAAAAGAGAGATACTTTGAGTGGTGCCAGCCACACCATGCCTTGGATTGAGGCGGGGTTGACTTGCACACATCAAAAAATGACCCATGGATTATTTTACTAAAGTATCAACACAATCCGAATGCATTTGGTCAGTTTTCTATATGCCAATTGTTTTTAATTAAAAGAGTATCCATTTTAAACAAAAGAAAGACACTTTGAGTGGTACTGGCCACACCGTGCCTCAGATTGAGGTGGGGTTGACTCATACACATCACAAATGACTCATGGATCATTGTGCTAAAGTATCAATACAATCCGAATCCATTTGGTCAGTTTTCTATATGTCATTTTTTGTTTTCATTTAAAATTTTGTCCATTTCAAATAAAAGCGAGACACTTTGAGTGGTACCGGCCACACCGTGTCTCGGTTTAAGGCGGGGTTGACTCGTACACATCACTTGGGAGTTTTGAGTGCTGTCATGTGTGAATTGAAGATCCGAGTGAGTCTAATCCTCTCGTTGCTTCTTATTTTTGATTAGGGTTTTCACTCTTCTCTCATCTTCTTCCGATGCTCTAAAACCCTCTTTTCCGTTGGGATTTAGGGTGGATCTTGAAAAGATATTAGATTGGGATCTGGGGTCCAGGGAGGAGGGTTGGGGGACTGTCGGGGAGGTTGTATGGGGGGCTGTCTGGGGTCCAGGGAGGAGGATGGGTAATGTATCTAAAACTCTATCTAGGTATCATACATTTAATTCTGACAGTACTGCGAACCACCGCAGGGTGTCATCCTAGAGCATGGCCAAATCATGGCATTTCCACGGTGTGACCGCGGTGTGACCGTGACATGACCGTGGCATGACCAAGGCGTGACTGCTGCGTGACCGCTGCGTGTTATCCCGGTCCAATGACATCCATAGGGCAGCATCTTCCGGCCAGGATTCCAAATAAATCCTCTGTAGTTATCCTTCACATTACAGAAACTGATTTTATGTTATAAAAAATTGACTCTTGATTTGGTATTGTGGTATGATAAAGATATATATTTTATATTATTTGTTTTTAAAAGTGGTACTAGGTAGTTGAAACTACTGATTGAGAGTCAAATTATCACACCCTAAACTATCAATGTGATTTTTCGCAGACAGTGCACCTCTGTTAGAGGGGTTTTATTATAAAAACATGTCTTTATTTATAAAATGAAACAATTATATTAAAGAAAACTTATTCAAGATATGTAATTCAATATAATTAAGCAGAATTAAGAAAGGAGATAAATTCAATTTAAAGCATTCTTAAATTAAAGAGGCTAAGAGAGGGACTCTACCTCAAGGGGTGTCTCCCATGGGTGTCTTGTAGTGTGTAGTGTCTATCTATGATTTTTATGGTGCTTCCGTATTTTGGGAAATGTGTATTTCATGGTCAGTTTAATAAATACATTAGTTAATTAGAAAATACACCCACAATCAATAGAGATATACCCACTTTTGATAGAGAATACCATCCAAATAACCAACTCGGAAATCTGAGACCAACATTTTACTTTACCAATTCCAATTACATAATTTATGCAGCACCAACTTATGTTTTATGAACCAAAAAATTAAAGGGAAAGAAACTACTCATAATAACCCATAAAATCTCATATAACATCACTCACCTCAAAACCATTATAACATCATTAGGCTTCCATATTTGGTCAAAAATAAAGAGTTATACTGAATTCAAAAATATCCATACCATAGTGAAAAAGGATATCCAAGAATTGTGACGTCCCAAACCAGGATGCCACTCATTAGTGACTCGAACCTAGATGGACACATGGCCTCAAGAACATCTACCAAAATTCCAAATGTTATTGACTAATAGTGAGAGCCTTTGGTGTGTCTGGGGGAGACTATTCCCTCATTACCTAAGTTTCACAATTTTAATATTATCAGTTAAAAATTAGAAGAAAGATAACAATGGGAAAATACTGGAAATGGATGAAAATAACCAAATCAATAATACCAAATAATAACAGAATCATAAAACGAATGATGGTAATGTATGTCATGTATCAAGAAGAAAAATATAGTTACAACTAGTATGAAGTAGTACTATGCAAGAGGCTCAATAAATTCTAAAATTTGACATAGCTTCTTGAGCTACAACCCAATCATCTGCTACATGCTCCATCCTATGTCATGTGAGTAGTCATGCATCTGTAAAATGGTGTTTCCCTTTATCTAAACATATAATCATGTAGTTTATCATGGTACCCAATGGAATCTCAAACAATGTGTGAGATAAAATTCATATAGTTGACCACCAAGAGGTCTATAACTTTTCAGTTTATTTATATAACATTTTAATATAATGATATGATAAATTAAAGTGACAACTAAAAAATCTAAAAGGGTTTTCTATGGTTTTGGATAAAAAATATAAAAGGGTTTTCTGTGAATTAGTTTCATGGAGAAGGAAGAAATACTACATGGGAGAAATAGAGGTCCCACCGAGAGTTACCTTTGTAGATATTTTATTCATAAAGAACATTGGATTGTACGGTTAAGTATTTCTTATTTCTTCTGTGAAAAATAATTAGGGACCACATACTATTTTGCAAAGTTAAAGAAGATACTCCATATGTTCTATTGTGAAAAGGATAAGTGAACAGTGTGTCATTTTATATATATAAAGATTTTTATAGAAACATTATACATAATAGTTATGTAACACACATAGTGTACAAAAATGAAGATGAATAAGATCTTAATGTTTGACATGATCTTAATGAAAGGAGTTATTTTCATGAAATACTATGAATAGATATTACAAAAAATTTCTTATGATTTCATATACATGAAGCTGTAATATTTGGAGCATTGAGATTAAAAAAATAACTATGAATATTTAAAATTAGAAAAAAAGAAAGAGACCATGCCCATATAAATGTATATGTGTAATGAAAACATTAATTAGACAATGTGTATATTGATGTAGTGATATGAGTACAAAATTTGTGAAGAGAGTAGTGAATCATAAAATCTTCCAAAATCCATAGAAATAGAAAAAACGAAGTTATCTTTCTAAATAGTGAAATAAATGGAGAAATGTTGAGAATAGAAGGATATACTTAGATAATATGAGAAAATGTTTAAGGAGTCTAACTTGAATGGGGGATTTGCAACTGATCGGATGGAAGAGGTTCACCTGGGCGGGCACTTCTGGGAGTTGGGAATGTGTTTATGTAAATAGGGTGCGTCTGGGAGTTGGGGGTTCTGTTTGTGTGAATTTGAGGGGTTTTCCCAACATTTTTTAATAACCGTTGGGAAAAGCATGGATTTCCCAATGGTTATTAAAAACCGTTGGCAAATCCCTCCCTAACCACACCTTTACCAACGGTTTATTAAAACCGTTGGTATAGAAGTGTTGGGAAAGATAGCCTTTCCAGTAGTGACTCTAGAAGGAACATCCCAAGCTGCTACCCTAAGTGGGTGATGTTTAATTCATCCTCTCCCCTCTATGTATAGAGGAAAACTAGATAATTCTATTGAATCTATTCTCTGAATTTCATCACTGAGGATTAAATATCATACATCATTAAACATTAATTTTTGAGACCATGAAGAAAAACTCAATAATATTACAGTAGCTTCTCAACTATCAGGTAATTAAAAATATAAAACCAATGAATATACCACACCATCCAGTATAATTCCCTTCAATGTCAACAGAGTTGTGATAACGTTACATTCATTGATGGGATTAGAAATAGAAATACATTCAATAATCTCATGATTGAGTAATTTTTATATACAATATATTTTATTCAATATAGATGGATTCTCATATATGTATTTATAAACACTTTCATCAACCCATACATTATAGTCTCCAATAAAATGTTTATTTCCTTGTGATTATCCATTGTAAGATGTAAAAATATGATAATATATCGATCCAATAACTCCTACTTAGACTTTTCTATATTTTTTGGTTTAAATCCCAAAATATTTAAGAATAAATTATTCTAATATAGATAGCCCTCGATGGTCATCATCTAGAATCTAAATTCAATCACCTTGAATCAATTTATATTTACCTTTCTATCATATATATCGACCATTCAAATTAAGAAATATATCATCTTTAAACTATAATCAATCCTTGATACTAATTATTATGGAAATATGATATCTCTAATGACCAATGATTCCATAAATGATATAAAATGGGATAAAATAATAATAATAATAATAATAACATACAAGGATTTATGTTGTTTGGGATAAATCTCTATTTCCATTGAGAGGATTAATATTTTACAATTTTTTGAAGAAAATTATTGGGAAGACACACTATATTAAAAAACCCTAGCACAAATATCATCTCATGAAGAAATGAAACAATACATTAACCCATATTGAAACAATACCCATATCTCTAAAGTAGTCTATAATGATACAATACCTATATCGGTTAGGTATATGATGGTATAATACACACTATCAGTGTGGTCAGTTAGCTTTGATAACAATTTTCAGACATATTACAATGCCTCCAAAATTTGGGTTTTGGTACAATGGACCCTTAACCACATACCATGGGGATTTGTTTCTGGAAAACACCAATAACTCACTAAATTGGAGAAAAATGGGATTTAAGGGACTGGTGTTTAGTACATGTCACTATCACTTGTCCCAACTTCATCTGATAATTAAAAAACCTCTATTCTAAAAAAATAATCCTTAATAAAATCCTTCTACAATGGATGTAGGGGTCCTAAATAGGACTCAAGTTTGTAGGGTATATGGACCAAATAATTTTATGGGGTAGGTTGGACTATAATAGTGTGGTCCACATTTTTAATGGGCATAAATTCACAAGAGAAAAATAACCCGTGGACTTATGTGGACGAACCAAAAAAATATATGGGATAAATCGTGTTTCAAAAAAAATTATACTTTTTATTTTAATATTTTTTCAATTTAATGTAGAAGTAATTGATGGAATACAAATATATATATATATATACTATTTATATGATAAATATATAAATAAATTAACAATTTTTGGATATCTAAAATGTATTTAATATTTAATATTCATTAATAATAAGTGTTTTTTATGTCTTTAAATTTACATTTAATCATGAAAACATATGCGAGATGTCCCATACACCAGTCCAAATTTAACATGGACCAAATTGGACTTAATTTTTTTGGGCCCATTGTAAATGTGGGTGATTAGCCACTAAATGAGGCTAATATTCATTGTTAATATACTTAATTTTCATGTTCTTTGTTATTCATAAACACCATTTTAGTGCATTTTACACTTTGAACACCATTTCACATTATGATTGTAATACCTTCTTAAAATGCACTATTATGTGGTACATTTTTGAACATCATTTAAAGTACCCAATGATTCATCTGATTTTAAGGAATTTAATTTTACATATTTTAATTTGATATTTTTGGAAATTGATCTACACTTAAATATGAACATGTTTGATTCAGGGATCAATGGAGAATTCATGGAGGATGATGAAGATATTTGGCAATGAAAGGAAGCAATTCTGGAGAAGGCAGATTGGACACCAGCCCACTGATGAGACTGTGGGGACCAACATACAGGCCAAATTAATCCCAAATTTCGTGGAATGATAGAAGACATGTACAGGAACAAATCACTATTCAGGAGTTAATGCTAATTCGGCCTCCATGTTGGTCATTTAGGCGGCCCAAGTTAGAGATAAAATTCTGGGCCAGATTCTGAGGCCCAGAAAAACAGTCCACCATTTTGATCATATCTCGGAATACACAACTCCAAATGGGACTAAATTTTACAGTCGGTTAGAAGACATCCGGAGCTCCATTTTCATCTTCTATGGCCCACCCTGATTCTGCCATCTAGAAGGTCATACAAACGCGTCTGTTCGGTGGATGAAATCTGGCTGCCACCTCGGGTCAAATGTGGAAAATTCCAAATTCCACAAACTTTCCACCACCCTAGGCCTACCATACTCAAGTGGGATGACTTGTACTGTTGAAGGCTCGACCCAAGTCTCCCAAAATGCCTATTTAAGGCAGTGGTGGTGAAGGAGTTGAAGATCTTGGATGCTTTGTTCAATTGTAATGTTATGCTGCATTTTTGTTGCCTCAATTTTGTCTTTCACATGTAAGTTGTTCAATTCACTTTAGTTTCTTAATAAAAGTTCTTCTTATACTCTTATTATGTTGTTCTTAATATCACTTTGATACCGTTGGATCAAGGTGTGAATTTATTCACACCAACCCTTGTGAAATTATTCACACAACGGTGGAGTGATCATTTTATTTTTGTTGTTTTCTTTACTTCTCCATTTCCTCCCTTATGAGTCTACTTTCCGCTTCCATTGAAACCATGGGATCAATGGAGGGCTAACCCACTTATGGGTTGATCCAAGGGAGTAGAAAGGGGCTGTATTGGATGTTATTTATCACCTAATTAATGTATAATCACTTCTTTAATTGGGATTGTTATTTGATGATTTTTAAACTCCATCGTCCTTGTTGAATTTAAGGCCACACACTTCAAGTACTAATACGATCCTTTACCTTGAAGTGCTCAAAACTTTGATCCTTCAAGTGTATAGGTGATTAGTATTAGATGGTGTAGGCATTAAAACAGTAAGTTATGATGTTGTTTTATCTCCTTAAATGAACCCATCTCAAATTTAAGAAATTGAAATCATTAAAAAGAAAATACGTCCAATCCACCCCGAGTGATAACCTAGGATCAACTCATTCTTTTAAATTGAATCCACTTAAATCTTTTAGATATCTTTAAAACCCATCCAAAATCAATCCAAGTTGGCCACTTCATAGCCAAAAAATCCATCCCTTAGGTTGTGTATCTTAGGTATCTTCTTAGGTCTATGTGGAATCGACAACCCAAGCTACACTACAAGGACCGTTCTACCCTTCTTCTCTTGGGTAAATTTGGGCGTGAACCAAATTTTGGCGCCGTTGCTGGGGACCAAGTAAGTACCTTAGATCCAAAAAAAAACCTTCTTTCCTCACCTCCATTCTTCTACTCTCACCCAAGATCTCTTATCTTGTCCCTTTCTCGCTTTTTTTTTGGCGCATGACCGCCTACACCCGCGATTTCTCAAACAGACTAGTTAGGGTGGAAAGTCCTAGGATAGGGGAGTCAAGTGCACCTAAGGGATTGTTTAAATCAGATTCAAATATTCTTGAAACCCCAAAGTCAGAACTTGAAACAAGTCCAATGGAGGGTCATCCACAAAATCAAATTGTAAACCCTGGGGGGAATCAAATGGGAAACCAAAACCAAGAAGGTCCAAACTTAGGGAATGTAGTTGATCAAACCATGAACGACTACCTCACTCCAGCTTGGACCAATGCCCCCTCATGCATTAGACACAATTCCATAGGAGACACCAACTACATATTCAAACCCCATGTCCTAAACCACCTTCCAACCTTTCATGGGATGGAGTCAGAAATGCCATACCTTCATGTCAAAGAGTTCAACGACATTGTTGAAACCATGTGTCCCCAACATCAACTAGAATACACTAAGATGAGGCTATTTACTTTTTCATTAAAGTATCGAGCTAAAAATTGGCTAAACAACTTGAGACCTGCATCAATCCACTCTTGGGACCAACTGCAAAGAGAATTCTACAAAAAATACTTCCCTCATCACAAAACAATCGCACTTAAAAAGAGCATCCAAAACTTTTTTGAAAAAGAGGGAGAGTCATTCTATGAAACATGGGAGAGGTTCAAAGACACCCTAAACATGGTTCCACACCATGGGTTTTCCATACCTGAACAAGTGAGAATTTTCTATGAAGGGTTGGGTCCGGGGAACAAACAGTTCATTGACATGATGTGTAATGGAACCTTTAAAAACAAGGCCCCAAATGATGCTTACGAGTATCTCGAAAGTCTGGCTGAACAAAACCAAACTTGGGGAACATCACCTTATTCTGAAAAGCCACAAAGAACCACTGGAATTCATACACTTAGATAAGAGGAAATCCTTAGGGCTAAACTCGCAGCACTCTCTAGGAAGGTTGAAGAGATAGACCTTAGGAAAGTCCATGAAATCCAAAATGTAGACCTTGTTTGCACAATTTGTGACAAACATGACCATAAAACAGACAACTGCCCAACCATTCCATCCATCAAGGATGTTCTTCTAGGAGGACCCCCAGCGGAAGTCAATGCCCTAAACTTTCAAAAGCCTCAATACCAAAACACCTTCAACCCAAGGTATAACGACCACCCAGGCTTCCGCTGGAAAGATAACCAACAACCTAGCCAACCACAGGGACAAAATTCTTACCCCCATCAGAACTACCAAACCCATAACCAATTCCAAACCCAACCTATCCAATACCAACAACCACCGGTCCATTTTCAACAAACCATCCCACCTCCAAAATATCCCCCTGGGATAAAACAACCTACTGAAGCACCAACCCAAACTATTCCACAAAGCCTACTAGAACAACTGTGCAAACAAATGGAGAGGATGAACTCAGAAGTATCTTCCCTAAAACAAGAACTTCAAACCATCAAAACTGGAAAGGCACCCATGCCTACTCAGGCGGTGCCGTCCTCAACTTCAAGGGGAGAGTCAAGTTGTGCTCAAACAACTCATGAACAACTAAAGGCTGTGACTGTTTTAAAAAGTGGGAAATCAATTGAGAAACCTGAACAACTAATTCAGAACCCACCTGAAGATTCAAACTTGGATGAGAATTCAAGTGAACCACAAGATCAAACTGAGGAAACTGATAACAATGTGAAAGAAACAACTCTTCAACAAACAACCCCACAACCTGCACCATTTCCCCAACGCATGAGGGGGAAATCCAAGCCTGAACTGAGTGAAACATTGAGGGAAATCTTCTCACAAGTCAAGTTGAACATTCCTCTTCTTGATGCAATCCAAACCATACCTTCCTACTCAAAGTACCTTAAGGACTTGTGCACTTTTAAAAGAAAATTTTCACATAAAAACCAAGTCCTTTTGGCTGCTAATGTGAGTACCACCATTCAAGGGACCATTCCTCCTAAGTTGAAAGACCCAGGTTGCCCTTACATCAATGTTGAACTAGGAGAAAGCAAAGTTGTCAAGGCCTTGTGTGACCTAGGTGCTAGTGTCAATCTCATCCCATATGCTGTGTACTGCCAGTTAGGCCTAGAAGAGCTCCAACCCACATCTGTCACACTTCAGCTTGCTGATCGTAGCATTAGGGTTCCCAAGGGGATTTTAAAGGACGTTCTGGTAAAGGTTGAAAACTTCATCTACCCTGCTGATTTCATTGTACTTGACAACCATCCAAATTTAGGAAATAAGGAACAAACCCCAATCATCCTTGGTCGTCCTTTCCTTGCAACAATCAACTCTGTTATCCGAGTCCGAAATGGGAACATGACCATCACCTATGGTAACATGAGTCTAGACTTGAACATCTATAATGCAAGCTCACAAATAGGGGATGACGAGGATATTCATGAATTAAACATGATAGGAAGAATTGATAATGAATCCATGGAACATCAAGGAATATTTGATGAATGTTTAAGTCAGAATGAGATTGATTTCCTTTGTTCACATGAAGGAAGTTTACCTCCTTGGCTCGAATCATTTTCAAATTGCTCCTATAATGATGTCTTAGGACCAACAATCAGTGAAACCTTTCAGGAAAACACATTCATGGAGACAACTCAAACTCCCTTCCCTAACCCAGGTCAATACAATCTTGTGGCTGAAACTTCTACACATGGGGAATCAATTCAATCTGAAAATCTAGGAAACAAATTTGATCTTGATCCAATGCCCCAATATTCTGCTGAAATTCTGAACCAACCAGATCTTGAATTGAAGGAACTTCCTACTTCCCTCAAGTATGCCTTCCTAGGGGAAAATCAAACACATCCTATAGTCATATCTTCTTCTCTTGAATCCAATCAGGAGGGGATTCTTCTAGATGTCCTTAGGAAACACAAGAAAGCCATTGGTTGGACCCTGTCTGATATTCCTGGGATTAGCCCACTTATTGGAACTCATAGGATTACTCTTGAATCTGAATCCAAACCATGTCGTCAACCTCAGAGGAGACTCAATCCAAATCTTATGGATGTGGTAAGGAAAGAACTTCTTAAGTTGTTGAAAGCTGGTATCATCTACCCCATAGCTGAGAGTGAGTGGGTAAGCCCAATTCAAGTTGTCCCAAAGAAAGCTGGAATCACTGTGATCACTAATAAGGATGGGGAAATTCTTCCAACTAGGGTGAGTAGTGGCTGGAGAGTCTGTATTGACTATAGGAAGCTCAACTCTTGTACCAAGAAGGACCATTTTCCCTTGCCCTTTATTGATCAAGTCCTCGAGCGAGTGGCGGGTCATCAATTCTATTGCTTCCTAGATGGGTACTCAGGTTACAATCAAATTGAGGTCTCCCTAGAGGATAAAGGGAAGACTACATTCACATGTCCTTTCGGTACCTTTGCCTTTAAACGCATGCCGTTCGGGTTATGCAATGCCCCTGGAACCTTCCAGCGGTGCATGATGGGAATCTTCTCAGATATGGTAGGGGATTTTCTAGAGGTCTTCATGGATGACTTCTCTGTCTTTGGGGATACATTTGAGGGATGTCTTAGGAATGTGGAGAGAGTTTTGTCAAGATGTGAAGAAAAGAATCTGGTCCTAAACTGGGAAAAATTCCATTTCATGGTAAAAGAGGGGTTAGTCCTTGGCCATATAGTCTCGGGTAGGGGAATTGAAGTTGATAAAGAAAAGGTTGACATCATTCGTCACCTTCCATCACCCAGAACTGTTAAGGAAGTGAGGTATTTCTTAGGACATGCTGGTTTCTATAGAAGATTCATTAAGGACTTTAGTTCAATCTCTCGCCCTCTTTGTGCTCTCCTAGTAAAGGATGCTCCATTTGTTTGGACAGAAAGCTGTGAGGGTTCATTTTCAACCCTTAAATCCACTCTCACCTCTCCTCCCATTATGAAATCTCCAAACTGGGACCTTCCTTTCGAACTCATGTGTGATGCCAGTGACTTTGCTGTAGGAGCTGTGTTAAGACAACGGTGTGATAAAACTCCATATGTCATTTCTTATGCAAGCAAATCCTTAAATGATGCCCAAATCAATTACACCACCACTGAAAAGGAGTTACTTGCTGTTGTGTTTGCCTTAGAGAAATTCAGGTCCTACCTCTTAGGATCACCCATCATTGTATTCACCGACCATTCAGCTCTAAAATATCTCTTCCAAAAACAAGATGCAAAGGCTAGATTGATTAGGTGGGTCCTTCTTCTTCAAGAGTTCGATTTAACCATTAAGGATAAAAAAGGTGTCGAGAATGTTGTAGCTGATCACCTCTCTAGGTTGGAATTCAAGGACAAATCACATCACCTTTCTGTGTCTGATTCATTTCCCGATGAGAACCTCTATTCTGTGAGTGATTTCCCTTGGTATGCTGACATAGCCAACTTCTTAGTTTCAGGGGTCATTCCAAAATTCTTAGGGACCCAAGCTAGAAGAAAATTTCTTTCTGATGTCAAGCATTATGTGTTTGATGATCCATACCTATATAAGTTCTGTCCTGACCAAGTTATTAGGAGGTGTGTGCCAGAATCCGAACAAGAGTCCATCCTAATGTTCTGTCATAGTGAGGCTTGTGGAGGTCACTTTTCCTCTAAGAAAACTTCTGCCAAGGTTCTTCAATGTGGTCTCTTTTGGCCCACCCTCTCAAGGGACTCCTACACATTTTTTCAAAGCTGTCCTAGGTGTCAACAAGTAGGGTCCATCACAAAAAGGAATCAAATGCCTCTCACTCCAATATTAGTGGTTGAAATCTTTGACTGTTGGGGAATTGATTTCATGGGTCCCTTCCCAAACTCTAGGGGATATCTTTACATTCTCTTGGCTGTCGATTATGTCTCAAAATGGGTTGAGGCCATTCCTAGAAAATCCAATGACCATCAAACTGTGATTAGATTCCTTAAAGAAAACATCTTCTCTAGATTTGGGATTCCTAGGGCTATCATTAGTGATCGTGGAACTCATTTCTGCAATCGCCCATTCTCATCGCTCATGGAGAAGTATGGAATTTCTCACAAAGTGTCCACCGCTTACCACCCACAAACCAATGGTCAAGCTGAGTTAGCCAATCGAGAAATCAAACAAATTCTTGAGAAAACTGTTAATCCATCTAGGAAAGATTGGTCGAGCAAACTCTTAGATGCTCTTTGGTCATATCGAACAACATTTAAAACTATCCTAGGAATGTCCCCATATAGGTTGGTTTATGGTAAAGCATGCCGTTTGCCAGTGGAGATTGAGCATAAGGCCTTTTGGCCAATCAAAAAAATGAACTTTGACATTTCTTTGGCCGGAATAAAGAGGAAATTGGATCTAAACGAGCTTGAGGAACTTAGGATGGAGGCTTATGAAAATTCAAGGATCAATAAAGCTAGAGTTCAAGCCTACCAGTCTAGGAATCTTAAAACTAAACACATTGAACCAGGGAAACCTGTGCTTTTGTATAGTTCTAAACTTCATTTTCACCCGGGAAAGTTGAGGTCTAGATGGTTCGGTCCATACATAGTGCATAAGGTGTACCCCCATGGGGCTGTTGAAATTCAAGATCCCACCAATGGTCAAATATTTAAAGTTAATGGTCATAGAGTCAAACCATTCATAGAACCATTCCAAAAACATGAAGTTGATGAAGACCTGAGTGAACCTACCTTTGATGAAAAAAAAACAACAATTAATCAATAAGGGGTTTAAGTCGAGCTAATGACGTTAAACAAAGCGCTGCACGGGAGGCAACCTGTGGTTTTTATGTTTCTAATATTTCTGAATCATCTTTATTTTTCAAATAAGATTTCTTAATCATTTTTATATTTAAAAAAAAATAGACTTTTGACCTGTTCTTCTATTATGAGTATGGATGGGTACGAAAGAGGAGAACCATATTCATCCGTGTCACGTGGTGTGATCCTTGAGTAATACCTTACCCAGAAATTTAAAAAGAAGACAATGTATCATCAGTTTATTTTGTTTTTATTATTCAATGGGTTAAAAAAAAATATAATAATACAAAAAAAAAGTCCACGCCATAGGCCGTGGGGCAAACCCCGTCACAACCGGCGAAGCCGCGGGGACTCGAACCCGGGACCGAAGGGAGACAGGGGCGCGCGCTTACCACTGACCTGCGGCTTCTTGTGCTACCTTATTCTATAATTTTTATATATATTCTTATATTTTACTTACTTTATTATATAAATATAAATATATATATATTGTTTGTTTTTGTTTGTTTTGTTTGTTTGTTTTGTTTTTTCCTTTTTCCACTAGGTAACTTTGCAAGCGACATGGATATCAAAGGAATAAATTCGAGCGGCAAGAACTTCAAACTTCAACCACCAGGTGACTTCATTCCATAATCCTCATTTTCAATTTCCTTTTTAAATTTTTATTCCCTGCCTCTACACCTAATTTTTCATTTCTTCAAACACTGGGGACAGTGTTGTTTTATGTTGGGGGGGAGATAAAAAAAAAAAAAATGCTTTTGTGTCAAAAAAAAATGAATGATTTGAAAAAATAATTAAATGGAAGGAAAAATTCCTTTAACTTTGAACATGGTAATATGCATTGCACACTTTGAAACTGAATATCAAATAATTTATCATGCCCTGATTCTGATTTTAATCCTTGTATAATTTCATGAGCATAGATTTTGGAAAGTGTGGCTGTCCAATGTGATATTTCATCGTTTATATTTTCATCCAAATAAAAAAAAATGCCACAATGCACGTCCTCTAGACTGTGGGGTACTAATTTGAATTTTTGGGGTCCCATAATAAATAGCATAGTATGGTTTTATTTTTATGAATAATATGAGTATTCAAAAAAAAATTTAAAAAAAAATTATTAAAAAATAAAAAATAAAAATAAAAATTTGCGTGTAGAGCAATGGATTGATAAAATGCGAGGCTTTCGGCACTTGGGGATCGTGACTCCAGAGTTGTCTAGCCCGGAGTTTTTCAATCTATCTCTATTTATGGTAATATGAATTTGTTTTTGATTAAGTTAACTCGAGACGATGCCCGAGTATGTGGGTTTCACTTGGTGCCCTAAGGCCTTTGAGTCTGGGAGTCATCGGCAAAGTCTTGTTACATGGGTTAATTTGATTAATTGCAATCTCAATTACTATAGCAATATTGCAAAAAAAAAATAAAAAAAAAAGATGAATGAAGAATACTCATATTAGGATTAAATGTGATTCCACCTAGCGCTTCCATGATTTCCCCCTTGAATGAAAATGAACCCCCATATCTATTGTGTTCACAACACATCATTACACCTAATTGAGTTGGATGAAGTATGATGATGGATCTGATCAAAGGAATGGGCTTGGGATTGGGATATGCTTATGAAACTATCTCGTATTAAAATATTTTGATGGGTTTCATGATTGTTTGGTATAAGGTTTTTTGGTGATCATTGTGTATTAAAATGTTTTTGGAAAAGGGAATTCGAATTTCATTTTTGATGAGATATATTTTGCTCGGGACTAGCAAAACTCAAGTTGGGGGGTGTGATTAGCCACTAAATGAGGCTAATATTCATTGTTAATATACTTAATTTTCATTTTCTTTGTTATTCATAAACACCATTTTAGTGCATTTTACAATTTGAACACCATTTCACATTATGATTGTAATACCTTCTTAAAATGCACTATTATGTGGTACATTTTTGAACATCATTTAAAGTACCCAATGATTCATCTGATTTTAAGGAATTTAATTTTACATATTTTAATTTGATATTTTTGGAAATTGATCTACACTTAAATATGAACATGTTTGATTCAGGGATCAATGGAGAATTCATGGAGGATGATGGAGATATTTGGCAATGAAAGGAATCAATTCTGGAGAAGGCAGATTGGACACCAGCCCACTGATGAGACTACGGGGCCCAACATACAGGTCCAATTAATCCCAACTTTCGTGGGATGATAGAAGACATGTACAGGAACAAATCCCTATTCAAGAGTTAATGCTAATTCGGACTCCATGTTGGTCATTTAGGCGGCCCAAGTTAGAGATAAAATTCTGGGCCAGATTCTGCGGCCCAGAAAAACAGTCCACCATTTTGATCATATCTCAAAATACACAACTCCAAATGGGCCCAAAGTTTAGAGGCGGTTAGCAGACATCCGGAAATCCATTTTCTTCTTCTATGGCCCACCCTGATTATTCCATCTAGAAGGTCATACAAACGCGTCTGTTCGGTGGATGAAATCTGGCTGCCACCTCGGGTCAAATGTGGAAAATTCCAAATTCCACAAACTTTCCACCACCCTAGGCCTACCATACTCAAGTGGGATGACTTGTACTGTTGAAGGCTAGACCCAAGGCTCCCAAAATGCCTATTTAAGGTAGTGGTGGTGAAGGAGTTGAAGATCTTGGATGCTTTGTTCAATTGTAATGTTATGCTGCATTTTTGTTGCCTCAATTTTGTCTTTCACATGTAAGTTGTTCAATTCACTTTAGTTTCTTAATAAAAGTTCTTCTTCTACTCTTATTATGTTGTTATTAATATCACTTTGATACCGTTGGATCAAGGTGTGAATTTATTCACACCAACCCTTGTGAAATTATTCACACAACGGTGGAGTGATCATTTTATTTTTGTTGTTTTCTTTACTTCTCCATTTCCTCCCTTATGAGTCTACTTTCCGCTTCCATTGAAACCATGGGATCAATGGAGGGCTAACCCACATATGGGTTGATCCAAGGGAGTAGCAAGGGGCTGGATTGGATGTTATTTATCACCTAATTAATGTATAATCACTTCTTTAATTGGGATTGTTATTTGATGATTTTTAAACTCCATCGTCCTTGTTGAATTTAAGGCCACACACTTCAAGTACTAATACGATCCTTTACCTTGAAGTGCTCAAAACTTTGATCCTTCAAGTGTATAGGTGATTAGTATTAGAGGGTGTAGGCATTAAAACAGTAAGTGATGATGTTGTTTTATCTCCTTAAATGAACCCATCTCAAATTTAAGAAATTGAAATCATTAAAAAGAAAATACGTCCAATCCACCCCGAGTGATAACCTAGGATCAACTCATTCTTTTAAATTGAATCCACTTAAATCTTTTAGATATCTTTAAAACCCATCCAAAATCAATCCAAGTTGGCCACTTCATAGCCAAAAAATCCATCCCTTAGGTTGTGTATCTTAGGTATCTTCTTAGGTCTCTGTGGAATCGACAACCCAAGCTACACTACAAGGACCGTTCTACCCTTCTTCTCTTGGGTAAATTTGGGCGTGAACCAGTGGGCCTAAATAGACCACATATTTTTAGGACTAATTTATAAATTATTTTCCCACATCACCTCAATATAGCCTATTAGACAACCCTATAAGGAATACATAACTAATATTCCACCTCACTAACATGATCTGACACCTTGAAATGTCTAATAAATAGATGATAAAGATTATTTCCCCTACCAAACCTCAACTACCCATGATAAAGAGAAACCTTCAGGAACACATTATCCATGACATTGAAATTCATAGGTTACCTCTATTATTTATTATCATACTTTTAATTACCATGAGATTCATTCATTTTCACTAGGATCACCCATGCCCTTTTAGTAATTTTTTTGTTTCAAATATTACCAAATAATTGATGAATCTCTAACCACAACTCAACATAATATATATATGAAAGGCCACCTATATAACACCTCAAAAAATTCTATATTAATGAAGGCGAGATAGCTATTATTATCTATAAAATCAACCAAAGGAAAATGATTCACCCATGAACCTGAAAAATAAAGAATAAATTCATGTAACATAACCTCTTGTGTAAATATTTTTCACTAAATCTAACCATATGTCTAAGTATGTGTAACGCCCTGCCCCCAGTTACCTAGAACCGGTGCATTATTTTAATTTATTGGCATGATTACAAGGAATGAAGTCCCGAAAGACCGATCGGTTTAGCAGTCTTGGAAAATAGATTGCATACATGAACATTACATTAGAATTTCTAACATACAATACAAAAAAAAGTTATTTGAGAATGCCATTATTCCATTTATCTTAATCCATCATATCAATCATAATACACTTCTTGGAATCCAGTGAAAATAAAACATAAGGGGTGAGCTCAGATGCCCAGTAAGGGTAAATAATTTAGCGGAAGCTCTAAACAATTAAGGAAAGATGTGTGATAAAAAACATCCTTTTTAAACATAAAGTTGAACATAATATGTAAAAATAAATCAAACATTACCATATAAACATGCACATGGATATTCTACTAGTAGAATAATCATAAATAATAACTAATTTCATAATGAGGGAATGCCTAATGCTAGACATCATTACCACATAGTCAAGGCCTTGTGCCAAGACTAAAAATAAAATTTTTGTAGATGCCTTTTCCCAATACACTATTTTGTCTCATGAGACCTACCGATGCATCGAGAAGCTATACCGGGCTCCAACCGTCACTTACTAGTCCACTGCATTCCTCATATGAAAAAGTTGAAACATAACATAAACATTCGTATTGAAACTAGTATATGAAATGTAATTACATTAACCACAAACCATGAATGTTATAAAAATAGAACATCCACAGTCAAACATATCATAACTCATTAAATACAATATGTAAGATTGTATTATAATAAATCAACCTCAATCAAAAATAATATCCGGTAAATGATGCTGTCATAGTTGAAAATTATGAGTAAATTTTTTTGAGAGAAATATCCTTTTTGTAAAATCATTTAAAAGTCACACATTTATAAAGGAATTAATTTAAAAAAGATTTTTGAATCAAACTGTCCCATACCACTTTGAATCTTTTGAAAAGAATTATCATTTCAAAACATTCATGTCCATATAAATAAATCCTTAAAATCATTTTAAAAACATGGACATTAATTAAAAAGATTTAGAAAGATAAATATTTAAAACATTTAAAATTATGATCTTGATAAAGATTACCTTTCAAAAATCCTTAAAATATTCATTTTGAAATCATTTTTATGAAAAATGGACATGGATGATGAAAATGTCCCAGTAAATACTTACACATAAACAATCTCGAATAATAATGAGATTGAGAAATTAACCCTTACCTTGAACATTCCTTTAGTCGAGGGTACATTTAACCTCCTGTATGAAGATATTAGTATGTTATTAAATTATAACAGAACCATATTAATATTTATGATATCATACATGATTCTTTTATGACTTTATAATACCCATTTAATAATAATTATCATGTTAAATTAACATTTCAGGTAATAATCGCTTTCTTTGTCATACGTGTTTTAACTTGTTACTCTTGATTGTATCACTTAGATAATGATTTAAATAATTACAGAATATAAAACATGATTTATATATCATATATATTTAGAATATAAATATGTATAATAGACATATATATTAAATGAAAAACACTGTTTACGGAGACGGTAGTCCGTACGTACGCATAAACATTGTTTCCGTTTTCATATCGTATTGAACAGAACTAAGTGAATAAGATATATGTAAGTAAATATATATATATATATATATATATCTCCAGTATAATTATTATTTCATATATTACATACTTATTAGTAATATACATTTTTATAATTGTCGATGAATGGTGAACGTGGAAATGAATCTCATCACGTCGTGAAGACGGTAATCCGTACGTATGCACAAGCAACAATATAATTTCCTTAAAGGTGTGGAATTGGATATTATATTAATTTTACAGAGACATTATCATGTTATTTTCATTATTTATATACATATCAATCCGAATAACATAGTGTTGAATAAAAAATTACACCACGACGTGGAGACGGTAAGCCGTACGTACACAGGCATGGTGACATTATTATTCATAATATGGATAGAATAATGAATATAGTTGTGTAATATTTATAATAACATCATAGTATATATAATATACTGGATTTATTATTTTATAATGGAAACAAAAAAGAAAGAAGAAGTGGAAGAAGAAAAGAACTTGAAAGATGGTGGTGAAATTATTACCTCTTCATCTGGTTCTTCATTTTGATTTGATCAAAATGGCTCCTTAAGTTGACTTTTTGACTAATGTAAGGCCTCTAGGATAGAGGTGAGGGAAGTTTATAGGATATTTGGGTAGGTTTTGGATGAGAAAATGGCTTTGGAGGTGTTAATTTGAGAGAAGGGGAAGTGCCCTTTTATAAGAGGGGTGAGGGTCACTTTAGGAAAAGATTAAAGTATTAATTTATTATACAATCATATTCAGTTTATAATGGTTAAAAATGAATTTATTTCAAGACTTAGGTGGTTAGTGGTTGAAATAATCTCAACCAATTGGTTTTAGACAAGTTTAGGTT
Organism: Viscum album; assembly: GCA_963277665.1. NCBI lineage: Eukaryota > Viridiplantae > Streptophyta > Magnoliopsida > Santalales > Viscaceae > Viscum > Viscum album. The sequence continues at coordinate 1,589,027,093 of OY728145.1, read as the reverse complement.
ACCATTTTAACCTTATCTTTTAGATTTAACTCTTAGTTAAATAGTTTAACTTTTACCGTGTCTTCTTGTATTCTTACTCTATATGGTTAATAAACTTACTCTAAATTTCCAAAAAGAACCTCAAGTGGATAATTAATGACATATATAATATTATTTAAGCCTTTTGGCTAAACCTTACATTTTTAGGAATATTATATCAACCAATAATATAGTATTTGTTTTAAATATTAATTTATGTCAATTTTGACACTATTTGGTATTTGGTTTTTGTGAAAGTCATCACAACTTGATTAATTCAAACAAGATACATTTAATCAGCCCTAACATGTCATAGCCACCTAGAAAATTCGTGGATGTCATAAAAACTTTGAAATTATATTTATTTTTATATTTATAATACCATTTATTTGATTCTTTTATTTATAAGGTAATTACTGCATCATCATTGTGTCATTAATAAATTTAATTATTTAATCTCTAAAAATTATAAATAAAATACCATTATGTAGGAAATATTTTTATCTTTATAATGAATATTTATAGTTTAATTTATCTTATGTATAACCCTATATTAAAAATGATTTAGTTATTAAACTTTGATTTTAACTCTTTTAAGTCTTCTTTAAATAAAATAATAATAAATGTCTTAATCTAATACAAGTGGACCTAAAGGGTAATATTTTATTCCTAAGGTTGTTTTTGGTCGAATTACACTTATCCAATAGAATTAGGACATGTGTTAGGGTAATAATAATATCAATTTTACCCTTAATTACCCTATTTACTTTTAACTATGGTAAATAAAAGTAAAAAGTTACTATTCACCAAAAATTATTTTTATCTTATTGAACCACATTTTACTCCTTGATATTAACCGTGTCTCTCGGATTTTCAAAATTCAACTCACATAAGTGGTAAAATTATGTTTTATGTGAATTTACAAATTCTCCTAGGAGGTTGGTAAAAGACGGTGAAAAGTTCAATAAAATTTTTATATATCTAAAATTATTATAAACTGACTCCAATGAATTAAATTGAACTTATATAGGTATTATGTATCTATTTTGACCTAAAATAAATTTAAATAAAACAAATAATTATTTAAATAAAAATTCGGTTTTAAACTATAACTCAGTGTTTTTCACTATTCATCAAGAATTAAAAGTTTTCAGAAAAATACCAAAAATTCACCCTAAGATAATTTTGATATTCCAAATTCAATAATGAAGTATATTTTACCAAATTAAAAATATAGAAGTTGCATTTATTAATTTAAAATTAATTCCCGCTGTCAAAACCAAAAGGCGTATTTTTAAGAAATAATAACTACCAAAAGTTCGACACTTGTTTATGTCCAATTTCAAAGTAAAATTACTGAAAATGACCAACATTGGATTAAATGGTAAAAATATAATCTATTTATACTTACAAAACATTAAAATGTATAATTTAACTGTATAAATTATTTTGATTAAAAAATTTATTTTCAGTTAAAATATTGTATTTTTCACTATTCACCCCAAAATGAAAGTTATCAAAAAAACACCAAAAATTTATTGAAACTAAATTATTATGTCTCGATTCTAAAGAATAAGTTTATTTTGTCAAGTTGAATATATAAAAGTTTCAAATATTTTATTTAAAAAGGGTTCTCCATTAAAAGGAGGTAAAATTGCATTTTTTGAAAAATAATTCTTTTATCTAAAACAATGAATTTGTTCTTACATTATTTCTAAGAAACTCATAATATAGATTCTAAAATTATAAGGTTTATATAAAGTTAAAAATTTAGTTAATACTATTCATAACCGCTTTTGAAAGGCTAGTTTGGTAAGTCGCGGTGCATTTGAACTCAGTGTTGCGTGTAGTGGAAGTTATTGAATTACTTTGAAGAAATAGCGTACTATGAAATCTTGGGGTGTTACATTATTCCCTCCTTCAATAAATTGCGTCCTCGCAATTTGAATTTTTTTTTAAAATAAAAGGTTGAAAATAGAAAATACCTTTGTGGGAAAACCCTCATTGGAAATTGGGTTAATAAAATTTAGTCTTAATAAGAGGATGAAAAAATTATATATATATATATATATATATATATACTTGACAAGTAGAGTTTCATCCTTGAACTAATTCCTACCACAAACTCATCTTTCATTCCAAAAGATTTCAAAAAAAATTCTATTTATCCAAATCGTATAAGGTTCCAAAAATAATGAATTTATAATTCATTTGTCATACTATTAAGAAAAAATAAATTATACAAACCAGTACATCATGTGGTTCAGTGATAGGTGATACACCCTTGTCTTCCTTTGGTTGTGAGTTCAAGTCTCGCGGCCTTGCCGGACGTGACGGGTTGCTGCTCGACCTCCGGGTTGTCCTTTTTATGGCAATCCAAAAATAATCTCAAACTAGACTTATCCAAAATACTTCTATCCAAACTCACAATCCAAAATTTATAAGGTAGGTAAACACAATAAAGATCCTTTTTGCCACGTAATAACATGTGAACACCTTCATCATGTATTCTTTTAAAACACCACAACATCCTGAATAACCATAAAACCTTATTGATTACATTCATGCTCCCTTATTCCTTATAGAATACTGGATATACTCCTATAAAAAAATGTTGTAAACTCTAACAATGATTGAATATACAAATCATTAATCAGTTTCAAGTTAGTCAAGAATATCCAATATAATTTGTACAAATCAAACATGTATTATTCCAAAATCACTACTTTAGTATCAGAACCATATTATGGTTTAACATTCTCTCAACCATATATTTTCCAAAAATTTAACCTGCTATTGAGTCACTTTTCTTGGTTCCACACAATCTCAAGTCCATAATGAAATAATACTATAGTATAATCATTATATACTCCATAATTATTATAACCAGTACATCGTTGATACAACACTCAAATGAAATAATTCTTTAATAAAAATATAAGAACTCTAATAATTCCTCCTCATCTGTGGTAGTATCATAACATGATTATTATCCAATAGAATCATTTGTGGCATACTCTGATGATTTGGACCTTGGTTCGTGTAGTGTCCCAACTCCTTGCAGATGAAGCATTGTACATTTGAAACCATTTTCTTACCCTTGCAGTCACGTACATGGTTTCCTTTTTCTCCACACTTATAACAAACTCTTATTCCCTTCGGGCAAGTTCCAGGGTGTTTCTTCCCACATTAATCACATATGGGAAAATTCTTCTTTTCCCTCTTCCATTTATCCATTTTCTCTCTTCTATCCTTTTTCTTCTCTTGCTTCCTTTCAAAGCCATAGGACTCAGAGAATTATTTACTTATCTTATTAACACATGATACCATTTATTCATATGTTGAGAATACATGGGAGACTATTTCCCATATAAATTTTGGATTAATACTATGAAAGATATGATCCTTCTTACTCTTTGGATCATACGTATTGCTGGAGTTCACATTCCTTCTATTGGGCACCATTTCTATACAATGGAATACACTAGGTCAGTTTATGAATCTCAATTCATAATTCCAAACATGTAAAATACCTAATGTAAATTGAACAGTTTATGGATATAATCCATAATCACAAAATTTTTTTCTTTAAGGAGGTATATACTCATAAACCCTTAACAGTGGTTTGTAAAGAAAACGAGAATTATCCTAAGCATATCCCCTGGGAGTGTTGTAACCAAGAGTGCAGCAAGGCCCGTTATCGTGCACCAGTTCTCGTTTGAGTCTAGATCAAAGCGGTGTTTTTGAGTTTAACCCCTAGGTACATCTGTGCCAGAGCCACCTCTACCTGCTCGTATCTAGACAAGGATGTATTTTCTTGGGAAAACTCACAAAATCATTACATTACCAAAATTCTAGGAAGTTATTCTATACTAATATTTAAATTCTTTCTTATGGTAACGTGCTCTAATAAGAGTTTATCTAAATCTATTTTCCAAGGTTATTGCTAAACTTCCTCTGATACCAACTGTAACGCCCTAAACCCAGTTACCCAGAGCCGGTGCGTTATTTTAATACATTAGCATGATTACAAGGAATCAAGTCCTGAAAGAATGATTAGTTTAGCAGTCTTGAAAAATAGATTTCATACATGAAAATTACATTACACTTTCTAACATACAATACAAAAAAAAAGTGTTTGTGCATGTGCATATTTCCTTTAATTTGATTTCATATGATTTTTTTGATTACTTTTATTATGTATTTTGATGATATCTTAATTTATGTTATTCGGATTTTTGTGATTCTTATCACGTTGTAAATATAATATATTTATCTATATTTTATTAGTTAATGAGGAAGTTTGAAAATGCTTATCTATTTCTCAAAAATTTAATGAAGTTGCTACTATGTTTTTAGAAACTCTACATTTCACTGTTTTAAAACATTTATGTATTTATTTTACTGAAACTTCTACAGTTTTCCAATTTTCATGAAACTTGATTCTATGAAAAGATAAAATGTTTATCTTTATTTCATTAGTTTACATAAAAGTCTAAAAATATTGTTTGAATGGACTTTTAATTACTTGAAGTTTTGATATTCTATTTTGAAGTAGCAGTTTTTCCAGAATTGTTTTGCTTATGTTTTTCAGTGATTTTAGGAACTGTAGATGTCTTTTTTAATTGATTTTTTTGACAAGATAATAAGTTTTTCTACAAATCCTTAGTTTTGACCAAAGTCTGAATCTCCTGTTAAGAGCCCTTAAAAATTCGTTGAATTTGTCACAATATTCTGTCCAGATTTTTATCAAAAGTAATGTTCATTTTTATCTCAAAAGTAAGGTTCATTTTTGTTATCAAAAGTAAGGTTCATTTGTTATCAAAAGTAAGGTTCATTTGTTATCAAAAGTAAGATTCATTTGTTATAAAAAGTGAGGTTCATTTTTTTTATCAAAAGTAATGTTCATTTTTGTTATCAAAAGTAAGGTTCATTTGTTATCAAAAGTAAGGTTCATTTTTGTTATCAAAAGTAAGGTTCATTTTTATCTCAAAAGTAAGGTTCATTTGTTATCAAAAGTAAGGTTCATTTGTTATGAAAAGTAAGGTTCATTTGTTATCAAAAGTGAGGTTCATTTGTTATCAAAAGTATGGTTCATTTGTTATCAAAAGTAAGGTTCTTTTGTTATCAAAAGTATGGTTCATTTGTTATCAAAAGTAAGGTTCTTTTGTTATAAAAAGTGAGGTTCATTTTTTATCAAAAGTAATGTTCATTTTTGTTATCAAAAGTCAGGTTCATTTGTTATCAAAAGTAAGGTTCATTTTTTTTTATCAAAAGTAAGGTTCATTTTTATCTCAAAAGTAAGGTTCATTTGTGATCAAAAGTAAGGTTCATTTGTTATGAAAAGTAAGGTTCATTTGTTATCGAAAGTGAGGTTCATTTGTTATCAAAAGTATGGTTCATTTGTTATCAAAAGTAAGGTTCTTTTGTTATCAAAAGTATGGTTCATTTGTTATCAAAAGTAAGGTTCTTTTGTTATCAAAAGTAAGGTTCATTTTTATCAAAAGTAAGGTTCATTTTTATCTCAAAAGTATGGTTTACTGTTCATACCATACGTAACTGTTCATACCATATGTTACTGTTCATACCATACGTTACTGTTCATACCCTACGTTACTGTTCATACCCTACGTTACTGTTCATAGCCTACGTTACTTTACTATTCATACCCTACGTTACTTTATTGTTCTCTCTGAAAATATTGTTCGATCTGATGTTATTGTTCGCTCGGAATTTACTATTCACTCTGAAGTTACTATTCACTCCGAAGTTACTGTTCATTCCGAAGTTACTGTTCATTCAGTGTAATTTTTTTAAAATTGATTTTCTGCAAATATATGGATTATTTTTTAATGATTTTTTTTTGTAAAATCCTCATTAAATATAAGGATCATAATGAAAGATTTTTTAATGTTTTTGGTGCTATATTTAGAGAGAAAATTTAAAAATGTTCTTCAACGCCTTTTATTAATAAATTTGGACGTTTCGAGATTTTTTAAATTTAAATGTTTGAATTTAATTCTAGAATCTGCTGCTAGTTTTCAGGAACTATTTTGACTTCGTTTAAATCATTTTAAATGGATTTAAAATTCTGTTTTGAAGCATTCAATGCTTTTATTATTCTGGAGATTTTATTGGAAGACTTATTCAAAATATTTTGAATTCCTCTATTAGATATTTTATTCTACGAGAATAAAGAAACAACAGTTCTGCTATTTTTAGGGATATATTTATGGGATATCTTAACTTAATTAATTTTTCAATATCATAAGGAAGCGGAGTTGCTGCACCTGCTAGATATTTTTATTCTCTTTATATATTGTTCTCTCTTGCATAAAAAATATACAACACAATAAAAATAGAAAGTGCTGTGAACTTTGAATCTGTTGTGCATTTGCAACGTCCTGTTACACTCTGCTTCAACACCTACTCGGTCTCTCAAGCGCTGAATTAATTATGTTTTGACTACAATTTCGTTGATGAGACGTGCTGAACTAAACCTCAAGAACCAGTACCTGTGCTTTAATTTTTATATTCTCTTTCATCTAGTTATGAGTCTGTAACACTACTTCCCATCTCTCACACGCACTCTATTTTTTTTGTTTATGCTTTTGCACAAAAAATCATTATTTGTTATTCCTTTTCTTCGGGTTGTGACTCCCGGATTCTAAAGTCAGGATCTTAGGGTTGTGACTCTCTATATCTAAAGTCAAGACTGTTTGGGTTGTGACTCCCAGTATCTAAAGTCATGTTGTAAGGGTTGTGACTCCCCGCACAAAAGTCAGTGTCCTGGTTATCCCTCCACTAGAAAAGGATTTTGTAATTGGGTTATGATTCCCCTTTAGAAATCATTTTTAGTGCACACGTATCTCTCGCCGAGTAGAGAGGTATAAGAGTAGAGTAGGACCACTTTGGACCGAACTACTATAAAAAACATCCTTGCGTTATTTAATTTTTCTGCTGATAATTAAATTTAATAATTAACTTTGATAATTAATTTATTTGATTAAAATTTTTAATCTGGTCTATTCACCCCCCTCTAGACCATCTTCCATTACCCTGTCCGACCTAACAATTGGTATCAAAGGGTAACCTTCTTAAGAATAGTCTTGCTCTATCTTTATATTTCATTATACTTGGTTGTTCCTTCAGGAATTTATCCAATCATTTCTTTTATCTGATTTTATATTTTATTGTGCTAACCTATTCCTAGACCTCACAGTCTAAGGATAAAGATCTTATAATATAGAAGGATTAAACCCGAATGATTCTTGGATTCATCAGAATCCACCACATTTTGATGGAAATGATTATGGATACTAGAGATCTCGAATGGAGGCATACCTCAAACAGTTGAGCATCGAGCACTGGTCTATCATGTCAAAACAATACACACTGCCTGAAGCTGATCTAGATACTCTTACAGGAATTGATGCTACTAGATATGTCTTAAATTACAAAGTCGTTAATATTTTATATTGTGATTTTAATAGAAGTGTTTTTATTCAGGTTTCTGCATGCATGACAGCTCATGAGATTTGGAAGATTTTTCAAGTTACTCACCTTGGCTCTGAAAAATTGATCCGAACCAAACTTGGAATGCTTTGTGATGAGTATCAAGACTTCAAGATGGGTGAAGATGAAACTGTAAATCAAATGTTCCATAGATTCACATGCATTGTGAATGGAATGAATTCACTTGGAGAATCTCTGGAAAATCATATACTTGTTGAAAGAGTCCTACGAGCATTACCAAAGAAATGGCATGCAAATAAGGTTGTCATTGATGAAAGAAAGAACTTCAAAGAGTACACACTTGATGAATTGATTAGATCACTACTCCAATATGAACTGGAACTGAAGAACATAGCTGATGAGGAGTCAACAAAAAGTAAAGGTGTAAATTTTAAGTCTATAAATTTTATTTCTAATAATTCTTCTGATTCTGATCTATAGGATATTGAAAAGGAAGAGATGGCTCAGATTGTAACTGGAGTCTACAAAAGAATGAAAAAGAAAGGTTTTAAAAAACAGTTTAGTAGAAATCCTCAATAAGAAAAATATAAGGGAGATAAGAAAGGTGATACAAATTACAATGATTCAGATGTAACTTGTTATGAGTGTAGGAAGAAAGGTTATATCAAACCCGATTTCCCTAAACTAAATAATAAAGACAAATACAAAAAGGAGGATAGAAAGGTATTAGAAACCAGCTGGAGTTGTACTGAAGAATATGATTCTAGTGAACAATCTGGAAATGACAAAGAATCTGCTAACTTGTGTTTCATGGCATCACTGGATAAGGTTTGTAATTCTAGTTATTATTCTGAATGTTCTGATTCTGAATATGAATCTGAAAACCCCAATGCTTTTGAATTAAATAAATAAATTGAAAGATTAAGAAAAGATATTTTCAAAGCTGGTGATTTATGTAATAAACATAAAGAAGATAATGAAAAACTTATTTATAAAAATAAAGTAATTTTGCAAGAAAATAAAAGGTTAATAAACACTGCTTCTGCTTCTCATTCAACAGTTTTTGATAATTTGAAAACTGCTCAAGATCTGAATGAGAAATTGAAAAAGGAAGTTGAATGTCTTAAACAAAATTTATCTGCTTTTATTCAAGGTCGTGAAAAATATCATGAGATGATGTCTTTGACTAAAACTGATAAAAATAAATATGGTTTTGGTTATGATAAAAGATTACCTCAAATGTATAAAACTTGTTTTGTTAAAAGTAAAAATGGTTATACTTCAACTGTTACTTATTTTAAATGTGGCATGAATGGTCACTATTCCAATGACTTTTTACTTAGATTTAAACAATCTTTGGGATTTACAAAAACTAATATTTCCAAATCCTTGTTATCGAGAGTACCTTACACTACATGTTTAAATTCTGTATGGGTACCTAAAAATTGAATTACTAATCCTATTCGACCCAAAGTAGCTTGGGTACCAAAATTGTCAATTAATTGATTTTTGTAGGAAAAATGCCTTGAATGTCTCAAGAACGACATATGGTACATGGATAGTGGATGCTCTAGGCATATGACCAGAGAACCATTAAAGTTCACATCATACAACACATGTGATGGAGGCACTATTACTTTTGGAGGAAATTCCAAAGGCAAAGTAAATGGTTTTGGTAGAGTTGGTATTTCAAATTCTACATTTATTTCCAAAGTTTTATATGTTAAAGGTTTAAAACATAATTTAATTTGTATATCACAATTTTGTGATGATGTAATGGAAGTAAAATTTCAAAATTTCAAAATGTTTAGTTTTTAAAGATGATTATTTATTATTTTATGCTAATCGAAAAGATAATATTTATACTATTTATTTTTATGAACTAATTGTTCAACATGTAAAGTGTTTGAATGATGTACAGAATGACTGCATCCTTTGGCACTGACGTTTAGGTAATGTTAATTTCAGAATGTTAAATAAGCTCTCAAATCATGAGAATGTTTTACAGCTTCATTCTTTGAAGAAAGAACAACATCATGTTTGTGACGCCTGCATGAAAGGGAAGCAACACAAAATTTCCTTTAGACCTATCAATCAGATAAGTACTATTAATCCATTACAGTTAGTACATCTTGATTTATTTAGTAAAACTCAAATTTCTAGCCTTGGTGGAAATAAATACACTTTAGTTATTTTTGATGATTATAGTAGATTTACTTGGGTATATTTTCTAGCTCGTAAAAATGATACTTTATCTAAATTCAATGATTTCTCTAAATTAGTTCAAAATGAAAAAGGTTGTATGATAATTTCTATTCGTAGTGATAAAGGAGGTGAATTTCATAATTTAGATTTTGAAAAATTCTGTGAAAATAATTGATATTTTCATAATTTCTCTGCTCCAAGAACACCACAACAAAATGGTGTTGTAGAACAGAAAAATAGAACTCTTATTGAAACTGATCGAACTATGTTAAGTGAATATAATCTGCCTAGATATTTTTGGGCTGAGGATATTTTTGCTGCATGTTATATTTCAAATAGAATTCTTATTAGACCTTTGCTAAAGAAAACTCCTTATGAATTATTCAAAAATAAAAAGCCTAAAGTTAGTTATTTTGGAGTTTTTGGATGAAAAGTTTTTATTTTAAATTCAAAGGATAATTTAGATAATTTTGATTCTAAAAGTGATGAAGGTATTTTTCTTGGATATTCTAATAACAGTAAAGCTTATAGAGTTTATAATAAAAGAACGATGGTTATTGAAGAGTATGTTCATGTTATGTTTGATGAAAATAATGTTAAAATAAATTCTGATTCTAATGTTATTGATGATGAGTTTAGAGATTTTAATTTTGGTGAAGATATTCTTCAAGATAAGAGTGAATTAATTGAGGGGGAGCATACTCCTTCTCAACCTGATCCATGATCATGGAAGATTCACAAAGATCATCCTGTTGAAAATGTAATTGGCAATGTTGATTCTGGTGTCAAAACCAAACATTGTATTTTAAATTATTGTGCCCATTCTGCTTTTATTTCTGATTTTGTTCCTGTTAATATTAATGATGCTTTAAAAGATGAAAACTAGATTTTTTCTATTCAAGATGAATTAAATCAGTTTGTTAGAAATAATGTTTGGACTTTAGTATAATTTCCTGAAGATAAGTAGGTAATTGGAACTAAGTGGATATTTAGAAACAAGCTTCATGAATCTGGATAGATTTTCAAAAAGAAATCCAGACTTGTTGCTCAAGGATACTCTCAAGAAGAAGGTATAGACTTTGAAGATTCATTTGCACCTGTTTCCAGGTTAGAGTCAATTAGAATTTTATTGGCCTTTGTGTGTTTTTAAGGTTTTAAATTATATCAAATGGATGTAAAAAGCGCTTTCTTAAATGGTTTTATTACTGAAGAAGTTTATCTTTCTCAACCCTCTGGTTTAGAAAATGAAAAATTTACCAACCATGTTTTTAAATTATCTAAAGATTTATACGGTCTCAAACAAGCACCTTGTTCTTGGTATGAAAGACTTTATTTTTATTAAAAATGGTTTTAAGAAAGGAAATGTTGATCCCACTCTTTTTATTAAAAGATCTTCTGATGATATTTTAATAGTTCAGATCTATTTTGATGATATAGTTTTTGGATCATCTAGTGAAATACTTTATAATAATTTTTCTTTTTTGATGTCTTCTGAATTTGACATGAGTTTAATGGGAGAATTAAAGTTTTTTCTTGGACTTCAAATTTCTCAAAGGAAAGATGGAATTTTTCTTAATCAATCTAAGTACGATAAAGATTTATTTAAACGATTTGGTCTTGATTCCTCTAAATCCATGAAAACTCCTATGGGTACTAATTGTAAATTAGATAGTGATGCATCTTGTAAATCAGTTGATTTATCAGTTTATAGAGGTATGATAGGTAGCATGCTATATTTAACAGCATCTAGACTTGATATAATTTTTAGTGTTTGTTTGTGTGCTAGATTTCAAGATGATTTTAAAGAAAGTCATATTAAATATGTTAAAAGAATAACTAGATATGTTAAAGGAACTGTTGATTCTGGTTTATTTTATCCAAAATATAACTGTTTTGATTTAACATCTTATCCTGATTCTGATTTTGGAGGCTGTAGAATTGACCAAAAAATCACATCAGGTATGTGTCATTTTTTGGAAAAATGTTTAAATCTTGGTCATCTAAGAAACAATTATCTGTTGCTTTATCTACTGCAGATGCTGAGTATATCTCTGCTGCTAGTAGTTGTGCTCAAAGTTTATGGATTAAGAAAACTTTATGTGATTTTGGTGTTTATCTTGATAAACTACCTATTTATTGTGATAATACATCTGCAATTTCTATTTCTAAAAACCCCTTACAACATTCTAGAACAAAACATATTGATCTGAGATTTCATTTCATTCGAGATCAGGTGAATGAGGGTGATATTGTTTTAGAATTTATCCCTTCTGAAAATTAGCTTGCAGATATTTTTACAAATCCTTTAGACTCTTCTCAGTTTTATAAAATTAAATTTTATTCTGGTATGTTGGAATTTTAAATTTTATTTGCTGCATTTGTTTAGGGGGAGCATTTTTTCACTTTTTTTTTATTTAAAAAAAAGGGGGAGAAGTTTTGGAGAGAAGTTTTGGTGAGAAATAATTTGGTTTTAATCTTTTTAATGGTTTAAATGTTTTGGTTTTGTAATCAAACAAAAAGGGGGAGATTGTTTGTGCGCATATTTCCTTTAATTTGATTTCATATGATTTTGTTTGATTAATTTTATTATGTATTTTGATGATATCTTAATTTATGTTATTTGGATTTTTGTGATTTTTATCACATTGGAAATATAATATATTTATCTATATTTTATTATTTAATGAGGAAGTTTGAAAATGATTATCTATTTCTCAAAAATTTAATGAAGTTGCTACTATGTTTTTAGAAACCCTACATTTCACTATTTTAAAACATTTATTTATTTATTTTACTGAAACTTCTACAGTTGTCCTATTTGCATGAAACTTGATTCTATGGAAAGATAAAATGTTTATCCTGATTTCATTAGTTTACATCAAAGTCTAAAAATATGTTTTGAATGGACTTTTAATTACTTGACGTTCTAATATTCTGTTTTGAAGTAGCAGTTTTTCCAGAATTGTTTTGCTTCTGTTTTTTAATGATTTTAGGAATTGTAGATGTCTTTTTTAATTGATTCTTTCTTTGTCAAGATAATAAGTTTTTCTACAAATAATTAGTTTTGAACAAAGTCTGAATCTACTGTTAAGAGCCCTTAAAAATTTGTTGAAGTTTGTTACAACATTCTGTCCAGAATTTTATCAAAAGTAGGGTTCATTTTTATCTCAAAAGTAAGGTTCATTTTTGTTATCAAAATTAAGGTTCATTCGTTATCAAAAGTAAGGTTCATTTGTTATCAAAAGTAAGGTTCATTTGTTATAAAAAGTGAGGTTCATTTGTTATCAAAAGTAAGGTTCATTTTTGTTATCAAAAGTAAGGTTCATTTGTTATCAAAAGTAAGGTTCATTTTTGTTATCAAAAGTAAGGTTCATTTTTATCTCAAAAGTAAGGTTCATTTGTTATCAAAAGTAACTTTCATTTGTTATGAAAAGTAAGGTTCATTTGTAATCAAAAGTGAGGTTCATTTGTTATCAAAAGTATGGTTCATTTGTTATCAAAAGCAAGGTTCTTTTGTTTTCAAAAGTATGGTTCATTTGTTATCAAAAGTAAGGTTCTTTTATTATCAAAAGTAAGGTTCATTTTTATCAAAAGTAAGGTTCATTTTTATCTCAAAAGTATGGTTTACTGTTCATACCCTCCGTTACTATTCATACCCTACATTACTATTCATACCCTACGTTATTGTTCATACCCTACGTTACTTTACTATTCATACCCTATGTTACTTTATTGTTCGCTCTGAAGTTATTGTTTGCTCCGAAGTTATTATTCGCTTGGAATTTACTATTCACTATGAAGTTACTATTCACTTCGAAGTTACTGTTCACTTTGAAGTTCCAGTTCATTCCGAAGTTACTGTTCATTCCGTGTAATTTTTTTTTATAATTGATTTTCTGCAAATATATGGATTATTTTTTAAAGATTTTTTTTGTAACAACCTCATTAAATATAAGGATCGTAATGAAAGAGTTTTTAATATTTTTGGTGCTATATTTAGAGAGAAAATTTAATAATGTTCTTCAACATCTTTTATAAATAAATTTGGACGTTTCAAGATTGTTTGAATTTAAATGTTTTAATTTAATTCCAGAATCTACTGCTAGTTTTCAGGAACTATTTTGACTTCATTTAAATCATTTTAAATGGATTTAAAATTCTGTTTTGAAGCATTCAATGCTTTTATTATTTTGGAGATTTTATTGGAAGACTTATTCAAAATATTTTTAATTTCTATATTAGATATTTTATTCTACGGGAATAAAGAAGCAACTGTTCTGCTATTTTCAGGGACATATTTATGGGATCTCTTAACTTAATTAATTTTTGAATATCCTAAGGAAGCGGAGTTTCTGCACCTGCTAGATATTTTTATTCTCTATAGATATAGTTCTCCTTTGCAGAAAAATATACAACAAAATAAAAAGAGAAAGTGTTGTGAACTTTGAATCTGCTATGCATTTGTAACGTCCTGTTACACTCTGCTTCAACACCTACTCGGTCTCTCAAGTGATGAATTAATTCTTCTTCGACTACAATTTCATTGACAAGACGTGCTGAACTAAACCTCAAGAACCAGTACCTGTGCTTTAATTTTTATATTCTCTTTCATCTGGTTTTGAGTCTGTAACACTACTTCCCATCTCTCTCATGCACTCTATTTTTTTTTTCTGTTTATGCTTTGGCACACAAAATCATTATTTGTTATTCTTTTTCTTCGTGTTGTGGCTCCCGAATTCTAAAGTTAGGATATTAGGGTTGTGACTCTCTATATCTAAAGTCAAGACTATTTGGGTTGTGACTCCCAGTATCTAAAGTCAGGTTGTAAGGGGTGTGACTCCCCACACAAAAGTCAGTGTCGTGGTTATCCCTCCACTAGAAAAGGATTTTGTAATTGGGTTATGATTCCCCTTTAAAAATTATTTTTAGTGCACACGTATCTCTCGCCGAGTAGAGATGTATAAGAGTAGAGTAGGCCCACTTTGGACCGAACTACTATAAAAAACATCCTTGCGTTATTTAATTTTTCCGTTGATAATTAAATTTAATAATTAACTTTGATAATTAATTTATTTGATTAAAATTTTTAATCTAGTCTATTCACCTCCCCTCTAGACCATCTGCCATTACCCTGTCCGACCTAACAATTGGTATCATAGGGTAACCTTATTAAGAATAGTTTTGATCTATCTTTATATTTCATTATACTTGGTTGTTCTTTCAGGAATTTATCCAATCATTTCTTTTATCTGATTTTATATTTTATTGTGCTAACCTTTTCCTAGACCTCACAGTCTAAGGATAAAGATCTTATAAGATGGTAGGATTAAACCCGAATGATTCCTGGATTCCTCAGAAGCCACCACATTTTGATGGAGTCTAAGGATAAAGATCTTATAAGATGGAAGGATTAAACCCGAATGATTCTTGGATTCCTCAGAATCCACCACATTTTGATGGAAATGATTATGGATACTAGAGATCCTTAATGGAGGCATACCTCAAACAGTTGAGCATTGAGCACTGGTCTATCATGTCAAAATAATACACACTGCCTGAAGCTGATCCAGATACTCTTACAAGAATTGATGCTACTGGATATGTCTTAAATTACAAAGTCGTTAATATTTTATATTGTGCTATTAACAGAAGTGTTTTTAGTCATGTTTCTACATGCAAGACAGCTCATGAGATTTGGAAGATTTTGCAAGTTACTCACCTTGGCTCTGACAAATTGATCTGAACCAAACTTGGAATGCTTCGTGCTAAGTATCAAGACTTCAAGATGGGTGAAGATAAAACTATAAATCAAATGTTCCATAGATTTACAAGCATTATGAATGGAATAAATTCACTTGGAGAATCTCTGGAAAATCATATTCTTGTTGAAAGTCCTACGAGCATTACCAAAGAAATGGCATGAAAAGAAGGTTGCCATTGATGAAAGAAATAACTTCAAAGAGTACACACTTGATGAATTGATTGGATCACTACTCCAATATGAACTGGAACTGAAGAGCATAGCTGATAAGGAGTCAACAAAAATAAAAGGTGTAGATTTTAAGTCTATAAATGTTATTTCTAATAATTCTTCATATTCTGATCTACAGGACATTGAAAAGGAAGACATGGCTCAGATTTAACTGGAGTCTACAAAAGAATGAAAAAGAAAGGTTTCAAAAACCAGTTTAGTAGAAATCCTCAAAAAGAAAAATATATGGGAGATAAGAAAGGTGATACAAATTACAATGCTTCAGATGTAACTTTTTATGAGTGTAGGAAGAAAGGTCATATCAAACCCGATTTCCCTAAACTAAAGAATAAAGACAAATACAAAAAAAAGGATAGAAAGGAATTGGCAACCAGCTGAAGTTGTACTGAAGAATCTGATTCTAGCGAACAATCTGGAAATGAAAAAGAATCTGCTAACTTGTATTTTAGGGCATCACTGGATAAGGTTTTTAATTCTAGTTATTATTCTGAATGTTCTGATTCTGAATATGAATCTGAAAACCCCAATGTTTTTGAATTAAATAAAGAAATTGAAAGATTAAGAAAAGATATTTTCAAAGCTGCTGATTTATATAATAAACGTAAAGAAGACAATGAAAAACATATTTCTGAATATATAGTAATTTTGCAAGAAAATAAAAGGTTAATAAACACTACTTCTGCTTCTCATTCAACAGTTTATGATAATATGAAAATTGCTCAAGATCTGAATGAGAAATTGAAAAAGGAAGTTGAATGTCTTAAACAAAATTTATCTGCTTTTATTCATGGTCGTGAAAAATATCATGAGATGATGTCTTTGACTAAAACTGATAAAAATAAATATGGTTTTGGTTATGATAAAATATTACCTCAAATGTATAAAACTTGTGTTGTTAAAAGTAAAAATGGTTATACTTCAACTGTTACTTGTTTTAAATATGACATGAATGGTCACTATGCCAATGACTGTTCACTTAGATTTAAACAATCTTTGGGATTTACAAAAACTAATATTTCTAAATCCTTGTTATCGAGAGTACCTTACAATACATGTTTAAATTCTGTATGGGTACCTAAAAATTTTATTACTAATCCTATTGGACCCAAAGTAGCTTGGGTACCAAAATTGTCAATTAATTGATTTTTGTAGGAAAAATGCCTCAGATGTCTCAAAAACGACATATGGTACATGGAAAGTGGATTCTCTAGTCATATGACCAGAGACCCATCAAAGTTCACATCATACAATACATGTGATGGAGGCATTGTTACTTTTGGAGACAATTCCAAAGGCAAAGTAAAAGGTTTTGGTAAAGTTGGTATTTCAAATTCTACATTTATTTCCAAAGTTTTATATGTTGAAGGTTTAAAACATAATTTAATTAGTATATCACAATTTTTTGATGATGGAATGGAAGTAAAATTTCAAAATTTCAAAATGTTTAGTTTTTAAAGATGATTATTTATTATTTTATGCTAATCGAAAAGATAATATTTATACTTTTGATTTTGATGAACTAACTGTTCAACACGTAAAGTGTTTGAATGCTGTACAGAATGACTGCATCCTTTGGCACTGATGTTTAGGTCATGTTAATTTCAGAATGTTACATAAGATCTCAAAGCATGATAATGTTTTACAGCTTCCTTCTTTGAAGAAAGAACAACATCATGTTTGTGACGCCTGCATGAAAGGGAAGCAACAAAAAATTTTCTTTAGACCTATCAATCAGATAAGTACTATTAAGCCTTTACAGTTAGTACATCTTGATTTATTTGGTCCAACTCAAATTTCTAGTCATGGTGGAAATAAATACACTTTAGTTATTGTTGATGATTATAATAGATTTACTTGGGTATATTTTCTAGCTCATAAAAATGATACTTTATCTAAATTCACTTCTTTCTCTAAATTAGTTCAAAATGAAAAAAGTTTTATGATAATTTCTATTTGTAGTGATAAAGGAGGTGAATTTCATAATTTATATTTTGAAAAATTCTGTGAAAATAATGGATATTTTCATAATTTCTCTGCTCCTAGAACACCACAACAAAATGGTGTTGTAGAACAGAAAAATAGAACTCTTATTGAAATGGCTCGAACTATGTTAAGTGAATATAATCTACCTAGATATTTTTGGGCTGAGGCTGTTTTTGCTGCATGTTATATTTCAAATAGAATTCTTATTAGACCTTTGCTAAAGAAAACTTCTTATGAATTATTCAAAAACTAAAAAGCCTAATGTTGGTTATTTTAGAGTTTTTGGATGCAAAGTTTTTATTTTAAATTCAAAGGATAATTTAGATAAATTTGATGCTAAAAGTGATGAAGATATTTTTCTTGGATATTCTAATAACAGTAAAGCTTATAGAGTTTATAATAAAAGAACGATGGTTATTAAAGAGTCTGTTCATGTTATGTTTGATGAAAATAATGTTAAAATAAATTCTGATTCTAATGTTATTGATGATGAGTTTAGAGATTTTAATTTTGGTGAAGATATTCCTCAAGATAAGAGTGAATTAATTGAGGGGGAGGATAATCCTTCTCAACCCGATCCAAGGTCATGGAAGATTCACAAAGATCATCCTGTTGAAAATGTAATTGGAAATGTTGATTCTAGTGTCAAAACCATAAATTCTATTTTAAATTATTGTGCCCATTATGCTTTTATTTCTAATTTTGTTCCTGTTAATATTAATGATGCTTTAAAAGATGCAAACTGGATTTTTTCTATCCAAGATGAATTAAATCAGTTTGTTAGAAACAATGTTTTGACTTTAGTATAATTAACTGAAGATAAGTAAGTAATTGGAACTAAGGGGATCTTTAGAAACAAGCTGAATGAATCTGGACAGATTGTCAAAAAGAAAGAAAAACTTGTTGCTCAAGGATACTCTCAAGAAGAAGGTATAGACTTTGAAGATTCATTTGAACCTATTTCCAGGTTAGAGTCAATTAGAATTTTATTGTCCTTTGCATGTTTTCAAGGTTTTAAATTATATCAAATGGATGTAAAATGCGCTTTCTTAAATGGTTTTATTACTAAAGTAGTTAATGTTTCTCAACCCCCTGGTTTCGAAAATGAAAAATTTCCCAACCATGTTTTTAAATTATCTAAAGCTTTATACGGTCTCAAACAAGCACCTTGTTCTTGGTATGAAATACTTTCTTTATTTTTATTAAAAAATGCTTTCAAGAAAGGAAATATTGATCCCACCCTTTTTATTAAAATATCTTCTGATGATATTTTAATTGTTCAGATCTCTGTTGATGATATAGTTTTTGGATCATCTAGTGAAATACTTTGTAATGATTTTTCTTTTTTGATGTCTTTTGAATTTGACATGAGTTTAATGGGAGAATTAAAGTTTTTTCTTGGACTTCAAATTTATCAAAGGAAAGATGGAATTTTTCTTAATCAATCTAAGTATGCTAAAGATTTAGTTAAATGATTTGGTCTTGATTCCTATAAATCCATGAAAACTCCTATGGGTACTAATTGTAAATTAGATAGTGATGCATCTGGTAAATCAGTTGATTTAACAGTTTATAGAGGTATAATAGGTAGCTTTCTATATTTAATAGCATCTAGACTTGATATAATTTTTAGTGTTTGTTTATGTGCTAGATTTCAAGCTGATCCTAAAGAAAGCCATATTAAAGCTGTTAAAATAATAATTAGATATGTTAAAGGAACTGTTGATTCTGGTTTATTTTATCCAAATTATAACTGTTTTGATTTAACATCTTATTCTGATTCTGATTTTGGAGGCTGTAGAATTGACCGAAAAAGAACATCAGGTATGTGTCATTTTTTGGGAAAATGTTTAATATCTTGGTCATCTAAGAAAAAATTATCTGTTGCTTTATCTACTGCATAAGCTAAGTATATCTCTGCTACTAGTAGTTGTGCTCAAAGTTTATGGATTAATCAAACTTTATGTGATTTTGGTTTTTATCTTGATAAACAACTTATTTATTGTGATAATACATCTGTAATTTCTATTTCTAAAAACCCCTTACAACATTCTAGAACAAAACATATTGATCTTAGATTTCATTTCATTCGAGATCATGTAAATAAGGGTGATATTGTTTTAGAATTTATCCCTTCTGAAAATCATCTTGCAGATATTTTTACAAATCCTTTAGACTCTGCTCAGTTTTAGAAAATTAAATTTTATCTTGGTATGTTGGAATTTTAACTTTTATTTGCTGCATTTGTTTAGGGGGAGCATGTTTTCACTTTTTGTTTATTTACAAAAAGAGGGAGATGTTTTGGAGAGAATTTTTGGTGAGAAATAATTTTGTTTTAGTCTTTTTAATGGTTTAAATGTTTTGGTTTTGTAATCAAACAAAAAGGGGGAGATTGTTTGTGCATGTGCATATTTCCTTTAATTTGATTTCATATGATTTTGTTTGATTACTTTTTTTATGTATTTTGATGATATCTTAATTTATGTTATTTGGATTTTTGTGATTCTTATCACGTTGGAAATATAATATATTTATATATGTTTTTTTATTTAATGAGGAAGTTTGAAAATGATTATCTATTTCTCAAAAATTTAATGAAGTTGCTATTATGTTTTTAGAAACTCTATATTTCACTGTTTTAAAACATTTATATATTTATTTTACTGAAAATTCTACTTTTGTATGATTTGAATTAAACTTGATTATATGGAAAGCTAAAATGTTTATCTTGATTTCATTAGTTTACATCAAAGTCTAAAAATATCATTTGAATAGAATTTTAATTACTTGAAGTTCTGATATTCTGTTTTGAAGTAGAAGTTTTTCCAGAACTGTTTTGCCTCTATTTTTTTAATGATTTTAGGAACTGTAGATGTCTTTTTTAATTGATTCTTTTTTTTGCAAGATAATTGGTTTTTCTACAAATCCTTAGTTTTGACCAAATTCTGAATCTGCTGTTAAGAGCCCTTAAAAATTCGTTGAATTTTGTCACAACATTCTGTCCAGATTTTTATCAAAAGTAAGGTTCATTTTTATCTAAAAAGTAAGGTTCATTTTTGTTATCAAAAGTAAGGTTCATTTGTTATCAAAAGAAAGTTTCATTTGTTATCAAAAGTAAGGTTCATTTGTTATCAAAAGTGAGGTTCATTTGTTATCAAAAGTAAGGTTCATTTTTGTTATCAAAAGTAAGGTTCATTTGTTATCAAAAGTAAGGTTCATTTTTGTTATCAAAAGTAAGGTTGATTTTTATCTCAAAAGTATGGTTCATTTGTTATCAAAAGCAAGGTTCATTTTTTATCAAAAGCAAGATTCATTTGTTATCAAAAGTAAGGTTCATTTGTTATCAAAAGTGAGGTTCATTTGTTATCAAAAGTATGGTTCATTTGTTATCAAAAGTAAGGTTCTTTTGTTATCAAAAGTAAGGTTCTTTTGTTATCAAAAGTAAGGTTTATTTTTATCCCAAGTAAGGTTCATTTTTATCTCAAAAGTATGGTTTACTGTTCATACCCTACGTTACTGTTCATACCCTACGTTACTTTACTATTCATACCCTACATTACTTTATTATTCGCTCTGAAGTTATTGTTCGCTTCGAAGTTATTGTTCACTCGGAATTTACTATTCACTCTGAAGTTACTATTAACTCTAAAGTTAATGTTCACTTTGAAGTTACTGTTCATTCCATGTATTTTTTTTAAAAATTGATTTTCTACAAATATATGGAATATTTTTTAACAATTTTTTTGTAAAATCCTCATTAAATATAAGGATCGTAATAAAAGAGTTTTTAATGTTTTTTGTGCTATATTTAGAGAGAAAATTTAATAATGTTCTTTAACGACTTTTATAAATAAATTTGGACGTTTCAAGATTGTTTCAATTTAAATGTTTGAATTTAATTCCAGAATCTGCTGCTAGTTTTCAGGAACTATTTTGACTTCGTTTAAATCATTTTAAATGGATTTAAAATTCTATTTTGAAGCATTCAATGCTTTTATTATTCTGGAGATTTTATTGGAAGAATAATTAAAAATATTTTGAATTCCTCTATTAGATATTTTATTCTATGAGAATAAAGAAGCAACGGTTCTGCTATTTTCAGGGAGATATTTATGGGATCTCTTAACTTAATTAATTTTTGAATATCCTAAGGAAGCGGAGTTGCTGCACCTGCTAGATATTTTTATTCTCTATATATATAGTTCTCTTTTGCAGAAAAAATATAAAACACAATAAAAAGAGAAAGTACTGTGAACTTTGAATCTGCTGTGCATTTGCAACGTCCTGTTACACTCTGCTTCAACACCTGCTCGGTCTCTCAAG
Organism: Viscum album; assembly: GCA_963277665.1. Lineage (NCBI taxonomy): Eukaryota > Viridiplantae > Streptophyta > Magnoliopsida > Santalales > Viscaceae > Viscum > Viscum album. Next base: position 1,589,005,096 of record OY728145.1, on the reverse strand, counting down.
CGCAGAATTAATTCTGCTTCGACTACAATTTCATTGATGAGACGTGCTGAACTAAACCTCAAGAACTAGTACCTGTGATTTAATTTTTATATTCTCTTTCATCTGGTTCTGAGTCTGTAACACTACTTCCCATCTCTCACACGCACTCTATTTTTTTTTCTGTTTATGCTTTTGCACACAAAATCATTATTTGTTATTCTTTTTCTTCGGGTTTTGACTCCCAGATTCTAAAGTCAGGATCTTAGGGTTGTGACTCTCTATATCTAAAGTCAAGACTCTTTGGGTTGTGACTCCCAGTATCTAAAGTCAGGTTGTAAGGGTTGTGACTCCCCACACAAAAGTAAGTGTCGTGGTTATCCCTCCAATGGAAAGGGATTTTATAATTGGGTTATGATTCCCCTTTAAAAATCATTTTTAGTGCACACGTATCTCTCACCGCGTAGAGAGGTATAAGAGTAGAGTAGGCCCACTTTGGACCGAACTACTATAAAAAACATCCTTGAGTTATTTAATTTTTCCGCTGCTAATTAAATTTAGTAATTAACTTTGATAATTTATTTATTTGATTAAAATTTTTAATCTGGTCTATTAACCCCCCCTCTAGACCATCTGCCATTACCCTGTCTGACCTAACAATTGGTATCAGAGGGTAACCTTCTTAAGAATAGTTTTGCTCTATCTTTATATTTCATTATACTTGGTTATTCCTTCAGGAATTTTTCCAATAATTTCTTTTATCTGCTTTTATATTTTATTGTGCTAACCTATTTCTAGACCTCAGAGTATAAGGATAAATATCTTATAAGATGGCAGGATTAAACCCAAATGATGCTTTGATTCCTCAGAAGCCACCACATTTTGATGGCAATGATTATGGATACTGGATATCCCGAATAGAGGCATACCTCAAACAGTTGAGCATTGATCACTGGTCTATCATGTCAAAACAATACACACTGCCTGAAGCTGATCCAGATACTCTTACAGGAATTGATGCTCCTAGATATGTCTTAAATTACAAAGTCGTTAATATTTTATATTGTGATATTAACAGAAGTGTTTTTAGTCATGTTTCTGCATGCAAGACAACTCATGAGATTTAGAAGATTTTGCAAGTTACTCACCTTGGCTCTGACAAATTGATCCGAACCAAACTTGGAATGCTTCGTGCTGAGTATCAAGAATTCAAAATGGGTGAAGATGAAACTATAAATCAAATGTTCCATAGATTCACAAGCATTGTGAATGGAATGAATTCACTTGGAGAATCTCTGGAAAATACTATACTTGTTGAAAGAGTCCTACGAGTATTACCAAAGAAATGGCATGCAAAGAAGGTTGCCATTGATGAATGCAAGAACTTCAAAGAGTACACATTTGATGAATTGATTGGATCACTACTCCAATATGAATTGGAACTGAAGAACATAGCTGACGAGGAGTCAACAAAAAGAAAAGGTGTATATTTTAAGTTTATAAATTTTATTTATAATAATTCTTCTGATTCTGATCTACAGGATATTGAAAAGGAAGACATGACTCAGATTGTAACTGGAGTCTACAAAAGAATGAAAAAGCAAGGTTTCAAAAAACAGTTTAGTAGAAATCCTAAAAAAGAAAAATATAAGGGAGATAAGAAAGGTGATACAAATTACAATGCTTCAGATGTAACTTGTTATGAGTGTAGGAAGAAAGGTCATATCAAACCCGATTGCTCTAAACTAAAGAATAAAGACAAATACAACAAGAAGAATAGAAAGGCATTCGCAACCAGCTGGAGTTGTACTGAAGAATATGATTCTAGTGAAGAATCTAGAAATGAAAAAGAATCCGCCAACTTGTGTTTCACGACATCACTGGATAAGGTTTGTAATTCTAGTTATTATTCTGAATGTTCTGATTTTGAATATGAATCTAAAAACCCCAATGTTTTTGAATTAAATAAAGAAATTGAAAGATTAAGAAAAGATATTTTCAAAGATGCTGATTTATATAATAAACTTAAAGAAGATAATGAAAAACTTATTTATGAAAATAAAGTAATTTTTCAAGAAAATAAAAGGTTAATAAACACTGCTTCTGCTTCTCATTCAATAGTTAATGATAATTTGAAAACTGCTCAAGATCTAAATGAGAAATTGAAAAAGGAAGTTGAATGTCTTAAACAAAATTTGTCTGCTTTTATTCAAGGTCATGGAAAATATCATGAGACGATGTCATTGACTAAAACTGATAAAAATAAATATGGTTTTGGTTATGATAAAAGATTACCTCAAATGTATAAAACTTGTTTTGTTAAAAGTAAAAATGGTTTTACTTCAACTGTTACTTGTTTTAAATGTGGCATAAATGGTCACTATGCCAATGACTGTTCACTTAGATTTAAACAATATTTGGGATTTACAAAAACTAATATTTCTAAATCCTTGTTATCGAGAGTACCTTACAATACATGTTTAAATTATGTATGGGTACCTAAAAATTGTATTACTAATCCTATTGGACCCAAAGTATCTTGGGTAAAAAAAATTTCCAATTCATTGATTTTTGTAGGAAAAATGCCTTGGATGTCTCAAGAATGACATATGGTACATGGACAGTGGATGCTCTAGGCATATGACCAGAGACCCATCAAAGTTCACATCACAAAACACATGTGATGGAGGCACTATTACTTTTAGAGACCATTCCAAAGGCAAAGTAAAAGGTTTTAGTAAAGTTGGTATTTCAAATTCTACATTTATTTCTAAAGTTTTATATGTTGAAGGTTTAAAACATAATTTAATTAGTATATCACAATTTTGTGATGATGGAATGGAAGTAAAATTTCAAAATGATAAATGTTTAGTTTTTAAAGATGATTCTTTATTATTTTATGCTAATCGAAAAGATAATATTTATACTATTGATTGTGTTGAACTAACTGTTCAACATGTAAAGTGTTTGAATGCTGTACAGAATGACTGCATCCTTTGGCACCGACGTTTAGTTCATGTTAATTTCATAATGTTACATAAGCTCTCAAAGCATGAGAATTTTTTACAGCTTCCTTCTTTGAAGAAAGAACAACATCAAGTTTGTGACGCCTGCATGAAAGGGAAGCAACACAAAATTTCCTTTAGACCTATCAATCAGATAAGTACTATTAAGCCTTTAATGTTATTACATCTTGATTTATTTGGTCCAACTAAAATTTCTAGTCTTGGTTGAAAGAAATACACTTTATTTATTGTTGATGATTATATTAGATTTACTTGGGTATATTTTCTAGCTCATAAAAATGATACTTTATCTAAATTCACTGCTTTCTCTAAATTAGTTCAAAATGAAAAAGGTTGTATGATAATTTCTATTCGTAGTGATAAAGGAGGTGAATTTCATAATTTATATTTTGAAAAATTCTGTGAAAATAATGGATATTTTCATAATTTCTCTGCTCCTAGAACACCACAACAAAATGGTGTTGTATAACGAAAAAATAGAACTCTTATTGAAATGGCTCGAACTATATTAAGTGAATATAATCTGCCTAGATATTTTTGGGCTGAGGCTGTTTTTTCTGCATGTTATATTTCAAATAGAATTCTTATTAGACCTTTGCTAAAGAAAACTCTTTATGAATTATTCAAAAATAAAAAGCCTAAAGTTGGTTATTTTAGAGTTTTTGGATGCAAAGTTTTTATTTTAAATTCAAAGGATAATTTAGATAAATTTGATGATAAAAGTGATAAAGGTATTTTTCATGGATATTCTAATAACAGTAAAGCTTATAAAGTTTATAATAAAAGAACGGTGGTTATTAAAGAGTCTGTTCATGTTATTTTTGATGAAAATAATGTTAAAATAACTTCTGATTCTAATGTTATTGATGATGATTTTAGAGATTTTAATTTTGGTGAAGATATTCCTCAAGATAAGAGTGAATTAATTGAGGGGGAGCATACTACTTATCAACCTGATCCAAGATCATGGAAGATTCACAAATATCATCCTGTTGAAAATGTAATTAGCAATGTTGATTTTGGTGTCAAAACCAGAAATTCTATTTTAAATTATTGTGCCCATTCTGCCTTTATTTCTGATTTTGTTCCTGTTAATATTAATGATGCTTTAAAAGATACAAACTGGATTTTTTCTGTGCAAGATAAATTAAATCAGTTTGTTAGAAATAATGTTTGTACTTTAGTAGAATTTCTTGAAGATAAGTAGGTAATTGGAACTAAGTGGATCTTTAGAAACAAGCTGGATGAATCTAGACAGATTGTCAAAAAGAAAGCCAGACTTGTTGCTCAAGGATACTCTCAAGAAGAAGGTATAGACTTTGAAGATTCATTTGCACCTGTTTCCAGGTTAGAGTCAATTAGAATTTTATTGGCCTTTGCGTGTTTTCAAGGTTTTAAATTATATCAAATGGATGTAAAAAGCGCTTTCTTAAATGGTTTTATTACTGAAGAAGTTTATGTTTCTCAACCCCCTTGTTTCGAAAATGAAAAATTTCCCAACCATGTTTTTAAATTATCTAAAGCTTTATACGGTCTCAAACAAGCACCTTGTGCTTGGTATGAAAGAATTTATTATTTTTTAATTAAAAAATGGTTTCAAGAAAGGAAATGTTGATCCCACTCTTTTTATTAAAAGGTCTTTTGATGATATTTTAATTGATCAGATCTATGTTGATGATATAGTTTTTGGATCATCTAGTGAAATACTTTGTAGTGATTTTTCTTTTTTGATGTCTTTTGAATTTGACATGAGTTTAATAAGAGAATTAAAGTTTTTTCTTGGAATTCAAATTTCTCAAAGGAAAGATATAATTTTTCTTAATCAATCTAAGTATGCTAAAGATTTAGTTAAACGATTTGGTCTTGATTCATCTAAATCCATGAAAACTCTTATGGGTACTAATTGTAAATTAGATAGTGATGCATCTGGTAAATCAGTTGATTTAACAGTTTATAGAGGTATGATAGGTAGCTTGCTATATTTAACAGCATATAGACTTGATATCATTTTTAGTGTTTGTTTATGTTCTAGATTTCAAGATGATCCTAAAGAAAGTCATATTAAAGCTGTTAAAATAATAATTAGATATGTTAAAGGAACTGTTGATTCTGGCTTATTTTATCCAAAATATAAATGTTTTGATTTAAAATCTTATTCTGATTCTGATTTTGGAGGCTGTAGAATTGACCGAAAAATCACATCAGGTATGTGTCATTTTTTGGGAAAATGTTTAATATCTTGGTCATCTAAGAAACAATTATCTGTTTCTTTATGTACTATAGAAGCTGAGTATATCTCTGCTGATATTAGTTGTGCTCAAAGTTTATGGATTAAGCAAACTTTGTGGGATTTTGGTGTTTATCTTGATAAAATACCTATTTATTATGATAATACATCTGCAATTTCTATTTCTAAAAACTCCTTACAAAATTATAGAACAAAACATATTGATCTTATATTTCATTTCATTCGAGATCATGTGAATAAGGGTGATATTGTTTTAGAATTTATCCCTTCTAAAAATTATCTTGCAGATGTTTTTACAAAGCCTTTAGACTCTGCTCAGTTTTAGAAAATTAAATTTTATCTTGGTATGTTGGAATTTTAAATTTTATTTGCTGCATTTGTTTAGGGGGAGCATGTTTTCACCTTTTGTTTATTTACAAAAAGGGGGGAGAATTTTTGGAGAGGAGTTTTGGTGAGAAATAATTTGGTTTTAATCTTTTTAAAAAATCATTTATGGTTTAAATGTTTTGGTTTTATAATCAAACAAAAATGGGGAGATTGTTTTGCATGTGCATATTTCCTTTAATTTGATCTCATATGATTTTGTTTGATTAATTTTATTTTGTATTTTGATGATATCTTAATTTATGTTATTTGGATTTTTATGATTCTTATCACATTGGAAATATAATATATTTATTTATATTATATTATTTAATGAGGAAGTTTGAAAATGCTTATCTATTTCTCAGAAATTTAATGAAGTTGCTACTATGTTTTTAGAAACTCTACATTTCACTATTTTAATACATTTTTGTATTTATTTTACTACAAATTATAAAGTTGTCCGATTTGCATGAAACTTGATTATATGGAAAGATAAAATATTTATCTTGATTTCATTAGTTTACATCAAAGTCTAAAAATATCGTTTGAATGGAATTTTAATTACTTGAAGTTCTGATATTCTGTTTTGAAGTAGCAGGTTTTCCAGAATTGTTTTTCTTCTGTTTCTTAATGATTTTAAGAACTGTATATGTATTTTTTAATTGATTCTTTTTTTTGTTCATTATAATAGGTTTTTCTACAAAGCATTTGTTTTGACCAAAGTCTGAATCTTCTGTTAAGAGCCCTTAAAAATTCGTTGAAGCTTGTCACAACATTCTATCCAGATTTTTATCAAAAGTAAGGTTCATTTTTATCTCAAAAGCAAGGTTCATTTTTGTTATCAAAAGTAAGGTTCATTTGTTATCAAAATTAAGGTTCATTTGTTATCAAAAGTAAGGTTCATTTGTTTTCAAAAGTGAGGTTCATTTGTTATCAAAAGTAAGGTTCATTTTTGTTATCAAAAGTAAGGTTCATTTGTTATCAAAAGTAAGGTTCATTTTTGTTATCAAAAGTAAGGTTCATTTTTATCTCAAAAGTAAGGTTCATTTGTTATAAAAAGTAAGGTTCATTTTTTACCAAAATTAAGGTTCATTTGTTATCAAAAGTGAGGTTCATTTGTTATCAAAAGTATGGTTCATTTGTTATCAAAATTAAGGTTCTTTTGTTATCAAAAGTATGGTTCATTTGTTATCAAAAGTAAGGTTCTTTTTTTTTTATCAAAAGTAAGGTTAATTTTTATCTCAAAAGTATGGTTTACTGTTCATACCGTACGTTACTGTCCACACACTACGTTACTGTTCATACCCTACGTTACTTTACTATTTATACCCTATGTTACTTTATTGTTCGCTCCGAAGTTATTATTCGCTCCAAAGTTATTGTTTGCTCAGAATTTACTATTCACTATGAAGTTACTATTCACTTCAAAGTTACTGTTCATTCTGAAGTTACTGTTCATTCCGTGTAATTTTTTTAAAAATTGATTTTCTGCAAATATATGGATTATTTTTTAACGATTTTTTTGTAAAATCCTCATTAAATATAAGGATCGTAATGAAAGAGTTTTTAATGTTTTTGGTGCTATATTTAGAGAAAAAATTTAATAATGTTCTTCAACATCTTTTATAAATAAATTTGGACGTTTTAAAATTGTTTCAATTTAAATGTTTGAATTTAATTCTAGAATCTGCTGCTAGTTTTTAGGAACTATTTTGACTTCATTTAAATCATTTTAAATGGATTTAAAATTCTGTTTTGAAGCATTCAATGCTTTTATTATTCTGGAGATTTTATTGGAAGACTAATTCAAAATATTTTGAATTCCTCTATTAGATATTTTATTGTACGGGAATAAAGAAGCAACGATTCTGCTATTTTCAGGGAGATATTTATGGGATCTCTTAACTTAATTAATTTTTAAATATCCTAAGGAAGCGGAGTTTCTCCACCTACTAGATATTTTTATTCTCTATATATATAGTTCTCTTTTGCAGAAAAAATATACAACACAATAAAAAGAGAAAGTGCTGTGAACTTTGAATTTTCTGTGCATTTGCAACGTCCTGTTACACTCTGCTTCCACACCTGCTCGGTCTCTCAAGCGCATAATTAATTCTTCTTTAACTACAATTTCATTGATGAGATGTGCTGAACTAAACCTCAAGAACCAGTACCTGTGCTTTAATTTTTATATTCTCTTTCATCTGGTTCTGAGTCTGTAACACTACTTCCCATCTCTCACACGTACTCTATTTTTTTTCTGTTTATGATTTTTCACACAATATCATTATTTGTTATTATTTTTCTTCAGGTTGTGACTCCTGGATTCTAAAGTCAGGATCTTAGGGTTGTGACTCTCTATATCTAAAGTCAAGACTGTTTGGGTTGTGACTCCCAGTATCTAAAGTCAGGTTGTAAGGGTTGTGACTCCCCACACAAAAGTCAGTGTCGTGGTTATCCCTCCACTAGAAAAGGATTTTGTAATTGGGTTATGATTCCCCTTTAAAAATCATTTTTAGTGCACACGTATCTCTCACCGAGTAGAGAGGTATAAGAGTAGGGTAGGCCCACTTTGGACCGAACTACTATAAAAAACATCCTTGCGTTATTTAATTTTTCCGCTGCTAATTAAATTTAATAATTAACTTTGATAATTTATTTATTTGATTAAAATTTTTAATCTGGTCTATTCACCCCTCCTCTAGACAATCTGCCATTACCCTGTCCGACCTAACAATTGGTATCAGAGGGTAACCTTCTTAAGAATAGTTTTGATCTATCTTTATATTTTATTATACTTGGTTGTTCCTTCAGGAATTTATCCAATCATTTCTTTTATCTGCTTTTATATTTTATTGTGCTAACCTATTCCTAGACCTCACAGTCTAAGGATAAAGATCTTATAAGATGGCAGGATTAAACCCAAATGATGCTTGGATTCCTCAGAAGCCACCACATTTTGATGGCAATGATTATGGATACTGGAGATCCCGAGTGGAGGCATACCTCAAACAGTTGAGCATTGAGCATTGGTCTATCATGTCAAAATAATACACACTACCTGAAGCTGATCCAGATACTCTTACAGGAATTGAATCTAATAGATATGTCTTAAATTAAAAAGTCGTTAATATTTTATATTGTGCTATTAACAGAAGTGTTTTTAGTCATGTTTCTACATGCAGGACAACTCATGAGATTTGGAAGATTTTGCAAGTTACTCACAGAGGCTCTGACAAATTGATCCAAACCAAACTTGGAATGCTTCGTGATGAGTATCAAGACTTCAAGATGGGTGAAGATGAAACTGTAAATCAAATGTTCAATAGATTCACAAGCATTGTGAATGGAATGAATTCACTTGGAGAATCTCTGGAAAATCCTATACTTATTGAAAGAGTCTTACGAGCATTACCAAAGAAATGGCATTCAAAGAAGGTTGCCATTAATGAAAGCAAGAACTTCAAAGAGTACGCACTTGATGAATTGATTGAATCACTACTCCAATATGAACTGGAACTGAAGAACATAGCTGATGAGGAGTCAACAAAAAGAAAAGGTATAACTTTTAAGTCTATAAATTTTATTTCTAATAATTCTTCTGATTCCGATCTACAGGATATTGAAAAGGAATACATGGCTCGTATTGTAACTGGAGTCTACAAAATAATGAAAAAGAAAGGTTTAAAAAACAAGTTTAGTAGAAATCCTCAAAAAGAAAAATATAAGGGAGATAAGAAAGGTGATACAAATTACAATGCTTCAGATGTAACTTGTTATGAGTGTAGGAAGTAAGGTCATAACAAACCCGATTTCCCTAAACTAAAGAATAAAGATAAATACAAAAAGAAGGATAAAAAGGAATTGGCAACCAGTTGGAGTTGTACTAAAGAATCCGATTCTAGTGAACAATCTGGAAATGAAAAATAATCTTCTCACTTGTGTTTCATGGAATCACTGGATAAGGTTTGTAATTCTAGTTATTATTCTAAATGTTTTGATTCTGAATATGAATCTAAAAACCCCAATGTTTTTGAATTAAATAAAGAAATTGAAATATTAAGAAAAGATATTTTCAAAGATGATGATTTATATAATAAACTTAAAGAAGAGAATGAAAAACTTATTTCTGAAAATAAAGTAAATTTTCAAGAAAATAAAAGGTTAATAAACACTTCTTCTACTTCTCATTCAACAGTTTATGATAATTTGAAAACTGCTCAAGATCTGAATGAGAAATTGAAAAAGGAAGTTAAAATTCTTAAACAAAATTTGTCTTCTTTTATTCAAGGTCGTGAAAAATATCATGAGATGATGTCTTTGACTAAAACTGATAAAAATAAATATGGGTTTGGTTATGATAAATGATTACCTCAAATGTATAAAACTTGTTTTGTTAGAAGTAAAAATGGTTGTACTTCAACTGTTACTTGTTTTAAATGTGGCATGAATGGTCACTATGCCAATGACTGTTCACTTAGATTTAAACAATATTTGGGATTTATAAAAACTAATATTTCTAAATCCTTGTTATCGAGAGTACCTTACAATACATGTTTAAATTATGTATGGGTACCTAAAAATTGTATTACTAATCATATTGGACCCAAAGTATCTTGGGTAAAAAAATTGCCAATTCATTGATTTTTGTAGAAAAAATGCCTTGGATGTCTCAAGAATGACATATGGTACATGGACAGTGGATGCTCTAGGCATATGACCAGAGACCCATCAAAGTTCACATCACAAAACACATGTGATGGAGGCACTGTTACTTTTAGAGACCATTCCAAAGGCAAAGTAAAAGGTTTTAGTAAAGTTGGTATTTCAAATTCTACATTTATTTCTAAAGTTTTATATGTTGAAGGTTTAAAACATAATTTAATTAGTATATCACAATTTTGTGATGATGGAATGGAAGTAAAATTTCAAAATTATAAATGTTTAGTTTTTAAAGATGATTCTTTATTATTTTATGCTAATCGAAAAGATAATATTTATACTATTGACTGTGTTGAACTAACTGTTCAACATGTAAAGTGTTTGAATGCTGTACAGAATGGCTGCATCCTTTGGCACCGACGTTTAGGTCATGTTAATTTCCGAATGTTACATAATCTCTCAAAGAATGAGAATGTTTTACAGCTTCCTTCTTTGAAGAAAGAACAACATCATGTTTGTGACGCCTGCATGAAAGGGAAGCAACACAAAATTTCCTTTAGACCTATCAATCAGATAAGTACTATTAAGCCTTTACAGTTATTACATCTTGATTTATTTGGTCCAAATCAAATTTCTAGTCTTGGTGGAAAGAAATACACTTTAGTTATTGTTGATGATTATAGTAGATTTACTTGGGTATATTTTCTAGCTCATAAAAATGATACTTTATCTAAATTCACTAATTTCTCTAAATTAGTTCAAAATGAAAAAGGTTGTATAATAATTTCTATTCGTAGTGATAAAGGAGGTGAATTTCATAATTTAGATTTTGAAAAATTCTGTGAAAATAATTGATATTTTCATAATTTCTCTGCTCCTAGAATACCAAAACAAAATGGTGTTGTAGAATAGAAAAATAGAACTCTTATTGAAATGGCTCGAACTATGTTAAGTGAATATAATCTGCCTAGATATTTTTGGGCTAAGGCTGTTTTTGCTGCATGATATATTTCAAATAGAATTCTTATTAGACCTTTTCTAAAGAAAACTCTTTATGAATTATTAAAAAATAAAAAGCCTAAAGTTGGTTATTTTAGAGTTTTTGGATGAAAAGTTTTTATTTTAAATTCAAAGGATAATTTAGATAAATTTGATGATAAAAGTGATGAAGGTATTTTTCTTGGATATTCTAATAACAGTAAAGCTTATAGAGTTTATAATAAAAGAACGATGGTTATTGAAGAGTCTGTTCATGTTATGTTTGATGAAAATAATGTTAAAATAAATTCTGATTCTAATGTTATTGATGATGAGTTTAGAGATTTTAATTTTGGTGAAGTTATTCCTCAAGATAAGAGTGAATTAATTGAGGGGGAGCATACTCCTTATCAACCTGATCCAAGATCATGGAAGATTCACAAAGATCATCCTGTTGAAAATGTAATTGGCAATGTAGATTCTGGTGTCAAAACCAGAAATTCTATTTTAAATTATTGTTCCCATTCTGCCTTTATTTCTGAGTTTTTTCCTGTTAATATTAATGATGCTTTAAAAGATGCAAACTGGATTTTTTCTATGCAAGATAAATTAAATTAGTTTGTTATAAATAATGTTTGGACTTTAGTAGAATTTCTTGAAGATAAGTAGGTAATTGGAACTAAGTGGATCTTTAGAAACAAGCTGGATGAATCTAGACAGATTGTCAAAAAGAAAGCCAGACTTGTTGCTCAAGGATACTCTCAAGAAGAAGGTATAGACTTTGAAGATTCATTTTCACATGTTTCTAGGTTAGAGTCAATTAGAATTTTATTGGCCTTTGCGTGTTTTCAAGGTTTTAAATTATATCAAATGGATGTAAAAAATGCTTTCTTAAATGGTTTTATTACTGAAGAAGTTTATGTTTCTCAACCCCCTGGTTTCGAAAATGAAAAATTTCCCAACCATGTTTTTAAATTATCTAAAGCTTTATACGGTCTCAAACAAGCACCTTGTGCTTGGTATGAAAGACTTTCTTTTTTTTATTAAAAAATGGTTTCAAGAAAGGAAATTTTGATCCCACTCTTTTTATTAAAAGATCTTATGATGATATTTTAATAGTTCAGATCTATGTTGATGATATAGTTTTTGGATCATCTAGTGAAATACTTTGTAATGATTTTTCTTTTTTCATGTCTTCTGAATTGACATGAGTTTAATGGGAGAATTAAAGTTTTTTATTGGACTTCAAATTTCTCAAAGGAAAGATGGAATTTTTCTTAATCAATCTAAGTATGCTAAAGATTTAGTTAAACGATTTGGTCTTGATTCCTCTAAATCCATGAAAACTCCTATGGGTACTAATTGTAAATTAGATAGTGATTTATCTGGTAAATCAGTTGATTTAATAGTTTATAAAGGTATGATAGGTAGCTTACTATATTCAACAGCATCTAGACTTGATATCATTTTTAGTGTTTTTTTATGCGCTAGATTTCAAGATGATCCTAAAGAAAGTCATATTAAAGATGTTAAAAGAATAATTAGATATGTTAAAGGAACTGTTGATTCTGGTTTATTTTATCCAAAATATAAATGTTTTGATTTAACATCTTATTCTGATTCTAATTTTGGAGGCTGTAGAATTGACCAAAAAATCACATCAGGTATGTGTCATTTTTTGGGAAAATGTTTAATATCTTAGTCATCTAAGAAACAATTATCTGTTTCTTTATCTACTGCAGAAGCTGAGTATATCTCTGCTGCTAGTATTTGTGCTCAAAGTTTATGGATTAAGCAGACTTTGTGTGATTTTGGTGTTTATATTGATAAAATACCTATTTATTGTGATAATACATCTGCAATTTCTATTTCTAAAAACCCCTTACAAAATAGTAGAACAAAACATATTGATCTTAGATTTCATTTCATTCGAGATCTTGTGAATAAGGGTGATATTGTTTTAGAATTTATCCATTCTGAAAATCATCTTGCAGATATTTTTACAAAGCCTTTAGACTCTGCTTAGTTTTAGAAAATTAAAATTTATCTTGGTATGTTGGAATTTTAAATTTTATTTGCTGCATTTGTTTAGGGGGAGCATGTTTTCACTTTTTGTTTATTTACAAAAAGGGGTAGTAGTTTTGTAGATAAGTTTTGGTGAGAAATAATTTGGTTTTAATCTTTTTAAAAAATCATTTATGGTTTAAATGTTTTGGTTTTATAATCAAACAAAAATGGGGAGATTGTTTGTGCATGTGAATATTTCCTTTAATTTGATTTCATATGATTTTGTTTTATTATTTTTATTATGTATTTTGATGATATATTAATTTATGTTATTTGGATTTTTGTGATTCTTATCACGTTGGAAATATAATATATTTATCTATATTTTTTTATTTAATGAGGAAGTTTGAAAATGCTTATCTATTTCTCAAAAATTTAATGAAGTTGCTACTATGTTCTTAGAAACTCTACATTTCACTATTTTAAAACATTTATGTATTTATTTTACTGAAAATTATAAATTTTTACAATTTGCATGAAACTTGATTATATGGAAAGATAAAATGTTTATCTTGATTTCACTAGTTTACATCAAAGTCTAAAAATATCGTCTTAATGGAATTTTAATTACTTGAAGTTTTGATATTCTGTTTTGAAGTAGTAGTTTTTCCAAAATTGTTTTGCTTCTGTTTTTAAATGATTTTAGGAACTGTATATGTATTTTTTAATTGATTATTTTTTTGTTGGAATTATAATAGTTTTTTATACAAATCATTAGTTTTGACCAAAGTCTGAATCTGCTGTTAAGAGCCCTTAAAAATTCTTTGAAGTTTTCCACAACATTCTATCCATATTTTTATCAAAAGTAAGGTTCATTTTTATCTCAAAAGTAAGGTTCATTTTTGTTATCAAAAGTAAGGTTCATTTGTTATCAAAAGTAAGGTTCATTTGTTATCAAAAGTAAGGTTCATTTGTTATCAAAAGTGAGGTTCATTTGTTATCAAAAGTAAGGTTCATTTTTGTTATCAAAAGTAAGGTTCATTTGTTATCAAAAGTAAGGTTAATTTTTGTTATCAAAAGTAAGGTTCATTTTTATCTCAAAAGTAAGGTTCATTTGTTATAAAAAGTAAGGTTCATTTGTTATCAAAAGTAAGGTTCATTTGTTATCAAAAGTTAGGTTCATTTGTTATCAAAAGTATGGTTCATTTGTTATCAAAAGTAAGGTTCTTTTGTTATCAAAAGTATGGTTCATTTGTTATCAAATGTAAGATTCTTTTGTTATCAAAAGTAAGGTTCATTTTTATCAAAAGTAAGGTTCATTTTTATCTCAAAAGTTTGGTTTACTGTTCATACCATATGTTACTATTCTTACCCTATGTTACTGTTCATACCCTACGTTACTGTTCATACCCTACGTTACTATTCATACCCTACGTTACTTTACTATTCATACCCTACGTTACTTTATTGTTCACTCTGATGTTATTGTTCGCTCCGGAGTTATTGTTTGCTCAGAATTTACTATTCACTATGAAATTACTATTCACTCCAAAGTTATTGTTCACTTCAAAGTTACTGTTCATTCTGAAGTTACTGTTCATTCTGTGTAATTTTTTTTAAAATTGATTTTCTGCAAATATATGGATTATTTTTTAATGATTTTTTTGTAAAATCCTCATTAAATATAAGGATAATAATGAAAGAGTTTTTAATGTTTTTGGTGCTATATTTAGAGAAAAAAATTTAATAATGTTCTTCAACGTCTTTTATAAATAAATTTGGACGTTTCAAGATTGTTTAAATTTAAATGTTTGAATTTAATTTCAGAATATGCTCCTAGTTTTCAGGAACTGTTTTGACTTCGTTTAAATCATTTTAAATGGATTTAAAATTCTGTTTTGAAGCATTCAATGCTTTTATTATTCTGAATATTTTATTGTAAGACTTATTCAAAATATTTTGAATTCCTCTATTAGATATTTTATTCTACGGGAATAAAGAAGCAACAGTTTTTCTATTTTCAGGGAGATATTTATGGGATCTCTTAACTTAATTAATTTTTGAATATCCTAAGGAAGCGAAGTTGCTGCACCTACTAGATATTTTTATTCTCTATATATATAGTTCTCTCTTGCAGAAGAAATATAAAACATAATAAAAAGAGAAAGTGCTGTGAACTTTGAATCTACTGTGCATTTGCAACGTCCTGTGACACTCTGCTTCAACACCTACTCGGTCTTTCAAGCGCTGAATTAATTGTGCTTCAACTACAATTTCATTGAAGAGACGTGTTGAACTAAACCTCAAGAACCAGTACCGGTTCTTTAATTTTTATATTCTCTTTCATCTGGTTCTGAGTATGTAATACTACTTCCCATCTCTCACACGCACTCTATTTTTTTTTCTGTTTATTCTTTTGCACAAAAAACATTATTTGTTATTCTTTTTATTCAGGTTGTGACTCCCGGATTCGAAAGCCAGGATCTTAGGGTTGTGAATCTCCATATCTAAAGTCAAGACTATTTGGGTTGTGACTCCCAGTATCTAAAGTCAGGTTGTAAGGGTTGTGACTCCCCACACAAAAGTCAGTGTCCTAGTTATCCCTCCACTAGAAAAGGATTTTGTAATTGGGTTATGATTCCCCTTTAAAAATCATTTTTAGTGCACACATATCTCTCACCAAGTAGAGAGGTATAAGAGTAGAGTAGGCCCACTTTGGACTGAACTAATATAAAAAACATCCTTGCGTTATTTAATTTTTCCACTGCTAATTAAATTTAATAATTCACTTTGATAATTAATTTATTTGATTAAAATTTTTAATCTGGTCTATTCACCCCCCTCTAGACCATCTTCCATTACCCTGTCCGACCTAACAAAAAGTTCTTTGAGAACTCTATTATTCCATTTAGCTTAACCCTACATATCAATCATAATACACTTCTTGGAATCCAGGGAAAATAAAACATAAGAAAGGGGTGAGCTCAGATGCCCCGTAAGGGTAAATAATTTAGCGGAAGT
Organism: Viscum album; assembly: GCA_963277665.1. Classification (NCBI taxonomy): domain Eukaryota; kingdom Viridiplantae; phylum Streptophyta; class Magnoliopsida; order Santalales; family Viscaceae; genus Viscum; species Viscum album. The sequence continues at coordinate 1,588,988,812 of OY728145.1, read as the reverse complement.
TCTAAACTTTTAAGGCAAGATGTGTGATAAAAACAAAAGCCTTTTTAAGCATAAACTTGAACATAATATGAAAAAATAAATCAAACATTACCATATAAACATGCACATGGATATTCTACTAGTAGAATAATCAAAAGTAATAACTAATTTCATAATGAGGGAATGCCTAACGCTTGACATCATTACCACATAGTCAAGACCTTGTGCCAAGACTACAAATAAAATTTTTGTCAAGGACTTTTTCCAAGACACTAGTTTGTCTCATGATACCTACTGATGTATCGAGGAGCTATAGTGGGCTCCACCTGTCACTTACTAATTCCACTTCATTCCTCATATGAAAAAGTTGAAACATAACATAAACATTCGTATTAAAACTAGTATATGAAATGTCATTACATTAACCATAAAACATGAATGGTATATAAATAAAACATCCACAGTCAACCATATCATAACTCATTCAATACAACATAGAATATTTTATTATAATAAATAAACCTCAATCAAAAATAGTATTCCGTAAAGGATGCTGTCATAGTTGAAAATGATGAGTAAAACTTTTTGAGAGAAATATCCTTTTTTTAAATCATTTAAAAGTCACACATATATAAAGGATGTAATTTAAAAAATATTTTTGAATCAAAGTGTCCCATACCACTTTGAATCTTTTGAAAAGAATTATCATTTCAAAACATTCATGTCCATATAAATAAATCCTTAAAATCATTTTAAAAACATAGACATTAATTAAAAATATTTTGAAAGATAAATATTTAAAACATTTAAAATTCTGATATTGATAAATAGTACCTTTCAAAAATCCTTAAAATATTCATTTTGAAATCAGTTTTATGAAAAATGGACATGGATGATAAAAATGTCCCAGTAAATACTTACACATAAACAATCTCAGATAATAATGATATTGAGGAATTAACCCTTAACTTGAACATTCCTTTAGTCGAGGGTATATTTAACCTCTTGTATAAAGATCATAGTATGTTAATAAATTATAACAGAACCATATTAATATTTATGATATCATAAATGATTCTTTTATGACTTTATACTACCCATTTAATAATAATTTCCTTGTTAAATTAACATTTCGGGTAATAACCTCTTTCTTTATCGTACATGTTTTAACTTGTTACTCTTGATTGTATCACTTAGATCAAGATTTAAATACTTACAGAATATAAAACATGATTTATATATCATATATATTTTGAATATAAATATGTACAATAGACATATATATGAAATGAAAAACACCATTTATGGAGACGGTAGTTCGTACGTACGCAAAAACGCTGTTTCTATTTTCATATCGTATTGAACGGAACCAAGTGAATAAGATATATATAAGTACACACATATATATATATATATAAATATATATGTCTCCGGTAGAATTATTATTTCATATATTACGTAATTATTAGTAATATATATTTTTATAATTATCGATGAATGGTGAATGTGGAAATGAATCTTATCGCGTCGTGGAGACGGTAATCCGTACGTATGCACAAGCGACAATATCATTTACTTAAAGGTGTGGAATTAGATGGTATATTAATTTTACAGATACCTTATCATGTTATTTTTATTATTTATATACATATTACTCATAATTATATCCATCCAAATAACATAGTGTTGAATAAAAAATTACACCACGGTGTGGAGACGGTAAGCCGTACGTACGCACGCATGGTGACATTATCATTCATAAGATGGATAGAATAATGAATATAGTTGTGCCATATTTATAATAAAATCACAGTATATAGAAGGTACTGGAGTTATTATTTTATAATGGAATCAACAAAGAAATAATAAGTGGAAGAAGAAAAGAACTTGAAAGAGGATGGTGAAATTATTACCTCTTCTTCAGGTTCTTCCTTTTTATTTGATCAAAAGGGCTCATTAAGTTGGATTTCTGACTAAAGGAAGGCCTCTAAGATGAATTGAGGGAAGTTTAGAGGATATTTGGGCAGGTTTTGGCTGAGCCAAATGGCTTTATAGGTGTGAATTTGAGAGAAGGGAAGTTCCCTTTTATAAGAGGGGTGAGGGTCACTTTAGGAAAAGATTAAAGTATTAAATTATTATACAGTCATATTCGGTTTATTATCGTTTAAAATGAACTTATTTCGAGCCTTAGGTGGTTATGGGTCGAAATAATCTCAACAAATAGGTTTTAGACAAGTCTAGGTTACCATTTTAACCTTATATTTTAGATTTAACTCTTAGTTAAATAGTTTAACTTTTACCGTGTCTTCTTGTATTCGTACTCTATATGGTTAATAAATTTACTCTAAACTTACAATAGAACCTTAAGTGGCTCATTAATGACATATATAATATTATTTAAGCCCTTTGGACGAACCTTATATTTTTAGGAATATTATATCAACCAATAATATAGTATTTGTTTTAAATATTAATTTATCTCAATTTTGACACTATTTGGTATTTGGTATTTGTGAAAGTAATAAAAACTTGATTACTTTGAAAAAGATACATTGAATCAGCCATAACATGTCATAGTCACCTAGAAAATTCTTATATTTCATAAAAACTTTGAAATTATATTTATTTTAATATTTATAATACCATTTATTTGAATCTTTCATTTATAAGGTAATTAATGCATCATCATTGTGTCATTAATAAATTTAATTATTTAATCTATAAAAATTATAAATAAAATACCATTATGTAGGGAATATATTTATCTTTCTAATTAATATTTATAGTCTAATTTATCTTATGTATAACCCTATATTAAAAATGGTTTAGTTATTAAACTTTGATTTTAACTCTTTTAACTCTTCTTTAAATAAAATAATAATAAATGTCTTAATATAATCTAAGTGGACCTAAAGGGTCATATTTTATTCCTAAGGTTGTTTCTGGTAGAATTACACTTATCCAATAGAATTATGACAAGTTTTAGGGTAATAATAATATCATTTTTACCCTTAATACCCTATTTACTTTTAAACGTGGTAAATAAAAGTAAAAAGTTACTATTCACCAAAAATTATTTTTATCTTATTGAACCACATTTTAATATTTGATATTAACCATTTATCTTGGATTTTTCAAAATTCAACTCACAAAATTAGTAAAAATAAGTTTTATGTGAATTTAAAAATTTTCCTAGGAGGTGGGTAAAAGACAGTGAAAAGTTCAATAAAATTTTTATATATCTAAAATTATTATAAACTGACTCTAATGAATTACATTGAACTTATCTAGGTATTATGTATATATTTTGACCTAAAATAAATTTAAATAAAATAAATAATTATTTAAATAAAAATTTGGTTTTAAACTATAACTCAGTGTTTTTCATTATTCATCAAAAATTAAAAGTTTTCAGAAAAATACCAAAAATTTACCCTAAGCTAATTTTGATATTACGAATTCAATAAAGAATTATATTTTACAAAATTCAAAAAATAGAAGTTGAATTTATTAATTTAAAATTAATTCCCACTGTCAAAACCAAAAGGCGTATTTTTAAGAAATAATTACTATCAAAAGTTTGACACTTGTTTATGTCCAATTTCAAAGTGAAATTACTTAGAATGACCAGAATTGGATTGAATGGTAAAAATATAATCTATTTATACTTCCAAACCACTAAAATGTATAATTTAACACTATAAATTATTTTTATTAAAAAAGTTTTTTTCAGTTAAAATATAGTATTTTTCACTATTCACCCAAATATGAAAGTTATCAGAAAAACACCAAACATTTATTGAAACTAAATTCTTATGTCCCAATATTAACGAAGAAGGTTATTTTTTCAAATTAAATATATAAAAGTTTCAAATATTGTATTTAAAAAGGGTTCTCTATTAAAAGGCGGTAAAATTTCATTTTTTGAAAAATACTTCTTTAATCTGAAAAAAATGTATTTGTTCTTACATTATGTCTAAGAAAATCATAATATGGACTCTAAAATTTTAAGGTTTATATAAAGTTCAAAATTTAGTTAATACTATTCATAACCACTTTTGAACGACAAGTTTAGTAAGTCGTGGTGCATTTGAACTCAGTGTTGCGTGTAGTGCAAGTTATTGAATTACTTTGAAGAAATAACGTACTATAAAATCTTGGGGTGTTACAGTATGAAAAATTATACCAAGGAATAAATGAGATATAAAATAAATATGATGATACTAACATAATTTCTATGTGAGAAAATTATTTAGATAAAATATTATAATACTTGTAACCCCATGAAGTCACACCACCTCATCCATATACATCCTCACTAAAGCATCCTCAACACTCAATTCCTTGATTGTTAAGAATTGGAGCGACATAATAAACCAATCAAAAATGAAAAAGAGTTTCGCACATATAATATAATATTGGGTTAAAAAATTTATTTACATATCCTTCCAATACCACTATGAAATATCCAATGGATGCCATAAAAAATCTAAGTGTTTATATGTATCCTTTACCTATGATGGACTAAACACCAAGACATGAACTCGATCATTGACCTCTTTATCCCTGACCCCCAAATTTAACTCTTCAAATCTTGATAAATCTTGAATATATTAGGATGAACTATTATATGATATTTATGAAACCTATATAGAACTACATCTCAGATTGAAAATAGAATATAAAGCTTCCCTCAAAATAAACCACGTTTATGACTATCTTCTAGCCACTACATAAGAATATATCTATTGAGAATATGATCCATCAAATCCTTCACCTCATAATATTATAATTGGTATTCCACTACATGTTGTAATAAGGAATAATATTATATCATATGATATAGAAAAATTCCATTACCAACTTCCTCCATCACATGAAGAAATGGTGAAAGCTCCACCATATTCTTTTACTCATCTTTTGCCTATTGAGAAACATCTCAACCTGAATTCCTACATAGAACATTAGCTAACACATTGAATTTACCCAAATTATGAAGATATCAATGTCATAATAATATAAGAATGTTATCCACCTTCATTGATTTAAATCAAAATATAAACGAATAATAATATTTTGGGTTTGAATTATAGTATGGGAGGAACAAAAAGAACTCATCGATAAGATAATATCAACACATATTTATATTGAACACTACCATAATTAGATTAAAATAATGTATTATATATTTACACTAATGATTACATAACCACAAGGATCTATATGAGTTCACCATTCTCTACTACATCATAACACAACACAAAATATGATGAGAGTCAACAAAAAATACCTAAAATATAGATATCTTAGCTAGAAAGTGAAGTATAGAAGAACTAAACAAATTATCATTTATGTTCCCCAAATCCCACCTGACACAGATGTGTCTATTTAAAGGCATAATTCTTCATTCTCAAACCATTAAAAAGGGACACAATAAAAAAATTGTATATGAGCATCCTACAATAGCCTGCAAGACAATGTAAACCTCTATAACATTTTTTAGAGCCACCTAAAAGAAACTAACTCAATTGTTAAAGGATTTAAAACTATACCCTACTGATATAATAACTACCTAATGAGATACACCTAATCTGTAATGGCCTATGTCATTGTGGAATGGTGGTTTTAAGGGAAATTTAAATTTTGAGTCCTAAATTTGGGGCAGATTATAGAATTGGGATTTAGTTTGAAATTTTCAGTGTTTTATTATATATAGGGGATGTTTTTAGAATGAAAATACATTTATAAGGAATTTAAAGTGACTTGGTTAGCATTAAATCAGGTTCTGGGTAGCCTAATTATAATAATTCTATATCAGGGAACCACCGAGTACTTAGTTAGGGGAAATGGGTACCTGGTGACCCTTTTTGGGGGTAATGCCCCTTGGAACCCCACCAACCTACCACTGGTGATTGATTAAGTGGATGATATGGGAATAGGTTTATAGTGAAACCGGAATGGGTCCCCTATAGACCACTTCCACCTTTTTATAGAGGAATAAGGGTTATTTCTAGAACTCTGTATTACACCCCCTTAACTATTTTCCCCTCCTAGTGGTCGAACTAGAATGGGGTGAAACTACCTTTCCTTTTTCTCACATAACCTCATTCACCTTGATCTTGGAGAGTTTAAGCTTGTTATTCATGGTGAAATCAATTATTTTCTTCCCATTTTATTTGAATTTTCATCTTCTCCAATTTTTTTAATTTTTGGAGATTTCAGTATAGGTTTTTTATGATGATTAAACTAGAGCATGATGAAAACATTATGAAAAATGTATTTTGGGTGTAGTGGAAAGAATATGTAAATGGATGCTGAATGAATAAAATTACTCCTTTTTCTAATGAAGGATCATTGCTCGATGTGTTTTTATGGATTTTGGAAATCCTATTTGAAATTTGTTATCAATTGGATGTTAGTTAATGGGGATGTTTCTGATATTGGTTCCATGGTAACTTCATAGACTATACACACATTTTTGGTTGTGGTAATAGCATAACCATGTTTATTGGTGTGTTTTCAAATGGTATACCATATTGTAATAATTTTTTAAATTAATTATAAAAAGTTATAATGAATTGTGTGAGCCTCTTTCAATGAGATAAGGTCTCAAGAGCATGGAATAGATTGGATTGGGATTATACAAGGATAAGTGAGCTTTTCTTATGTGTTTTCATTATATTATTACCCCATGATACTAAAAAATTTCCCTATTTATGCATGATTGTGCATGCCAGCATGGGGCATTGGAGTTCAAGTGATTTTAAAAGGGATTGAGAGTTCCTTAGTAGATAGTTAGGTGACATTATGCCTCTTTAACTAGAAGTGAGTTACCCATCACGTATCATGTGATTTTGAATCACTCAATGAATATGAAAAAATGGGAGAGAATTTTAGTGAGTATACAAGGGTCCCATGATCGGTCTTTAGGATCAAAATGAGTTTTGGATAACCTCATTTGGATCTCTTAATAATTTTATGGACTTAATTGTGTGTTTATTCTTTAAGGATATGTTAGATGATCATTAATACCATGATTAGTTATAAGAGTACTTAATAGGGTGAGTAGGATTTGTGGTGATTTTGGTAATATTAATAAGTATTTTAAGGCATGGTATGTTGTGACAAGGGGGGGGGGGGGTTATTTCATATAATATGATCGTGAGCACTCCTATAAGAGGTATTTAATGAAAACCCATGCATGGGTTATGGGAACTATATTATATTGGATTGGTGAAAACATTATAAAGGTCCTTGAATATGTGTCTTAGGGGTAGTCGTTGCAGATTATGAAAGGGGTGGTGTTGTGAGAAATTATAAGGGGAATTGGATGAAACTATTGAGGATAAGGTCTTATTGATCCTACACGTCATTGGTTCGTCATGAGGTGATGGATGCAGATTGGTATCAATTATTAGATATTGGGTTGGGTTAGAGGAAAATATTGGTCACCTTCTCAATTAGGATTGGTAAGATGATGGTTTTAACATATTATTCCCTATATGATATATTTTATAATGGGAAGGTTATCCTATGAGGTTAGATGGATAATGATATAGAATTTGAGTCATGGGTTTAGGTCACGTTTTACTAGCATCTAGGTTTTCATTAACATTATTTATTTATTCACCCTAATAATGTGAATGCATAATGAATATGATATATCCATGAGAACATACCCCAAGGGAATAATTCACCTTCTGTGAGTGGTTGGATATATTACACCCTGCATAAATCACTTTATAGGATTCTTTAGATATATGAGGTTTTCCATGAGACTTACCAGGTGTTTTTAGAATAATAATGATTTTTAATGAAATAAATGAGTTAATTCTATCATTGATCATAGTTAGATGGAGATTTTTTTTTCTAACTATAGACAGTTATACAATTTAATAATGAATGAACACTTTCTCTATCCTTTCATTGACTAAATTTCATAGTTATTTTTTTAACATGATATTTTATTTCTTCCTAGATATATTATTAGGCTATTCTAAAATTTATATTTCCCTTAAGGATTATAAAATGAGTATATTCATATTTTCATATCATAAATTTCTATACCAATGAATTTAATTTAATATATTAAAATATTTATCTATATTTCAATAGAGTATGATGGAAATATTCCATGAAATAGTGGAAAACATCTTAGAAATAATTAATGATTACTTCTTGGTTTATATAAAACTAGTTGAAACTTGTTTAAAAAATAAAGATATAGTTTTTAAAATATGTGGCGAAATATTTGATCATAATTATTATAAATTCAAATTGATAGTTCAAAGTGGTATTGATTTGGGGAAATACAATTCTTGAGGTAGAGAAAATAAAAATTGATATGATAGCCAACCTTTCATTCCGAATAATTGTGCTTATGATTTGACATTTTCCAAGCTATTAAATGTTTTCCTATAATATGTTTCCCAATGTTATCTCAACTATTAACTAAACATATTTAAAAAATAAAAACACTGAATTAGATTAAACATATATAACCAAATTTTATATGATAAAATGTTGGTGGTTGAAAACATTAATCATAATTACCATTAATTGGAATCAGCTATTTGAGGTCATGTGTGATGTTAGAAATAATGGGACTGTGGCAGTAATTTGTTAATGTGTGGTTTGTATGATCTATATAAGTTATTACATGAGTCATAATTTAAATGAAGCTTAGGTTAATTTTACAACTATGAAGAAGGAGATGTTATTGATGGTTTTTTCTTTTGATTGGTTCATATTATATTTGGTTTTATTAAATTCATTTTTTTATAAAAACCACACGTATCTTATATTGATATCGAATAAGATAGATATAAGGTATTTTTAATTTAATTAGCATTATTCCTAAAATATTTGAATTGGAATTCAGAGACAAGAGAGGAAAATAGAAATTGGTAGAAGAGAATCTTTCTAGGTTAGAAATTCCCAACCAAGTGAAAGTATATGATAAAAAAATCCATGTAGATTTCACTAATTAGTACCCATTTTTATTTCATGAAGCACTAAGGATTCATTATATTGAATTTTTAACTTCTTTGTAATGGTATTTATCAATTACTATACATCATTCTAGTAGATAAAATAGTTTCTAGTAGAGGTGAAGTGATAATTTTGGTAGGATCCCCTCTTTTTTTATCCTGTGGAGATGGTATAATATGAAGATGGATTCTATAATCTTAAATAAATGGTGTCCAGGAATGTTTACATTCATTCCCATTTGGATGACATTAATTATCAAAATTTACCATTACTAAGGTCCTCCAATAGTGTTTTCCCCTACAAAGCATAATGACACCATGATATTTGTATTAAAATTAGATAAGTTCCAATATAGAGGGAATATTTTAAAGTGAACAGATATTGTATAATATCCCATTATTTATATTGAATCCTTTTATATTTGGGGTATTTATTTCATGTGACGATTCCAACCACTATATGGTAATTTTTATATATCAACTTTTAATGACTGTGTAACAAAATAGTTTGAAGCCTCATCCATAGTCTATAACACATCAATAATGACTATACCATTTTTAAAGAGAAATAAATTTTCCCATGTCAATGTCCTGAGGGTGTACATAAATGATATGATGATGTATTAAAACAATTCCTGCCTATGAATTGTCTAATTAAAATATGAGGTGTGATATAATATCAAAAACCGTTACACCCCTAGTCGAGTGAACAAGTTTAAATATCTAATATAGAGACAAAAAAAATACTATATACTATATTTATAGATTTATATAATTATTAGGTGAATAATCACGATGATATCATAAATGTATACATCACTGCTTTCAAAAATCTTCTTAGACTGTCCCCTTATGGGTTGGTTTATAAAAAAAATTCCATTTTCAAATGGAAATATAGAATAAAACTGTCACGAACCAGCCCGGGTCAACCCTGAACCGGTCACCCGAGCCGGTCCGCGACTAGTCCCGAGGAGAGTTCCCGATCCCCCCGGGATGGCAACAAGTGCCGCGCATTAAAATTTTAATCGTTAGGAACGATTTCAGCCCAAACTAAAAATAGGATCGGAAGAAAGAAAAAATAAACTAAACAAACAGACAAACACTAAAGACATAACAAAACTACTCCACGACATACCTCCACGTGACCTCGCGGTCACCACCCAACTACAACCAACGTCGCTCCCTCACTGAGCGACTCAAGCCAGGAAAACCTGAACACAAGGAACCTGCAACTGTAATGATAATATAGGCGTGAGCATTAAAAATGACCAGTAGGTAAGACAAAGTAAACCACTGAATCCAAATGTTTCCTTTCCCAAGCAATCTATTGACACAGGTTTAAAAAAATCCAATTATAAAAATAGATTTTTCACATTTAAAAATAAACAACATTTTTTCCCCATTTGAAACCCCAACGCACACTATAAATCACTTTCGAAACCATTTACTACTTTTATAAACAAAACCAAATACAAATAATACCACGACTGTGCTAGAAAGGAACAGGTAAATAGTACAGGCTGAAAACAGACCAGTGAAACAGAAAGTAACCAAGTAATGCCAGATGAAAGTAGTGAAAAAGGAAACAAGTAGCACTATAAGCTATAAAGAATAACTGAAAGTAAACAATCAAGGAGAACAAGTAACCATGGGTGATCCTAAACATCCCTAGAAAACCCCTGGACGTACTCGAGTTCAGACTACCTGCCGGTGTGGTACTCCATAGTCAATAACCAACTGGCCGCCCTAATAGCCAACCAGTGGCACATCCCTCCTGGCCTGTCCACAACTCCAGGGGGTACTAACCCTTCTAATCAGGGTTAGCAAGCAACCGTCACTCGATAATCTACAAGACGCCCAGGAACCCATGGTTGTTTTTGTAACACTGTGTAAGTGGGAGACCCTCGCACACGTGACTCATCTCACCGCACTTGCCAACCCCTTACACGGACATCGCTACACGACAACCCTCGAAGGGAAGTCCCCCTGTAGAGATGACCTCACAAGTATGTATATATATATATATATATATATATATATATATATATATATGTACAATCACTTCACATTTAATAAAGTGCCAATCCGGCCTTAATGTCATTTAATTATCAAAACCACTTTATAAAAATACATGAAGTTGCCAAGCGAGCACTCAGTTTTTTTTTACAAAATCAAATGACTTTACACGAACATTTCACAATATCTTTTTCAAAAACTCAAGCGCTGCTTTTGTATTAAATAAAAGGCCAAATGGGCATATTTTTGTAGATTTCTTTTTAAACCAGTTCAATGTGTCTCATGAAGAGGCGAAAACATTTTGAAACCAAGAACCATTTAGAAAAGTCGAGATTTAGAGAAAATAAAAATAAAAAATAAAATAAAAATAAATGGTAACAATTTCAAGCACCATCTTCATTTGAGGGCACATCCATGTGTGCACCTAGTGCACCCATGGACGTTTCAACATCCAATGGTGTGCCAAACCTGCAAAGGGGCACGATAACATTTCCAAATAATACTAAATTTCATAAAACTAACCAGCACATGATAATAAGATCCAAGAATGATTCTTTCTTTACAAAAAGAAAACACCGCTCAAGACAACCAATGATAACATAAGAGAACATAGGCATTTAGTTCCACCTTAGCTGGAAATGCCTAAACAGGTGAACTATATAAACAATAAAAAGTGCAGGAAAACATCTAGTGCACAACTACCTTGGCATAAAATATAATTGCTTCAAACTTAACTTTCAAACAAAAACTATAGATTTTAAAACACCAAAATAAGCCGCACAAGGATATCATAAACACGCGAATCATGGAATAAAATCTATTTAAAACAATTCAAGCATCAGCAGAGTACCTCGAAAAGGAAACAATTGAATTCGCCTACCTCAAACAAGGAGCAGACGCGACGGAACCCCAATGGAAAGTAGGACAATCCTTTGCGGACAAACTGCGTACTCTAAACAGCGGAAAAAGTACCCGTCACTCAACCTGTGGTAGAAACATGATTAATTTAAATTAAATAAAAACACAAGGTTTCCCCGAAGGAAAAATAAATAAATAAATAAATAAATAATTAATTAATTAATTAACAAATAATTAAATGAATAAATAAATAAATAAATAACAAATTCTTAAAGAAGTAAATAAATAAAGAACAAAATGAATAAATAAATAAATTATTAACAAATACTTAAATGAATAAATAAATAAAAGAAAAAAAGAATAAAAACAATATACCGGAGTGGGGGGGTGGTGTTGGAGGTCGCTGGAGGTTGCGCTGAGCAGGGGGGTCGCGCAGCGCGGTGAAGGAAGACAGGGGCGGCGGCGGTCGGCTGGCATGCAAGGAGGACAGCGAGCAGGGGGGGTCGGGCGGAGGAGCCGGGGAGGCCGGCGGGGTGCAGGAAAATAGGGATGCGGAAGGGGAGGTCGGCGGACGGCGGAAAGTTGGTTTCATAGGGGATCCGCGCGGTGGCAGGGGAGAGGCGGAGGGGCAGCAGGTCGGGCGCGGCGGGAGGAACAGGCAGGGAGGGAGGGCAGCGCGAGCAGGCCGAGGCCGGGACGTCGGCTGGTGGAGGCGGCGTGCCTGGGTTGAGAGGAGGGGGGGGGGGGGTGCTCGGGAGCAGAAGGGGGGGAGGCCGCCAGACAACCGAAGGGGAGGGAGGCCGGGGTGCTGGGGAGCCGGGTACGGGGATGTCACCGGATGGAGGTGGGGAGCGGGGCGGAGCGCCGGAAGGCCGGTGGTGCTGGGGTGAGCGGGAGCCGGCGAGGCGGAGGCCGGGGCGCGCGGAGGAGGCCGGGATAGGGAGGGGCCGGACGACGGCGAGGGCGACACCGGGGCACGCAGAGGAGGCCGAGACAGGGAGGGCGCGGCCGGCCGGACCAGGAGGGGGGGGGGGAGAGAAAAACGGGGGAGAGAGAGGAGCGGGGTGAGGGGAGAGTGGCGGCTGGGTAGGTTAGGGTTAGATTATGTTTTAGGTTTATAATATATATATATATATGATAATAATAATAATAATAATAAATAATGAAAAAGGAAATAATAATAATACTAATAATATGATAAATTGATTAAATAAATAAAAATCAAACCTTAATAATAATAATAAGACTTTATAAAAATAGTAAAGCTTTATAATAATAATAATAAAAATTAGATAATTATAATAATAATTATTATAACCAAGATATTTAAAATAATAAAACCATTTAAAAAAAAATAACACACACAAGTATATACATATATACATATATATATATATATCTATATATAGATCTATATATATATATATATATACCTATATACAAACACATAAACATAGACACGATAACCATATATATATACTTATATAGACATAACACATATAAGCATATATATACACCTATATAGACATATGTATATATATACATACATATACACATATATAAACATATATACAATAAAAATAACTACAATAATAATAACACAATTTAAATAGTGAGAGTAATAAAATGTCAACGCAAAAACTTTAGTATTTAAAATGCCGGGTGAGCACATAGTCACCCGGGCCGAATGCACGGTAACTGCTAGCGATGCGGTGACCGCGCACCGGCGCGAAACCACCAATCGCAATTAATCTTCGAAAAATTTATACCGGGACCAAGAAAGGAGAAAAATTACGGACGTCCGCAGTCGGGGTGTGACAATTCTCCCCACCACAGACACTTTCTGCCCCCAGAAAGTTACCAGGCCACAAGTCAGCCAAAAACAAAGTCTATTCCCAAACAGAACTAAAGGAAATGAAGAAAACTGAGATTCTCGGGGATGACCTTACTCTACACAGGTCACACCCAACCGATTCAAGAGAAAACTGAGGTCCGAGGTTGAGGGGCGAACGCGAAGGGGTTCTCCCCACCACAAGAGCTCAACTTGTGCAGGAAAGTTGACCATCTAAATAGACAACCCTAGGAAAGGGGGGGGGGGGTTGACGTGGGAACTCCCAACCGGTTTAAACCAACTCTTATAGCATGAGTGAAAAACAACACCTTCGTCGAAACGTTGAACCTACGACCAAAGTCAACGACCTTCAATACTAGGGAAAAAACCCATGGAAAAGACTTAACCAGACATCGAATCGGAAACATGACCCATTGAAGTCCACGAAACATAACCACATCCGATAACATAACAACAACGAGGTCAACCCACACAAGGATCAAACACACTATTAAGAAGGACACTTGATTCAGAATATCACCTCCACACGACAAGTCTGCTTAGATTATCATAGAACAAGTCCATCATAACTTTATGGAAAAACCACGCATTTACAACGCTGTTGAAACTTCAATAGCAGGGAAACAAAAATAAAAAGGGTTTTTAGTTATCCCATCATCAATACGGAAAAAAGAACCTAGACCAAGGCTTCACAACCCTGGGAACTCCTGACTGTGCGCGAGCTTCACTTCGAGACTTGTGGCTGGGGCTCTGATGGCTGAAGCATCTTCTGCCTCACAGTCAGGTACTGACATTCTCCCATCACATCGTCCTCTTCAAGCGACGCTTCCTACAAAACTTCTCCAGATGACCCAGATAGCCGCATCGATGACACGTCTTCGGAGGGTTGCGACAAGACGACTTTAAATGCCCGAAACGACCACACTGATAGCACACCATTGAACAATCTGATGAACTGGAAGCTGGGACCAAAGGGGATAACTCCTTAGGAACAGGTATCTCTGGTGTCTTTTCCTCACCAGAGGGGGAACTCTTACGAACAACCAGGGACGCTGAAGTATTAACCACCCGCACACCGGAAACCAACTCAGCCAAGAATGCTTCCTCTACCAGCTTCTCGAAGCAAAGGTCTTTAGAAGGGAGGAATCGCTCCTTAATCTCTGGACGAAGACCCCCAGTGAAAAGAGAGGCCTTCATGAGTTCATGAGACGCCACCTCTGGAGAAAAGGAAATCAGTTCCTTGAAATGGTCAACATATGCCTTCACCGTCCGTTGGCCTTGTTGAATATGCACAAGCTCCCTCTTTTTCTCCAGTTTCACTTCCTCAGGTACAAACCATTGGATGAAAATGATTTTAAAGACATCCCACGTCATTTCAACTTGCGTTGATGATGGGGTAACCCTCTTCCACTGGTCCAGAGCTGGACCCTGAAACAACTCCATAATTTCACGAACCCTAACATTATCGGGAGTTCCCAACATTCTAAAGACACACTCCACTTCCTCGAGCCATTTCACTGCCTCTAACGGACCCTGATCACCATGGAGAATAGGAAAAGTCTGAGGAGGACCAAAAACTAGGCATAACCTATTAGAATCCTTGGAGACCTTTCTGGGCGGCATTTCCGAAGCGACATATAAAACACAAAGCCAAATCCAATATCAACCCGAAGCAACCTCAATAAAAGCGCTTCATCAAAAACAGTCAACACAAAGACCAAACAAATACGAACACAACCCAAAATAAGATCTCTTTTTTTTTTAAAAAGATCCCCTTTTTATTTTAGATTATAAAACCACCCTCTTTCAAGAATACTTTCCAAAACCAATCCACTTTCAAACCAAAAACTTTCCAAAAACCGTTTTCCCCTTTAAAACCAATTTAGAAAACAAGGTCAAACCTTTAATTTCAAATACACACCCAGGTAATCTCATGACCCGTTGCACATGTCTTTATCCACTGTCCATTAATACTCTCACCAACACGCATTTTTTCCATACATTCTCACACATGTGCAAACGTTCATAAAGAGGACCTGAGGTTTCACCCCAAATCATTCTTAACCAACTCCAAGAAAACAACAGATTTTTCAAATCAAGAGATTTCAGTTTTAAAACCCATTTTATACACTTAAAGTCCTTTAAAGGAAACCAGTCCAATTTTTAAAAACCCTTTTTCATTTCCAACTACGCACTCACACAGACCAAAACGAAAACAACATCCAAAATTGCATTAACCACTAAAGTGAGGGACTAGTAGTCACGTTAAACCTGGAGACATAGTAGTGGGCCATGTCCCAAGTCAACGTCGACCACTAGGAGGAATTAAAACCATGTACTCAGACTCCACATGGGTCACTACTCCATGTGAAATCATGATGTAACGTCGGTTTGCCTCCGTTGTCATCTCTCAATCCAAAACAAAGCAGAAAGAGATAAAGAAACAATTCCCGAACTACCCCTGGCGACTCGAGGTGCGGGACGGGCGAGGGTTCATGACTTCCTTCCCGTACCTACCTCTCGAGTACCGAAAGTCCTAATCTCCACCTACAAAACAACCCAAATAACAAGAACCACCTCTGATACCATTTTGTCACGGACCGGCTCAGGTGACCGGTTCAGGGTCGACCTGGGATGGTTCGTGACAAAAACATATTGGGTTGTTTACTCTCTTAACTATATTTAAATATTTCAGCAGAGAAAATATTTTTATAGATTATGAAAAAAGATGAAATATAAAGAGAATCATATGAAAACTCTTGTATTTACATAGAGAGGACCATAAAATTTCATCACCACTTTTTAAAAAAAGTTAATTTCAACATTATAATAAGGTATTTATATCATAAGGTAAATTATTATTTCTTGAAAAGACAATAGTTTACCAATTTGTTATGGATTTTAGGTATTATGATTAGTGTGTTGTATCTAAAAGGGTTTTTAATTTCATTTCATGTTTTTTCTTGGGTGAAATTATACAATAACAAGTGTTTTATAAAAGTATGATTGTTTGTTAAAACTTTCTAGAAAGACATATGTAAAAAAATTTCATCAGAGGTTTTAATCCCACATACAGTTAAATGAACAATCTACAAAACAATGAATATGAATCATGAACACCCAAAAAATAAAAAGTTTCACCAACCACATTGGTAGATACATGGTTTTCCAGAACCTGAATTGATAATGTGTGCCCCACAAAACCCCTATAAAATAAGAAAATCATACTTTATTTTTAAATTTCTCTCATTTAAGAACACTCTAATTGGGTTATCCCTCTCTCCCTAACCTCCAAACCCATTTTATCCCAATCTCCCATTCAACAATTTCATCTAACACTTTTTCATTCTCTATTTCTTATTTCACATCCCTAAGGTTATTTTTTCTTATTCCTTCAATTAATTACCACTTTATTATCTTCTTCAATTATCCTAATCCAATTTTTCATATTTTAAATCATTGTTTTTTATTATTTTATTTCCTTTGTTCTATTCTATTTTTTATTTTATTTATGTTTTTAATCTTAGACACTAATATTATACATTCTAAAATAAATCAAAATTATAAAAAATATTTACTCTTTCCAATGAAAGTTATATCATATACTTGTTTTTTAAATTCTTATGGTTGTATTATTTATTTTCTTTATTGTAAATAATATCATTTTTTATGCATGTTTATTGCATGTATGGTCCCCATATAACCCATTATACCTCCTATAAACCACCATAAATCCTAGTAATATAGCTATAGATATGAGGAACTAAAACATGATGCCCATCTATCCAAACCCTCTAATACATTATTCTTCCACGACACTAGGATATAATGTATTCACATCCTCTAAAAATACTACATTTCCATCCATAAAGTCATTGAAATTAATGATTTTACAATCCGTGAATTTAAATATATATTTGGGTATACCTTGACCATCATTGACTCTCATAAGTTTTAACCATATCTATCCCCCATACAAAGTATGTTTCTTTTATTTTAGAGTCAAATTCAATTTAATTGAATAATTAAACATCAATAATGAAATTAATTTTATTTATAATGAATGATATGTCACTTTTTAACCATTTATATTAATGATACAACCTTACCCAATTTGAGTTCCCCCACCTTAATATCCTGTATACAAAATCCAAAACCCAATCCCTCATATTAGAATAATGATTTTTTGAGAGGGGACTCATTTTAATTAATTTTGGGAGACTATCACCCATGAAACTAAATTATATATCCCATAAAAATTTAAATATAGAAACATTATAACCCTGATAATCAAATACTTCCTCATTCTATCACAATCAATTTACTCATTGTATTAAAAAAATGTGGGTGTCTCCAAATGAGGCCATTGTTTTCTATAAAGACATTTTCTTCTATATGTCATGGTCATAGGGTAAATCATTAAAAATTATTATTTAGAAATTTATTTTTCATATGTTTTCAAAACCTAGAGGGGGTTTGTAAAATATCACTTTTATCACAATTTTAACTACAAACCATATAATTTATCATGTCTTATACACCTCATCCAATTTATATCCCATTACCCTAATTAATAAAACCTTTTCATTCTATATGAATATGCTGAAATTTTATAGTCGTTTATTTGTACTTAAAGGAAATGATGAGAAGGAGGAGGACAAATAGGAGGACGAGGAAGAACAACTCTAGTAGAGGGATATTGGTGATTCTCCCCCACCGCCTGTTGATTCCCAACCATCCCCATCCAAACTTGATTATAATACATATTATTATTGGAAAGTTGATATTTTATTTATACAATTAAGGGAAAAATAATTGAGTTAAATTACCTACATGATTTTTAATTACACCACCCACTATACCCTCTATGTCATCCTAACATCATTTTTGGTGGTTGAACTATAGGAATTGATATTAACAAGGAGGATATAAGAGTAGGAAACAATGTGGTGGAAACATTTAGAGGAGGTGAATATGTGGGTGGTTTCCAAACATTGGATGATATTTCTAAAGATTTAAATATTTACCACTTTGGGACACGATTTCCTATTAGATGGGGCTCATGGGATTAATTTCATTGTCACCTTTTTCCTAACATTATTTTCCCTAAATATCTAAAATACTTTCTATATGGTTAGTTATTTTGTGATTTTGGGTGGAATTTATGCAACTTGAACAATATTTTTTAATTACAATATCATGTAAATAGAGAGTTATACATGATGTATTAATTATATAATATTGTTGATTCTTTTGAATCCACTATTTATAGGGTAATGTCCAAAAACTATTTTTTATATCAACATGTTATACTAGTTCCCAAAAATAATGAGAACCTAAAGATACTATCAAAATATTCTTAAACATGTTCCTTATGATATAGATATATCACATCGATGGGAAAAAAGATTATGTAAGACTATTGGGTGATGGGGGATAATAATCATTGTGACCTCTTTCATGATTTTTTCACTTGGTTATCTCAAGTATAGTATATCACAAGGAATTTCCTTCCAATAGGAACACCATATGTTTTGGGTGTCATTAGATGCCCCTATTTGTGATCACATGCATTGGTCTATTGGATTTATATCATTATCAATGTGCACCATTTGATCACATACATTGTTGGAATATAAAAACCATGACATTTATATTGTTGGCAAGGTAGCTTCTATTATGTGTGTCGTTAGTGGTATGACATTTATTGAATGTTTAATAAAAGATATATCACTTCTAAAAGTAAGGGATATCTTGGTCTTAGTTCTAAAGGATGATATTACCTTTATTAAATCCATATCCATGGTAGAAAAATGAATTTCCATCCATTAAGTCTAAAAAATAATAAATCCATAAGGGATGATGATATGAACTGTGCATCCTTCTTTATGGTATATCACAAGACAAAGTGATTATATTTCAAAACATGTGTTTATAGAAGGTTTATGTTACATTGAATAAACCTTATCTACTTCTGGGACATGTTATGTTTCCATATACCACTCATGGTCTATAGATATGGATCACTTTTTTCAAGATAATGGCATATAGGGTCACACATAAAGAATATTTATAATATTTCCCTATTCTAAAGAATTAGAGTTTAGGATATCAGGAGACCCTTGGTTTGGGATAATATATGTCTAATTTTAATTGATCATATGAAATAAATGAATTCATTATTATTAATGTTTAGAATAACATGGTTTAAATATATTTAATCATAGTATTCTTGAGTTATAAAGTGAATACATGGAGAATATTAAACAAATAAATATGAGTATTCACACTTTATTTAATATTTTATAGGAGATATGAGTCAAGTTAATAGATCATATTATTTCATTTAACATATATTTTAATATTCCAAGAGAGTGATAAAATTATTACCATATCTATGGAAAGTCTATAATTTTTTTGGGTGACATTTTTAGAACTATTTACTTGGTTAAACTTGTTTGAGGTCTAAAGTAAAATTTTCCCATTTTATTTTTCAAACTATTAAATTTGGGGAGAGAAAAAATTCATAGAACTATTCTTACAATTAATTTGAGAGAACCTATGTCCTCCGTCAACATCCTAGAGATAGAAAGCAAGGTAAGGGGAACCCAATCTATGAAAAAAAATCCTAGATTGGAGTATGAGTGCACCTATAATCCCTATGATGTAAAAAGTACCATAAATGCATATAAATAACACATACCAATTGATGATTGATGTATGGGCATTATTTTGGAGCATGTGTAGAAAATATAGAGGGTATAATCATTAGTTACTTTGAGGAACAATCAATGATAATGAAAACAATTTGTTTAATGAAAATATCACAAGATGACATTTTTTTTTATTTTTCATTCATTATTTAATTATATCAAGGTACTAAAGTTTTTAACTAGGTGTACCTCACTGAAGACAACATTTCAATGTTGATCTGGAAATAAAATATTTTAATTACTCTACATCACATGCTTACACTATACACCCAGTACCAAAAAGTGGTATTAGAGTGGTAATGTATTTTATTAAGTTGAGATAATATTGTATTTTCATGACTTTGAGAAGAGATTGTCATAGAGGTCCCAAAATCATGAACTAAACTTCGATCTGAGGTCATAAGACTATGTTATGGTCGTCATAATATTGAAGAAATAAATTTTTAGACTAAAAATTTAGAAAAAATTAAATTTCAGGAATAGTGTCACAAATATTATTCATGTGAATAGTATTGCATATACTATTCATGTGAATAATAATCTAAAGGGATTCAGGGTGATATTTCATTAATGTTGGAACAAAATAATTTCATATTTCTAGGTCTTCTATAAAATATTAGGAGAAAACATTACCTATATAAATATATATATATATGTGTGTGTGTGTATGTGTATACATGAACAATACCCATGAATAGTAATAGTGAATAGTACCTGTAACACCCCAAGCTTCCATGGTACGTTTCCCTTTGAATAATGTAACGCCCCGACCCCAGTTACCCAGAGTCGGCACATTATTACATAACATTGGCATGATCACAAGAAAGATCAATTCTCGAAAGACCGATTAGTTTAGTAGACTTGGAAACACTAGATACAATCATAAAGTTTTACATTACATCATAAAAAACATCTTGTCTTCATATCCCCTCATACTATCCCTATAGGTCATTCATAAATTACTTCTTCATAATCCTGGGAAAAATAAAACATTGAAAGGGGTGAGCTCAGATGCTCAGTAAGGATAACATAATAGCAGAAGCTTTCATAGATAAGCATAAACACTTAAGGCAATTTATAATTAAAACAAAAGCCTTTTAAACTTGAACTTCAACATAGTATGGAAAAAATAAAATGAAATAATGCCATTTACTTATTCACATGGATATTCTACTAATCTAATAATCACATGAAATATAAATAACCACTTTCATAATGATGGAATGCATAATGCCAGACTATCATAACCACATAGCCAAGGCCTCGTGCCAAGACTACAAATAAGATTTTTCCAAGGCCTTGTGACAAGACACTAGTTTGTCTCATGAGACCTACCGATTCATCGAGGAGCTATAGCGGGATCCACCCGTCACTTATTAAGTCCAATGCATTCCTCATATGAACAGGTTTAAACATAACATAAAAATTCGTATTAAAACTAGCATACGAAATGTCAATACTTTAACCACAAACCATGAATGGTATAAATATAGCACATCCACAGTCAAACATAACTCATTCGATACAATATGGAAGATTGTATTGTATCACATTAACCACAATCAAGAATAATGAAGGATGTTGACATAGATGAAAATAATCATCAAAACTATTTGAGAGAAATATCCCCCTTTTTCTTGAAATCACTTAAAAGTCACACTATTTGTCAAGAAGCCATTTAAAAATAGTTTTTTGAATCAAAGTTTCCCATAACACTTTGAAAATTTTAAAAGAAGTTTTAATTTTAAAACTTTAATGTCCATATAAATAAATCCTTATAACCATTTTTAAAACATTGACATTAATGAGCAAGATTTAGATGAATAAGTCTTTAAAACATTTAAAAAGAGTATTTTAGTTAGAGATTCTAACCAAAAGAGAGACACTTGAATACAAATAATTGAGGTAATCAAAACTTTGTAATATCATGAGAATAAAGGGATTCATGATATACTATGTCAAAGTACATTATATACACCACATAAAAGTGATTTGGTGTATAACAACAAAGAAGTCTCAATAGAATGTAAATTGAGATGAAATCTCTCATAAAGTCCGTATCCTTAGGTTAAGGATAAATCAACGAAATAATTATGTGTGAAAAATATAAATACAATAAATATTATTGGATATTCAATGTAAAACAATCAAAGGACATTCACACATATTCTTGTAAAAACAACACCAACGAATTGGATGTTTAACTCAACAAATGGAGAAAGAGTTAAAATTACTCTTATCAAATTCATATCAATGACTTGAGAAATTATCAATGGAGTGATTATGTGTATCAAAAGTATATACAAATGAAAGGGAGTGGAAATTATGACATAATCAAATGAATAGTGATTCCACACATAATCTTGTAGTAATATATTCAATGAAATATGCGTAAAGCCAAATGAGTGGAAATTGAAATTTCAAATTCTCTTATCGATTAGGTAACATACGAAACATACACCCATGAAATAAGGATCATACAATTATGATGTAAATATCCATAAATTAGAGTATATTACACAATTAATACAATCATGGTCAGTACACACACCACATGCAATAAATAAGTGGTGAATAATGGAAATCTCACGAAATTAAAAGTGAGATTAGAAACCCCTTACCACGTTGTAATCAACTGAGTCATATGACCAAAAGTTAATAACCACCAAATGATTTACAGAATAAAATGAATATAAATAGAATAATGATAATATATATCAAATGGCAGTACACAATATACCACTTTCAATAAATTAGTGGCGAACAGTGGAAATCTCACGGAATTGAAAGTGAGATAAGAAAATCCCTTACCTTGTAATTTTCCTTGGTTGGGGGTAGGTTAACCTCCTGTATAATGTTTAAATAATTGTTATTAAATTATTCATGAATCATATACGTTAATATGATATCATATATGATCTTTTAACATTGCTTTGTTAATAATATCTTAGACTTATCGTCGTTTTAGGTGTTAACTTACTCGTTTTCTTTTATATGTTTTGTTATGTAAGACATGTTTGTCATGGATAGGTTGTATAATATTCATATCCAGAATGATATCAATTCCATAAACATTATTTTTAAATCATCAAATGATAATTATATTTGAATGGATACGATAAAGAATGAATCTCATCGCGTTCGTGGAGACGGTAGTCCGTACGTACGCATGAGTGACAATATCATTCTTTTGATATTAAAATAATATATAATTATATGGTATATCATATATAAAGAATAATTATAATGTTATATTTATTATTTTCATGAGTTACACATCATTATTATAACCACCCAAATAATAATATATTGAATAACAATTACACCACAACTTGGAGACGATAAGCCGTACGTACACACGTATGGTGACATGTTATTCAAAGGGTGGATAGAATACTGAATATGGTTGTACCATATTTATAATAAAATAACAGTATATATAATATACTGGAGTTATTATTTTAGAATGGTAATAACAAAGACAGAAGAAGTGGAAGAAGAAAGAAACTTGAAAAGGGGTGGTGAAAACATTACCTCTTCTTCGGGTTCTTCCTTTTGATTTGATCAAAAGGGCTCCTTAGGTTGGCTTTATGATCCAAATAAGGCCTCTAGGTTGTAGTGAGGTAATTTGAGAGAGTATTTGGGCAGGGGTTTCCGAACCAATAGGCTTTGAAGGTGTGAAGAAATGAGAAGGAGGAGTGCCCTTTTATAAGAGGGGTGAGGGGCACCTTTGGAAAAGCTAAAAATATTAATTTATAATAAATTCATATTCAGTTTCTAATGGATCCAAAGTTGATTATTCAAAGGTTAAGGTGGGGATATGTCTAAAACCATTCAACCAATAGAATTTAGACAGGTTTGTTTCACTATATTAACCTTATCATTAAGTATTAACTCTTAGTTAATTAGTTTCACTTTTACAATGTCTCTTTGTATTTTTATATTATATGGTTAATAAACGTACCATATACATCCAAGAGACCCCCAAGTGGTCCATTAATGATAAACCTATAATAATATAGGTCTCTTGGCCGAACCTTAGATTTTTATGAATTTAATATCAATTAATAATATAATATTTGTTTTAAAAACTCTTTTATGTCAATTTTGACACTATTCAATAGTTGATTTTTGTGAAACTCATAACAGAATGATTACTTCGAAATTTTTTTATTAAATCAATAATAATATTTCTTATTAACCTATAAAATTAGTGTAATTCAATAAAAGTCTCAAATTATATTTATTTGGGTATTTATAATAACAATTATTCTAATTTTTCACTATTATGGTAATTACTGCATCACCATTGTGTCATAAATAAATTAAATTATATAATGTCTAAAAATTATAAATAAAATATCATTATTTAGGAAATCTTTTTATATTTCTAATGAATATTTATAGTCTAAAATCCAACATATATAACCCTATGTAACAATTGTTTTTCTAAATGATATATGCTTGTGTCATTTTTGTATTCATTTTAACTTAATTAAAATAAAGTGTCCCTATCACTTACAAGTGGATCCATGAGGTCCCAAAATCCACCCAAAGATGCCCATGGTCGACCATGTATCAACCAATAGGGTTAAGACACATTTTAGGGTAATTTATTATTATTATAATATTATTTTTTTAACCCTTATTTACCGGATTTACCCTTTAACCATGGTAAATAAAATATTTACCGAAGTAATTATCCAAAATGTCTAAAAATAAAAGTTACCTATTTAAATAATTTGAACATCCTAATTCCAAATATGGAATCCATTTTTACCAATTCAAAACACAGAAGTGGCAGAAATTAATTTAAAATTAATTCCCGTTGTTAAAACAAAAAGCGTGTTTTTAAGAGATAATAACTATCAAAAGATTGACACTTGTTTATGTCTGGTTTAAATGTGAAATTATGTTAAATTACCCAAATTGTATTACATAGTAAAAATATATTTTAAATATAATTTTAAACCACTCAAATTCATAATTTATCACTAATAATTATTTCGATTAAAAAAGTTGTTTTTAATTAAAATTTAGTAATTTTTTACTATTCATCAAAATATAAAAGTTATCCGAAAAGTACCAAAATTTCACCCTAGGCTAATTTCGTTATTAAGAATCCAAAAATGAAGTCTATTTTACCAAATTCAAAACATAAAAGTTTCATTTATTAATTTAAAATTGATTCTTGCTTTTGAAACCAAAAGACGTATTTTTAAGAAATAATAACTATCAAAAGTTTGACACTTGTTTATATCCAATTTCAAGGTGAAATTACTTAAAATGACCATCATTAGATTAAATAGTAAAAATATAATCTATTTATACTTCCAAACCATTAAAATTTATAATTTAACAATATAAATTATTTTGATTAAAAAAGTTGTTTTTAGTTAAAATTTAGTAATTTTTCACTATTCACCCAAATATGAAAGTTTTCAGAAAGACACCAAAACATTATTGATACTAAATTCTTATGTCCCGATTCTAAAGAAGAATTTCATTTTTTAAAATTGAATATATAAAAGTTTCAAATATTGGTTTTAAAAAGGTTTCGCCATTAAAAGGCGGTAAAATTTCATTTTTTGAAAAATGCTTCTTTTATCTGAAAAAAATGAATTTGTTCATAAATCATGTCTTAGAAACTCATAGTATGGACTAAAATTATAAGGATAATATCATATTTAAAATTTAGTTAATACTATTCATAACCTCTTTTGAACGACTAGTTTGGTAAGTCGTAGTGTACTTGAACTCAGTGTTGCGTACAACACACGCTATTGTATTATTCAAAGAGAAGTGTACCGTGGAAGATTGGTGTGTTACATTCACCCCTACTTCAATAAATTGCATCCTCGCAATTTTAAAAATTGGGTTTGATAATATAATGGAAAGTCCCACATCAGAAAAAGAGTCAATAAAACTATTACTTTAAAAGAAAAAAAGAGAGGTATAAAGGTCACCCAAGATAACCCATACTAGGATTCCAAGTAGAAAAACATGGATATGGATGATAAACTAAGTGTCAAGTTCTGATGGAGAGGGATAGAAATCATGATCAGGAGAAAGTTAACAATAAGAAAACCACAAACTTGTGTTGGAAAAAACGATCATTATTCTCCTAGTAGGAAAAGTAAACGGAAAACATTTTTTGTTTTAAGTTACATTACATAAGGATGAGGAATTCATTTATGATATTGACTAAGAATATAAAGATATATACTTACTTTTAAGTAGAGTTTCATTCTTTAATAAATTTCCACCACTAACTCATTTTTTTTAAATGATGAGTATTCAAGAAGACTTGGTCACACTGGAAGAGCTAGAATAAACTTCTATAGAATCACATGATCCATGGAGGATAAACTATATATTTACATTGTCTTTAGGGATTAATCATAACCAAAATGGTTAGTACAAGATCTAATGATCCCCCAAAAGGACATTCCTTGAGAGAAATAAACACTAATCTTAATTTCTAAAATTAAACCAACAATACCCCAAAGTAAAATAAATACCTTTCAATAATCAATTGTCCTTAAAATCCTTCAATATAATACAAACTAATATTGAAACCCAAAACATAGAATAATTTGATTATGTAGTCTCCCATGTTAAATTGTATCTCCAAATGACATCAAATACTCTTAAAGTCACATACTTAAAAGTAATTATCCCCATCATATATTCTCTATTATAGGTTAATCATTTCCATAAATAACCCAAATCACTATAAATCCAAAATAAAAACGTAGATAAAAATCTACCATTACTCCACAAATGAAACCCCATAGTATTCTATTTTCCTTGGGCATATAGTGTTCCAAACAAAGTGAACATCTTCCAAAATAACATTTATCACTTAATAACCAAATCATTTTCCTATACCAAGGGTATTCATTTGATAAGACATAAGAACCCAAATCAAATTATTATGGATCAATAAAATCATTTAACTAAAAATAATTAGTCACACTATCCAGGGAATTCACATAGTCCAGTGGTAGGCGATAAATCCCAATCGCACTTTGGTTGTGGGTTCAATTCCCACAGCTTTGTTCGACGCGACGGGTTGTCACGCGGTCTGCGTGTTGTCCTTTTCAAAAACTATGTTTTATAACATTATCAAAATGAGATAAATTCCTAAAAATAACCATAACATAATTTAACCACAAATCTTATCTCATACCTTTCATTTTCATCCCAAATTATAATAACTTATAATTCTCTCAAACCCCAATGATCATATAAAACCAAATGGCTATTTATACCTATATCCACAAGAGAAGAGATAATTCTTCCTCAAATATCATTCTCACATGGAAAACTGCGGGGTTAAAAATACAAGAGAAAATTATTCCAAAGTAAACCCATCAACAAGGAGCACTAATACTTTTTAAACATTTCTCTAACCATTTATTTCCACATAGATTCTTCTTTGACCAAGAAAATATCCTATAGAATAGGGCATTCACTCGGGTAATGGCCAGGTCCCCTACATTTATGGAAAATGACTGTAAATGGACTCTTGGGACCATTTTTATCTTCTTCCATAGTACTCTTCATTTTTCTTCGGAAATTCTTCAATTTATGTCCTTCCTTCACACACGTAAAGCATTTCTTGGTCCCATTGAGACACTTTCCCGGGTATCTCCTACCACATTTCTTGCATGATGGAAATTGAGGGTTCTTTTCTCCATGGTCTCCATTGCTAGAGCTCTTATCATTCATCACCTTTCTCTTCCTTGTTGAGTCTGGGAGTTGGTTAATATATATGTTGTTGATCATATTTTTGGAAAACTGATTTGGCATAAAGACGATATCTTTTACGCCTATCAACATTCCATTTTGTTGGTCATTTCCACCACCGTTCCCACCTTGTACATAATTCTCAAAGTCACTATGTCTTCCTTGGAATCTAGCCATTGACTAAAACCAGAAAGCATTGTGTGAGTAACAGTAGTCATAAATTCATTTAGAGATTAACATGTCACCATATTCTCAATTTGAAACAGATTAGGATTAACCAAGGTCATTTACTCTCATCTTATATATATATTACTTTAAATCAGTTTGTAGAGAAAATGTAAATTTTCCTAAGCATATCCCCCGGGAGTGTCGTAACCAAGAGTGCAGCAAGGCCCGTTGTCGTGCACCAGTTCCCGTTCGAGTCTAGCTCAAAGCGGTGTTTTTGGGTTTTACCCCTAGGTACATCTATTCCAGAGCCGCCTCTACCTGCTCGTATCCATACAGGGATGTATTGCTCAGAAAACTCACAAAATCTCTACAATACCAAAATCCTAGGAAGTTATTCTATACTAATCCTCAAAGTTCATCTTAGGTCTAAGTTCTCTAATCAGAGTTTATCTAAATCTAGCTTCCAAGGTTTTTACTAAACTTCCTCTGATACCAACTGTAACGCCCTGACCCCAGTTAGCCAGAGTCGGCGCATTATTACATAACATTGGCATGATCACAAGAAAGATCAATTCTCGAAAGACCGATTAGTTTAGTATCCTTGGAAACACTAGATACAATCATAAAGTTTTACATTACATCATAAAAAACATCTTGTCTTCATATCCCCTCATACTATCCCTGCAGGTCATTCATAAATTACTTCTTCATAATCCTGGAAAAAATATAACATTGAAAGGGGTGAGCTCAGATGATCAGTAAGGATAACATTATAGCAGAAGCTTTCATAGATAAGCATAAACACTTAAGGCAATTTTTAATTAAAACAAAAGCCTTTTAAACTTGAACTTCAACATAGTATGGAAAAAATAAAATGAAATAATTCCATTTACTTATTCACATGGATATTATACTAATCGAATAATCACATGAAATATCAATAACCACTTTCATAATGATGGAATGCATAATTCCAGACTATCATAACCACATAGCCAAGGCCTCGTGCCAAGACTACAAATAAGATTTTGCCAAGGCCTTGTGCCAAGACACTAGTTTGTCTCATGAGACCTACCGATGCATCAAGGAGCTATAGAGGGCTCCACCCGTCACTTATTAAGTCCAATTAATTCCTCATATGAACAGGTTTAAACATAACATAAACATTCGTATTAAAACTAGCATACGAAATGTCAATACTTTAACCACAAACCATGAATGGTATAAAAATAGCACATCCACAGTCAAACATAACTCATTCGATACAATATGGAAGATTGTATTGTATCACATTAACCACAATCAAGAATAATGAAGGATGTTGACATAGATGAAAATAATCATCAAAACTATTTGAGAGAAATATCCCCCTTTTTCTTGAAATCATTTAAAAGTCACACTATTTGTCAAGAAGCCAATTAAAAATAGATTTTTGAATCAAAGTGTCCCATAACAGTTTGAAAATTTTAAAAGGAGTTTTAATTTTAAAACTTTAATATCCATATAAATAAATCCTTAAAACCATTTTTAAAACATGGACATTAATGATCATGATTTAGATGAATAAGTCTTTAAAACATTTAAAAAGAGTATTTTAGTTAGAGATTCTAACCAAAAGAGAGACACTTGAATACAAATAATTTAGGTAATCAAAACATTGTAATATCATGAGAATAAAGGGATTCATGATATACTATGTCAAAGTACATTATATACACCACATAAAGGTTATTTGGTGTATAACAACAAAGAAGTCTCAATGGAATGTAAATTGAGATGAAATCTCTCATAAAGTCCGTATCCTTAGGTTAAGGATAAATCAACGACATAATTATGTGTAAAAAATATAAATACCCTAAATATTATTGGATATTCAGTTTAAAACAATCAAAGGACATTCACACATATTCTTGTAAAAACAACACCAACGAATTGGATGTTTAACTCAACAAATGGAGAATGAGTTAAAATTACTCTTATAAAATTCATATCAATGACATGAGAAATTATCAATGGAGTGATTATGTGTATCAAAAGTATATCCACAGGAAAGGGAGTGGAAATTATGACATAATCAAATAAATAGTGATTCCACACATAATCTTGGAGTAATATATTCAATGAAATATGCGTAAAGCCAAATGAGTGGAAATTGAAATTTCGAATTCCCTTATCGATTAGGTAACATACGAAACATACACCCATGAAATAAGGATCATACAATTATGATATAAATATCAATAAATTAGAGAATATTATACAATGAATACAATCATGGTCAGTACACACACCACATGCAATAAATAAGTGGTGAATAATGGAAATCTCACGAAATTAAAAGTGAGATTAGAAACCCCTTACCACGTTGTAATCAACTGAGTCGTATGACCAAAAGTTAATAACCACCAAATGATTTACAGAATAACATGAATATAAATAGAATAATGATAATATATATCAAATGGCAGTACACAATATACCACTTTCAATAAATTAGTGGCGAACAATGGAAATCTCACGGAATTGAAAGTGAGATAAGAAAATCCCTTACCTTGTACTTTTCCTTGGTTGGGGGTAGGTTAACCTCCTGTATAATGTTTAAATAATTGTTATTAAATTATTCATGAATCATATACATTAATATAATATCATATATGATCTTTTAACATTGCTTTGTTAATAATATCCTAGAATTATCGTCGTTTCAGGTGTTAACTTACTCGTTTTCTTTTATATGTTTTGTTACGTAAGCCTTGTTTTTCATTGATAGGTTGTATCATATTCATATCCAGAATGATATCAAGTCCATAAAAATTATTTTTAAATCATCAAATGATAATTATATTTGAATGGATACGATAAAGAATGAATCTCATCGCGTTCGTGGAGACGGTAGTCCGTACGTACGCACAAGCGACAATATAATTCTTTTGATATTAAAATAATATATATAATTAGATGGTATATCATATATAAAGAATAATTATCATGTTATATTTATTATTTTCATGAGTTACACATCATTATTATAACCACCAAAATAATAATATATTGAATAACAATTACACCACGACTTGGAGACGGTAAGCCGTACGTACACACGTATGGTGACATGTTATTCAAAGGGTGGATAGAATACTGAATATGGTTGTACCATATTTATAATAACATAACAGTATATATAATATACTGGAGTTATTATTTTATAATTGTAATAACAAAGAAAGAAGAAGTGGAAGAAGAAAGGAACTTGAAAAGGGGTGGTGAAAACATTACCTCTTCTTAGGGTTCTTCGTTTTGATTTGATCAAAAGGGATCCTTAGGTTGGCTTTTTGATCAAACTAATGCCTCTAGGTTGTAGTGAGGGAATATTAGAGAGTATTTGGGCATGGTTTTTTCAAACCAAAAGGATTTAAAGGTGTGAAGAAATGAGAAGGAGGAGTGCCCTTTTATAAGTGGGGTGAGGGGCATCTTTGGAAAAGCTAAAAATATTAATTTATAATAAATTTACATTCGGTTTATAATGGCTCCAAAGTTTATTATTAAAAGGTTAAGGTGGGGATAGGTCTAAAACCATTCAACCAATAGAATTTATACAGGTTTGGGTCACTATATTAACCTTATCTTTAAGTATTAACTCTTAGTTAATTAGTTTCATTTTTACAATGTCTCTTTGTATTTTTATATTATATGGTTAATAAACTTACCATATACATCCAAGAGACCCCCAAGTGGTCCATTAATGATAAAACTATCATAATATAAGTATCTTGGACGAACCTTAGATTTTTATGAATTTAATATCAATTAATAATATAATATTTGTTTTAAAAACTCTTTTATGTCAATTTTTACACTATTCAATAGTTGATTTTTTTGAAACTCATAACAAAATGATTACTTCGAAAAAAGTTAATTAAATCAATACTAATATTTCTTATTAACCTATAAAATTATTTTAATTCAATAAAAGTCTAAAATTATATTTATTTGGGTATTTATAATATCAATTATTCTAATTTTTCACTATTATGGTAATTACTACATCACCATTGTGTCATAAGTAAATTAAACTATATAATGTCTAAAAATTTTAAATAAAATATCATTATGTAGGAAATATTTTTATCTTTCTAATGAATATTTATAGTCTAAAATCCAACATATATAACCCTATGTAACAATTGTTTTTATAAAAGATATATGCTTGTGTCATTTTTGTATTCATTTTAACTTAATTAAAATAAAGTGTCCCTATCACTTACAAGTGGATCCATGGGGTCCCAAAATCGACCCAAAGATGCCCATGGTCGACCTTGTATCAACCAATAGGTTTAAGACACATTTTAGGGGAATTTAGTATTATTATAATATTATTTTTGTAACCCTTGTTTACCGGATTTACCCTTTAACCATGGTAAATAAAATATTTACCGAAGTAATTATCCAAAATGTCTAAAAATAAAAGTTACCTATTTAAATAATTTGAACATCCTGATTTCAAATATGGAATAAATTTTTCCAAATTCAAAACACAGAAGTGGCAGAAATTAATTTAAAATTAATTCCCGTTGTTAAAACAAAAAGCGTGTTTTTAAGAGATAATAACTATCAAAAGATTGACACTTGTTTATGTCTGGTTTAAATGTGAAATTATGTTCAATGACCCACATTGTATTACATGGTAAAAATATATTTTAAATATAATTTTAAACCACTCAAATCCATAATTTATCACTAATAATTATTTCGATTAAAAAAGTTGTTTTTAATTAAAATTTAGTAATTTGTTTACTATTCATCAAAATATAAAAGTTATCCGAAAAGTACCAAAATTTCACCCTAGGCTAATTTCATTATTACGAATCCAAAAATGAAGTCTATTTTAAAAAATTCAAAACATAAAAGTTTCATTTATTAATTTAAAATTGATTCTTACTTTGGAAACCAAAAGGCGTATTTTTAAGAAATAATAACTATCAAAAGTTTGACACTTTTTTATGTCCAATTTCAGGGTGAAATTACTTAAAATGACCATCATTGGATTAAATAGTAAAAATATAATCTATTTATACTTCCAAACCATTAAAATGTATAATTTAACAATATAAATTATTTTGATTAAAAAAGTTGTTTTCAGTTAAAATTTAGTAATTTTTCACTATTCACCCAAATATGAAAGTTTTCAGAAAGACACCAAAACATTATTGATACTAAATTATTATGTACCGATTCTAAAGAAGAATTTAATTTTGTCAAATTGAATATATAATAGTTTCAAATATTGGTTTTAAAAAGGCTTCGCCATTAAAAGGCGGTAAAATTTCATTTTTTGAAAAATGCTTCTTTTATCTGAAAAAAATGAATTTGTTTATAAATCACGTCTTAGAAACTCATAGTATGGATTAAAATTATAAGGATAATATCATATTTAAAATTTAGTTAATACTATTCATAACCTTTTTTGAACGGCTAGTTTGGTAAGTCGTGGTGTACTTGAACTCAGTGTTGCGTACAACACACACTATTGTATTATTCAAAGAGAAGTGTACCGTGGAAGATTGGGGTGTTACATTCACCCCTCCTTCAATAAATTGCATCCTCGCAATTTTAAAAATTGAGTTTGAGAATATAATGGAAATTCCCACATCCGAAAAATAGTCAATAAAACTATTACTTTAAAAGAAAAAAGAGAGGTATAAAGGTCACCCAAGATAACCCATACTAGGATTTCAGGTAGGAAAACATGGAAATGGATGATAAACTAAGTGTCAAGTTCTGATAGATAGGGATAAAAATCATGATCAGGAGAAAGTTAACAATAAGAAAACCACAAAGTTGTGTTGGGACAAACGATCATTATTCTCCTAGTGGGAAAAGTAAATGGACAACATTTTTTGTTTTAAGTTACATTACATAAGGATGAGGAATTCATTTATGATATTGACTAAGAATATAAAGATATATACTTACTTTTTAAGTAGAGTTTCATTCTTTAATAAATTTCCACCACTAACCCATTTTTTTTAAACGATGAGTATTCAAGAAGACTTGGTCACACTGGAAGAGCTAGAATAAACTTCTATAGAATCACATGATCCATGCAGGATAAACTATATATTTACATTGTATTTAGGGATTAATCATAACCAAAATGGTTAGTACAAGATCTAATGATCCCCCAAAATGATATTCCTTGAGTGAAATAAACACTAATCTTAATTTATAAAATTAAACCAACAATACCCCAAAGTTAAATAAATACCATTCAATAATCAATTGTCCTTAAAATACTTCAATATAATCCAAACTAATATTGAAACCCAAAACATAGAAGAATTTTATTATGTAGTCTCCCATGTTAAATTGTATCTCCAAATGACATCAAATACTCTTAAAGTCACATACTTAAAAGTAATTAACCTCATCACATATTCTCTATTATAGGTTAATAATTTACATAAATAACCCAAATCACTATAAATCCATAATAAAAACGTAGATAAAAATCTACCATTACTCCACAAATGAAACCCCATAGTATTATATTTTCCTTGGGCATATAGTGTTCCCAACAAAGCGAACATCTTCCAAAATAACATTTATCACTTAATCACCAAATCATTTTCCTATACCAAGGGTATTCATTTGATAAGACATAAGAACCCAAATCAACTTATTATTGATCAATAAAATCATTTAACTAAACATAATTAGTCACACTATCCAGGGAATTCACGTAGTCCAGTGGTAGGTGATAAATCCCAATCGCACTTTGGTTGTGGGTTCGATTCCCACAGCTTTGTCCGACGCGACGGGTTGTCACGCGGTCTGCGTGTTGTCCTTTTCAAAAACTATGTTTTATAACATTACCAAAATGAGATAAATTCCTCAAAATAACCATAACATAATTTAACCACAAATCTTATCTCATACCTTGCATTTTCATCCCAAATTATAATAACTTATAATTCTCTCAAACCCCAATGATCATATAAAACCAAATGGCTATTTATACCTATATCCAAAAGAGAAGAGATAATTCTTCCTCAAATATCATTCTCACATGGCAAACTCAGGGGTTAAAAATACAAGAGAAAATTATTCCAAAGTAAACCTATCAACAAGGAGCACTAATACTTTTTAAACATTTCTTCAACCATTTATTTCCACATAGCTTCTTCTTTGACCAAGAAAATATCCTATAGAATAGGTAATTCACTCGGGTAATGGCCAGGTCCCCTACATTTATGGAAAATGACTGTAAATGGACTCTTGGGACCATTTTTATCTTCTTCTATAGTACTCTTCATTTTTCTTCAGCAATTCTTCAATTTATGTCCTTCCTTCCCACACGTAAAGCATTTCTTGGTCCCAATTGAGACACTTTCCCGGGTGTCTCCTACCACATTTCTTGCATGATGGAAATTGAGGGTTCTTTTCTCTATGGTCTCCATTGCTGGAGCTCTTATCATTCATCACCTTTATCTTCCTTGTTGAGTCTGGGAGTTGGTTAATATATATGTTGTTGATCATATTTTTGGAAAACTGATTTGGCATAAAGACGATATCTTTTACGCCTATCAACATTCCATTTTGTTTCTCATTGCCACCACCGTTCCCACCTTGTACATCATTCTCAAAGTCACTATGTATTCCTTGGAATCTAGCCATTGACTAAAACCAGAAAGCATTGTGTGAGTAACAGTAGTCATAAAATAATTTAGAGATTAACATGTCACCATATTCTCAATTTGAAACACATTAGGATTAACCAAGGTCATTTACTCTCATCTTATATATATATTACATTAAATCAGTTTATAGAGAAAATGTAAATTATCCTAAGCATATCCCCCAGGAGTGTCGTAACCAAGAGTGCAGCAAGGCCTGTTGTCGTGCACCAGTTCCCATTCACATCTAGCTCAAAGCAGTGTTTTCGGGTTTTACCCCTAGGTACATCTGTGCCAGATCCGCCTCTACCCGCTCGTATCCAGACAGGGATGTATTGCTCGGAAAACTCACAAAATCTTTACAATTCCAAAATCCTAGGAAGTTATTCTATACTAATCCTCAAAGTTCATCTTAGGTCTACGTTCTCTAATCAGAGTTTATCTAAATCTAGCTTCCAAGGTTTTTAATAAACTTACTCTGATACCAACTGTAACGCCCCGACCCCAGTTACCCAGAGTCGGCACATTATTACATAACATTGGCATGATCACAAGAAAGATCAATTCTCGAAATACCGATTAGTTTAGTATCATTGGAAACACTAGATACAATCATAAAGTTTTACATTACAATATAAAAAACATCTTGTCTTCATATCCCCTCATACTATCCCTGCAGGTCATTCATAAATTGCTTCTTCATAATCTTGGGAAAAATAAAACATTGAAAGATGTGAGATCAGATGCTCAGTAACGATAACATTATAGCAGAAGCTTTCATAGATAAGCATAAACACTTAAGGCAATTTATAATTAAAACAAAAGCCTTTTAAACTTGACCTTCAACATAGTATGGAAAAAATAAAATGAAATAATGACATTTACTTATTCACATGGATATTCTACTAATCGAATAATCACATGAAATATCAATAACCACTTTCATAATGATGGAATGCATAATGCCAGACTATCATAACCACATAGCCAAGGCCTCGTGCCAAGACTACAAATAAGATTTTGCCAAGGCCTTGTGCCAAGACACTAGTTTGTCTCATGAGACCTACTGATGCATCGAGGAGCTATAGAGGGATCCACTCGTCACTTATTAAGTCCAATGCATTCCTCATATGAACAGGTTTAAACATAACATAAACATTCGTATTAAAACTAGCATACGAAATGTCAATACTTTAACCACAAACCATGAATGGTATAAAAATAGCACATCCACAGTCAAACATAACTCATTCGATACAATATGGAAGATTTTATTGTATCACATTAACCACAATCAAGAATAATGAAGGATGTTGACATATATGAAAATAATCATCAAAACTATTTGAAAGAAATATCCCCCTTTTTCTTGAAATCATTTAAAAGTCACACTATTTGTCAAGAAGCCATTTAAAAATAGATTTTTGAATAAAAGTTTCCCATAACACTTTGAAAATTTTAAAAGGAGTTTTAATTTGAAAACATTAATGTCCATATAAATAAATCCTTAAAACCATTTTTAAAACATGGACATTAATGAGCAAGATTTAGATGAAAAGTCTTTAAAACATTTAAAAAGAGTATTTTAGTTAGAGATTCTAACCAAAAGAGAGACACTTGAATAAAAATAATTGATGTAATAAAAACTTTGTAATATCATGAGAATAAAGGGATTCATGATATTCTATTTCAAAGTACATTATATACACCACATAAAAGTGATTTGGTGTATAACTACTAAGAAGTCTCAATGAAATGTAAATTGAGATGAAATCTCTCATAAAGTCCGTATCCTTAGGTTAAGGATAAATCAATGACATGATTATGTGTGAAAAATATAAATACACTAAATATGATTGGATATTCAGTGTAAAACAATCAAAGGACATTCACACATATTCTTGTAAAAACAACACCAACAAATTGGATGTTTAACTCAACAAATGGAGATTGAGTTAAAATTACTCTTATCAAATTCATATCAATGACTTGAGAAATTATAAATGGAGTTATTATGTGTATCAAAAGTATATCCACAGGAAAGGGAGTGGAAATTATGACATAATCAAATGAATAGTGATTCCACACATAATCTTGGAGTAATATATTCAATGAAATATGCGTAAAGCCAAATGAGTGGAAATTAAAATTTCGAATTCCCTTATCGATTAGGTAACTTACGAAACATACACCCATGAAATAAGGATCATACAATTATGATGTAAATATACATAAATTAGAGTATATTACAGAATGAATACAATCATGGTCAATACACACACCACATGCAATAAATAAGTGTTGAATAATGGAAATCTCACGAAATTAAAACTGAGATTAGAAACCCCTTAACACGTTGTAATCAACTGAGTCATATGACAAAAATTTAATAACCACCAGATGATTTACATAATAACATGAATATAAAGAGAATAATGATAATATATATCAAATGGAAGTACACAATATACCACTTTCAATAAATTAGTGGCGAACAATGGAAATCTCACGGAATTGAAAGTGAGATAAGAAAATCCCTTACCTTGTAATTTTCCTTGGTTGGGGGTAGGTTAACCTCCTGTATAATGTTTAAATAATTGTTATTAAATTATTCACGAATCATATACATTAATATGATATCATATATGATCTTTTAACATTGCTTTGTTAATAATATCTTAGAATTATCGTCGTTTCAGGTGTTAACTTACTCGTTTTCTTTTATATGTTTTGTTACATAAGCCATGTTTTTCATGGATAGGTTGTATCATATTCACATTCAGAATGATATCATGTCCATAAAAATTATTTTTAAATCATCAAATGATAATTATATTTTAATGGATATGATAAAGAATGAATCTCATCGCGTTCGTGGAGACGGTAGTCCATACATACGCACGAGCGACAATATCATTATTTTGATATTAAAATAATATATAATTAGATGGTATATCATATATAAAGAATAATTATCATGTTATATTTATTATTTTCATGAGTTACACATCATTATTATAACCACCCAAATAATAATATATTGAATAACAATTACACCACGACTTGGAGACGGTAAGTCGTACGTACACACGTATGGTGACATGTTATTCAAAGGGTGGATAGAATAATGAATATGGTTGTACCATATTTATAATAAAATAACAGTATATATAAGATACTGGAGTTATTATTTTATAATGGTAATAATAAAGAAAGAAGAAGTGGAAGAAGAAATGAACTCGAAAAGGGGTGGTGAAAACATTACCTCTTCTTCGGGTTCTTCCTTTTGATTTGATCAAAAGGGCTCCTTAGGTTGGATTTATGATCAAACTAAGGCCTCTAGGTTGTAGTGAGGGAATTTGGGAGAGTATTTGGGTAGGGGTTTTCCGAACCAAAAGGCTTTGAAGGTGTGAAGAAATGAGAAGGAGGAGTGCCCTTTTATTAGAGTGGTGAGGGGCACCTTTGGAAAAGCTAAAAATATTAATTTATAATAAATTCATATTCGGTTTATAATGGCTCAAAAGTTTATTATTCAAATTTTAAGGTGGGGATAGGTCGAAAAACATTCAACCAATAGAATTTAGACAGGTTTGGGTCATTATATTAACCTTATCTTTAAGTATTAACTCTTAGTTAATTAGTTTCACTTTTACAATGTCTCTTTGTATTTTTATATTATATGGTTAATAAACTTACCATATACATCCAAGAGGCCCCCAAGTTGTCCATTAATGATACAACTATCATCATATAAGTCTCTTGGACGAAACTTAGATTTTTATGAATTTAATATCAATTAATAATATAATATTTTTTTTAAAAACTATTTTTTGTCAATTTTGACACTATTCAATAGTTGATTTTTGTGAAACTCATAACAGAATGATTACTTCGAAAAAAGTTAATTAAATCAATCCTAATATTTCTTTTTAACATATAAAATTAGTGTAATTAAATAAAAGTCTCAATTTATATTTTTTGGGTATTTAGAATATCAATTATTCTAATTTTTCACTATTATGGTAATTACTACATCACCATTGTGTCATAAATAAATTAAATTAATTAATGTCTAAAAATTATAAATAAAATATAATTATGTAGGAAATTTTTTTATCTTTCTAATTAATATTTATAGTCTAAAATCCAATATATATAACTCAATGTAACAATTGTTTTTCTAAAAGATATATGCTTGTGTCATTTTTGTATTCATTTTAACTTAATTAAAATAAAGTGTCCCTATCACTTACAAGTGGATCCATGAGTTCCCAAAATCGACCCAAAGATGCCCATGGTCGACCATGTATCAAAAAATAGGGTTAAGACACATTTTAGGGTAATTTATTATTATTATAATATTATTCTTTTAACCATTGTTTACCGGATTTACCCTTTAACCATGGTAAATAAAATATTTACCGAAGTAATTATCCAAAAGGTCTAAAAATAAAAGTTACCTATTTACATAATTTGAACATCCTGATTCCAAATATGGAATCCATTTTTCCAAATTCAAAACACAGAAGTGGCAGAAATTAATTTAAAATTAATTCCCGTTGTTAAAACAAAATGTGTGTTTTTAAGAGATAATAACTATCAAAAGATTGGCAATTTTTTTTGTCTGGTCTAAATGTGAAATTATGTTCAATGACCCACATTGTATTACATGGTAAAAATATATTTTAAATATAATTTTAAACCACTCAAATTCATAATTTATCACTAATAATTATTTCGATTAAAAAAGTTGTTTTTAATTAAAATTTAGTAATTTTTTACTATTCATCAAAATATAAAAGTTATCCGAAAAGTACCAAAATTTCACCCTAGGCTAATTTCGTTATTCAGAATCCAAAAATGAAGTCTATTTTACCAAATTCAAAACATAAAAGTTTCATTTATTAATTTAAAATTGATTCTTGCTTTCGAAACCAAAAGGCGTATTTTTAAGAAATAATAACTATCAAAAGTTTGACACTTGTTTATGTCCAATTTCAAGGTTAAATTACTTAAAATGACCATCATTGGATTAAATAGTAAAAATATAATCTATTTATACTTCCAAACCATTAAAATTTATAATTTAACAATATAAATTATTTTTATTAAAAAAGTTGTTTTCAGTTAAAATTTAGTAATTTTTCACTATTCACCCAAATATGAAAGTTTTCAGAAAGACACCAAAACATTATTGATACTAAATTCTTATGTCCCGATTCTAAAGGAGAATTTCATTTTTTCAAATTGAATATATAAAAGTTTCAAATATTGGTTTTAAAAAGGCTTCGCCATTAAAAGGCGGTAAAATTTTATTTTTTTGAAAAATGCTTCTTTTATCTAAAAAAATGAATTTGTTCATAAATCATGTCTTATAAACTCATAGTATGGATTAAAATTATAAGGATAATATCATATTTAAAATTTAGTAAATACTATTCAAAACCTCTTTTGAACGGCTAGTTTGGTAAGTCGTGGTGTACTTGAACTCAGTGTTGCGTACAACACACGCTATTATATTATTCAAAGAGAAGTGTACCGTGGAAGATTGTGGTGTTACAAATAATGCAATAGCTTGCATTGTACGCAACTTCGAGATTCGAATACACCGTGACCAATCAAACTAGCCGTTATGAATAGTAATACCAACTTTTTGAAATTTTATAAATTTTATATTTCAAAATGGACTTCATTTATGGATTTTGGAATATCGAAATTAGCCTTGGGTAAAATTTTGGTATTTTTCTGAAAACTTTCAATTTTTGATGAATAGTGAAAATTACTAAATTTTAATTAAAAACAACCTTTTTAATTGAAATAATTAATTGTCATAAATTATTAATTTGAGTGGTTTTAAAGTGTATTTCGAATATATTTTTACCATTTAATACAATTTTGTCCATTGGACATAATTTCACATTTAAACCGGACATAAACAAGTGTCAATCTTTTGATAGTTATTATCTCTTAAAAACCGGCTTTTTTGTTTTAACAATGAGAATTAATTTTAAATTAATTTCTACCACTTCTGTGTTCTGAATTTAGAAAAATAGATTCCATATTTGGAATCAGGAGGTCTAAATTGTGTAAATGGTAACTCTTATTTTTAGACATTTTGAATAATTATTTTGGTAAATATTTTATTTACCATGGTTAATGGGTAAATCTAGTAAATAAGGGTAAAAAAATAATATTATAATAATATTAATTTACCCTAAAACATGTACTAACCCTATTGGTTGATACATTTCCAACCATTGGCATCTTTGAGTCTATTTTGGGACCCAATTGAGCCACTTGTAGGTGATAATGACACTTTATATTAATTAAGTTAAAGTAAATACAGAAATGACATAAGCATATATCTTTTAGAAAAATAATTTTTACATAGGGTTATATATGTTATATTTTCGACTATAAATATTAATTAGAAATATAAAAATATTTCATACATAATGGTATTTTATTTAAAATTTTTAGACATTGATTAATTAAATTTATTTATGACACAATAATGATGCAGTATTTTCCTTATTAATGAAAGAATCAAATAATCAGTATTATAAATGTTAAAATAAATATAATTTGAATGTTTTGATGACATAAAAGAATTTTATTAGTTAATATGACATGTTAGGATTTCTTAAATGAATTTATTTCTAATTAATAAAGTTGTTAAGACTAACAAAAATCAATTATTAAATATTGTCAAAATTGACATAAATGAGTTTTTAAAACAAATATTATATTATTAATTGATATTCTATTCGTAAAAATATAAGGATTGGACAAAGGACTTATATAATGATATGTGTATCATTAATGGACCACTTGGGGGTCTCTTGGTTGTATATAGTATGTTTATTAACTATATAATATTAAAATACAAAGTGACATGGTAAATGTCCAACTAATTAACTAAGAGTTAGAAATAAAATATAAGGTTAATATAATGACCCAAACCTGTCTAAAATGTATTGGTTGAAAGGATTTAAACCCATACCCACCTTATACTTTTAATTATATACTTTTGAGCCATTATAAAACGAATATTAATTTATTATAAATTAATACTTTAAGTTTTTCCTAAAGAGCCCCTCCTCCCCCTTATAAAAGGACACAACTTATAACCAATTATTTATACATTCAAAGACTTTTGGTTCGGCCAAAACCTGCCCAAATACTCTCTAAACTTCCCTCACTTCAACCTAGAGGAACTATTTTGATCAGAAATCCAACCTAAGGAGCCCTTTTGATCAAATCAAAAGGAAGAACCTGAAGAAGAGGTAACGTTTTCACCACCCTCTTTCAAGTTCCATTCTTCTTCAAATTATTCTTTCTTTGTTATTTAAATTCTAAATTAATAACTACAGTATATTCTATATACTATGATATTATTATAAATATGTTACATCCATATTCATTATTCTACCATCCTTTGAATTACATGTCACCATACGTTCATACGTACGACTTACCGTCTCCACGTCGTGGTGTAATTGTTATCCAAAACATTATTATTTGGATGAGTATGATAATGATGTATAATTGATGTAAATAATAAATATAACTTGATAATGATTCTGTATATATGATATACCATCCAATTATATATTATTTTAATATCAGAATAATGATATTGTTACTCATGCGTACGTATGGACTACCGTCTCCACGAACGCGATGAGATTCATTCCCCATCGTATCCATGCAAGTATAATTCTCATTTGATGATTAAAAATAATGTTTAAGGACTTGATATAATTCTATATATGAATAAGATACAACCTATCCATAACAAACTTGACTTATGTAACAAAAACATATAAAATAAAATGAGTAAGTTAACACCCGAAATGACGACAATACTAAGACATTATTAACAAAGCAACGTTAAAAGATCATATATGATATCATATTAATGTATAAGATTATTTTATAATTTAATAACAATTATTTCACCATTATATAGAAGTTTAACCTACCTTCAACCAAGGAAAAGTACAAGGTAAGGGTTTATTTCACAATCTCTTCATTATTTGAGGTTGTTTATACGTAATTATTTACTGGGACCTCTTTATCATCCACATCCATGTTTCTTAAAAATGTATTTCAATTTTTTTTACTATTTTATATAATATGGATTAAAGTCATTTATACCCTTGTTGACTTTTCATAAGATGTTTATAAAGGAATATTTCTGTCGTTTTCCAAACAAGGTCCTTTTTAACCTTTTCGACAAAATTATCGTAAGAATGCCTTTTTTAACTTATAAGGCGGGTGCGGCTATTTTACAACATTATAAAATCATCGAAGCTTCCCTTACAAGATTATAATAATATTTTCAAAGTAAATGTTTTATTTTATAGTTATGTGACTTTTAAATGATTTCAAAATGAATATTTTAAGAATTTGTGAAAGGTACTCTTTATCAAGATCAGAATTTTAAATGTTTTAATGATTTATCTTTCTAAATATTTTTAATTAATGTGAATGTTTTCAAAATGATTTTAAGGATTTATTTATATGGACATGAATGTTTTTAAATGATATTTATTTTCAAAAGTTTCAAAGTTTTATGGGACACTTTGATTCAAAAATTTCTTTTAAATTACTTCCTTTATAAATGTGTGACTTTTAAATGATTTCAAAAACGAGATATTTCTCTCAAATAGTTTTGATTTCATCTATGTCAACATCCTTTGATGGATTTTACGCTTATTTAAATTTGATTTATTATGATACAAAACTTCCATATTGTATTGAAGGTTTTGTGATATGTTTGACTATGGATGTGTTATTTTTATACCATTCATGGTTTATGGAGAATGTATTGACATTTAGTATGCTA
The DNA here is from genome assembly GCA_963277665.1 of Viscum album. Classification (NCBI taxonomy): domain Eukaryota; kingdom Viridiplantae; phylum Streptophyta; class Magnoliopsida; order Santalales; family Viscaceae; genus Viscum; species Viscum album. Next base: position 1,588,943,960 of record OY728145.1, on the reverse strand, counting down.
GTTTTAATACGAATGTTTATGTTATGTTTAAACCTGTTCATATGAGGAATTCATTGGACTTAGTAAGTGATGGTTGGAGCCCGCTATTTCTCCTCGATGCATTGGTAGGTCTCATGAGACAAACTAGTGTCTTTGAATGAGGCCTTGACAAAATCTTATTTGTAGTCTTGGCACGAGGCTTTGGCTATGTGGTTATGATAGTATGGAATTATGCATTCCATCATTATGAAAGTGGTTAATTATATTGCATGTGATTATTAGACTAGTAAAATATCCATGTGAATAAGTAAATGTCATTATTTCAATTTAGTTTTTCCATGTTATGCTAAAGTTCAAGTTTAAAAGGCTTTTGTTTTAGTTAGGAATTGCCTTAAATGTTTATGTTTATTTAATAAAGTTACCGCTATATTGTTATCCTTACTGAGCATCTGAGCTCACCCCTTTCAATGTTTTATTTTTCCCAGGATGTGAAGAAGTATTTTATGAATGACTTCCAGGGATAGTATGAGGGAATATGAAGACAATATTTTGTTGTAGTTTTTCACTTTATTATGTAATGTAAGACTTATAAATGTATCTAGTGTTTTCAAGGCTAATAAACTAATCGTTATTTCGAGACTTGATCTTTTTTGATCATGACAATGTTATGTAATAATGGACCAACTCTGGGTAACTGGGGTCGGGGCGTTACAGTTGGTATCAGAAGAAGTTCAGTAAAAACCTTGGAAGCTAGATTTAGATAAACTCTGATTAGAGCACATAGCCCTAATATATACTTTGAGGATGAGAATAGAAGAACTTCCTAGAATTTTGGCATTGTAGTGATTTTGTGAGTTTTCTGAGCAATACATCCCTGTTTGGATACGAGCAGGTAGAGGCGGCTCTGACACAAATGTACCTAGGGGTAAAACCAAAAAACACTACTTTGAGCTAGACTTGAACGAGAACTGGTGCACGACAACAAGCCTTGCTGCACTCTTGGTTACGACACTCCTGGGGGATATGATTAAGATAATTCTCATTTTCTTTACAAACCATTATGAAGGGTTTATGAGTATATACTTCCTCAAAGAAGACATTTTTATGATTATAGATTATATCCATAAACTATTTAATTTATGTTAAGTGTTTTACAAGTTTGGGATTAGGTATTTCTATTCATAAACTAATCTAGCGTATCCCATTGTTTAGAAATGGTGCCCAGTAGAAGGAATGAGAACTCCAACAATACGCATGATCCAAAGAGTAAGAAGGATCATTTCATTCATGGTCTTAATCCAGAATGTAGAAGGGAAATAGTCACCCATGTATTATCATCATATGAAGAAATAGTATCATGTGTCGATAGGATAAGTAAAGAGTTCTCGGAGTCCTATGGATTTGAAGGGAAGCTATAGAAGAAAATGATGGTAGAGAGAAGGACAGATAAAGGGAATAAGGTAAAGAAGGATTTTTACATATGTGATAACTGTGGAAAGAATAAACTTGGAAAATTCTTGAAGGGAATGAGAGTATGTTATACGTGTGGAGAAAAATGACACCATGTTTGTGATTGTGAGGGTAAGAAAAAGGTTTCAAATGTACAATGCTTCATCTGTAAGGAGTGGGGACACTATGCGAATCAATGTTCAAATCATCAGAGTATGCCTCAAATGATGCTATTAGATAATAATAAAGTTATGATAATACCAAAGATGAAGAGGAATGACTAGTGTTCTTATGTTTTTAATAAATAATTATTTCATTTGAGTGTTGTATCAACAATGTACTGGTTATATGAATTATGGAGATAAATAAGGATTGTACTGCAGTACTATTTCATTGAGGATTTGAGATTATATGGTACTATGAAAAGTGACTCAACAACAAGTTAATTTTTTTATATACATGGTTGAAGGAAAGGTAATCCTTAATATGGTCTTGATACATAGGTAGTAATTTTGGAATAAGAGATGGTTGATTTGGATAAATTATATCGGATATTCTTGATTACCTTGGCACTGATTAATGGTTTGTTTATTTCATCATTTTTGGAATATTCAAAGTTTTTGGATATAAGGAATATATCTAGTATTATATAAGGAATAAGGGAGGATGAATCTAATCAATAAGGTTTTATGGTAATTCAGGGTGTTACCATATTTTAAAAGAATACACGATGAAGGTATTCACATGTTATTATGCTGTAAAAAAATATCTTCATTATATTTAACTTCATATAAATTTTGGACTATGAGTTTGGATAGAAGTAATTTGGATAAGTCTAAAGGTTGGAATGGATTTTAAATTTGATACTATTATTAAGGTTAAAGCATTTCTAAAGAATATTTTTGGATTGTTATAAAAAGGACAACCCAGAGGTCTGGTGACAACCCGTCGCGTCCAGTAAGGCCGCGATACTTGAACCCGCAACCGAAGGGCGACAAGGGTGTATCACCTACCACTGACCCACGTGATGTCCTGGATTGAATAATGTAGTTTTCTTAAAGGGTCTGGTAGATGAATTATAAATTCATTTTTTTGTAACCCTATACGAATAGGATAAATAGAATATTTTTTTATGTTCTATTATCTCTGAGAGTGAAAGATGAGTTTGTGGTAGAAAATAGTTAAAGGATGGAAATCTACTTGACAAGTATAATTTTTTCTTCTTCTTATATTATATGAAGAAATAAATTCTTAAACTTTAGTTAAGGCATATTAAAATAAAAAATGTGATATCCTAATACCTTACATTTTGTTGAACCAATGGTATTTTAAATCATCATATATTGGTGGCTTTAAGGCCTTCAATTTTACACTTGTTTGTAATTGATGAACTCAATCACTACCTATAAATATTTATCTTTTTCATCCAATTATATGTCTTTAATTTACATCAATGTCCTCCTAATCGAGATCATAATTTTGTGGTGACCCTTTCATTTCCCTTTTCCTCTTATTAAGATTAAATTTTATTAACCAAACTTCCGATGTGGGTTTTCCCAAAGGTATTTTCTATTTTAAACCTTTTATTTTCGAAAAATAATTTCAAATTGTGAGGATGCAATTTATTGAAGGAGGGAATAAAGTAACACCCCAATCTTCCATGGTATGTTTCCCTTTGAATAATGCAATAGCTTGCATTGTACGCAACTTCGAGATTCTAACACACCGTGACCAATCAAACTAGCCGTTATGAATAGTAATACCCACTTTTTGAAATTTTATAAATTTTATCTTTCAAAATTGACTTTATTTTTAGATTCAGAATATCAAAATTATCCTAGGGTGAAATTTTGGTATTTTTCTGAAAACTTTCAATTTTTGATGAATAGTGAAAATTACTAAATTTTAATTAAAAACAACTTTTTTAATATAAATAATTAATAGTGATAAATTATTAATTTGAGTGGTTTTAAAGTATATTTAGAATATATTTTTAACATTTAATACAATGTTGGTAATTGTACATAATTTCACATTTAAACCGGACATAAACAAGTGTCCATCTTTTGATAGTTATTATCTCTTAAAAACACGCTTTTTTGTTTTAACAACGGGAATTAATTTTAAATTAATTTCTGAAAATTCTGTGTTTTGAATTTATAAAAATGGATTCCATATTTGGAATCAGGAGTTCTAAATTGTGTAAATAGGTAACTCTTATTTTTAGACATTTTGAATAATTACTTCGGTAAATATTTTATTTACCATGGTTAAAGGGTAAATCCGAAAAATAAGGGTAAAAAAATAATATTATAATAATATTAATTTACCCTAAAAAGTTTCATAACCCTATTGGTTGATACATGTCCGACCATGAGAAACTTTGGGTCGATTTTGGGACCCAAAGGAGCCACTTGTAGGTGATAAGGACACTTTATATTAATAAAGTTAAAGTAAATAAAAAAATGACATAAGCATATATCTTTTAGCAAAACAATTTTTACATAGGGTTATATATGTTATATTTTTGAATATAAATATTCATTATAAATATAAAAAAATTTCTTACATAATGGTATTTTATTTATAATTTTTATAAATTGAATAATTAAATTTATTTATGACACAATAATGATGCAGTATTTTTCTTATTAATGAAAGAATCAAATAATCAGTATTATAAATGTTAAAATAAATATAATTTTAAAGTTTTTATGAAATCAACGAATTTTATTAATTAATATGACCTGTTATTATTTCTTAAATGAATTTGGTTATAATTAATAAAGTTTTTATAACTTTAACAAAAATCAATTATTAAATATTGTCAAAATTGACATAAATGTGTTTTTAAAACTAATATTATATTATTAATTGATATTATATTTATAAAAACCTACGGTTCAGCAAAAGGACTTGTATCATGATAGATGTATCATTAATGTACCACTTGGGGGTCACTTGGATGTATATAGTAAGTTTATTAACTATATAATATTAAAATACAAAGTGACATGGTAAATGTCAAACTAATTAACTATGAGTTAAAACTAAAATATAAAGTTAATATAATGACCCAAACCGGTCTAAAATATATTTTTTTAAAGGATTTAGACCCATACCAACCTTAGAATTTTAATAATCCACTTTAGAGCCATTAGAAACCGAATATGAATTTATTATAAATTAATACTTTATGTTTTTCCTAAAGAGCCCCTCCTCCCCCTTATAAAAGGACACAACTTCTAACCAATTATTCATACCTTCAAAGCCTTTTGGTTCGGCCAAACCCTGACCAAATACTCTCTCAACTTTCATAAATTCAAATTAGATACCTTAGTTTGATTATAAAGCCAACCTAAGGAGCCCTTTTGAACAAATCAAAAGGAAGAACCTGAAGAAGATGTAACGTTTTCACCACCCTCTTTCAAGTTCCATTCTTCTTCAAATTCTTATTTCTTTGTTATTTACATTCTAAAATAATAACTCCAGTATCTTCTATATAATGTGATGTTATTATAAATATGGTAAAACCATATTCAGTATTCTATCCATCCTTTAAATGACATGTCACCATACATGTGTACGTACGACTTACCGTCTCCACGTCGTGGTGTAATTGTTATTCAAAACATTATTATTTGGATGGGTATGATAATGATGTGTAATTGATGTAAATAATAAATATAACTTGATAATTATTATGTATATATGATATACCATCCAATTATATATTATTTTAATATCAGAATAATGATATTGTCACTCGTGCGTACGTACGGACTACCATCTCCACGAACGCGATGAGATTCATTCCCCATCGTATCCATGCAAGTCTAATTCTCATTTGATGATTAAAAATAATTTTTAAGTACTTTATATAATTCTTTATATGAATAAGATACAACCTATCCATAACAAACACAACTTTTGTAACAAAACATATAAAATAAAATGAGTAAGTTAACACCCAAAACGACGATAATACTAAGACATTATTAACAAAGAAATGTTAAAAGATCATATATGATATCATATTTATGTATATGATTCTTGTATAATTTAATAACAATTATTTAACCATTATACAGGAGGTTAAACTATCCTCAACCAAGTAAAAGTACAAGGTAAGAGTTTATTTCACAATCTCTTCATTATCCAAGGTTGTTTAAACGTAATTATTTACTGGGACCTCTTTATCATCCACATCCATGTTTCTTAAAAATGTATTTCAACACATTTTTACTATTTTATATAATATGGATTAAAGTCATTTATACCCTTGTTGACTTTTTATAAGATTTTTATAAATGAATCTTTCGGTCGTTTTCCAAACAAGGTCATTTTTGACCTTTTCGATCAAATTAAGGCAATAATGTCTTTTTTAACTTATACGGCAGGTGTAGCTGTTTTGCGCTGTTATAAAATTTTAGAATCTTCCCTTACAAGATTATAAAAATATTTTCAAAGTAAATGTTTTATTTTATAATTATGTGAATTTTAAATGATTTTAAAATGAATATTTTAAGAATTTGTGAAAGGTACTCTTTATCAAGATCAGAATTTTAAATGTTTTAAAGATTTATCTTTCTAAATATTTTTAATTAATGTCCATTTCTTCACAATGATTTTAAGGATTTATTTATATAGACATGAATGTTTTTAAATGATATTTATTTTCAAAAGTTTCAAAGTGTTATGGGACACTTTGATTCAAAAATCTCTTTTAAATTACTTCCTTTATAAATGTGTGACTTTTCAATGATTTCAAAAAAGAGACATTTCTCTCAAATAGTTTTTATTTCATCTCTGTCAACATCCTTTGATGGATTTTAAGCTTATTTGAAGTTGATTTATTATGATAAAAAACTTCCATTTTGTATTGAAGGTTTTGTGATATGTTTGACTGTGGATGTGTTATTGTTATACCATTCATGGTTTATGGAGAATGTATTGACATTTTGTATGCTAGTTTTAATACGAATGTTTATGTTATGTTTAAACCTGTTCATATGAGGAATGGATTGGACTTAGTAAGTTACGGGTGGAGCCCTCTATAGCTCCTTGATTCATCGGTAGGTCTCATGAGACAAACTAGTGTCTTGGCATGAGGCCTTGACAAAATCTTATTTGTAGTCTTGGAACGAGGCCTTGGATACGGGGTTATGATAGTTTGGAATTATGAATTCCATCATTATAAAAGTGGTTATTGATATTTCATGTGATTATTAGATTAGTAGAATATCCATGTGAATAAGTAAATGGTATTATTTAAATTTATTTTTTCCATGTTATGCTGAAGTTCAAGTTTAAGAGGCTTTTGTTTTAGTTATGCATTGCCTTAAATGTTTATGTTTATTTGAGAAAGTATCCTCAATATTTTTATCCTTACTGAGCATCTGATCTCACCCCTTTCAATGTTTTATTTTTCCTAGGATGTGGAGAAGTATTTTATTAATGACCTGTAGGAATAGTATGAGGGAATATGAAGACAAGAATTTGTTGTAGTTTTTCACTTTATTATGTAATGTAAGACTTATGAATGTATCTAGTGTTTCCAAGGATACTAAACTAATCAGTCTTTCGAGACTAGATCTTTTGTGATCATGCCAATGTTATGTAATAATGCACTGATTCTGGGTAACTGGGGTTGGGGCGTTACAGTACCCTTGGGTGAATAGTACCTAGAACCCCTCTGGGGTGGTGGTGGTATAGAAATATAAAGGGTGCCTAATTTTTTTTCAAAAATTTCAAATTTTTTTTGGAATTTATTAAAACTAATTAAGTTATAATGCGACCTATATTTTATGAATGAAAATCAGTTTAATTTATTTAAATTCATTATAAATTTTCTCAAGTCGAAATCTAATCAATTTTAATTTATTTACATGAGTTTAAATCATGTCATCTGATCACGAGCCTATAATGACAAAAGTATATTTGGTTTTTCATTCATACATTCATTCATTTTTTTAATTATTGTAATGATACTGATTGTAGTAATTATTTAATAAACCAAAATATGCTTTTCATCCCTACGATTTTTCTATGTATAATGGCATATGTGTCCATGATAATTTATTCATGTGTATTTAACAATCCTGAGATCCCGTCACATGTGGGAAAGTATCATTGAATAATTAGGCAGTTGATATCAGACATAGTTCAAACTGAGAAATGGCGACACACTAAATGGAAGTTTGAAACACTGTACAAGGAGAGTTCTATAACTATATTTGGATTGACACAACTCAATGAGTTACCCCTAGGGTCTAAGTTGATCAAATATTCACGCAATGGACCAACCATTAGATTCCGATCATGATCACATGATTTATTTATATTCACACATGGTTTGTTAGTTTTATATGTGAAATATTTACATGTTATCGCATAGAATAAATAAAAAGCATACATAAATAAAATGTACATGATTTTTGAAATTTTTTAAATTTAAAGAATAGATAAGTTGTGAGTGCCATTATGTAGATAAATCATGATAAATAGAATTATATTTCATTCACCAAGAAAAAAATAATAACTGTAAAAGAAAATTTTAATTTTTGAAATTTCTTCCATCACTAGAGCTTGAGTAAAATAATAGCAAGAGGTGTTCTTCTACCCTATTTGAGGGTACCTTACCCTATTAGCAGTATTAACAAATTGGTGGGTCAATGTAACTAAAATTGGCATCAAGGAAATAGTTATAGCTGTCATGGTGAAATTTTAAAGGAAACAAGTTGAGTACAATAAATCTACAATTTGTAGAATATATAAATTCAATAAATATATCAACGATTCAAGATTTAATGTGGTTGGATAGTTAAATTACAACCTTGAGACTCTTCTAGTAGTGACATATCCATAGCAAGGACTATGAGAAGGGGTTTTAGGGATCCTTGTCACTAGAATATTATAGTGACTGGTTATTTTGAATATAGTAGTTTAAGGATACTAGAGTTTGATAAAATAGTGGGAGAAATTTAAGCCTGTTAAAACTATAAGGTAAAATAATTAATAATCAATGTAAAATTAATGATATGATTATAATTTATTTTCATATAAAATGGAAATTAATATCACTAATTTTTTGTGAACAATACTAGATAATAAACATGTCCTAACTAGAACTAATTTATCATAGTGGTACATGCTCCTGTGCATAGTACTATGATTCGAAGGAAACTTTTATGTGATAGGGTCCCCACTTCCCATTCATCCATATTAAGAAGAATGATATATTAAAAAAAGATCATAGAGGATTCATAGACTATTAATATGATGTTTTATCATATTTCTATTATTAATGTCTAATGAGTTTCATAAGAGACCTAAGGAAATGGATGTTATGCCATGTTATCTCATCTCTAAGAATTTTGTGAGGATAAAGTAAATAAATAACTTAATGAGATTATGATTACATAGAACATGTTTAAAATTGAAAGATAGTTTCTTCTTAAATTAATATCATTCAATAAATCTCTTTTTCATCTTTTTAACCTAATTAATCTAAATTTTTGGAGAATAATAAAACAAAAAAAAACAAATAAAATTATTCAATATCTTTTGAGTAAGGTTCTATAAGAAAATTAAAACTTTTAAAAAGATAAATCATTAGACATATAGAAAAATAAAGAAAAAATGTGAAATTATGGATGAAAAGTATGATGTGAAAGGCACCCTCAAAACATATTTCAAATAAACTAATTATAAAGAGAGATTTCATTGAATAGGACACTATTTACATCGTATTGGTTATGAAAGGGTATAGGAACATAAACTTTAATCAATTGAATAACAAGTAGTTTATTCTACTATATGAATATTCATCAATTAAAACTGATAACATTGTTCTACTTCTTGGGTATTAAATAAAATATATCTGTCATATATGATTATTTAAATAAAATAATCTAGAAATAAAAAAATACTTACTAGAATTCAAGTTTCATTATCCATGTTTCTAAGAGAGGGAGATTCCTATGTTAGTAGTGAGAAACACATTACTTTTATTTCCTAATGGATGGATTATTATTAAACAAAAACTGTGTATTGAATGTTACCTAAAACATATCACATTGTTATTTATGACACAAAAATACATTATTACTCAGAGAATTATTTTTTTTGTGGTTTTTCAAACATAATTAATATTTTAATTATAAAGGAATTATGAATAATAAATTATGTATATAAAATGTACGAATCAGTAAAACTTAGTTGTGTAAAGAAAATTAATTGTATAATAAAATTGAAATTAGTTATAAATGATATACCCAATACATTTTTATAACATTTAGAGATAAATTAAAAAATTATTATCATTACACATAGTCATTGAGTGTTTGAAAATGAAACTTTTATAAACAAAGGTAAGCCACAAAAATTATTGAACTTGTTCAAAAAGTTATGTATGGACTACTTCAAGTAGAATTTAGTGGTAAATTCATATACTTAATGAGACTAATATATGAAGTTTAAGGAATGAAAAATTGAAGGACTATGTATGGTGAGAATATATGAGTTTCTTCAGGCCCATGAGCCAAATATTATCTTAAATGAGTATTCAAAAATCATGAAAATATAGAGTGGATTCCTTATTAAACCCACATTTATTTATAAACATAAATTCCATGATATTAATAATAAAAAGATTGATGATAATTATTATTAAAATTAATCAATCATGAAAATATAGAGTGAATTTATTACCAAATAAATTTTTTTATGTACATTATAACCTAAATGTTGGTGAAAGGGGGATTGATGCATCATATAGGGATTGGAAATTCTTCTATTATCACTTCATGCAATGATTTCAAAATAGATATGTTAACCAATAACTATATACCTAATATACTTAAAAATGGATATCATATGAGTTATAATAAAAAAGAAATTCATTTTTCCACAAAACATGAGTTTACATACAATGAATTTGTTAATGATAAATCAATAAGAAAACATGCATCAATAAAAACATAAATTGCATCTAAGGTAATTATTTTAATGATTTATAAGGATATTACATAAAAAACTAAGGTAGAAAATATATATTCAATTAAATGACTACAATTCTATATAGTATGGAATATATCTACTTTATATTGGGGAGAATGATTGAGCTTAGTAAAGTCAAGGATTGAGATGAATTTTTTTTCATGGAAAAAATATTCATAAGATTCTATGGAAAAGGAATGTTCTATAGATACGTACTATATATAAACGATCAAATAAATAGATATGGTTTAATTTTCATCGTGGTGGGTGACATATTATTCATTATTAACAGTGAATAACTTTTTTATAAGGAAGTAGTAAGTACAAATAAGCTATGTTGAAAAGTAAAAATGAATTCATAAAAACGGATACCATGTACCAAAATAAAGATATCATTTTGGTAGTCTCTTTATCTTATAAAAATTCATTGGCATGTATTCAAGAGAAACTATACATGGGTAGTACATGGTTGTTACCAACAAGGATTGATTAATTATACCAATTCATCATGGTTAATTCAATTTCAATTAATTTTATATAGTAATGATCTATGGTTCTTACATTAGTTATTAGATATCAAGAAAACCATCATTCAGAGAAAAAATTGTTGATGTTGTCTGTATAGAACACCCATTAATGGTGAATGAAACCATAGAAATCCAACAAGGGATGAAATTTATGGAGAACCAATTTCATATTAAAGAATGCATCATGATCATATAATATTAATTTGAAACAAATATTATCCTCATGTTGGTGTGGGGTTGGTGAGAGGACCATAGTTTTCCATGTAAAATATGTTGAGAACAATGGAGGATAGTAATTAGTATTATAGTTTATAAATAAAACATTGAAAGAATACCTTTATATATTGACTTAAATTAGTAACCTATGTTCTAGGGATTGAGACCTGTGAATACAGATCTATGGGTTCCTTGGACGAAGTCAACGTATATATACTGATGAGGTATTGAAAAATTCATGTTGAAGCAATTCATGTGTGAATTGTTTCCAATGTTATATTGAATAAATATTTCCATGAATAAATGTATAAGATATAGGAGGATATTAAAATGGAGAGTAGAACACCATATGATTCTATGATGGATCTGTCACAAATACCATTCTATGTACTATGTATGATACTACCAACACATTCACAATTGTAGCCAAATATTAGATAAAGCTAGGATAATTTCATGGGAAGTAGTCATGGATATCCAATAGCACCCAAGAAAGTAAAAATGATATGTACATGGTACTTAGAGATGAAGTAATAATAGTTAAAAATGGGATAAAAATAGTTTTCCTATAGATAGTTTGATTAAAATTTGAAATTAAGATAAGGAAATGATGAAGTGAAACACATTAAATTCAATGTTAGCCATATAAAAAAATAATGCATATGTTGAAGAATCTGATATAGATTAAGAAGCAATATTAAATATTCAATTATATTTTCCAATTATTTAAATCATATCCAAAAAGTATTTTATTATCATTATAATAAGTTTATGATAGAGGTAATAGAAAAAATTTCATATTTAGGATAAAGGAAAATGGAATATACATGGGGATATAATATCTTGAGGGATTTTACTCAAAGAGTTGATGTTAGCAATATCACAGTAACCATGAAAGAAGAAATTTAAGGATTAGTGACTAAATTAATTACCCAACAGAATCATGATTTTATCATGTGATAGATAATTGGTTAATGGTTAGAAAGTAAGAACTAGTGCATGTGGGAGTGCTGTGAAAGTGGGAGACCCAACTTGATAAGTATATTTTAATTACCATATCCTATATACATAGAGTTATGCATTAAGTACTCTTTCCAAAATAGTTTTGACACTTTTGTATCTAATATTTACATAGTAATGTATATAGATTTTTTATTCTATCAAAAAGTTATATCAGTTCTTGGCTATAATGAGAATCATGAGATATTATGAAAATATTATTAAACATTTGAAATATGTTCTAGATATATCATAAGACAAAGTTTTTGTTTGGATATTAGTTTTTGGGGGTTCATAGGTATTGTGACTTCATCTCATGAAGTTTAGAATGGTGATATCGAGTATAGGAGATCATGGGGACTCACCTACTAATAGGAACACCACATGTTTCAAGTGTCATTGGTTTTTCAAATCTACAAGCATGTGAATTGGTCTCTTGAATTGGTATAATTATTAATATGTTCCATTTTATCATGTACATTGATACAGGATAAAAAAAATTATTTATGTTTGTATATAGGTAGCTTCTGTTGGGTGAGTCATTGATGGTATGGAATTGATTGAATGATCAACACATGATTTTTCAATTTTTAATGGAATATATTTATTGGATATAGGTGACTATGATTTTAATATCATTATTAAATCCGTGTAACTAGTCTAAAAAAGTAAGTAAATCTATTAATGTCATAAAATAATAGATAAATAAAGGATTTTGATAGAAAGTGTGCATCCAGATTTATGAGATATCATGAGATAATGATATTATATTAACAAATGTGTGCTCATACGAGGTTTTAATTTCTATGTCTAAAACTTATATTATTAGGTTTTATGATGTGTTGAAAGATACTTCACATATTATATAAATATAAGTTACTATTATCTAGGTAAGGCCCCTGAGGGTAACACACCAAGAGTAGTCAAATTATTTCCCAATTCTAATTTATAATATTTTAGGACATGGTGTCTAGCACCATTGGGGTCTTGATATTTATGAGTTTAATCAGCTATAAGATATTTATAAATTTATTATTATTTATGTTTATTATAATGGGAGTTGAATTCGTTTGCTCAAAATTTTCACAAGTTATTAAGTGAATAATAAGAAAATAGTTAAAAAACTAATAATATTATTCAATAGTATTATAATATTTTATGGTAGATAAGAGTTGAGTTAATGGATCATATTTTATCAGGTAACATATATTTTAATGATACAAATGACTGATAAATAATTTACCACATTTAAGAAAAACATGTATGTGTTTTTAGTGATGTTTTTAGGATTTTTGTTTGTTAAACTTATTAGAGGGACCAAGAACAATTTCTACAGTTTATTAATCAATATATTAAAGTAGATGAGTGATCCAATTCAAATTACAATTCATTCCATGAATTTGAGATCCCCCCTCCACCCTTCTACCTCTTAGAGAGACAAATCTAGGGTAGGTGGCACCTTAATCCACGAACAACATCCCAGATCAAATTATTGGCACACCCTCAATCATCAGGTCATTGAAACCAACATCAATTCACTGTGAAATCACCATAAAATTGATGATCGACATACCAGAAATCTTTTGGAGTGATTTTTGATGATCTATAGGGTTTCAACTTCAGTTCCTCCGAGCAATGATCTCTGACAGTGAGGAGACCCATATTTAACCAAAATCAAATGAGGTATAAGATTTATTTTTATTTTTTGTTCTTAATTTAATTAATAAGAAATCCTCAAATTTTTAACCAGGTCCACCTCTATGAAGACGATTATTTGAAATTAAAATAATCATAATAAATTCTAATTGCTCTACATCACATGCTTCTTCCATACAGCTGGCACTAACATGTTATATCTGTTTTACATTGTGAATTTACATTTATGTGAAGATATCCAACTTATTTTTCACTTGAAAGAGGAATATTTAGTTTATTTTTTTTAATTTTGAATCCATATTTCCAGTTAATTATGTGTTTCTATTACATCAGATCAATTTTATAAATTTTTATTAGTCAGTTTTCATATATATCTTTGAGTAATTTATCATATTAGGCCTTGACACAATCTTCATCAATTATATCTCTCATGAACTTTCTATACATCCATTCATTGTTTCCTTCTCATGGGAGTACTATTTTATTTTTAGTTACCTTTATATCATTAAAAATATTATCATAACTCCACTTTTCATAATATACTTCACCTTACCTTCTATACATATGATGCTAAACATGGAGGAAATGTTTGATATTATGTATGGGGGAGGGTACTCAGTATACCATACTTGATTTTGGGTCAATAAATTCCAATTATAGCATTAATTGTTTTGGATATTTTCAAAAAGTTCATTTGACTATCATGTATTTATTAGGTATTTGTTCGATTAATTTAGGTTATTTACCATAATATATATATAAATTTATTGAAAAAGTTATATTTTTTAGGAGACCAACTCATATACATTAAATTAATTAATTTAATAATTTATTTTATTTTAAAAATTTAAATAACAATTCTTGACTGAGTAATTTTAATGGTAGAACTTTGGATTATGAAATATACCTTATATGGGTTGGTAAGTGAGGCTTAAATAATTTTGGATATACTCTAGTGGTCAAAACATGGTCTTAATTTCATGTAAATTTAAATTATCTTTAATTACAAAAGATGATCCATTCTCATAAAAGGGTACCAATTTTTGTGAAAAAACACTTTTATCTCTAAAATTTTAAATTTGAGATTATAAAAGTATACCCAAATGTAAAAAATAATCTTCTTACTATTTTTAATAATATATTTTGATTTTATGGACTTTGAGAGTGATCTTCCCACTATTTGGAATCATTATTCTCTCTATATTGTTTCTTTAGATATTTGAGGATATGAATTATGAAAAATGTTTTTTTTATTTAAATGAATATGGGTGTCTCTTTTCATAAATGAATATGATTTAATGATAAAAATTAGAAAACTAAAACCACTTGAGGTAACATTTGTTATTCACTTTTAAATTAAATGATTACTTATAACATTATAAATATTTTCCAATAAAAATTCACTTAATATCAAGTCACATATAATCGAAAAATTCTAGGATGATCTTTCCATAATTTTTTTGAATTCAGAATTTTTCACCTAGATTATTAAATTAGAACTGAAAAGTGATTAAGTGTGGGGAGTTTGAAATATCTTTTTCATGCATAATATTTATGAAATATTCATTAAACAATGGGAATATTGTTTCAAAAATCATGTTACTTTGTCATGAATAACATTTAATAGGTAAAAAACCCTACATTGAAGGTTTTAGTGATTTATTCCTAATATGGATGATTTTGGATATAAACAGTAGAATTTTTAGACAATTTCAATGATATAAAATTAGTAGGTATACCTATTAAACCATGAAAATAATAATAAAATAATTATGATCAAAATTTTTAATTTATATGATCACACCTATTTAGAGGTATATTCTTTTAAACTATATATCCAAATCATGCGTAAACTAATTTTTTTCTAGAAGAATTTATATAGTTATTGGCATGGTCTAACTAAAATTTCACATAGAAAACAATTCCATATATACCATCTTATCACTTTTTGATGGCCATGATGTCCATTGTTAATAATTAATTGATGATTTATTAATTTCATCTTTAATTTTGGAGTTTAGAGTCAAAATTTGAAAACTTTCAGGAGTCTTTCCCAGTTATATGGTTTGTGTGCATGGGTACCATAACTATGAATGATAAATTTGTATTTATAGTGTGTATAATGGGTGAGTTTGTATAAGAGAAATAATTTTCATGGCCTCTAGTTATAAGATCCTCGTCCGTGAATGGAGCTAATACACATTTTTAATATATAAATTTTTAAATCATTAAATCAAGGTTTAATTTATAGTGTATTTTCAGATGCTTTACCAACCAGGGAACATATCCTCATAGTGACACATGTTTCTTTCCCTATATTCCCTCTTTCTAATGGAGGATGACGTCTACCAATATTTTTAGTGAATTGGGCTCTTTTATCAAATTGAGATGATGGTATGCGAGTTCCTCCTTCCATAGATTCCTCCCAAGAGACAATTTATTAGTCTTGACCCCCCCTCATAGATTTGAGTCTCATTCATGAAACTCATTCCTTGTTCCATCACAACATGGATTTCAGTTAATTATGTTACTTCTGTCTCAGTAGGGATGTAACTTTTTGTTATAGTTGATGGAAACATCAAGCATGTCTGGAAATATATTGACACTGGGCGCTTTGGTAACCTATAAATTCTTTTCATTTTAAAGTTGAAGGCATAATATATGAGGCATATTAGTTAAGGAACCCAAGGTATCATGTGTTGATAATGAGGTAGTTAATTATGGGCATGTAAGTCTTCTAAGGAATTTTTCCTTAGGAATCCCATACTTATTCAAGGGATAGGTATTATAGAATAGGGCATGAGTTTAACGTCTTATGGAGATAGATATGAATATTATATTGAGATGGATTGGGGAATGAGTATTATGTATTGGGGAGATGGCTTATTGATCAGTAAAAACCATATTAGAGGATCATGGAGGGGTTCACTTATGAGGGAAGTTTCCATGCCTATGTTTACCAGTGGATCAGAATGACCTGTCAAGGGGAACCTGGGAGGTGCAGATCAGAATGTCCTGTGGAGGTGGATTTGGGAGGTGTATCCCTAGGAGGTAAGATGTCACACTATAAAAGTTTTTTTGATGGAATATAACTCCTTAGGGAGTAATTTATAGATTTTTGGATTAGAACACCCTGTAGAGATAGATCTGGGGGGTGTGTCCTTAGGAGAGAATATGTCACACCTAAATAGTTTACCAATGGATCAAAAATCCCTATGGAGGCAGATCCAGAGTTTTGGATCATAAATCCATATGGAGGAATATCCGAGAGGTGTGTACCAAGGAGGGAATATTTAAAACATGGGATTTATAATGGATGAGAATATACTGTAGATGTGGATTCAGATTTATAGATCAGAATGCCATATGGAGGCAGATTTTTGAGGTGTTTCCCTTGCAAGTAAGATATCACACATGGGTTTACAATTGTTGGGATTAAACCTAAGGGAGGTGGCTACATACCTAATTTAGGATACAGGGGTCAAAATCCATGTAGTTCAGTGTCACAGTTTAAGGTAGTGTGATAGGAATGATCCATTCAGTTTAGTATCACGTAGTAAGGACGCTCATGTCGTGAAATGAGATTCAACGAGGGATGGTGTGGGGATAATTCTAGATATATTAAATTTTAAATATTGTTTTTATTAGGGGAATAGTGTAGGGCTTACGCAATGTAACTTCCTCTAATGGGTGTCACATCTAATTATCGGGAAAGACAGTGTGGGGTTTATATTTTTAAAATGTCTTGGTGGTGAGGGATAATAGGAACAATGATGATGTAGTTGTGGATTACATGAGGAAGCTACCCAGGAACCTTCCTCATGTATGGTCATGAGGTAATTTCATGTTTAGAGAATAGGGTGAGGGTTCAGTTTAATGTCATGTGAATAGACATGGTGGATGTGGTTTATACGTTAATATTCTCATAATTTCTTCCTCATGTAATGTAATGAGGGAATCCCATGGCCATTTCACAAGGTAAGATTATAGTTTATCATCATGTGGAAAGATGTGGTACATGGGGCTTACATGTGGAAGATTCCCAGAAACCATCCTCATATCAATTCATGATGGTATCTCGACTTTTTGATGGGTCAGGGTATATGAAAGGGTCTTACACCTAAGATAGAGTCCCATGGTTGTTTTTTGGTGGTTGTCTTATGGTTATTACACGAGGCATATTACTCTTGACACATAAGGCATATCGTGTGTGTACAAGGAGGCATCCTATGTTTTTCATATGGCATATGATACAATTTAAATTCATGTAGTGAGGACTAATAGTTATATTATTCTTGAAATAGAAGTAATTTCATGTTTTTCCATAATACATCCTATGATTCGATATATTTGGTATACTATGGTTTAACGCTATATAGTGAGGACTATTGGGCATCTCTCGTTTGATCCACAAATAATCTCAAGTTTTTCATAGGACGCATCCTATATTTTTCATATAGGGTATACTATAACATAAATTCATAGAGATAGGACTAATTAGATTAAGATTCCTAGTAATGGTAGGTTTTTGACTGACACAAGATAGTCTTTTTGTGGTTCTATATAACATGGGATCCAAGTGATGGGTTTTCAAGAGATTCCTGAGGTGTGTATCAACTTGAGGTACTTAAGAAATCCAAGAGGAGAGTCTCAACTCTTAAAACTAGAAAGGGACCAAGAAGAGAATATTAAATATTTACACAGGAAAGGGATAAAGAAGAATAAGTCAACTAAAGGTATTTTTGAGGGTGTGTAGGAATATCTTAATTCATGAAAATATATGGGGTGAATTCTGGGGCCATATAAGGTGCAACTAAAAATTTTATCAAGCTGTCCCGAAATGTTTGCAACGTGACTCTCCAATTTTCATGGGGGTTAGGAACAGTAGAGAAGTGACCAGGGTAAGAGGACCATGACCACAACCTAGAAGTGCTAATGAACATGGGTGTGGGGGTGCAGCTGCCATGAAATGGGCCTGTGGGCATGTGTACAAATACTGTTTCCCACAAATATGTGCAATTAGGAATTATTGAACACAAATATTAATTTGGGTGTAAAAATTGGAAATATTGCATGAAACTATGTAGTTTCATGAAAAAAATGTGTTTGCACCAAATATCAAGATTTTTTGGGATTTTGTTCCTCAAAGAAATAGGTATGTGCAA